>JASDDO010000012.1:437266246-438466246 GCA_030015575.1 Agapanthus africanus
AAGGAGACCCGAAAAGGACCTCCATCAGTTGGCGTCGTCTGTGGGAACACAAAACTCCGCAAAAACAAAAGTTGGTCTTCCGATCTCCGTCCACATGGCATGCGATCACCCTGAAGATCCAGGTACTAGCCGCCGCCTCCCCCTCATCGGAGGCACGGATGAACCTCCTCCGGTGACCGTCATTAACGCCCTAGCCGGCCTATAGACCGACTAAAGTCCAAACGGCCAGGCCAGGGCCCCAGATCGCTGCTTCCCCACCTCTAGAAGACTCTGCCCTTGTCGACACGGCTGACCACCGACAGGCTACGTCCCATGGCCACAGATCTCACGGGCCAATACTCGTCCGCTGGGCCATCATTGAGCCTCCTCTGGCGGAATCGAAACGACGCGACCTTGGCGCTTCGCCTCCCCGCACAATCGATGTGCATGCTACGCGCACGTTCACCGCGACCGTTCCTGTTCCCCATACCTGCAAATGGATGGTCGGGCGAAACCTCCTGAAGAATCAGCCGGGCAGCTACCCTGCACCGTTATCCCTGGCCGGTAGCTTCCCTACTCGCAACGCCAGGGATCAAAGTCCTCCGTAGAGGTAGCCAAGCAGCTTCTCTGCTCGGTTATCCCTGGCCGGTAGCTTCCTTACTCGCAACGCCAGGGATGAAAGCCCTCGCCAAGAGGCAACCCAGCAGCTACCCTGCTCGGTTATCCCCGGCGGGTAGCTTTCCTACCGCAACGCCAGGGATCAGAAAGTCCTCCCAGAGGCAGTCGAGCCCGACCCTCGCTCGGCTGTCCCTGGCGGGTAGCTTCCCTACCGCAACGCCAGGGATCAGAAAGCCCTCCCAGAGGCAGTCGAGCCCGAGGATCCCTCGCTCGGCTATCCTTCAGGACAAAAGCCCTCGCCAAGAGGCGCCGGGCAATAACCCTGCCCGGCCAAGGGTCCTTGATAGGCTTCTTACAGCTCCTCCCGCGCCAAGGACCAAAGTCCTCCCAGAGGCGGTCGAGTTCTTGCTCGGCTATCCCAGTCTAGTAGCTTCCTACCACAACCGACAGGGATCAAAGTCCTCGCCAAGAGGCACCGAGTAGTAACCCTGCTCGGTCCCCGTCCTGAAGGATCAAAGCCCTCGCAAGAGGCAACCGAGCAACTACCATGCTCGGTCATCTCCGGCCGGTAGCTCCCTATCCATGACGTCAAGGATCTAAGCCCTCGCAAGAGGCATCCGGGCGGCTACCCCGCTCGGTCATCCCAGGCTGGTAGTGTTAGTGTATATGCCCTAGAGGCCATTACTGTATTATACAAGTATGTATATTACTTGATGGAAGCTTGGGATATTCACAGTTGTATATACAATCTTGCTCGAAATGGTAGTATGCTACTTGGTTTGTCTCTGCTTTAATATGTGCATGTGTTTCTTTTAGCATATCGCTTATATAACATATTAGTAGAGCCCTTAGGATCTTTGCTTGATTACCAGCGTTGTGATGGCGCTCACACTCGTGGGGGCTGGGTAATCCATAAGCACATCCTTATACAGGTCCCTAGTCGTAGGACTATCGAGACATATCATCGATACTCCGGAGTAGACTAGCGTATGCGCTTCTCATCCCAGCGTGGGAGACGGTCTGTCCCACAGCCGTCAGTACGTCGTACTTGAGATAGTATACGGGTGCTCGTTAGGTTACGAGTACACTGGATAGGACTCGTCGGGAACTGTTGGTTGGTATTATACCTATCGTTAGTTATCAGTTCCCAGGTGACATGAGTACAGCTTAGTCCACTGACTTGACACTGTCACTTCGCCTCGAGTGTGTTCCCACTGTACTTTGATTACTACCCTACCACGGCTCAAAGGAGTCGTGCAAACAGGTAGTAGTTGGGTGCAGTCCCGAAGCACTTGGAGGCAGTGACGGTTAGACAGGATTCGTCTCTCCCGGTATTGGGGGTTGACATCATGCTGTGTCCAGGAGAGCCATTACACAAGTAGTCCCTGGCCAGGGCAAGCGAGATATACTGGTAGGTTTCCAGTGTTATCTCAGGGTGTTCTAGGCTTCACTCCGACACGACTTGTACCGCTATTAGGGGACTGACGTTCACCGCCCCCTAGGCCCGCCATGCGATGTATCAGACGAACAGACCGGACTGTACGGAGACTGTCACATTCAGGCTCAGTAGGAGTTCAGATGGGGCCATCTCGTCAGTCTTCTTATCGGCATCTACCTGGGGACCGTTACGTACAGCTAGTGCCGCTTGCGGTCTGTGGTTAAACCCACTGCCAGCGTAGTGTCGAGTCTTTAGAGTCCCACACAGAGAGTTATTCGCCTTTAGACAAAATGAGTAGAGGTCGCATGGTTTTGCGACAGGGTTCGTTCACATCCGCGCACTTGTGCACGTTTGATGTCCGGACAGCTTATACTAGCGGGCTTTGGTTTAAGCCAGATCCTAATATATGATTTGGGATTGGTTTTATCTCATTGTATTCGTGTTCCTCGGATCACGAATACGGGTGCGTATGCACAGTTGACTGAGACAGAGGCAGATGACTTTGATTAGGGTTAATGACCATTGTCATTTTGTTAACCCTAATACTTATGTGTGTATTATGAATAATTAATATTAGTTATATATAATTATGCATGGTTAGGGTTGTTTGACATTTTGACCATACTTGACTTGTTGACCTAGGTTGACACTTTGACCATCATCATTCCATATAAAAGATGCTCTTTGATCCTTGCAATTTGCATTAAATATGAAATGATAATGGTCAAGTCTTGATTAACCATGGCAATTATCTAACTAATTATCTATTTTCATAATTCACCCATATTTAGAGAGAATGGTTCATATTTCTCCTCATTCTATCATATTGATTCTCTCTCCTCCTCTTCCTCTCTCTCAAGCTCTCCCCTCTCATGTGTTGAGAAATACTTGAGCTTGAGTTAAACCTCTCCAAAGTAATCTCTACTCTCATCTAAGGTTCTAGGATTAGCACTTCTAGCACCTTAGTTACTTCTAGCTTGAAGTTGAAGCCAAAGGTTGAGGCTCTCGGGTGGATCCTTCTTCGACTAGAGAAGGCGACAAGGTGATCTCTTTCTTCCACTCCAAGGAGCAAGGAGAGAAGGACATAAAGCCCAAGGTGTAACCTTTTTTCCATATAGCTAAATCTAGTTAGCTTTTAGTTAGTTTTTGTTTAGCAAAGATCCTCATTAAGCTAGTCCATGTTGCCTAGTTCGATAAAAATCCGATTTTTATTCCGTTTTCCGCCTCCCCGCAAGCACCGGGGTGGGCAACGTGGACTTACAGTGAATCTCGCCTCCCCGCAAGCACCGGGGTTAGTTTTTGTTTAGCAAATGATGATGCCTAAGCGATGCTGATGCCTAAATCGTCCAAGGACTTGGAATTTGATACCGATTTAGGCATCAGCATCGCTGCAACTGGGATATTGCCAGGAGCGAATCATCATTTGCCTCTGTCGATGTTGAACAAAGGTGGCTTAGTAAACAGGGTTAAGGGTCCTGTCGGCTAAGGCTTTTGACTTCATGAGCCGTAAGGGTCTCACAGAGGTATTTCTCCCTACAAGCCGTGAGAATCTTGTAGGTGTGTTTTCTCCTTGGGAATCGTGAGGATTCCGAAGTGCATGTTCTCTTGTAAGTCATAAGGATCTTACAAAAGGGTTTTCTCCTTATAAGTCGAGAGGACTTACAAGTGTTGTTTGCTGTACAAGCATATTCCTAGTCACGGATGGGACTTTGTTAGGAAAATATTTATTCATGCCCGTGGATTGTATACAAGGGTCAATATGAGCCGCTTGTAGGGCAATATCGAAGGTTGTGGAGGCTGCTTAAGAACAGGTTAAGGTTTATGTAACTTAAGACTTTCAAATCTTATGAGCCGTAAGGGTCCCACAAGAGAGTTCTCCTTACGAGTCGTGAGGATCTCGCAAGTGTATTTTCTCCTTAGGAATCGTGGGGATCCCTAAGTGTGTTGTTCCTTTGTGAGTCGTAAGGATCTCACGCAGGTGGTTTCTCCTTACAGGGTCGAGAGGACCCTATAAGTGTTTCTTAACGAGGTTGCGCCCTTTCGGGTTTTCACAAACACTCGCCGGTAGTCCTGCTGTTTTTACTCACGGAGCCCTCTCGGGTTTTCATCCGTGCCCGTTTTGCTTATGGACATACCGTTTTTTTTTATTCTTTTTATTTTATTCTTCTTTTTTTTTTTTTACGAGGTCGCGCCCTTTCGGGTTTTCACGAACACTCGCCGGTAGTCCTGCTGTTTTTACTCACGGAGCCCTTTCGGGTTTTCATCCGTGCCCTTTTTGCTTATGGACATACCGTTTTTTTTTATTTTATATTTTTTTTATCTCGTCAGCCTGAGAATGCTGCGGTAGTAGTTTAAAAACATTTCGGTCATTTGCAAGTTTTAGGACATTGCGGTCCATCATTAGTTTAAGGACATCTCGGTCCGTTGTTAGTTTAAGGACGTTTCGGTCCGTTATCCAGTTTTAGGACGTAGTGGTCCGTTAGGCTTTCTCTATGAATGAGCATGATGCCCCCGGCGTGTCCATATTTTTCAGAGCATGCGGTTGTGGCGGGTTCACCTTCCAAATTTCGGACAACGCGAACTTGCCCTGTTGGTATTGGTCTTCAACCCAGTTCTTGAAGACGTAGCAATCCTCGATCAGATGACCTACCGTTTGGTGGTAAGGGCAATAATTAGGATTATTAATATCGCCTGGCCGCAATGGACGTTTTGGACTCGGCAGATTGATGAGTCTGTCGCACACTGCCAGCTCGAACAGTCCCCTTGTTTTATCTTGCGGAAACGAGTAAGGACGTTTCAACTTTTCCTGGAGGGATTGCCGCTTGTTGCTTTGGCAAGCAACCGGTCTAGGGTCACCTGATTGTTGTTGAGCGCTGGCGACGAGGGCCTTTTTTCCTTTTCCTTTATTCTTTTTGCTCGGTCCCTTGTTTACGGGGCCGAGATTTTTTTCGAATAGCGTGCGATTACATGGCTGAACGTTCTCGCAGCTTCCCAATTCCTTTATTTTCAAAATAGATTCCCCGAGGGAAAAGTTGGGGATAGCTTCTTCGTCAGAGTCGCTTCCAAAGGTGACAATTTGTGATCCCTTGAAGTCGGCTATATGACAGTTTGCGGCGGCTCCTTTGCGCTCATATATCGCATTTTTCCGATGTCCACGAGATTCACACTTTGTCTTGTCGAAGTGTTGCTTTTGAGCGACATACCCTTGCCACCAACAGTTAAAGGATTCGCAGTCTTCGGTAGGATGTATGATCTTCTGATGATATAAACAGAAGTTAGGGTGCATCTCTACCTCAGAGAAAGAATTTTCTTCAGAGGGCGGTAGCTTCATTCCTACTGATAGAGCTTTGGCGAACCGTTTCCTCGTCTTGAATTTGTTTTTATCCGCAGTGGATGGCTTTTGATTTGACGGGAATGCCTTGGCTTTTTCCAGTATGGCCATTTCACGCTCTTGATTGACTTTTGCTTTTAGACGAATTTCATTTAGGAAGGCATCGACCAACTCGTCTGATGGCTGTAGAATCTCCGGCTCAGGATTCGCCATTGGTATCTCAGCGCAAGGATCCTCCTCATCATCCGTCAGTGAATGAGAAATCACATGACAAGTCGCCACGTAGTCTTCGGATTCATCCGATAAGTTTTCTCTATCGTTTTCATACTCGACGAAAGAACAAGTTGCCCCCGGCGTGTCCGTCTTCTTTGGAGAGTGCGGCTGTGGGGGGTTTACCTTCCAGCTTTCAGACAGCGTGAACTTGCCTTGCAGGTATTGATCCTCGATCCATCCCTTAAAGACGAAACAATCCTCAATCGGGTGACTTACCGTTTGGTGGTAAGGGCAATAATTGGGATTATTATGATCGCCTAGCTGCAACGGACGTTTTGGATTCGGCAGATTAATGAGTCTGTTGCGCACTGCCAGCTCGAACAGTCTTCTCGTTTTATTCTGAGGAAACGAGTAATGACGTCCTAGCCTCTCTTCGAGGGATGGGCGTGGACGCACGTTGTTTTGGCGAGCGACCAGCTTTGAGTTGCTCGACTGTTGCTGAGCGTTGGCGACGATGATCGCTTTTCCTTTCTCATTTCGGGGATCGGGTCTTGGAGGAGACGGTCTATGGCCCATCTGGTCCATTTGGGCTAATTTGTCGATCAAGGCCTGGAAGGTGGTCGGCCTGAAGAACATCATGAATTGCGAGATGGTCGCCTGCGGATCGAGAGTGCCCACAAACATGCCTACCGCAGGTGCCTCTTCTATGCGTTGTTCGCATTTCGACCATAGGTTTCGCCATCGTGTTGCGTATTGGACCCACGTTTCGCCGGGCCTTATCCTGGCATTTATCAGTGCTGCGATCGGGGTGCGTTCACTAGCACTTGCGAATCTTTGTGTAAACAGCAGTTCCATCTCTGCAAATGTTTTGACAGAGTCGTTAGGTAGCTCCGAATACCATTCAAAGGCTGTTTCTGCTAAGCTGCCGACGAATTGACGTAGCAACAATTTGTCATCGCCTCCAGTATTGCCGCATAAGGCCCTGAATTGAGCGACATGCTGATGCGGATTCCCTGTCCCTTTATATACGTGGAATTTAGGGATCGTATATCCTGGCAGGTAATTGATTTGGTCATACCAGCTCAGATACGGTCGTCCGGTTCTAACAATTTGCCTAGCCGCTTCATTCGCCTGATGAACCCGGATCTGCTGAGCTATATATTCGTCTAGGTCGACTTTGGAGATTGCCTCCTCCTTGGCTGTTGATAGAGCCGGCGGAGGATTTGACGTTTCTCCCCTGTCGTCTTTAAGGACGATCGGAGGATCTTCAGCAGGAGGGTCCGGCTGTAACATCATCCCTACCATATCTTTGAAGAGGAGCGCCATCTGCTTTATGTTAGCCGCTTGCTCTGCAGCTTCTTTGTCCCTCTTTTCGAGGACTCTGCGTAAAAAGTCAGCGTCGGTTTCTTGCTCTTGACGCTCATCCGAAGACGTTTCAGAGCTTTCTTTTGGCTCAGTGAGTGCAGCCATTGTAGTCATCATTTCCTGAAGCTTTTGTTGTTGCTCCTGGGCTTTCGTCACAAATCGGGTGAGCGGTCGGTGGCCCGTAGAAGTGTGGCTTTCCTCCTTTCCAGAAGCCATATAAACAGTGTGCACTACCATGCCCCCAGATTTGGGGCGTTTGTGTTCAGCGTTTTTATGCTTTGCCATGTTCACAGGGGCTCTTTGTGGCCTCCTTTTTTGAGTGATTGGAGTTAAGGGAGCCGTTGTAGTGGGCACCCAAGTAGCTTTTGCTTTTTGTGGTTTGACAGAGTAATCCCTCTCCCGCCGAACCTTCATCTTTTTCTGTCGTCGGAGGCAGTCTTGATCGATCACCGACTCTTGAACCTGTCATCAGACTTTGTAAATTTTAGAGGACAGCCGTTGAAGGGGCTGCTCTAGCTTCTTCTCTGGAATATTCTTCACAGATGAAGGAATTCGCTTTAGCACCGCAGTAGGAGAGTTTCTGCGCACCGAGTTCAGCAACTCAAAGCTGTTCCTGGTTGGAACAGCAGTATCGATCTCCACCATTAGAGTTGGAGGAGTAAGTCCAGAGGGGGAGTTTCCCCCAGCCTTCCTCACTCGGCGTCAGTAGCGACGTCGGGCATGTCGTGCTGATGGAGTTGTTTCAGCTATAGGGTGACCTCTTCATGCCCCCTGTGTTGGTCAGAATATACCGGTACCAGCTTTTTAAAGATCGACGTCCGTTGAACGGGGACGGCCAACTTGTCAGAAGCGGAATTCTGAACATGGGAAGCAACCTTGGTGATTTTGCCAGGAACGGGAGCTGGGATGGCTATCCGCTTCGGGATAACGCCTTCTGGTATGGCAGGCTTCTTCATGGGCCCGATGGAGCTCTGGCCTAATCCATTAAAACCTGAAGCAGTGGAGTTGGGCGACCTATTGAAAGGGGTCGCGGTAGTGGTGAGTCGATCGAAGACCGACTTCTTTGGAGCTTCTTGCAATGTCATTGGGGCGTTGAAGCTCATTGATGGGAGCATGGTCCCAAAAAATAGTCCAGTGGTGGCTTGAGCCACCTGCTCCACCGGCATTTTGAAAAGGGAGGCCGCTTGGGGCCCATAAGTCACTCCTCCAGCAATAACGGAGCGAGAGTTATCGCTGCGGACGGTGCAGTTCGAAGCCATCGATTTTCTGTTTTCTGCATAGAGCAAGACACCAAATCTTAGTACCTTGAATCCACAGGCAATCACAGCAAACCGCGATTTGTTCGCGAACACGACACACGAAGTGTGGAGTGGAAAGAGGAAGAGGTCCCACCAGGCGTGCCAGAATCCGTTCCCCTCCGAACGGCGGCCCGGACTTCGCGTCCGTGCCTGAGGTTCGGGGCAGATGCTATTTGGTTTTATCCGTCTATCTCTCCGGAGATGCCAGGTTGATTTATGGCGCCGTGTATCGGAGGTTTAGACGGATGCGGCCGATGTAGCAGACTTCATCAGATTCCCCCTCGGGGTGAGGGGTTTTTGATTGTGGGGACGCTCTTCCCTGCAGGTGCAAGCCCCTGCAGTTAATTACGCTACCGCATTGCGGTAACAACTTTCTCCTTCTCCAGAATTTCACTTCGTGTCGTGTGTGTTTGTTTTGTTTGTGGTTGCCCGTGGATTGTATACGGAGACTGAGTAATGCCGTCGCCCGTAGGGCGTGGATTAGTCCAAATCCGTGTTTACTTAGATTTGGGTTTGGTGTTTTAGTTTAAGGATACATTAGTCACGTTGCGGCTAAGATCAACTTAAACGATCGTCAAGGATACGTTAGTCCTGTTTTGGACTAAGATTGACTTGACGTAGTGATTAATTTAATGTATGGCCATCGGGACTCGTCACCTCTCTGACGTCGTTGAAGGATTACAACGACATGTATCAGAGGAGCTCGGAGATGTACCATCGAACCAGAGTTGATTGGGAGTTTTATAATCCATGTGGATGTTTAAGGATACGTTAGCCGTGTTTGGGGCTAAGATCGACTTAAACGGGACCGTTTAGATCCGGCAAAAGAGCATTTGGAGGCTCTATTGTTCCAGTTTAGGGACGTAGTGGTCCATTTTCCAGTTTAGGGACGTGGTGGTCCAATATTCCAGTTTAGGGACGTGGCGGTCCATATTCCAGTTTAGGGACGTGGTGGTCCGATATTAGTTTAGGGACGTTTCGGTCCGATATTAGTTTAGGGACGTTTCGGTCCGATATTAGTTTAAGGACGTCTCGATCCACGAGTTTAAGGACCCCGCAGTCCATATCGATGTGTGGTCGTTGGGACCCGTCACCTCTTTGACGTCGTTGAGGAATTACAACGACGGATGTCAAAGGAGTTCGGAGATGTACCCTCGAACCGGAGTAAATTGATTTAGAAGAGCAATTTTGCTCAGTCAATTTAATTTAAGGACTTATGGCCAAAATTGGGCTAAGTCCGGTTGAAATGTTCAACATTTTATTTGCTTTTGCATTGCATTTATTTTTTTATTTTTATTTGGGCCTTGCCCAGAAAGGATGCAGAGCAATTTGTTTTGGGCTCTGCCCTTTTAGGAATGATGCAAGGCATCAATTTTATTTGGGCTCTGCCCTTGTATAAAGGATGCAAAGCATCAATTTATTTGGGCTCTGCCCATTTATTGCCTTGCAATTTATTTTGGCATGTCAGGTCATTTTGATTTGGGCCTGGCCCTTTTAGTAATGCATTGCATTTGTGCAAAGCACTGTTAATTTGAGAATCTTTTAGATTCAAGAACCGATGGTTCAAAAAAAGAAGTGCAAAGCACTATTTGATTTAGATCTAAGAAAAAACAAATTTTTTCTTGTTTTTCTTATCTCAGAGAACCAATCATGAAAGTGCAAAGCACTATTAATTTAAGAACCTTTTAGGTTCAAGAACCGATGGTTCATAAAACAAGTGCAAGGCACTATTTTTATTTTTATTTTATTTATTTATTTATTTAGTGAAGATCACTGATCTTGTTTTCTAGATCAATGATCTATTCTTTAAGAGAATTTTCTCTTATCTCAAAGGTTTTTACCTTCTTTTTTGTGTTCTCCAGAAATTCTCAAGAGTTCTCCTCTTTTTTTTATCCAATTGTCTCCCTTTTTTTGAAATGGGGTCTGGGATTCTTTTATAGTGCTCAAAGATCAGTTAAATTTGTTAAAAAGATCTTTTCTGAGTGATACGGGGAATTTTCCCCACCGTTGGATCTTTGATCCAAAGGCCCCTGTTTTACAGAAGAAATCTTCTTGTTTTAACAAGAACAGAAAAGATTTCCTTAAATCTTCATTCTGTTGTTGCGCAACTCACCAGCACGTGACACGTGTCGCGCAGTAAGGCGCTTGCGCAACAGCGATTGCGCAACTGCGCAGACACGTGTCGCGCAGTGAAGCGCTTGCGCAACAGCGCTTGCGCACCTGCGCAGACACGTGTCGCGCAGCCGTGCGCTTGCGCAGTTGCGCTTGCGCAACTGCGCAGACACGTGTCGCGCAGTGAAGCACTTGCGCAACAGCGCTTGCGCAACTGCGCAGACACGTGTCGCGCAGCCGTGCGCTTGCGCGGTTGTGCTTGCGCAACTGTGCAGACACGTGTCGCACATCCGTGCGCTTGCGCAGTTGAGTATTGCTTATGTTTTTTAAAGAGCCTTGCTCTGATCGGACGTACCGCCTCGGGCGTTGTGCTGCCGTGTCAACTTCTGACACGTGGCGCATTGCGCGCAGCGCACGGGAACCGAAGCGTTGCTTCAAAATTAAAGTTTAAATTTTCTAAGCAAAGCTTTATTTCTGATTGGGGGAAGATGAAGCGTTGCTTCTTCTCCCGCCTTGGAATTTGAACAGAGCTTTGCTCTGATTGGGGTAAACAAGGCCTTACCCCAGACTCAGTTCGAGCGGCTGATCGAGATGATAGGTCTTCGATACGCCAGTACATGGCCTTAGTGCAAGTGGGAGATTGTTAGTGTATATGCCCTAGAGGCCATTACTGTATCATACTAGTATGTATATTACTTGATGGAAGCTTGGGATATTCACAGTTGTATATACAATCTTGCTCGAAATGGTAGTATGCTACTTGGTTTGTCTCTGCTTTAATATGTGCATGTGTTTCTTTTAGCATATCGCTTATATAACATATTAGTAGAGCCCTTAGGATCTTTGCTTGATTACCAGCGTTGTGATGGCGCTCACACTCGTGGGGGCTGGGTAATCCATAAGCACATCCTTATACAGGTCCCTAGTCGTAGGACTATCGAGTCAGGGCATCGATACTCCGGAGTAGACTAGCGTATGCGCTTCTCATCCCAGCGTGGGAGACGGTCTGTCCCACAGCCGTCAGTACGTCGTACTTGAGATAGTATACGGGTGCTCGTTAGGTTACGAGTACACTGGACAGGACTCGTCGAGAACTGTTGGTTGGTATTATACCTATCGTCAGTTATCAGTTCCCAGGTGACATGAGTACAGCTTAGTCCACTGACTTGACACTGTCACTTCGCCTCGAGTGTGTTCCCACTGTACTTTGATTACTACCCTACCACGGCTCAAAGGAGTCGTGCAAACAGGTAGTAGTTGGGTGCAGTCCCGAAGCACTTGGAGGCAGTGACGGTTAGACAGGATTCGTCTCTCCCGGTATTGGGGGTTGACATCATGCTGTGTCCAGGAGAGCCATTACACAAGTAGTCCCTGGCCAGGGCAAGCGAGATATACTGGTAGGTTTCCAGTGTTATCTCAGGGTGTTCTGGGCTTCACTCCGACACGACTTGTACCGCTATTAGGGGACTGACGTTCACCGCCCCCTAGGCCCGCCATGCGATGTATCAGACGAACAGACCGGACTGTACGGAGACTGTCACATTCAGGCTCAGTAGGAGTTCAGATGGGGCCACCTCGTCAGTCTTCTTATCGGCATCTACCTGGGGACCGTTACGTACAGCTAGTGCCGCTTGCGGTCTGTGGTTAAACCCACTGCCAGCGTAGTGTCGAGTCTTTAGAGTCCCACACAGAGAGTTATTCGCCTTTAGACAAAATGAGTAGAGGTCGCATGGTTTTGCGACAGGGTTCGTTCACATCCGCGCACTTGTGCACGTTTGATGTCCGGACAGCTTATACTAGCGGGCTTTGGTTTAAGCCAGATCCTAATATATGATTTGGGATTGGTTTTATCTCATTGTATTCGTGTTCCTCGGATCACGAATACGGGTGCGTATGCACAGTTGACTGAGACAGAGGCAGATGACTTTGATTAGGGTTAATGACCATTGTCATTTTGTTAACCCTAATACTTATGTGTGTATTATGAATAATTAATATTAGTTATATATAATTATGCATGGTTAGGGTTGTTTGACATTTTGACCATACTTGACTTGTTGACCTAGGTTGACACTTTGACCATCATCATTCCATATAAAAGATGCTCTTTGATCCTTGCAATTTGCATTAAATATGAAATGATAATGGTCAAGTCTTGATTAACCATGGCAATTATCTAACTAATTATCTATTTTCATAATTCACCCATATTTAGAGAGAATGGTTCATATTTCTCCTCATTCTATCATATTGATTCTCTCTCCTCCTCTTCCTCTCTCTCAAGCTCTCCCCTCTCATGTGTTGAGAAACACTTGAGCTTGAGTTAAACCTCTCCAAAGTAATCTCTACTCTCATCTAAGGTTCTAGGATTAGCACTTCTAGCACCTTAGTTACTTCTAGCTTGAAGTTGAAGCCAAAGGTTGAGGCTCTCGGGTGGATCCTTCTTCGACTAGAGAAGGCGACAAGGTGATCTCTTTCTTCCACTCCAAGGAGCAAGGAGAGAAGGACATAAAGCCCAAGGTGTAACCTTTTTTCCATATAGCTAAATCTAGTTAGCTTTTAGTTAGTTTTTGTTTAGCAAAGATCCTCATTAAGCTAGTCCATGTTGCCTAGTTCGATAAAAATCCGATTTTTATTCCGTTTTCCGCCTCCCCGCAAGCACCGGGGTGGGCAACGTGGACTTACAGTGAATCTCGCCTCCCCGCAAGCACCGGGGTTAGTTTTTGTTTAGCAAATGATGATGCCTAAGCGATGCTGATGCCTAAATCGTCCAAGGACTTGGAATTTGATACCGATTTAGGCATCAGCATCGCTGCAACTGGGATATTGCCAGGAGCGAATCATCATTTGCCTCTGTCGATGTTGAACAAAGGTGGCTTAGTAAACAGGGTTAAGGGTCCTGTCGGCTAAGGCTTTTGACTTCATGAGCCGTAAGGGTCTCACAGAGGTATTTCTCCCTACAAGCCGTGAGAATCTTGTAGGTGTGTTTTCTCCTTGGGAATCGTGAGGATTCCGAAGTGCATGTTCTCTTGTAAGTCATAAGGATCTTACAAAAGGGTTTTCTCCTTATAAGTCGAGAGGACTTACAAGTGTTGTTTGCTGTACAAGCATATTCCTAGTCACGGATGGGACTTTGTTAGGAAAATATTTATTCATGCCCGTGGATTGTATACAAGGGTCAATATGAGCCGCTTGTAGGGCAATATCGAAGGTTGTGGAGGCTGCTTAAGAACAGGTTAAGGTTTCTGTAACTTAAGACTTTCAAATCTTATGAGCCGTAAGGGTCCCACAAGAGAGTTCTCCTTACGAGTCGTGAGGATCTCGCAAGTGTATTTTCTCCTTAGGAATCGTGGGGATCCCTAAGTGTGTTGTTCCTTTGTGAGTCGTAAGGATCTCACGCAGGTGGTTTCTCCTTACAGGGTCGAGAGGACCCTATAAGTGTTTCTTAACGAGGTTGCGCCCTTTCGGGTTTTCACAAACACTCGCCGGTAGTCCTGCTGTTTTTACTCACGGAGCCCTCTCGGGTTTTCATCCGTGCCCGTTTTGCTTATGGACATACCGTTTTTTTTTATTCTTTTTATTTTATTCTTCTTTTTTTTTACGAGGTCGCGCCCTTTCGGGTTTTCACGAACACTCGCCGGTAGTCCTGCTGTTTTTACTCACGGAGCCCTTTCGGGTTTTCATCCGTGCCCTTTTTGCTTATGGACATACCGTTTTTTTTTATTTTATATTTTTTTTATCTCGTCAGCCTGAGAATGCTGCGGTAGTAGTTTAAAAACATTTCGGTCATTTGCAAGTTTTAGGACATTGCGGTCCATCATTAGTTTAAGGACATCTCGGTCCGTTGTTAGTTTAAGGACGTTTCGGTCCGTTATCCAGTTTTAGGACGTAGTGGTCCGTTAGGCTTTCTCTATGAATGAGCATGATGCCCCCGGCGTGTCCATATTTTTCAGAGCATGCGGTTGTGGCGGGTTCACCTTCCAAATTTCGGACAACGCGAACTTGCCCTGTTGGTATTGGTCTTCAACCCAGTTCTTGAAGACGTAGCAATCCTCGATCAGATGACCTACCGTTTGGTGGTAAGGGCAATAATTAGGATTATTAATATCGCCTGGCCGCAATGGACGTTTTGGACTCGGCAGATTGATGAGTCTGTCGCACACTGCCAGCTCGAACAGTCCCCTTGTTTTATCTTGCGGAAACGAGTAAGGACGTTTCAACTTTTCCTGGAGGGATTGCCGCTTGTTGCTTTGGCAAGCAACCGGTCTAGGGTCACCTGATTGTTGTTGAGCGCTGGCGACGAGGGCCTTTTTTCCTTTTCCTTTATTCTTTTTGCTCGGTCCCTTGTTTACGGGGCCGAGATTTTTTTCGAATAGCGTGCGATTACATGGCTGAACGTTCTCGCAGCTTCCCAATTCCTTTATTTTCAAAATAGATTCCCCGAGGGAAAAGTTGGGGATAGCTTCTTCGTCAGAGTCGCTTCCAAAGGTGACAATTTGTGATCCCTTGAAGTCGGCTATATGACAGTTTGCGGCGGCTCCTTTGCGCTCATATATCGCATTTTTCCGATGTCCACGAGATTCACACTTTGTCTTGTCGAAGTGTTGCTTTTGAGCGACATACCCTTGCCACCAACAGTTAAAGGATTCGCAGTCTTCGGTAGGATGTATGATCTTCTGATGATATAAACAGAAGTTAGGGTGCATCTCTACCTCAGAGAAAGAATTTTCTTCAGAGGGCGGTAGCTTCATTCCTACTGATAGAGCTTTGGCGAACCGTTTCCTCGTCTTGAATTTGTTTTTATCCGCAGTGGATGGCTTTTGATTTGACGGGAATGCCTTGGCTTTTTCCAGTATGGCCATTTCACGCTCTTGATTGGCTTTTGCTTTTAGACGAATTTCATTTAGGAAGGCATCGACCAACTCGTCTGATGGCTGTAGAATCTCCGGCTCAGGATTCGCCATTGGTATCTCAGCGCAAGGATCCTCCTCATCATCCGTCAGTGAATGAGAAATCACATGACAAGTCGCCACGTAGTCTTCGGATTCATCCGATAAGTTTTCTCTATCGTTTTCATACTCGACGAAAGAACAAGTTGCCCCCGGCGTGTCCGTCTTCTTTGGAGAGTGCGGCTGTGGGGGGTTTACCTTCCAGCTTTCAGACAGCGTGAACTTGCCTTGCAGGTATTGATCCTCGATCCATCCCTTAAAGACGAAACAATCCTCAATCGGGTGACTTACCGTTTGGTGGTAAGGGCAATAATTGGGATTATTATGATCGCCTAGCTGCAACGGACGTTTTGGATTCGGCAGATTAATGAGTCTGTTGCGCACTGCCAGCTCGAACAGTCTTCTCGTTTTATTCTGAGGAAACGAGTAATGACGTCCTAGCCTCTCTTCGAGGGATGGGCGTGGACGCACGTTGTTTTGGCGAGCGACCAGCTTTGAGTTGCTCGACTGTTGCTGAGCGTTGGCGACGATGATCGCTTTTCCTTTCTCATTTCGGGGATCGGGTCTTGGAGGAGACGGTCTATGGCCCATCTGGTCCATTTGGGCTAATTTGTCGATCAAGGCCTGGAAGGTGGTCGGCCTGAAGAACATCATGAATTGCGAGATGGTCGCCTGCGGATCGAGAGTGCCCACAAACATGCCTACCGCAGGTGCCTCTTCTATGCGTTGTTCGCATTTCGACCATAGGTTTCGCCATCGTGTTGCGTATTGGACCCACATTTCGCCGGGCCTTATCCTGGCATTTATCAGTGCTGCGATCGGGGTGCGTTCACTAGCACTTGCGAATCTTTGTGTAAACAGCAGTTCCATCTCTGCAAATGTTTTGACAGAGTCGTTAGGTAGCTCCGAATACCATTCAAAGGCTGTTTCTGCTAAGCTGCCGACGAATTGACGTAGCAACAATTTGTCATCGCCTCCAGTATTGCCGCATAAGGCCCTGAATTGAGCGACATGCTGATGCGGATTCCCTGTCCCTTTATATACGTGGAATTTAGGGATCGTATATCCTGGCGGGTAATTGATTTTGTCATACCGGCTCAGATACGGTCGTCCGGTTCTAACAATTTGCCCAGCCGCTTCATTCGCCTGATGAACCCGGATCTGCTGAGCTATATATTCGTCTAGGTCGACTTTGGAGATTGCCTCCTCCTTGGCTGTTGATAGAGCCGGCGGAGGATTTGACGTTTCTCCCCTGTCGTCTTTAAGGACGATCGGAGGATCTTCAGCAGGAGGGTCCGGCTGTAACATCATCCCTACCATATCTTTGAAGAGGAGCGCCATCTGCTTTATGTTAGCCGCTTGCTCTGCAGCTTCTTTGTCCCTCTTTTCGAGGACTCTGCGTAAAAAGTCAGCGTCGGTTTCTTGCTCTTGACGCTCATCCGAAGACGTTTCAGAGCTTTCTTTTGGCTCAGTGAGTGCAGCCATTGTAGTCATCATTTCCTGAAGCTTTTGTTGTTGCTCCTGGGCTTTCGTCACAAATCGGGTGAGCGGTCGGTGGCCCGTAGAAGTGTGGCTTTCCTCCTTTCCAGAAGCCATATAAACAGTGTGCACTACCATGCCCCCAGATTTGGGGCGTTTGTGTTCAGCGTTTTTATGCTTTGCCATGTTCACAGGGGCTCTTTGTGGCCTCCTTTTTTGAGTGATTGGAGTTAAGGGAGCCGTTGTAGTGGGCACCCAAGTAGCTTTTGCTTTTTGTGGTTTGACAGAGTAATCCCTCTCCTGCCGAACCTTCATCTTTTTCTGTCGTCGGAGGCAGTCTTGATCGATCACCGACTCTTGAACCTGTCATCAGACTTTGTAAATTTTAGAGGACAGCCGTTGAAGGGGCTGCTCTAGCTTCTTCTCTGGAATATTCTTCACAGATGAAGGAATTCGCTTTAGCACCGCAGTAGGAGAGTTTCTGCGCACCGAGTTCAGCAACTCAAAGCTGTTCCTGGTTGGAACAGCAGTATCGATCTCCACCATTAGAGTTGGAGGAGTAAGTCCAGAGGGGGAGTTTCCCCCAGCCTTCCTCACTCGGCGTCAGTAGCGACGTCGGGCATGTCGTGCTGATGGAGTTGTTTCAGCTATAGGGTGACCTCTTCATGCCCCCTGTGTTGGTCAGAATATACCGGTACCAGCTTTTTAAAGATCGACGTCCGTTGAACGGGGACGGCCAACTTGTCAGAAGCGGAATTCTGAACATGGGAAGCAACCTTGGTGATTTTGCCAGGAACGGGAGCTGGGATGGCTATCCGCTTCGGGATAACGCCTTCTGGTATGGCAGGCTTCTTCATGGGCCCGATGGAGCTCTGGCCTAATCCATTAAAACCTGAAGCAGTGGAGTTGGGCGACCTATTGAAAGGGGTCGCGGTAGTGGTGAGTCGATCGAAGACCGACTTCTTTGGAGCTTCTTGCAATGTCATTGGGGCGTTGAAGCTCATTGATGGGAGCATGGTCCCAAAAAATAGTCCAGTGGTGGCTTGAGCCACCTGCTCCACCGGCATTTTGAAAAGGGAGGCCGCTTGGGGCCCATAAGTCACTCCTCCAGCAATAACGGAGCGAGAGTTATCGCTGCGGACGGTGCAGTTCGAAGCCATCGATTTTCTGTTTTCTGCATAGAGCAAGACACCAAATCTTAGTACCTTGAATCCACAGGCAATCACAGCAAACCGCGATTTGTTCGCGAACACGACACACGAAGTGTGGAGTGGAAAGAGGAAGAGGTCCCACCAGGCGTGCCAGAATCCGTTCCCCTCCGAACGGCGGCCCGGACTTCGCGTCCGTGCCTGAGGTTCGGGGCAGATGCTATTTGGTTTTATCCGTCTATCTCTCCGGAGATGCCAGGTTGATTTATGGTGCCGTGTATCGGAGGTTTAGACGGATGCGGCCGATGTAGCAGACTTCATCAGATTCCCCCTCGGGGTGAGGGGTTTTTGATTGTGGGGACGCTCTTCCCTGCAGGTGCAAGCCCCTGCAGTTAATTACGCTACCGCATTGCGGTAACAACTTTCTCCTTCTCCAGAATTTCACTTCGTGTCGTGTGTGTTTGTTTTGTTTGTGGTTGCCCGTGGATTGTATACGGAGACTGAGTAATGCCGTCGCCCGTAGGGCGTGGATTAGTCCAAATCCGTGTTTACTTAGATTTGGGTTTGGTGTTTTAGTTTAAGGATACATTAGTCACGTTGCGGCTAAGATCAACTTAAACGATCGTCAAGGATACGTTAGTCCTGTTTTGGACTAAGATTGACTTGACGTAGTGATTAATTTAATGTATGGCCATCGGGACTCGTCACCTCTCTGACGTCGTTGAAGGATTACAACGACATGTATCAGAGGAGCTCGGAGATGTACCATCGAACCAGAGTTGATTGGGAGTTTTATAATCCATGTGGATGTTTAAGGATACGTTAGCCGTGTTTGGGGCTAAGATCGACTTAAACGGGACCGTTTAGATCCGGCAAAAGAGCATTTGGAGGCTCTATTGTTCCAGTTTAGGGACGTAGTGGTCCATTTTCCAGTTTAGGGACGTGGTGGTCCAATATTCCAGTTTAGGGACGTGGCGGTCCATATTCCAGTTTAGGGACGTGGTGGTCCGATATTAGTTTAGGGACGTTTCGGTCCGATATTAGTTTAGGGACGTTTCGGTCCGATATTAGTTTAAGGACGTCTCGGTCCACGAGTTTAAGGACCCCGCAGTCCATATCGATGTGTGGTCGTTGGGACCCGTCACCTCTTTGACGTCGTTGAGGAATTACAACGACGGATGTCAAAGGAGTTCGGAGATGTACCCTCGAACCGGAGTAAATTGATTTAGAAGAGCAATTTTGCTCAGTCAATTTAATTTAAGGACTTATGGCCAAAATTGGGCTAAGTCCGGTTGAAATGTTCAACATTTTATTTGCTTTTGCATTGCATTTATTTTTTTATTTTTATTTGGGCCTTGCCCAGAAAGGATGCAGAGCAATTTGTTTTGGGCTCTGCCCTTTTAGGAATGATGCAAGGCATCAATTTTATTTGGGCTCTGCCCTTGTATAAAGGATGCAAAGCATCAATTTATTTGGGCTCTGCCCATTTATTGCCTTGCAATTTATTTTGGCATGTCAGGTCATTTTGATTTGGGCCTGGCCCTTTTAGTAATGCATTGCATTTGTGCAAAGCACTGTTAATTTGAGAATCTTTTAGATTCAAGAACCGATGGTTCAAAAAAAGAAGTGCAAAGCACTATTTGATTTAGATCTAAGAAAAAACAAATTTTTTCTTGTTTTTCTTATCTCAGAGAACCAATCATGAAAGTGCAAAGCACTATTAATTTAAGAACCTTTTAGGTTCAAGAACCGATGGTTCATAAAACAAGTGCAAGGCACTATTTTTATTTTTATTTTATTTATTTATTTATTTAGTGAAGATCACTGATCTTGTTTTCTAGATCAATGATCTATTCTTTAAGAGAATTTTCTCTTATCTCAAAGGTTTTTACCTTCTTTTTTGTGTTCTCCAGAAATTCTCAAGAGTTCTCCTCTTTTTTTTATCCAATTGTCTCCCTTTTTTTGAAATGGGGTCTGGGATTCTTTTATAGTGCTCAAAGATCAGTTAAATTTGTTAAAAAGATCTTTTCTGAGTGATTCGGGGAATTTTCCCCACCGTTGGATCTTTGATCCAAAGGCCCCTGTTTTACAGAAGAAATCTTCTTGTTTTAACAAGAACAGAAAAGATTTCCTTAAATCTTCATTCTGTTGTTGCGCAACTCACCAGCACGTGACACGTGTCGCGCAGTAAGGCGCTTGCGCAACAGCGATTGCGCAACTGCGCAGACACGTGTCGCGCAGTGAAGCGCTTGCGCAACAGCGCTTGCGCACCTGCGCAGACACGTGTCGCGCAGCCGTGCGCTTGCGCAGTTGCGCTTGCGCAACTGCGCAGACACGTGTCGCGCAGTGAAGCGCTTGCGCAACAGCGCTTGCGCAACTGCGCAGACACGTGTCGCGCAGCCGTGCGCTTGCGCGGTTGTGCTTGCGCAGGTCCCTAGTCGCAGGACTATCGAGACAGGGCATCGATACTCCGGAGTAGACTAGCGTATGCGCTTCTCATCCCAGTATGGGAGATGGTCTGTCCCACAGACATCAGTACGTCGTACTGGAGATAGTATACGGGTGCTCGTTAGGTTACGAGTACACTGGACAGGACTCGTCGGGAACTGACCGGTTGGTATTATACCTATCGTCAGTTATCAGTTCCTAGGTGACTTGAGTACAGCTTAGTCCGCTGACTTGACACTGTCACTTCGCCTCGAGTGTGTTCCCACTGTACTTTGATTACTACCCTACCATGGCTCAAAGGAGTCGTGCAAACAGGTGGTAGTTGGGTGCAGTCCCGAAGCACTTGGAGGCAGTGACGGTTAGACAGGATTCGTCTCTCCCGGTATTGGGGGTTGACATCGCGCTGTGTCTAGGAGAGCCATTACACGAGTAGTCCCTGGGCCAGGGCAATCGAGATATACTGGTAGGTTTCCAGTGTTATCTCAGGGTGTTTTGGGCTTCACTCCGACACGACTTGTACCGCTATTAGGGGACTGACGTTTACCGCCCCCCTAGGCCCGCCATGCGATGTATCAGACGAACAGACCGGACTGTACGGAGATTGTCACATTCAGGCTCAGTAGGAGTTCAGATGGGTTTCGCCTCGTCAGTCTTCTTGTCGGCATCTACCTGGGGACCGTTACGCACAGCTAGTGCCGCTTGCGGTCTGTGGTTAAACCCACTGCCAGCGTAGTGTCGAGTCTTTAGAGTCCCACACAGAAAGCTATTCGTCTTTAGGCAAAAGAGTAGAGGTCACATGGTTTTGCGGCAGGTCGCATGGTTTTACGACAGGGTTCGGTCACACCCGTGCACTTGTGCACGTACAGTGTCCGAACAGTAGACACTAGCGGGCTTTGGTTTAAGCCAGATCCTAGTGTATGTATTGGGATTGGATTTATCCAGTTTGTTTTCGTATTCCTCGGAACGCGGATGCGGATGTGTATGCACAGTTGACGGAGAGACAGAGGCGGAGGATTCTCATTAGGGTTGTTGACCGTTGACAGTTGACTATTGACCTTTTGCTCAACCCTAATGAGAATATGATTTGTGATTAACAATCATATTAATTAAGTATTATGGTGACATGGTTGTTGAGGGATTGACTTTGTTGACTTGTTGACTTTTGTTGACTTTGTTGACCGGTTGACTAGGCTTGACTAGTTGACCATCATGATAACTATAGCTATCATTTCATGGAAAAGACTTTTGCTTACTTGCTCTTTTGTGCAAAATGAGTGCATGAAATGATATGGCTATGGTTGCCTAAACCATCACATAATACTTGATTGATATGATGTGTTATGATGCTTTTGGATTATGAGAGCCAAAGGAGAAAAGTCTTCTCTCATTCTTTTATGCTCATTCTCTCTCTTGTTCTTGAGCTCTCATCTTCCTCCTCTTGCTCTCCCTCTCTTGACTCTATGGTTCACTTGTCTCATGAGTTGAGAACCAAGAACCATAGATAAAATCACATACAAACTCTTCTCTACTCACTCTAGTTCACAAGGTTTAGCAAACCAAGTGAACTAGTTTCTTCAAAGACCGAAGAAGGAGCCAAAGGTTGAAGCTTTCGAGGTGGATCTATCTTCGGCGCAAGGAGACGACGGAGTGAAGGCGATCCGGACGACCATCGAAGCTTGAAGACGAAGGAGTTCGAGAAATAGAAAGGTATAACCCCCTAACCGAGTAGTTAGCAACTCGTAGTTAGGTTGTTAGTTAGATGTTTAACAAAGATCCGGGTTTTAAGTCCATGTTACCACCTCTAAGAAAATCGTTTTTTATCAAATTCCGCATGCCCGAAAGTACCGGGAGAGGTAGCATGGACATACAGTGGTATCAGAGCCAGGTTAAACTTATCTAACATGTTAGCAAAGTAGCTAGAAGATCGATCAAAGAAAAAGTCGCAAAACGAACCCCGTTTTTAAACTTTCTGTCGATTTTAAAAGTGCTGGAAAACTTTTTTGAAATACACCAAAAATCGACTCAGGGTTTTCTGAAGAAACTGCAAAAATTTGACACCCTAACTCGATCAAAGAACCGCGGTTCCGCGGCGGGAGCTTGCTCCCGCTGCGGAACCGCGGCCGAGTTGACTCGGTCATGGGTTTTCTTTTTTGCAGTTTGCTCATAGGGGTATTTTGGGATTTTTGGAATATGTGTTTTCTGCCCAGATTTTCCAGAACGAAAATTTTGTGTTTGGGGCCTGAAAATCCGTATTTTTGATCGAACTTCTAAAAGACTTTAGCTGACGGGTTTTTCTGTAATGTGATATTTGTATTGAACGTCTGCTAATCGCTATATGTCGATTAGTGGGGGTTATACAAATCTGTGATCTGTAATGTTGCTGGAATGTGTATATGAATATGTTGGATTGTCGCGGGTGAATAGCCGGGGTTTGTGAGACGAGAGTTTTCTTTTCTTTCAATTCTTGTAAATTTGTAAATTGATGTAATAATTATTTGTATGGCCGCACAACCGGGTCGGGGTTGTATCCGTCATTGTATAATTTCTTTTTACTGTTTTTGCTCCTAGGATAGACCCATGGAGGGGGTGCACAAACTACCGGGTATGCCGAAGTGCCGAGTGGCCTACTCACGGGGATGAGGGAGGTTGCTTCGCTTCGGGTACTTGGCGGGTAGTTTGCCGCACCCGTAGGGGTCTTGGGTGGGGTATTGGCTGTTCACCGCGACCGTGCAATCTGCTTTTCGTTCCAGGCTCGTACGAATTGCAGGTTCCTAGTATATCCAATGTGTTCATCTGTGATCTGAAATGTCTATCATTGCAATATATCTATATATGATATTATTTAGGCGTTGCTTATGTTTTACAGCCGTGCTAGCCCAGCCCCCGCTCTGTCGTTAGTTAAGTAACCTAACGGGTAATGACGGGGCCCCGTGGCGAATGCGAATGGCATAAGCGTACGTCATATTTGGTTGTTTTCTGCAATTGTAGGATTAAATGATGGGACACATTAAAAGAACTAATGCAAGAATATCACGCATTAAAAGAACTAATGCAAGAAAATAAACCAAGTAAAAGTCGTTGGAACACTTTCGAAAAACCACTCGGTTCTTTTCAAAACTAACTTTTAAATGCGGAGTTTGAGCAACTTCTTTTAAAAGCTATCTCGTTCCATCGATTATATCAAGTTCACTACGTTTACGGTTTTGCCAAAACCATTCGTAGCCCTCCATCATTTCAGTTAAATATTCGGTAGTATTCAAGCTATGTATTTTGACCTCACGCCAAGGCATAGTGATTGGTAGCTGCCGGATATTTATCTGTTGCATAGAAAGAATGCGTTGATTTGGGACAGCCGTACTACCATTTTGGCCTACGTCAAGGGTAGGTACGGGTGGATTCAAATTAACCTGGATAATGATGGGAAGAACTTGACATGTGACTTATGACATTTTGACCTCACGCCAAGGTCATAAGAGCATGGGGCAAAAATCCACATTGGGAGTTTCAAAAGAACTGAAACTTGCTAGTGTTGCATACCATTTAGAGTGTGATGATTCTGGTAGGATTCCTTCAGTTTCGTCACGCGATGATATTTGGATCCCGATCCTACTGTGAGTATATGCTACTCCTCGGGAAATTTCTCACTAAACGATCAATGCTATAAACCTAGTAGGTGTCTAGAAAAGTGCTAGCGGGGCTACGTCCCCAGGGAAAAGAGGTTATTTAATTAAGGAACTTCGCGAAAGCGTTGGAAAACCTCCCTCGAAGTACCGACACCAGACTGGCCGAACGGTTAAGCAAGTATTGTACGGTGAGATTGATCCTGACTAATTCTTCCTTTTTGGTTTGAGGAGGGATTCGAGAAACAGTAGGAGCCATCCTGTTTAGACAAACTAAAAACCACTCTAAACTTGCAAGAGCATCATGCTGAGTGTTTCTTCTTCTCTCTCCTAATTGCAGCGACCAATCGACATGACTGGACTTAAGTTACTGCTAGATAAAAACATACTGACATGGCCAAACTACAAAGATTGGCTCAGGAATGTCAAGATGGCAATCACTTATGACAAGCTGGGGTATCTTCTTACCACCAAAGCTCCCCCTGTCCCAAGTCCCACCTCCAGCGTCGCGGATAAGGAAATCCGTAAGACCTGGGAGATTGATAGCGCGAAGGCCAAGTGCCTCGTACTTGCCTCGATGGACAACGAACATCAGAGGAGGCACGAGAATATGGACCTTGAATCCATATTTCTCCATACAAAAGAACTGTATGGAGAGCAATCTCGTATCGCAAGATACGAAGTGTCGAAGAAGTTATTTTCGGCAAGGTTGGCCATCGGATCATCGGTAGCGGAACACGTGCTTAAGATGATTGGCTTCATTGAGGAGCTCGCGGAACTTGGAACCACGTTGGATAATGAGCTCTATACGGACTTGATTCTCCAGTCCCTTCCTTCCACTTACGCCCAGTTTATACTGAACTTCAACTTACAAGAAAAAGAAGTTGAACTTTCAGAACTCCTCAACATGCTGAGGAGTGCAGAGGGCACCCTACAGAAAGGTAGGGAAACATCCACTTTGTTTGTAGAAGGATCATCTTCTTCTAGGTCCAAGGCGAAAGCCAAGGGAAAGAAGAAGAAAGCCCCCGCCAAACCAAGAGGCGGTGTTAGTAAAGTGGATACGAAGGGAAAAGCTAAAGCAACAAAGAAAGCGGGGAAGCTTGTGGATAAGGAAGAATGCTTCTATTGTCATAAGAAATGACACTGGAAGAATGATTACAGGGCCTGGAAGGCCAGAACACAGGAATTGAAGCAGGTTGCAGCTTCAGCTTCAGGTGTGTATGTTATTGAAAACTGTCTTTCAATAAACTCTACTTCCTGGGTATTGGATACTGGATCAGGATCTCATATCTGTAATTCTTTGCAGGCGTTGAGAAACCGTAGTATTTTGAAAGCAGGTGACATGACCCTCAGAGTTGCAAACGGAGCTAGCATGGATGCTAAAGCCGTGGGGGACTATCACCTGGGAATGTCAGATGGACATGTTTTGATTTTGCGTAATTGCTTTTTTGTACCCAACGCAACTTGTAATATCATTTCTGTATCTTTAGTTTCTAAAGAAGGTTATGAATTTGCGTTTGTAAGTAATGTTGTAAACATTCACCTTAATCAAGTTTTGATTGGGTCAGGAACATTGAGCAATGGTATATACGTATTAAATCAACCACAGATTTTCAATGTCCAGAATACATGATTAGTGTCAAAAATTGTAATTACCGCAATCAGAAACGGCGTCGCTTCGCAGCTAGCCGGTGAGTACGGGTCGATCCACAGAGACGGGTAAATTCCTTTTATGTGTTTTAACGAGTTGATTCTATTTGTAGTTTTGGGTTGGTTTATAACAATCTAAAATACTGGATCTAATTAATCTAATTAAGAATCTTGCTAGGGTTAGGCTTAAGGGAAGTTTTGGAGATTAAAGTTTTTCATCACCGCTTTCAATGCCTACTTTGTTTAGATCTATTAGATGTTAAGTTAATTATCAATAAAGTGGATACAAATCTTTTGGGAAGATGTTTCTTCCTCTAGATTTGTACCCTACCTTTGTTGATAATTATCCTAACCCTCACGGAAAACGTGCGGAACCGGCCCTTTATACTACGGTTCATCGTTACCTCGAAGGGTAGGATGCCGCAGGGAGCGGTTGTGCTCGTATGCGTGAAGTTCTAATTTATTAGGTGAAGGTGGCATTGAAAGGGGTGAGAGATTTCATCTCTCAACCCTTTCCCTAAGGCTAACCCTAACAAGCGAGGAGACTACTCGCTCATTAGGGGATGAGAAGACATTATAATTAAAAGAATTAAAAGACTTACTAGGTTGACGGCTCCCTCCAAACAAGAAGAACAGATCTGAATGTCACCTCCAGAAATTCTGAATTTTATTGATTGAAAAGAGGCATACAATTTTTAGATCTAAAATTACAATTTATAGGAAAATAGGAAACCTAGGGCTACAGACTCTCGCACACGTGAATTTACAGATTTGACCATGAAAAATCCCAACAATCTAACAGTCGCGCCGCCTCAGAAAATATGCACCGACACGTGTTCCTAATGGCCGTGGATCCGCGGCGCCAGGTAGGGTTTGGCCGCGGATCCGCGGCCAAATTGTGGACTTGGGCTCTGTGATTTTTGGGGCATTTTCCTTGGCTCTTTGGGCTTCTGTTTTTGTATGTAGTTTCTCTGTTGGGCTTCTGGTTTTCCTCCAGATGTTTCAGTGAACACTTGTAAGTATCTTTTGACCGTTTGCTTTAACATTTTGGACTTTGCCTTGTTCTTCATCTAGGCTAGACTAGGATCCGTCTAACAGTTGGTCAAAAGTCCCTTTTTCTGTTGTTTTGTGTCTTTTTCACTGTATTTGCTCCAGAAACCTGTAACCTGTAATATGCAACAAACGTGCGTCAAGAGTACCTGTTTATTTATAAAAGAGTAAGAAATAGGGGAATGAATAATGCAATATTATAGTCTGAACAAATACCCCCAAACTTACCTTTTGCTCGTCCTCGAGCAAACTTATTATTTTATTCTCTAAAAGATCCTAACCGCACTTTCGCAGGGAAACGCGATTGCACTGAGCACGTGCAACAAGCCGTTAAACCTCTAGGTGTCCCTAGTAGGAGGAGTGTTGTCTCCTGAGGGTTTTCAGCGGATACTACCCACAAAATCCTATCAACTCGGCCCACTGACTTTTGTTCTCCAATTAGGTTTTCTATCAAGGAATTCTATTATCTTTTGACTCGCAAATTATCCACCCATATTCTTCACGCTTCCTCATTATTTAACTTAAGATTATATATGTTATGTAGACTTACTTAGCTTTCGGCATTTCTTAAGTTTTCCTTCTAGGGTTTCATCTCCACTTAGGAATTTCTATCAACTCTATTAAAGATACAAGTTCTATTCTCCATTCCTTTCTCTCATCTAAATTCCAATCACATACCCCTACGTGTGTGTATAAGTCACCCCTACACTTGGAAATTCAAATTAAGCAATCAACCCCTTGTCCGTTGTCCAAAGTACTAATTAGTGGTGAATTTAAATGAAATTTGCTTACACATCCTTCATGCGACCGTTAATACTTCCTGAGGTACCAACGACCGATTACAAAATGCATTTGCACTTTAAAACATACTTCCTAGTCTTTGCAACACCCAAGGTTTTAGCAGTGACCCCCAAACCAGTTGGTCTAAGGCACTAGGTGATGAAGCACCCTCGCTAAATATTTTTCTATTTTTGCAGCCTTCAGTAATCACAAAAACCAGTGTCCATTTTTTTCTTTATTCACACTTTTTCATACTAAGGACTTTAGACAAGAGCCTTTCAAGGTCTCTTCTACTATTCCAAGTTTCAAGGTGCGTGATTGTGCAAATTGTAGGGTATACGTTTTCAGATTCTAGACTTAAGCTAGGAACTATTTTTCAAACTTATACTCTAATAAGAACATCAATACTCTTCCCTCATTTTGACTTAGCCCAAGAAGTGAACCTAAAATTTGCCTATTTCTAAGTAAACCACAAGGCATATACTTTTTACTGTTAAACTTTAAGGAATGTTATTTTTAGGATTTTTAATTCACTAAGTCTAAGATCTAGTTTTTCCTAGCTAGTTAACCTATTTGTCAAACTCTAGTCAATTAGCCAAAATTGAATACAATAATTTTTATAATTTTTCAAATTTTTCAAATTTTTATGGGTTTTAAAATAAGTATGCAAATGCAAAAATATGTACAAATGAATGCGAAGGAAGAAGACGTACCGAGCATACCCCCAAACTTGAACTTGACAGTGTCCTCACTGTCATGCTAAACCAAGAGGGTCAAAATACCGGCACTTCCCTGTTTATTTATTTATAATTTTTATATTTTTTTTTAAGAAAAACAAAAATATGTACAAAAAGGCCCTCCCCCAAACTTCATTTAAACTATGTTAGACATTACTGCCAAACTTTGCATCGGCCAAAAGTCAACACCAACCATTTGAAAAATTTATTAGTAAAGGATATTGGTTGGTGGAAAAATAAGTTGTGGTGGTCCGCAAAGAATTTGGGAAGATAGAAGTAGTGGTAAGGGAGGTGTGGAGGGAAATATACAGGTGATGGTGATGCATCGAAACGAGAATGCGAATGATCAGCAATCAGTGGAGTGTTGGCATTCTCGTACCTTATTAAAAGAAAGGGGGTATTTCAACTTCTAAGGGAGGAAGTTGACTCACCACAATACCCCCAAGATGTTCCTGTGGGTCCTCTATTGACATGGCATCATCCAACACATGTGTATGATATTCACTTACGAGGGAACTTATCTTCTCGATGTCCGCCATAGTCCAACTGGAAACTTGCCGCCTATCTTGTAAGACTTTTAAAATAGCGTTCTCTTGCTCGAAGGCTAGAGAGGCTGATATGATAATGGGAAAAGTCTCATTCTTACCTATGTAAGCATATTTAGGATGAGGCAGTAAGGACATTAGTTCGAGTTTCGGAGGCGAAAGAATCATTGCAGAATCTACCTCGAACTTAAAGGACTCCAACACAGGTTCGAAATCACTGCAAACAACCGATTCGGATGGTTCAACTGACTCATCCAAAAATTCAAACGACTCATATTCGGGCTGTGAGTCGTCATCATCCAAAAAAATGAAACATTCATAATCAACATCGGTTGTGTCAACGGTAGTAGGCTCAAGGAGGGACGCACTAGTGGCGTCAAAACTGTTTTCATCAAATAGAAATCTTTCAAGCTCGCAGTCCTCCTGCGTGATTTCGTGAATAGAGCAAACTTCTCGTGTACTAGTTTTAGGCACGGGGGGCAGACTTCCCATCTTATAAATATTGAACTCACTAGACCTCTTTCCGAAGGATAGAGTCATGGAGCCATTGCGACAATTTATCACGGCATTGGAAGTGGCCAAAAATGGTCGACCAAGAATCACCGGAATTTGGTTTCTTGGGTTAGCAACAGGTTGTGTATCCATAACGATAAAATCAACGGGGAATATGAATTCCCCGACTTTGATCAACACATCCTCTAGTTGACCCCTTGGATAGGTGATTGATCGATCAGCCATTTGGAGAGTGCAACGAGTGGGTTTCAACTCTCCAACCCATAATTGTTCGTACACGGAGTAAGGAATCAGGTTAACACTAGACCCAAGATCTAAAAGTGCTCGATTAATATTCTTATCCCCAATTGTGATTGAAATAGTAGGACAGCCGGGGTCCTTTCGTTTTTGGGGTAAGGTTTGATGGTGGTTAATAGCATTGCTCACTGCACTAGCCACTAGCACTTTCTTGGGTACTTGAGATGCCTTTCTCTTCGAGGTGCACAAGCCCTTTAAAATTTTCGTGTATGAAGGGACTTGTTGGATAGCATCCAAGAGAGGTATATTTATGCTAACCTGCTTAAATATTTCCACAATCTTCTCCACTTGTGTATTTGGTTTATTAGGACTCAACCTGTTTGGGAATGGAGCATTTTGAAAATTTGTTGAGTCAAATGTCTGTGGAGCATACTGTGGATTAGGAATGGATCCCAGTGTGGAGGTGTTCGTGTTGTGAGAAATGGGTCCGTTCGAGTCAGAAGAAGTAGAGCCGTGTGAAGGGTGGAGAATAGGCTCTAAAGAAAAAGGTGAAGAAGGAAGTGAAGAAGATGAAGTAGGTGAAGAAGAACCACCGGCGGGGATGTCATCACTAGATCCCACATCATTTTGCAACTCTCTTCCTGATCTCAACGTGGTCACCGCATTTACATTGTGATTGTGATATGCGTTTTGTGCGTGACCGGGATTGGGCAATGGTTGAGATGGAAGCTTTCCCTTTTCTCTCTCGCTCAACGCAGCAGTTAATTGTGCAATTTGTGCCTCAATAGATTTGATACTTTGATCGTGTGAGGCATTGTTATTCATTAAAGATTGAACATAACTTTCAAATCTTGCTGCGGATTCTGTAGATTGCTTGAGAAATGCATCTAGACTTTTCTCGAGCGAGCTAACCTTATCATCATTTGGTTGAACTAAGTTGTTCGTTTGATTTGTATAAGGTTGTTGTTGGAAAGGTTGCTGGTTTTGAGTTTGTAAGGGTGCTTGTTGTTGTTGTGGAGGAGCTCTTTGAAAATTGTTATTCCCTTAGACTTGTTGATTTTGGTTCCAAGCGAAATTTGGGTGACTCCTCCACCCCTGATTGTATGTTGAAGAGTACGGATCGTTTCTTTGTCTTTGCTGGAATGCAGCATTGACTTGATCCTGGCCTTGAATAGGTGCATTATAAGGACACTCTTCGGTTAAATGCGATGGGTTCGAACAACAAGCACAAACAGTTCGTGTGGGTAGAGTAGGGGCAGGAGAAGTCGATGAGATTTTTGTCTCAATGGCTTCTAGCTTTTTCATTAGTGAGGCCATCTCGGCCTTCATAGCTATCGACATATCTATTTGATGTATGCCCGCCCTAGATTGACCAACTGAGGAAGATGATGTGGTCTTGGTACTCTCCCACTGAATTGTTTGCTCACTTAGGTCCTCAAGAAACTGCCAAGCTTCGTCGCTAGACTTGGAAAGAAAATGACCTTGACATATTGTTTCTAGTAACTGCTTCGTTGCTGCATTCAATCCCTCGTATAATGTTTGGCAAAGTTGCCAATTTTCTATCCCATGATGAGGGCATTGAACAAGTAGGTCTTTAAATCTCTCGAAGCACTTCCAAAATGGTTCGGAAGGAAGCTGTGAAAATTGTATAATCTCGTTTCGGATTCTAGCAGTTTTGTGGTGAGGATAGAATTTTTTTAGAAAAGCTCTTACAAACTCATCCCAATTTCTAATAGAGTGTGATGCGGTGCTGTATAACCACTTCTCGTCTAGGTCACATAAGGTAAAAGGAATGACCCTTAGCCTTATTGCGTCATCACTTAATTGGGTTGTCTTCATCATGCCGCAAACGTTTTGGAATTTATTAATAAAAATATATGCATCTTCGGATTCCAAACCATGGAACTTAGGCAGCATATTGATGAAGTGTGGTTTTATTTCAAAGTTGTCCCCATTTGCCGGTGGGGGTGAAAGACATGTAGGTAAGGAAGTGCGGACGGGGTAGAAGAGATCCTGGAGCGCGACTCGTGCGGGCGCTACAACAGGCAGAAGATTCGGGTTATTCGCACCTGGCGGAGGTGGAATCATTCCCGTCAGTAAGGTATCGTTGGGGTTGAATCCCGACATACCTTCGGTGAAAGAATTTGAGGTTGGAGGTAAGGAAGTGGGCGGAAGATCGACGAAGGGTTCGTCGAAGGGTTCGTTGGTCGGTACCAACGAAACACGGACTAATCGGGCGTTAGTATCCCTAGTCCAAGATGACATGCACTAAAGGGTAGTGCAGTCAGAAAAAAAAATAGAAAAACAGAATGTGGGGGTAAGATAACGTCAATGAAGGAGAGATGGTGGAAGTGAGGTGCAAGTTTTCTTAGCGGCAAGTTGCAAGTTTTGAAAAGATTTTTCTTTATTTATTTTTTTTTATTGGAAAGTTTTGCAAGACGGTTTTAGAAAACGGACACGTGACACAAAAGTATCAACCACACATGCACAATCAGGCCTAGATCTAGGGTTGCCTAGGTCTGCTAGACAGCTCCTAACTAGGGCTAGAAATAGACCTCAAACCGCCTCTTCACGGACAAATACGGCCAGGTAAGTGGGAAGGAACCACCACTACAGTGGGCCTAATTAATAACCACTAGCCTAGACACCGCAATGTCGGTTAGGATAAACGGCTGATGCCTACCCTAGTCCTTTTCCTATTGAGCTCGCCGTCCTTAGGTCTGAGTCTAATCTTTTTTAATTAAAGGTGGTCGATGCAAAATGCTTTAGGTGTTTTCTGGGGTCCTGGGAAGGGTGATGAAATCCCCACCCAATCTGGTTTGGTCAATTAGCCCCTTAGAGTCCGGTTAAATTATGCCAAACAGATAAAATTTCACTTGCAATCAAAATTTTTAGCGCGGCGCAAAGAAACCTGCAGAAATCTGTTATTTAGAAGGGGAAGAAAGACTCTTTACGCAAAGAAATCCTACAGAAAGATTTTTACAGAGAGATATATGGGAGGTTGCAGAGGAGAGAGAAATAAATCGAACCAGAAAATTTCAGGTGCTGACGTGGCAGCAAGAGCGCGGATCCACGGCGGATTACCCCCTTATGCGGCGGAAGCGCGGCTGTGTAGAGGAATCGGCCGCTGAAAAAATTCTGCTGTTCTGTTGGGCACTTTCTTCTCTGTTCTGATATGTAACTTTCTGATCCCCTCTCTGTAAAATTCCAGATTCTTGATTCTTCGCTGTTCCTGCAAGATCCAAAAGATACACCCTTCAAACAGATCAAATTTGATTATTTTTTTATTTTTTTTAATATTTTCAGATTTTTATAATTTTTTTAAAATTTATATCAACCCGAAAATTCACAAAAAGAAAGATTACGCCGTCCCCGGCAACGGCGCCATTTGATTAGTGTCAAAAATTGTAATTACCGCAATCAGAAACGGCGTCGCTTCGCAGCTAGCCGGTGAGTACGGGTCGATCCACAGAGACGGGTAAATTCCTTTTATGTGTTTTAACGAGTTGATTCTATTTGTAGTTTTGGGTTGGTTTATAACAATCTAAAATACTGGATCTAATTAATCTAATTAAGAATCTTGCTAGGGTTAGGCTTAAGGGAAGTTTTGGAGATTAAAGTTTTTCATCACCGCTTTCAATGCCTACTTTGTTTAGATCTATTAGATGTTAAGTTAATTATCAATAAAGTGGATACAAATCTTTTGGGAAGATGTTTCTTCCTCTAGATTTGTACCCTACCTTTGTTGATAATTATCCTAACCCTCACGGAAAACGCGCGGAACCGGCCCTTTATACTACGGTTCATCGTTACCTCGAAGGGTAGGATGCCGCAGGGAGCGGTTGTGCTCGTATGCGTGAAGTTCTAATTTATTAGGTGAAGGTGGCATTGAAAGGGGTGAGAGATTTCATCTCTCAACCCTTTCCCTAAGGCTAACCCTAACAAGCGAGGAGACTACTCGCTCATTAGGGGATGAGAAGACATTATAATTAAAAGAATTAAAAGACTTACTAGGTTGACGGCTCCCTCCAAACAAGAAGAACAGATCTGAATGTCACCTCCAGAAATTCTGAATTTTATTGATTGAAAAGAGGCATACAATTTTTAGATCTAAAATTACAATTTATAGGAAAATAGGAAACCTAGGGCTACAGACTCTCGCACACGTGAATTTACAGATTTGACCACGAAAAATCCCAACAATCTAACAGTCGCGCCGCCTCAGAAAATATGCACCGACACGTGTTCCTAATGGCCGCGGATCCGCGGCGCCAGGTAGGGTTTGGCCGCGGATCCGCGGCCAAACTGTGGACTTGGGCTCTGTGATTTTTGGGGCGTTTTCCTTGGCTCTTTGGGCTTCTGTTTTTGTATGTAGTTTCTCTGTTGGGCTTCTGGTTTTCCTCCAGATGTTTCAGTGAACACTTGTAAGTATCTTTTGACCGTTTGCTTTAACATTTTGGACTTTGCCTTGTTCTTCATCTAGGCTAGACTAGGATCCGTCTAACAGTTGGTCAAAAGTCCCTTTTCTGTTGTTTTGTGTCTTTTTCACTGTATTTGCTCCAGAAACCTGTAACCTGTAATATGCAACAAACGTGCGTCAAGAGTACCTGTTTATTTATAAAAGAGTAAGAAATAGGGGAATGAATAATGCAATATTATAGTCTGAACAATACACACAAAAGAAAGTCTCCGGAAATAAATCAGACTTTCTTATGGCATTGTAGACTGGGTCACATCAATAAGAGAAGGTTGACGAAGTTACATACAGAAGGATATTTGAATCCGTTCGAGTATCAATCGTATGCCACTTGTCAATCCTGTCTCAAAGGAAAGATGACAAAGACTCCGTTCACTGGACACGGAGTAAGAGCGAGCGAGCTCTTGGGACTCGTACACAGCGACGTGTGCGGTCCAATGTCTACACATGCGCGAAGCGGTTATTCTTACTTCATTACTTTTACGGATGACTTTTCAAGGTACGGTTATGTCTTCTTAATGAAACATAAGTCCGAAGCCTTTGGAAAGTTCCAGGAATATAAGAATGAAGTAGAAAAACAAACCGGCAAAAGTATTAAGATTCTAAGATCGGATCGAGGTGGAGAATACTTGAGTGCCGAGTTCCTGGATTATTTAAAAGAGAACGTCGCGCTCTAAGGACGTCGCGCTCAATAGGACAGAGGACTAGTTATAGGCATCGACCGTTTATCCTAACCTGACTTTGCGGTGTCTTGGCAAGTGTGTCTAAGGCGAGTGGTTACTTAATTAGGACCACTACTTTCGTAGTGGGGAGCCTCCCACTCACCTGGCACTTACCTGGCTGCAATTGGCGGTGAAGAGGCGGTTTGAGGTCCTATTTCTAGCCCTTTGGAACAGTTAGGAGCTGTCTAGCTGACCTAGGTGACCCTAGATCTAGGCCTGATTGTGCATTTGTGGTTGATTGAAAGTGTGTTTAAGCCATTTATCGAAAATCTTTTTTGCAAAAAGTTCCAAATAAAAAAAAGAATTTTTTTTATAAAAACTTGCAAAATTTTGTCGATAAGAAATCCGTGCACCCCATCTTCTTTTTCTTCTCTTTTCTTACATCATAGGTACCCCACCTCATAAATCTCTTGCCGAACTTTGGTATCCTGAACCTAACATTGCTTTGTACGCGAATTGTTTCGGTCGAATTACGGACGACCCCTCCATGCCCAAAATTTCTTTGAAAGATCGAATAGAAGAGTCTAGGAGAAACAGTTCGACTTTGCAATCCACTTTGTTTCAACAATTTCAACCTTCACTACCTTCTTACGTTGATACTACTTTTTCGAGTCCTATTGTAACTCCTAAACCCATGTCTATTGCTGAGCATATCGAACAATCTCGTAGCCGATCTTTCACTCCTCTCCACACATCCAGTTCTAGGGATCAACAAGTCCATTCACCTTTTTATCCAAATGTTGATCCTCCTCCTCTCCAACAATTCAATTCCTACCAGTCCTACCCGACTTTCCCGCCTTCACTCGATACTGTTTCGACACAACCATTTGGGAGTTTCACGTATCCAAACAATTTTGAATCTTTTACCGAAACCCCTTCACAACCCATGTCTAGTTTGGAACAGTCGTTAGAAGCCTATATGGTAGCGACAAACCAAATGCTAAGAAATGTGGATGCGTCCATAGCCGCCCTTATACAACCTAGTGACCCGATAGCTAGTTTCCAACTAGCTCCAAAAATTCCAATGTATGATGGGGCGGTTGGACAGATTGATAATTTGAGTGGAGAAAGTGAGTTAAACGCCTTTCCAAATCAAACTTACCCATACCCAATAGAATCCCACAACTCCGGTTTTCAAATAAGTGTCCCAAATGATTCACCAGTTAAAGACAAATCATTTAATGAGTTGTGTGACTTTGTAGTGATTGATTTGCCAGATTGTGAAGAGTCCCTTTCGAGTAAAACCACACCCAATCCTTTTGAACTCTACACCTCCAATCTAGAACCTGAATTGATAAATATCCATACTTTTGATGAGGTGTCAGAAAATATTGATTTTCACTTGATTGAGGATATATACGCTGGGAATATTTTGGATGATGAACCCGTAAATTTGACTGAAATTTTATCTCCAATTCATCATCCCGAGTCATTAAATATTTCTCCCGAACTTCATATGCGTCTTGATTTTGATGATAATGGCATGGATAAGCTAAATTTTGAGGAGAATTATGAGGATAGTATTGAAGAGAGTATTGAGGATAATATTAAGGATGAACCATTTTTGTTTGATGTGTCGGATTTTCCAATTCATCCTCCTGAATCTTTAACTGTTATACTTCCTAAATCACCCTCCCTCCTTTCCATCGTTCCGACCACGCAAAAGATCACGCTTGAAGACTGTGAGCTTGAAAAATTTCTCTTTGAATCTGACACAGTTCTCACAGACGATAATGATTACGAGTGTTTCACTTTTTCGGATGATGTTGAAAACCCACCTCCCGAGTTTGAGTCCTTTGAATTTTCAGATGAGTTAGTTGAACCATCAGACTCGGTTGCTTACAGTCATTTCGAACCATTGATGGAATCTTTCAAGTTCGAGACAGATTACTTAGGTGAGAATAAGACTATCCCTAAATCACTCCCTTTCGTCCTTCCTATCACTTCGACCACGCAAGACTCCGTCGCGTTTCCATTTCCAATAGATTGTTTACCAAGTTCGACGTACCCATGTTTTCTTGCGAATCTTGAGGGATTTGACCCCATTTCTCGACGGGTTGATAAATTAGCACAATCGCTTTTAACACTTCGGTCATCACATATTGCGCTAATTTATTCACTCAATTTACACCATCAAGATCGTGCTATACTTCTTTCTCTCTTCCGCCATTCTTCTCCTCCACCGAGACTATATTCCACCCTTCTTTCTATACGGTCTCATGTGTTTCTTTACTCCTTCCTCTACACTCCATTCTTCCACCAACCCTACCATTATCACGATAGAATTTTTGAATGGTTGATGCTAACATTTGGTCTGTGTAAGGCCTTGTTTAGTTTGGGGAGGACCTTGTTGTATATATGTATATATTTTTGTTTTTTCTTTTAACAATAAAAAAAATATTTTGTAAATAAATAAACATGGGAGTGCCGACATTCTCAACCCTCTTGGTGTAGCATGACAGTGAGGACACTGTCAAGTTTAAGTTTGGGGGTATTTATGCTTGGTAAGCCTTCTTCCTTCGCATTCATATGTACATTTTTTGCATTTGCATACTTAATTTAAAACCCATAAAAAATTGAAAATTTCAAAAATTATAAAAATTAAAGTATTCAATTGTGGCCTTATTTGACTTGAGTTTGACAAATATGTTAACTAGCTAGGAATAACTAGATCTAGACTTAGTAAATTAAAAACCCTAACAATTACCTTTCTTAAAGTTTAACGGTAGAAAGTATATGTCTTTGTAGTTTATTTAGAAATAGGCAAATTTTGAGTTGACTTCTTGGGCTAAGTTAAAATAAGGGAAGAGTATTGATGTTTTTATTAAAGTGTAAGTTTGAAAAATAATTCCTAGCTTAAGTCTAGATTCTGAAAATATATACCCTACAAATTGCACAAACACGCACCTTGAAACTTGGAATAGTAAGAGAGACCTTGAAATGCTCGTCTTAAGTCCTTAGTACGAAGAAAAATAAAAAAAATACAAGTGTGAATAAAGAGATAAAAAAATGAACACTGGTTTTTGTAATTACTTAAGGCTGCAAAAATAGAAAAATATTTAGCGAGGGTGCTTCATCACCTAGTGCCTTAGACCAACTGGTTTGGGAGTCACTGCTAAAAGCCTTAGGTGTTGCAAGACTAGGAATTACGCTTTAATGTGCAAACACATCTTGTAATCGGTTGTTGGTACCTCAAGAAGTATTAACGGTCGCATGAAGGATGTGTGAGCAAAATTCATCTAAAAATTCACCAATTAAGAAGTGGTTTGGACAACGGACAAGAGTATGATTGCTTGATTTGAATTTCCAAGTGTAGGGGTGATTTATACACATACGTAGGGGTATGTGATTGGGGTTTAGATAAGAGATAGGAATGAAAAATAAGACTTATATTTTTAATAGAGATGATAAAAATTCCTAAGTTGAGATAGAACCCTAGAAGGAAAACTTAAGAGATGCCGAAAACTAAGTAAGTCTACATAATATATATAATCTTAAGTTAAATGATAAGGAAGCGTGAAGAATACGGTTGGATAATTTATGAGTCGAAGATAATAGAATTTCTTGTTAGAAAACCTAATTGGAGAATAAAAGTCAATAGGCCGAATTGATAGGATTTTGTGGGTAGTTTCCGCTGAAAACCCTTAGGAGACAACACTCCTCCTACTAGGGACACCTAGAGGTTTAACGGCTGGTTGCACGAGCTCAGTGCAATCGCGATTCCCTGCGAAAGTGAGGTTAGGTTTTTGTTGAGAATAAAAACTAGGTTTGCTCGAGGACGAGCAAAAGATAAGTTTGGGGGTATTTGTTCATATCATAATATTGCATTATTATATTTCCCATTCCTAGTCATTTTACAAATAAACAGGTGCCTTTGACCCATGTCTGCTACTTAGTTGCAGGTTACAGATTCTCGGGACAAAAACAGTGAAAAAGACAAAAGACGATATAAAAGTGAGACTTCGACCAACAAACATAGAATCTTGATAAAGCCTACACGAAGATCAGTTCACAAAGTACAAGGCAGTGCAAGGTTCAAGACTTCGTCACGAAGCAACGGTAAAAGTTCACTACAATTATTCACTGTGGAGATCTGGAAGAAACCTAGAAGCCAACCTGAGAAAAGAACCAAAGAAATAAGAAGACAAAAACACCCGGAACAAAACCAGAAATATTCAGCTCTTGATGCCTTCATTTCGCCGCGGAACCACGGCCAAACAGGCCCTATGGCCGCGGTTCCGCGGCCGTCTAATACCCGTGTCGGTGCAAGTTGAGTCGGTGCGCTGGCGGGCGTTGAATAGGTCTTTTTCTTAAGGGGTGTTTTTGTAATAGCAGATATGCGAGTCAATTGTAACCCTAGGGTTTCTATCCTCTATAAATAGGAACCATAAATCTTGTATTAGGTTATGCCTCCTTTCATTAATAAAATTCAGATTTCTTTTGGAGAGCATCGATGCCTCTTTTCATTTCATCTATTCAGATCTGACAAGTCTTGTGTAAATGTTTGGAGAGAGCCATCAAGTAAGTAGTTTTATTTAATTGCCCTAGTATAGATTTTAATTCCTTGTCCTAGTTAGATAGATAGAATGTTCTTCAATTCCCTAATGAGCGAGTAGTCTCCTCGCTTGTTAAGGTTAGCTTTGGGGAATGCTTTTGAGAGATGAGATCTCTCATCCCTTTCTTGCCCATCACACTTTTTTAATAGGACTCCATGCATACATGCACACACCGCTCCCTACGGCACCCTATCCCTCGAGGTAGCGGTGATACCGTAGTATAAAGGACCGGTTGAGCGTGTTTTCCATGGAGGTTAGGGTAAGGATTGATAAAGGAAGGACAAAAACCTAGAGGAAGAAATATCTTCCCGAATGGTTCTAATCCCCTTTATTAATAATTACCAGAACACCTCATAGATCTTAATTTGGGTATAGAAAGTGGTAAGATTTATTTACATTTCCAAACCTACCCTAAACCTAACCCTAGCAAGATTTAGATCTAGATTAATTTAGTTTTTAGATTTAAATCAATCCGTTCACACCGTTCGGAATTAACTCGTTAAAGCGATTAGGAAATTCACAACATCCCTGTGGACCGACCCGTACTCACCGGCTTGCTACCAAGCGACGTCGTTCTTGATTGCGGTTAACTAAATTATTCTTTGACACAAATCAGCAGCCGAGCGGCTTCCCTGCTCGGCTATCCCTGGCCGGTAGCTTCCCTACTCGCGACGCCAGGGATCAAGGCCCTCGCCAAGATCAACCGAGCAGCTTCCCTGCTTGGTCATCCCCAGCGGGCATCCTCCTGCCCAACAGACGCTGCAGGTTTGTAGCCCTCATAACGAGGCCACTGAGCCCATCACATGCAGCGGACCCAAAGTCCCAACAAAAAACATCAAGTCTATCCAAGTCTGAGTAATCCCCCCTCGACTTCGGGGCCATGGAGATGCCTCCTTCTCAGCAGCGCTTGGCACACTTGGCAGGTGATCGAAGTCAACTCGACGACCGATTGCTCCACTTGTCGTTCCCGTACTGGACCGCGTCCCATCAGACGCCACAGGTCTGCACACGTCGCGTCGGCCAACCGACGCTTGACACGTGGACCGTCGCTTCAATGGCAGGATGCACGAACCGGCACACCTTCCTTAAATGCAGAGATCTTGCCCTAATTCGCTGGCAGAAAAGACAGCTGATAGCCCGAAGACGCGTCCCGACGAGACCTTAGGAGGGAGCTTACCCCGGGCGGCCCGGCAGTCCACTCCTGATCCGACCCGCTAGCTGGTTGGGACAAGAGTGGGGGGCTAATGATGATGTTCGGTATTGGCGATCTTCAAGATTAGGACACGTGGCAGATGACATGTCTCAAGACCCAGAAGAAAGGGCCCACAGAGGCCGACCAGGCCACCCTTGTACCCGACCTGCAAGCACAAGCTGGCCCTCCTCGGGGCCCCCTGCAAATTGGCCTCCTCGGCCCCTCAACTCGCCTCGAGCTGCCACAGGACCAAGACTCCTCGGCTCTCTTGCTCGTCTCCGAGCTCCCCAGCCGAGGCCGTCTTCCTCGGTCCCTCCGACCGACCAATTCCACCACTCACAGACGTAACCGCCGCTCCGCAAATCTCGCTACGCGCAGATTCTCCGCCAGCAACGTCCCACGTTCCACGCCATCACGATCCCTATTAATGGGCGATCCGCTCTTTACGTGGGCGTGACGTCGGGAGCGTAACTGCCGGCGAGATTCTCGCGCCTGCTGCCGCGTGCTGCCGCCGCTATATAAACCACCATCACAGAGGGGTTAAGTAAGCCATTTTTTACTCCACTTAGCCGTTACGCTGCTCGGATCTGATACTAAATTGATCGTCGGAGGGTCCTCGGTGGTACCAAACCACCCCCGGACTTCTCTGCAGGTAGTCGGTGTTAAGCCTCTCAAATCACCAATCTCCTCAAAATCTATTGAGACCCACACGCAATAAAAGATCACCTCCAAAATCCACCGGGAGATCGACGGAAGACAACATCTGAAGAATACCCGAAAAGGACCTCCATCAGACCCAAAGCACAATATTAGCAACAACATTGCTATTTTAACATCTTAATTCACCAGAGCACATAATTACATATATGTATATTGCACATAATTACAAATATGTATATTAATTAGACGTGGGAAATGCAAGGAGAGGAAGGCCTTCAGCCAAACGGTGAGTGAACATGACTCTATATGTTACGGTAATTGACTCGTCGCTAAGTTTGAACTTGAAGAAAGTTGCACTTTCATATATTTGGTGCAAACAATATCCAAAATACCCCTCCAAAGTATTAACTATAAAGTATAAACTAATTGAGATGGTTTGTACATATGCAACGGAAACCGCTAAATGACTCTTGTCCCAATCAGAATAAGTGACAAAATTGTAGTTAATGGCACAATTTGGGATAAGGATAATCTAAACAAATATGGATTGGTGCAATTAAAAACGATATGTTAATTGGTAATTTAATCAAGGAGACGGACCTTAACAAAGTAGAATGGAAGAAACGGATTTGTATAGCGGATCCCAAAATTTAAAATAAGGGCTTTTTACTGAAAAGCATTCTCATACTTCGCTAATACTAAAAAAAACCATCCATACTTCGTATTTACTTAAAAGACCCCCATACATTTAAATTGCACTAAAAAAACCCTCACCAGTTTTCCATTAGAAGTTAGCGTCCCGTTAGAAAAATGGAGCCGGAACTTGTGTTTGCGTTCTTCTCTTACCTTCTAGGTATTTAGATAGGTTCTTATCTCATAAAAAAAACACATCCTCATTTAGTGGAAGATTGGGGTTTAGCTCAACTAAAGAATTGCTCTTTCGAAATTTGCAATTGAAGGGACAACGACACCCGACAAGTTTATTGCTGAAGAAAGTTGAGAAAAATGAGCCGGTTTCCATGATCGATTGAAAGATCTTTGATCGAAATCCTAATCCTAAAGTCAATTTGGCAAAAAATTTAGAAATTTTGGGTAAAGAAGAGGGGTTGTAAAGGTTTTAAAATAATATCCCGATACTTGTTAGTCGATGTCGGGCACCCCACGTGTTCGCGGGGAGGCGGAATTTGCAAAAAATGATTTTTACGGGCTTCGCAACACCGACTAGAACCAAGGATCGTCCATAAACCCTAGCTAGTACACTACATGAGATTTAACTACTCGGAAAGAATGTTATACCTCATGATACAAGTCATTCGGGTCTTCTCCGCCGTCCTCCTCGTGATCGTAGGCTCTAAGGATCGATCCGGATCGTAGCTTCCTCGTCGGCTTTCTCGAGTCAAAGATGATCGACCCGAGAGTCTATAATCCGAGCTCCAACCTCAAAACCGAGGTAATTAGGGCAACAAGCTTGCTAAACTTGATGGCCTAGGTGATGTAGCGAATGAGAATGGATTTATTTGTCTCTTGAAACCCTAGTTTACTTAACTCATGAAACCTTAAGGGTTTTTGATGTGAGGAAGAAGAAGAGAGCTGGTTTGAGGAAAGAGAAATGGTTTTTGATAATGATAATGATAAAATGAGATGACTCTCTTGACTTGACTATAAGCATGGCAAGAAAATATCTCACCCAAAATATCTAGTGCTACAAAATATCCCACAAGAAATATCTAATCAAAGTGTCAAACCAAGTCAAGTGGTCAAACCAAGTCAAATGGTCAAACCAAGTCAAGTAATCAAAACAAGTAGCCATGCTTCAATTATCATTTACAAAAAAATAACAAATACTTTCCTCCACCTCATAATTGTTTTAATCAAGTCAATGGTCAAAACCCTAATGAGCTATCTCCTTCTATACCCCTCTCATCCGTATATACATACCTGCATTCGTGTTCCAAGAAACGCGAATACAAAGAGACGAAACTGATCCATCAATATAATACTAGGATCCGGTTTAAACCAAAGCCCACTAGTATTATTCGCCCGAACATCATACGCGCACAAGTGCACGTAAGTGATCGAAGCCCTGCCGTAAAACCATACGGCCTCTACATCTTTTGCCTGATGCAGGGAAACTCTCTATATAGAACTCTAAAGACTCGACATTATGCTGGTAGTGGGTTTAACCACAGGCCGCAAGCGGTACTAGCTGCACGTAACGGTCCCCAGGTAGATGTCGATAAGAAGGCCGATGAGGAAAACCCATCCGAACTCCTACTAAGCCTGAATGTGAAATCTATGTACAGTCCGGTCTGTTCGTCTAAGAGTATCGCATATCGGGCATAGGGGGCGGTAATCGTCAGACCCCTAATAGTGCAATAAGTCATGCTGGAGTATAGTCCCAAACACCCTGAGAAACTATTGGAATACCTACCAGTAGATCTCGCTTGCCATGGCCAGGGACTTTGTGTAATGGCTCTCCGAACACAGCACGATATCAACCCCCAATACCGGGAGAGACGAATCCTTTCTAACTGCCACTGCCTCCAAGTGCTTCGGGACTGCACCCAACTAATACCTATTTGCACGACTCCATTGAACCGTGGTAGGGTAGTAATCAAAGTACAGTGGGAACACACTCGAGGCGAAGTAGCAGTATCAAGTCGACGGACTAAGCTGTACTCATGTCACCTGAGAACTGCTACCCGACGATAGGTATAATACCAACCAACAGTTCCCGACGAATCTTGTCCAGTGTACTCGTAACCTAACGAGCACCTGCATACTATCTCCCGTACGACGTACTAATGGCTGTGGGACAGACCATCTCCCATGCTGGGATGAGAAGCGTATACACTAGTCTACTCCAGAGTATCGATGCCCCGTCTCGATAATCCTACGACTAGGGACTTGTACAAGGATGCACTTGTAGATTGCCCAACCCCCACTAGTGTGACTGCCATCACAACGCTGGTAATCAAGCAATAATCCTAAGGGCTCTACTAATATGTATAAGCGATATGCTAAAAGAAACACATGCACATATTGAAGTAGAAACAAACCAAGTAGCATACTACCATTTTGAGCAAGACTGTCAATACAACTGTGAATATCCCAAGTTTCCATTAAGTAATATACAAACCAGTATGATACAATAATGACCTCTAGGGCATATATCACTAACAATACTCACTGTCAGCCTCCTAACGGAATAATGGATGATGCTAAACAGGTTCTCTTTTTGACCCGTTAGATTTTTTTTAATACAATTTAAATGTATGTGGGGTCTTTTAAGTAAATACGAAGTAATGAGGGGCTTTTTAGTAATTAGTGAAGTATGATGGGGCGTTTAAATAAAAAAAACCTTAAAATAAAAGCTTGCTGCTGCTGTTATTTGTAAAGTATTAATCAAGGTTCAACAACTCGGCCGATCCCGATCCAACTCAGCCGGATCGGACCGGTGTTTGAAGTTGGTGGGCCGAGACATGCCCAAAACTAGGTATTGGACAGTAGAATCAGAAACTCGGCAATTTATGCTCCGGATCGGAGGGAATCAGCCCGATCCAGTCCAAACCCGGCCAATTCCGATTGATTCAGGCCGAATTAGGCCCGGTTCAGACCTACTTCGGACTTTACATCGCTGATAGCTTTTTCGTTTTCCTTTCTCTTGCTCGGTTCAGATAGGAACATGTTGGGTATTTGGGTTGTAATTGTGTTTTCCTTCAATTAATAGTAATAAACTTACATGCCACCTTAGCAATTTTCAGTCAAAGGCATGCCATTTAAGTAATAAATCATAGAGTAAGTCAGCAATTGACTTTTAGAACATACTACGATAAGAATACATAATATATGGCAAGTTGGGATTTATATATAACCACAATTAGTATTATAATATAATATATAGTAATATAGTAAGTTATCAATTCATTGAAAGTCATGATATTTTGGTTATTATTGTTTTTAAACATTTTTTTTAATTTTTTAATTAGTTGATTCAAGTCCGATATTTCAGATCCCAGATGGCCGATACTACCGATACGGCCGAATCCACCACCACCACCACCACCACCACCAACAACAACAACAACTGAGTCTTTCATCCCAAGCATATGGGATAGGCCACATGAACCAACATGAGAATCACGCTGGGTCCATCACATGAATCTCCCGTCTCCTCTCATGATCCTATCGAACAATGCGCTTTCATTGAGGCCTTTGGCAACCATATCTTTTCGTATCACTTCCATCCACGTTTTCTTCGATCTTCCTTTCGCCTTTTTGACATTGCTTCCAGATGATGCTCGATATCGGTGATCTTCCAGATCATGACACGTAGCAGATGATGTGTCCCAGGGCATGTAAGAAATGACCTACAATGGCCGATCGGACCACTCCTGTGCCTGTCCCATAAACAAGCGCTGGCTCACCTCCGAGCAGCCAGCACAATTGGCCTCCTCGGCCTCACAGCTCATCTCCGGGCTACCACAGAACCAAGATACCTCGGCTCTCCTGCTCATCCGTGAGCTCTCCCGCCGAGGTCATCTTTCTCGGTCTCATCGACCGACCAACAGCACCGCTCACATGCGCAACCGCCATCCCGTGAATCTCGTCATGCGGGAGATATCCGCCGGCCACATCCCATGTTCCACGCCATCACGATCTCTCATTAACGAGCCTGTCTCGCCATTAATGGAAGATCCCGTCCATCGCGCGGGCGTGACGTCGGGAGCGTAACGACCGGCGTGATTCTCGCGCCTGCCTTGCCTGCTGCCACCGCTATATAAATCCCTTCTGCAGACTGTTCAAGTAAGCCATTTTTACTCCACTAAGCCGTTACTCTGCTCGGATTTCCTATCTAACTTGACCGTCGGAGGGTCCTCGGTGGTACAACCATCCCGGGACTTCTTTGCAGGTAGCTCGGCGCAAACAACCTCAAACCCATTGAGATCCACACGCTTCAGGAGCCAGCCTCCAGATCAAATCTCAGCCGTCCATCGCCGCCATCGTCAGACCAACGGAAGGTAACATCTTGGCGTGGATCTCACCCGCGTCACTAGTCCATATGGCCGAATCAGATCCACAAAATTGCTATCCAATACCAATACCAACCTTTTATACCTTGGTATGAATATGCATTAGTATTATAATGACACTACAAATGGAAAGAAGAAAAAAATCCATGGTGAATTGGGAATCAAAAGTTGAAAAACGAGGAAGATAATAATCATCTGTCAAATAAAGGGGGAAATTACAGCTTTTATAAACGGAGCAAAGTACTCTACTGCACGTAAAAAATGAGAAAGGTTTCCTGCAATTTACCACAAGACCTAAACAGTTCCAAATTGAGAATTTCTGTAAATTTATATGTAAGGATGGGAACTTACACTAAATATTGTGACAAATTTGAACTGGCTCTCAGGGCGAAAAACGCCATATTTGAGCCAACGCTCAGGGCAAAAATCCTCAGCATCATCGCTCCGTATATCTGTCATCCTTCCCATCGCAAAGGTCTACAAACTTTCCATCCTAGTTCACGGAACATTTGATCAGAAAGCAAAATGGGGGAAAAAAAGAGAAGCAATTTCACTAAATTACCATGAAGTTTAAGCATTTTTACATATATACCATAGGTTTTCTAAATTACCAAGAGTTTTCCTCATCAATCACCCACTAAACTTATATATTTCCATACATTACCTAAAGAACCTCATGCTAACAGTTACAGGTTATCGATTTAACTTGATGTTTACATAATCAAGCTGATCACGGATATTTTAATTGCTTAAATCTACAATCCCTTTGAAAAGCACGACCCCATAAGTCGGCACTCTGTTCTTCTAGTAGATATATATATATATATATATATATATATATTAAAAGTTTGACTATAGAAAAGGAAAGAAATGCTTGTCGGCGGTTGCCCCATCCAATTTTTAAAGGCCGCAATTCACCTATTACAAAATACTCTCAAACATTTTTAAATTTGGAAAACTGGAGGGAGGATATTCATAATCAGTAGGTTTTTTGGGGTAATTTATGAAATATAAAGTTTATGGGGGTGAGATATGGAAATAGAAAATATTCACCATCTATATACATAATGTAAAGGAATAGAAGGGTGGTGGATTTTCTCTATTTCCCAAATTGCCCCTGCTCAATTATTTGCTTCAGCAAATGCAATTATGAGCATACAACACCACATATTTTGTCTACAATAATTCAATCTATATATGCTCCTTTTCATGTTTCGAAACCATAGTCATGAATAAGGATATGTCAAACTATGCGTAGTGAAGTGAAAGAACATGGCAAACAAACAAATGAATTTAATATGTGCAGTGAAGCAAGCATAAAATTTCAACAAGTATACTATTTGTTGATGTAAAAATGACCTCCAATTTCATGTTTCAACCACCATAGTCATCATTAAGGACAATAATTTTTGTCAAGTTATGTGTAGTGAAGTGAAAGGACATTGCAAACAAACAAACCAATTTAAAATGCGCGGTGAAGCAAGCATAGAATTTCAACAAGCATACTATTTGTTGATGTAAAAACGATCTTCAATTTCATGTTTCAACCACCATAGTTATCGATAAGGACAATAATTTATGTCAAGCTATGTGTAGTGAAATGAAAGGACACCGCAAACAAACAAATGAATTTAATATGCAGTGAAGCAAGCATAGAATTTCAACAAGCATACTATTTGTTGATGTAAAAATGACCTTCACTACAACATGTGATTCCGGTATGTCATGTGCTGCATTTAAGATATTGGGTGATTTTACTCAACCTCCTACAGCAACTACTACTTTTTCATCCTTATAAATAGCTTGTGGATCCTTGCATTGACCACAACAATCTGTCTAAGAAAATATCAGTTAACGGAGAGATTGTAAGTTATTATTCTTATCATGTACATTTATTTATATATTAACAAAATTACATTACTTATGTTTTCAAGTTCTAAAAATACTTTAAAATCTCAACAATTACTGGATGGGATATCATTTTTCTTGCCATTATGGATTGGTATATTCCACCAGTCTCGCCAGTGTGGATGGATGACGAAACACGATCGGCAAGTAGTATGCATACGGACGAGCGGAAGGCGGCAAAGTGGGAGGTCGACGTCAGATGGCTGATGAGCGTGGGACGGCGAGGCGATGACTAGGTTGAGATAGGCAGTCGGAGAGAGTTGTGGCAAATTGTGTTAGGTGGGAATAATTGGGGATAATTTTGTGATATGCAGTGACCTGAGTGGGAATAAGATTCTCATAATTTTGGGCGTTAGATTACCATGCTAATGTTATGTTCCCGGAAATATTTTTTGCATCAAAACATGCTTGGTAATATTTCATGGGAATTTATGACAACCATTTACCAAGCGCATCCTAAAGGGGTTATTAACTACTGCTTTGCATGATTTCTCTATTCGAACTAATGATAAGATTCTTAAATCTTATTTAGAATAAAAATATATCTAATCACCTCTTCAACTGTTTTGCATAATTAAGTATGATTTATCTGACTTTGGAATTAGAGCATAAAGTACAAATAAAATTCAAATTCACTTTGAAATAGTTTTCATCATTCCATGGTCCTTAATTTATGCTTTTCCACGCGTAGCTCGGATGCATTGCTAGTATAGATAAATAGCTAAAGTTTGTGGTAAATATAGTTTGTGGTACGTACTTGTTTACAGTTTACTAAATTCATGGTATTCATTACAATTTAGCTGTAACTTACAACAAGATTAGATCGAAGATTATACCAGTGGAACCGCAGGATAGAGGCGGAGAGTCTCCATAAGTGTGGCATGAAGATGGTGCATCTTGTCGATGACTTCTTCAGTTAAGTTAGTCATAAAATCTTCAAATTTGGAACCTGATTTCGTTATCGCCTGTGGATTCTTCTCGCTCACGATTATGAATCTTGAAAGTATATCTTCCTTCTCGTTCTACACAACAAACAAACAATCAGAATAAGAATTAAGCATCTATTTTTCCTTCTTGAATTGGAGGGTGCACGCTTGAGCGCCTGACATGCTCGCTGCAATTCACAAAAATATCTTGTACTATTAGGGTTACATATAAATATTCTAACTTTTATAGCTTGCATATAATTACCATGAACTTAGTCAATTGACAATAAATACCATAGACTTTCAACATTTATCAATTTAATACATACCGTATAAACAATTTGAATTTGAAAATTGGCACAAGGTATTAAATTGAAAGACCCTGAAAGTTGAAGGCAATTATTTGCAATATCTAGTTCATGGTATTAATAAAAAGGCTTAATTCCAAAAAAACTACCAAATATTTTGGTTAAGTTACAAGAAACTACCATACTTTGAAAGTTGTGGTAGTTTCTTGCAGATATTGCTGATATGGCACTTTAGTTATGGTCTTTTCGTAGTTTTTGAAAGTTTTATGGTAGTTTCTTATAGTTTTTAAAAGTTTTGTGGCGGCTTCTCATAATTTTGAGAGTTTTTCATAGTTTTTCGTAACTGAACCAAAGTATTTGGTAAAATTTTGGAATTAAGCCTAATAAGAATGCTAATAACTCATGGTTTTCCGGTGACTTTATCCTATATACTTATATATATTAAAAAGTCAAGATAGTCTTATGATCAGTCATGTTTATTGCACATATTTACTGTTTACCGCCGAAAACGGAGATGAACTGGGATAGATCGTCTTGTCTGAATTTGTGGGCATATGCTATTTGGATTTATCCGTCCACCTTTCCGAAAATACCAAGTTGATTATGGTACCATATATCGGAGGTTTGAACGAATGCGACTATAAATCCCCAGTTCCAAATAAAATTTTTCGTATTTTTTTCAAATTTTATTTCGAATTTATTTCATTTTATACATATTTTATTATTTTATTTTTATAAATCCTAAAACTAAACTCCCAAACCCATTCCTATTTCTACCCGGCCCAAACCCATGCCCGACCCGACCCTGACCCGACCCGCTTTCCCCCTCGTCTTCCTCCCTCGCTCATTTCCTTTTCCCGCTCATTCTTCTCCAACGCCCTCCCCCGCTTCTCGCGCCCATCTCCCCACGACCCGCGCTCGCCCCACGACGACCGCGTCCCTCGCGTCACCCCAACAGCTCCAAGGCCCAACGGCTCTCCCCCCGTCTCCTCGCTTCTCACGTCGCCATCGCGAGACCCGTTCACACCCGCTACGATCGCACCTACGCCGCAACGGCCACGACTCCTCGCCCAAAACCCACGACGACCCCTCTCTTTGTTTCACCCTCTCTAACTCACTCCCTCTTTCCCTTGTCTCCCTCTCTGCTTCACTCACTCACTCACTCTCTCCCGCTCTGCTCCGCCACCGAGCACCCCTATCTCTAAGCTCCGACCACCACCGCCGACACCCAATCAACCTTCCTCCACCATCAAGCAACCGAACGCCCCACTCCTCATCTAAATCCAACGGCCTGCGCATTCGCCTTCAACACCGACCCCTGCCTCATCGCCGGCGAACCCTCCAGCGACTCGAACCCCTACTGCAACCTATACCCATCACCTTCACCAACCTCCTCCTCGCCTCCTCCAAGCCACAACACCCTCATCCCTGCACCCTCACCTGAGCTCTAACCCCGTCGCCTCGCCGATCATCTCCGAGCTCTCCCGTGACCTGCTCACCCTCCCCCTATCCACCAATTACTGCCGAGCTCGCTGCCGTCGCCGCCATACGCACTGCCGAGATCGCTGCCGTCGCCGCCATACGCACTGCCGAGCTCACTGCCGTAGCTGTCGTGTTCGTGCCGTGATCGTGTCCGTGTCGCGCCATTCCTTATCGTCGTCGCGCTCGTCTCAGGCAAGTGCACCCCCTTCACTTGTTCAATTCATGCTACGTACTTATGTAGTTAGTAAATGTAGTTAACGGTTTAAATGGGTATAATGTACGATGTGTGTATGTACAAGTAGATAGCATCCCCGTACACGTACCGAGTGCTCGATGCGTTTACCCTATCAAAAATCCCCAAGTTTCATTATTATAAGTTTCGACTGATGTTAACGAGTGACATATAAGATATCGGCATCAAATCATTAAGGCATCGAATGTAAAATGAAATCCCTATTGGTTACGTCAAATCTGAAAATCACCGAACCCATCACTTTGTAAAATTTGTAGTTAATTAAAAATATCCCTAATCATGGTGTTCCATGGCTCGTATCGAACCTAACGAGATAGTATATAACCCTATGTAATTAGTTTTGGAATAATGCAATTCCATGACCCTGAAAAATGATGAGGAACGCAACTCTGGACTACAGTCTGGGGTAGCATTCTACGGGGGAACCTGAGTTTTAAGCACCTGTACCTACCTGTATAAAACTGGAAATGCACGGAGCCCTACACGGTCGCGTAGAAAACTCAATTATCTAACCTCTAAAATTGGTCCCGTGCATTTTTACGATCGTTCGATATTTAAATTGTATCTCGGAATGTTATTGTGTTCTGCAGTTTCTGCAGAAATGTTCATTACATTGTCACATTAATCTGAACATAACTTCTGACGTAGAGGTGCGATTGATAATCCGTTTACTGCGTTAGAAACTTCACTGGCAGATCTAGATTTTATTCAACTAGGGCAATACTTAAATCTGAACATAATCACTGGTAAAATGCGCGCGAAGTTGGGCTTCCCTGAAACTGGAATTCCAGAAATCGATCGCTGCCTTCAAATCATAATAACTCCCTAACCTGAACTCCGTTTGACCTGAAATAAATTTTACTGTTTAGAAAATCAAGTGTTCTTCATACACCCTTTATACAGTTTTGGTCGATTCTATGTGTATGATTTACCGTAAATTTTGCAAGTTATATGGTATTGGTCGTTATAGAATAATGAATACATGTTCAGTGCATTTTTGCATATTTTCATGCTTGAGTTATACCTGCTGCATAGTGATCATCTGCATTGTCGATATATTAATGTTAATGATTAGGTTGTGGCAAATACGATAGTAATATTGATAAGCGGAAAAGTGATTGAAAACGACAGTGATACGTATTTGTCCACAACCTATTCAATACATGAATGCATGCCATAACCTGGGGAATGGGGAAATTAAGATGGAATTGAACTCGTATTTAGCAAGGTACAGTGATTTAGAGGATGATCATTCACTATCAGTGATACTTATATATACATACTTTAGGTCGTGGGCCTAGCGGCACGGCTGACAGGGTTATGTTCCGGACACAGTAGACCGTAGTCTCGGGCATGCACGAGACCCTTGTTAAACAAGAGCATCCTCTCCACCATTTGATTTCATTACCCTAGTGGCCGTTAGGTAGTGACATATGTATTGCGTAGTTCATCGACATGATACTCATATTGCACAATTCATTTTCAGTTGATGTTATTATACACATGTTCCGCAATTTATTGTACTCCTCATGTTTAATAATACCGCAGGCCTATTATAGATATTTTTTGCTATATGTGTCGCCCTGATGACCTGAGTGTGCATGCTCAGAGGACGAAGTGGATCCAGCCCAGGAGCAGGACTTATCCTTCGAGATTGCGGAAATTTAGACTGCATCACCAGCGCTACTTTCTTTGATTTCAGCATTTGTTTTATTGGTTAGTTGTTTATTCTGTGAAATAAATGTACCTTGAACTCTTTTAAATTGCAATGTAATAAAGTCGTGAACTATGATTTTTCCTTTACTCAAGTACTGTTTATTAATTACCATGTAATGCTAGAAGCCGAAGTGTGACTACGGCGGGATTATTCCCTGATCGTAGGAGCATGGCTGGCCTAGTCATCCCTCGTATCCTGTATATTGGGAAGCGGGGTGTGACAGCGACCGTTGTAGCAGACTTTATCAGATTCCCTCTCGTTTGCGAGGGTTTTTTAATTATGGGGACGCTTTTTCCTGCAGGCGCAAGCCCCTGCAGTTAATTACGTTACCGCATCACGATAACACTTTCTCCTGCTCCGGAGGTTCACTTCGTGTCGTGTGTATGTTTGTTTTTATTTTAGGTTGCCCGTGGATTGTATATGAAGACTAATTTATGTCGTAGTCCGTAGGGCATGGATTAGTCTAAATCCGTATATTTTTAGATTTGGGTTTGTGTTGATTTAAGGACCGTTAATCTGGTTTGAAATAAGATCGACTTAAACATATGAGCATTGTTAGTGTATATGCCCTAGATGCCATTATTGTATCATACTGGTTTGTATATTACTTAATGGAAGCTTGAGATATTCACAGTTGTATTGAAAGTCTTGCTCAAAATTGTAGTATGCTACTTGGTTTGCCTCTACCTCAATATGTGCATGTGTTTCTTTTAACATATCACTTATACATATTAGTAGAGCCTTTAGGATCTTTGCTTGATTACCAGCGTTGTGATGGCAGTCATACTAGTGGGGGCTGGGTAATCTACAAGCACATCCTTATACAGGTCCCTAGTCGTAGGATTATCGAGACAGGGTATCGATACTCCGAAATAGACTAGTGTATACGCTTCTCATCCCAGCAGGGGAGATGGTCTGTCCCACAGCCATTAGTACGTCGTACTGGAGATAGTATGCAGGTGCTCGTTGGGTTACGAGTATACCGGACAGGACTCGTCGGGAACTGTTGGTTGGTACTATACCTATCGTCAGGTAGCAGTTCCCAGATGACATGAGTACAGCTTAGTCCATTGACTTGACACTGCTACTTCGCCTCAAGTGTGTTCCTAATGTTCTTAGATTACTACCCTACCACGGCTCTATTGATTCGTGTAAACAGGTAGTAGTTGGGTGCAGTCCCGAAGCACTTGGTGGCAGTGGCGGTTAGATAGGATTCGTCTCTCCCGGTATTGGGGGTTGATATCGCGCTGTGTTCGGAATGCCATTACACAAAGTCTCTGGCCAGGGCAAGCGAGATTTACTGGTAGGTACTCCAGTAGTTTCTCAGGGTGTTTTGGACTGTACTCAGACATGACTTATACCGCTATTAGGGGTCTGACATTTACCGTCCCCTAGGCCTGATATGCGATACTCTTAGACGAACAGACCGGACTGTACGGAAATTGTCATATTCAGGCTCAGTAGGAGTTCGGATGGGTTTTTCTCATCGGCCTTCTTATCGACATCTACCTGGGGACCGTTACGTACAGCTAGTACCACTTGCGGCCTGTGGTTAAACCCACTACCAGCATAGTGTCGAGTCTTTAGACTCCCACACAGAGGGTTTCCCAGCTTCGGGCGAAACGATGTAGAGGTCGTATGGTTTTACGATAGGATTTGATCACATTCGTGTACTTGTACGCGTATGGTGTTCGAGCGGACAATACTAGTGGGCTTTGGTTTAAGCCGAATCCTAGTATTTGTGCCACGTCCCACTTCCCAGTGTATGGCAAAGGGGACGCGACGAGACCGCTACATATTTACTCTGAAGTAAATACTCTAAGCGTATCTAAGCAATATAAAAGTAATGTACACAAGAGACAAATGTAATGAAATAAAAACTTTATTTATTAACATTCTTTTGTACAATGCATGGAAAAATAAATACATCTGAATGAAAGCAATGCCTAAACAATGGCATAACAGAAAAGGAAAGTACTGAAATGAAATGTGTACAAGTGTAACTACAGCTCGGGATCTTTAATAAACTGGTCCAAGTCTTCAGTGCTAGGCTCGATATCTGGAAGGTCCGAAATACCAGACGACATTCAAAAAAGAAAGAAAGAGAATGTCGTCAACGAATAAATCGCTCGGTAAGTCCCAAAGATAAGGAAAAAGTAGAAAAGACAGAGTAAGAGAGAGAGTGTAGCTTTTAATGTTGTCGTATATTATTATAATGTTGTATTTAGTATTAACGTTGTTGTTTGTAACTTGGTACAGAAGGATGCCAGTGTATACGAAAGGAGTCTCACTTGCCCCGGAGACTAAGGTATCAGGAACTCAAGGAACCGTTTAGGACACGGTACAACAACAACGGAATATAGGTTAGGTGTCTTACGGTTGCAGTCTCGTGCCACTTCTAACACCTTCCGTACCAATCTACCCCTTAAACCCGTGATGTCTTGTTTGTATTGTAAATTGTATTGCAACTTGTATTGTCTTGTAATATAGATTGTATAATTGGATGACTTGCCGAAACCATGATATCAGTAAATGGATGTAACTGGAGAATCATGTAAATGAAAGTATATCCATGGTTCGGTTCAGTCAATATAGATTGAATATATTGAATAAATGGATTCATATTGAATTGTAGTATTGTAGATTGTACTTGAATCATATTCAAGTCAGATTATTAATATAAGACTCAGTCTGAGTCAGAACAATTAGAAAAGAAATTGAAGTCCTGATTGTTTTGGTGTTATCGGTAACCGCTGCACATGGGCGGCAGAATTTTTGTCTTTTTCAAAAACGATTACCGTTTTGATAACACCGTTTGTTAAGTTGTCTACCTTAGAATAGGCAAGCACCCACTTCTCCAGCTCCCTGAGGCTCAAGAGATTGGTCCCACTTAAACCTATATTTACTAGGGTCCTTATTGTAATTTATAAAACTTGAAGAGGTTTTATGTAAAAATAATTTTGTATACTTTTCAAAATACACCCCAAGTATTTAATTATCGTCTTTAGAGTTTTCATAGATATAGATTTTATATTTGTGATATTTCTAGTGAATAAACCTATTTTTCATAATACATGGTATTTAATTGTAAAGTGTTGGACTTGTATGGAATTTCATGGTATTTTCATGTAAAAAGATTCTTTTAATTTTAGGAAAAAGTTGGAATACTAATATTATCACAAAATAGATATTTTAATGATACATATATACATATTTATATAAAAATAATTTTAATATATATTATAATTCTAGAAATCTCATTTTCTTAAGATATTTGTATTTTAAATCTTTCGAGACCGAATGCTCCTTGCGGAGGTCTGCATCTCGCACTACTAAGTCCAGGGATGTGAGATAAGCCGCACCATCCCAGTCGTGTTCCCCAAAATGGGTTGTAGCGTCGCTTTGCAAAGATTTATAAAAAATACGAATTCTTATAGAAAACGGTTTTAATAGTTAGTGGTATTTATATGTAAAGTTTCGTTTTCCCGTATTCTATGTTCCCAAAAGGTATTGTGATATGTTGCATATGAGTGTGTGAGAAGGTAGGTCATTACCTCGTGATCTACATAAAGGTATAGCAAGATTTTGATGTTTTAAATGTCGAAATTAAACTACATGGTATTGTTCATAACATAATATTGCATTTTGTATTCCCCATTCTTATGCATTTTACAATGAAAACAGGTGCTTTTGACCCATGTCTGCTACATGTTACAGGTTACAGGTTCTGGGAGCAAGAACAGTGAAAAACACAAAAGACGACACAAAAGAAGGATTTTTGACCAACAAATAGGAAGATCTTAGTAAAGCCCGGCAGAAGAACGGTTCACCATCAACAAGGCAACTCAAGATCCAAATTTGCACGAAAGACGGGTAAAAGATCCAATGCAAAAGTTCACTGAAAATCTGGAATTACTGCAGAAGCCCAAAAGGAAAAATAAATGAAGAAATAAGAAGCCCAGAAGAACCAAACCAAGCCCAAGAAAAAGCACATGATGAATCCATCATTGGGCCGCGGATCCGCGGCCCAAAGCTAACACATGCGGCGGATCCGCGGCCTCCCTGTGCCCGTATGCGCATAACTTTTTGCCATAATTTGTGGCGGCTCTGGAAAGATCTTTTTAGGGGTATATTTGTAACTTTAGACATGCGGTGCAATCTGTAGCCCTAGGGTTTCTATGTCCTATAAATAGAACCCAAGACCTTGTATTTTCTTATGCCTCTTTCTCATGAATAAAATTCTGTTTTCTTGAAGTTAGAGCGCATCACAGTAAGTAGGTTATTTTCCTTGCCCTAGTTATAGTTTTCATATCTGCCCTAGGTAATTTATTTTCTCGCCTTAGTTTAATTTAGTTTAGTTTTTATTAACTTGCAATCGATGTTTTCTCTCTTTAATAAATTCTTGTTTTCTTTCATCCCCTCAATGAGCGAGTAGTTTCCTCGCTTGTTAGGGTTAGGAATAGGGAAGGATTTGAGAGATGAAGATCTCTCATCTCTTTTTCATTGCTAAACTTTTATGAACAATAGAACTCCATGCATACCTTTTGATTCCGCTCCCTACGGCACTGTTACCCTTAAGGTAACGGTGAACTCCGTAGTCTAAAGGCCCGGATCTTAAGGTTTTCCATGGAGGTTAGGGTGAAGATTAAGAAAGGAAGGACAAGGATCTAGAGGAAGAATCAATCTTCCCAATCATCCTAATCCCCTTTGTTAATATTTACCATAACTCTAATATGATTGATTTAATTGATGGCAATGGAAAGAGATGTAAATCTTTATTTACCAAATTTTCCTTAAACCTAATCCTAGCAAGTTTCTAATTCTACCTTCATATAACTTCGATTTTTAGATTTAATTATACTTCCAAACACCATTTGGAATTAACTCGTAAGAACTTAAAGAAGATTTACACATCCCTGTGGACCGACCCGTATTCACCGGCTAGCTTCATGCGACGCCGTTCTTGATTGCGGTAATTATTTTTGATCGACAAAACCTCTCTTAATCAAATGGCGCCGTTGCCGGGGATGGCGTAAAATTTTCTTTTTGTAATTTCGGGTTAATCTAAAACATAAAAAAATCATAAAAATCTGAAAAATAAAAAATATAAAAAAATATATCATCTTTTATTGTTTGAAGGGTTCTCTTTGTGAATCTTTGCAGGTTTGACGGATCTGAAACAACACAGGAAGGGAAACAGAAAACAATACATCAGAACAGGAGGAGATTGGAAGTACAGAACAGCTGAAGAAATCCAGAGACCTGAAGCCTCCAACCCACCGCGCTTCCGCCGCATAACCCTACCTCGCGCGGCGCATCCGCGGCCCTCTGGATCCTTCTCTGCGAAATTTTTGCACTGTTTGTTTCCTTATTCTTCCCTCTACAAATCTCCATATATCTTTTGCCAAATCTTCTGCAGGATTCTTCGCGCTAAAAATCTTCTTCCCCCTTCCAATAATTGATTTTCTGCAGGATTCTTTGCGCCGCGCTTAAAAGCAAATTGATTGCAAGTGATTTACTGCTTTGCATACTTTAATCTGACTTTAAGGGGCTATTGACCAATTCAGATTGGGTGGGGATTTCATTACCCTTCCCAGGACCCCAGAAATCACTTAAAGCATCTGCATTGACCACTTTTAATCTAAAAAAATATTAGACTCAGCCCTAAGGATGTCGAGCTCAATAGGACAGAGGACTAGTATAGGCATCGGCCGTTTATCCTAACCGACATTGCGGTGACTAGGCTAGTGGTTTTTAATTAGGCCCACTGTAGTGGTGGTTCCTTCCCACTTACCTGGCCGTACTTGTCCGTGAAGAGGCGGTTTGAGGTCCTATATCTAGCCCTTTGGAACAGTTAGGAGCTGTCTAGCTGACCTAGGTGACCCTAGACTTAGGCTTGATTGTGCATGTGTGGTTAATTGCAATTGTGTCACGAGTCTCTTTTCAAAATCTTTTTGCAAAAGCACACTTAAAAAGAAAAAGGAAAATCTTTTCAAAACTTGCAACTTGTCGCTAAAGAATCTTTGCACTCACTTACACCACTTCTTCTCATTGACGTTTTCTTACCTTCACTTTCTGTCTTTCATCTTTCGACTACACTAACCCTTTTAGTGTATGTCCGGTTGGACTAGGGACCCTAGCGCCCGATTAGTCCGTGTTTCATTGGTACCGACCGACGAACCTTTCGACTCCGAAGTCGAAATCTTGTCCACTTCTTCACTTTCACCATCACATTCTTTCGAAGGTATGTCGGGATACGATCCTAACAACACCTTACAGACGGGAAGGATTCCACCTCCGCCAGGTGCGAATAACCCGAATCTTCCGCCTGTCGAAGCGCCCGCACGAGTCGCGCTCCAGGATCTTTTCTACCCCATCCGCACCACCCTTCCTACTTGTCTTTCCCTTCCACCGGCTAATGGGGACAACTTTGAGATCAAACCCCACTTCATCAACATGCTGCCTAAGTTTCATGGTTTGGAATCCGAAGATGCATATATCTTTATCAACAAATTCCAAAACGTTTGCGCCATGATGAAAACTACCCAATTAAGTGATGACGCTATAAGGCTAAGGGTCATTCCTTTCACCTTATGTGACCTAGCCGAGAAGTGGCTATACAGCACCGCATCACACTCAATTAGAAATTGGGACGAGTTTGTAAAAGCTTTTCTTAAAAAGTTCTATCCTCATCACAAAACTGCAAAAATCCGTAATGAAATCATTCAATTTTCACAGCTTCCTGCCGAACCATTTTGGAAATGTTTTGAAAGATTCAAAGACCTTCTCGTTCAATGCCCTCACCATGGAATCGAAAGATGGCAACTTTGCCAAACATTATACGAGGGATTGAACCCGGCAACGAAGCAGTTGCTAGAAACCATTAGTCAAGGTCACTATCTGTCCAAATCTAGTGATGAAGCGTGGCAGTTTCTTGAGGATCTTAGTGAGCAAACGATTCAGTGGGAGAGCACCAAGACCACATCATCATCTTCTTCTATTGGTCAACCTAGGGCAGGCATACATCAAGTAGAGATGTCAATTGCTATGAAGGCCGAGATGGCCGCTCTTACGAAAAAGCTAGAAGCGCTTGAGACCAAAATCTCAGCACCTTCTCCTGCCCCTATTGTGCCTCCACGAACTGTTTGTGCTTGTTGTTCGGATCCATCACATCTCACTGAAGAGTGTCCTTACACTGCATCCACCCAAGGACAAGATCAAGTCAATGCTGCCTTTCAGCAACGACAAAGAAATGATCCATTCTCTTCAACATACAATCCGGGTTGGAAGAGCCACCCTAATTTCGCTTGGAACCAAAATCAACAAGTCCAAGGAAACAACAATTTTCAAAGAGCTCCTCCTCCACAACAACAACAAGCACCTCCACAAGCTCAATTTCAGCAGCCTCCCCAACAGCAACCTTACCCTAATCAGATGAACAATTTTGTACCCAACAACTTTGTTCCCCCTCAAAATGCTGTTAGCTCGCTCGAAAGAAGTCTAGAAGCATTCCTAAAGCAATCTGCACAGTCCACAGCTAGGATAGAGACTTCTGTTCAATCTTTGGTGCAAAACAGTGCCTCACATGATCAAAGCATCAAAGCTATTGAGGCACAAATTGCACAACTCAACGCAGCATTGAAAGAGCGAGAGAAAGGAAAGCTTCCGTCTCAACCACTCCCAAATCCCGGTCACGCACATGTTGCACATGAACAGCAGAATCATAACGTGAATGCTGTGACCACGTTGAGATCCGGAAAAGTGCTGCACAACAATGTGGGTATGCACCGTGACACCTCTGCCGGTGGTTCTTCATCTTCCTCTTCTTCTTCTTCTTCTTTAGAGCCTATTCTCCATCCTTCACATGGCTCTACTTCTTCTAGCTCGAACGGACCCTCTTCTCACAACACGAACACATCTACACGGGGTTCCGTTCCAACTCAACAATCGGATCCGCAAAAATTGGACTCAACAACTTTTCAAAATGTTCCTTTTCCAAATCGGTTGAGATCCAATAAACCAACTCCACAGATGGAGAAGATTGTAGAGTTGTTCAAACAGGTTAGCATAAATATCCCTCTTTTGGATGCAATCCAACAAGTTCCTTCATATGCAAAAATCTTAAAGGACTTATGCACCAAAAAGAGGAAGTCACAAGTACCAAAGAAAGTTTTCGTGGCTAGTGCTGTTAGTGATGCTCTTGTCAATTCTTTACCCCCAAAGCACAAGGACCCCGGTTGTCCTACTATTTCGATCACAATTGGGAACAAGACCATCAATAGAGCACTGTTAGATCTTGGTGCTAGTGTCAATTTGCTACCCTATTCGGTGTACGAACAATTAGGCGTTGGAGAGCTCAAGCCCACTCATTGTACTCTCCAAATGGCCGACCGATCAATCACACATCCTAGGGGAGAGTTGGAGGATGTGTTAATTAGAGTTGGGGATTTCATTTTCCCCGTGGACTTTATTGTTATGGATACACAGCCTGTCGCTAACCCCCGTAATCAAATTCCGGTGATACTTGGTCGACCATTCCTCGCGACTTCTAACGCGGTAATCAACTGTCGTAATGGTTCAATGAATCTATCTTTTGGCAAGATGACAGTTGAACTTAACATTTTCAAGTTAGGAAGTCAGCCTTGCGAGCCTAATTCTAGCGTACTTGATGTGTGCTCGATCAATGAGATCGCGGAGGAGGACTGTGAGTTTGAGAATTTCATGTTTGATCACAGTAATATTGACGCCACTAGTGCGTTCCTCCTAGAATCCGACACAGCTTTCACGACGGACAAAGATTATGAGTGTTTCACCTTTGTCGATGATCTTGAAGACTCTCCACTCGAGTTTGAGTCTTTTGCTTTTTCGGATGAGTTAGTTGAACCATCCGACTCGGTAGCGTACACTCAATTTGAACCTTTGATGGAATCCTTCGAGTTTGAAACAGTTACTCCATTGTTACCATCTATTGTTTCACCACCTAAACTCGAACTAAAGCTTTTGCCGTCGCACCTAAAATATACTTATCTAGGTGAAGATGAGACCTTGCCCGTTATCATCTCGGCCTCTCTAGCTCTTGAGCAAGAGAAGGCTCTTTTAACGGTCTTATACAATAATCGGCAAGCTTTCGGCTGGTCTATGGCAGACATCAAGGGGATTAGTCCCCTCATAGTCGAACATCATATACACTTGATGGATGATGCCAAGCCGGCAAGGGATCCACAAAGACACCTCAACCCCATCATGAAAGAGGCGGTCAAGAAGGAGATTGTTAAGTGTCTTGATAGCGGTATCATTTACCCTATCTCGGATAGCCAATGGGTTAGCCCCATTCATGTCGTGCCAAAGAAATCGGGCATCACGGTCATCACCAATGAGGCAAATGAGTTAATTCCCACTCGCACCCAAACTGGGTGGCGAGTTTGCATCGACTACCGAAAACTCAATGCCGCGACAAGGAAGGACCACTTTCCTTTACCATTCATTGACCAAATGCTAGAACGATTGGCGGGGCACGAATTCTACTGCTTTTTAGATGGCTATTCCGGTTATAACCAAGTCCCCATAGCCAAAGAGGATCAAGACAAGACTACATTTACTTGTCCCTTTGGCACTTTTGCTTATCGTCGCATGCCCTTTGGGTTATGCAATGCACCCGCTACATTTCAACGGTGTATGATGGGGATCTTTTCGGACATGGTGGAGAAGTTTTTGGAAATCTTTATGGATGATTTCTCCATTTTTGGTGACTCCTTCGATGAGTGTTTACGACATCTTGACGCAGTTCTCACCCGCTGTAGGGAAAAGAACCTAACTTTGAATTGGGAGAAATGCCACTTTATGGTACGAGAAGGCATTGTCTTAAGACATGTGATCTCGCAAAACGGCATAGAGGTTGATAGAGCTAAAATCGAAGTCATTTCTAATCTTCCTCCTCCTAAATGCGTCAAAGATATCCGAGCTTTCCTTGGCCATGCCGGTTTTTATAGACGGTTCATCAAGGACTTTAGCAAGATTGCTAGACCCTTGACTCTCTTGTTGGCCAAGGACACTACTTTTGTTTTCGACTCAACTTGCATGAAAGCGTTCGAGTCTTTGAAACACTCACTCATTTCTGCGCCCATTCTTTCATCTCCAGACTGGACGCACCCTTTTGAAATTATGTGCGACGCATCAGATTTTGCCATTAGTGCTGTTCTTGGACAGCACATTAACAAGATGCCGCATGTAATTTACTACGCTAGCCGAACATTAAATGAGGCCCAATTAAACTACACAACAACAGAAAAAGAGTTTTTAGCGGTTGTGTTTGCACTTGAAAAATTTCGGCCTTATTTAATCGGCTCTCCAGTTACAGTGTACACGGATCACTCAGCTCTTCGCCACCTTTTTGCGAAGAAGGATGCTAAGTCTAGGCTAATACGTTGGATCCTTTTGCTGCAAGAATTTGACCTTATTATAAGGGACAAAAAGGGATGTGAAAACGTAGTGGCCGATCAACTTTCACGACTTCCTTCTTCGCCTACACTTGAGCTGCCTATCACTGATGCTTTCCCCGATGAGCAACTCTTGACCGTTTCTTGCGAACCATGGTTCGCCGATATTGTAAACTACTTAGCCACCGGCTTGATACCTAACGATTGGTCGAAACAAGACAAGCTACGATTTTTGTCCCAAGTAAAGCACTTTTACTGGGATGAACCTTATCTTTTCAAATATTGTCCCGACCAAATCATTCGCCGGTGTGTACCTGAAAATGAGGTTAAGAGTGTGCTGTCTTTTTGCCACGATCAAGCATGTGGCGGGCACTTTGGCCCAAAGAAGACAGCCGAGAAAGTTTTGCAGTGTGGTTTCTATTGGCCACGACTCTTCAAAGATGCATTCGAATACTGCAAAACTTGCTCCCGGTGCCAACACTTGGGCCGGATATCGCGGAGAAATGAAATGCCGCTCCAACCCATTTTGGTTGTAGACATTTTTGATGTTTGGGGTATAGACTTCATGGGACCATTTCCCAACTCTTTTGGAAATGTGTATATTCTTTTGGCTGTTGACTATATTTCAAAATGGGTCGAGGCTGTGCCTAGTCGAACGAATGACAACAAGGTCGTCGTTCGATTTCTTAAAGATCACATCTTTTCTCGATTTGGGCACCCTCGCGCAATAATAAGTGATAATGGTTCTCACTTTTGCAATAGGACTTTTGAGTCCCTAATGCGCAAATACTCTATCACCCATAAGCTGTCAACGCCATACCATCCCCAAACATGTGGGCAAGCCGAGATCTCGAATCGACAAATTAAGCAAATCTTGGAGAAAACGGTTTCTAAAAACCGTAAAGATTGGTGGCTAAAATTGATCGATGCACTATGGGCTTTCCGTACTGCATACAAGACCGATCTCGGCATGTCTCCATACCGGCTTGTTTACGGGAAGGCTTGCCACCTTCCAGTAGAAATTGAGCACAAGGCTTTTTGGGCCATTAAAGAGCTGAATCTATCTCTAGGAGATGCGGGCAGCAATCGAAAGCTGCAATTGAATGAATTGGAGGAGCTGCGGGATGAGGCATATGATAATGCCGTGATTGCTAAGAATCGAGTTAAGGTATTTCATGATAAAAACCTTTTGCGAAAGACATTTAAACCGGGTCAACATGTTTTATTATATGATACTCGGTTACACTTTCATCCCGGAAAGCTCCGCTCTAGATGGAGAGGACCTTTTGTAGTCCGCACCTTTTATCCGCACGGTACGGTTGATCTTGAGAATCCAGAAGACGGTACTTTATTCAAAGTAAATGGACATCGTTTGAAACCATTCTTCTCAGCGGACCCTTCGGAGGAGCTCCTGTTCTTGCAGGAGCCGATTTACACCGATTGATTTTCCTCCACCTTCACCCTCGAATTTCCTTTTTTTCCAAAACTTTATTTCAGATAAGTTTGGGGGTGTGTATACTATGTAAATATTATAATAAGAAGGAACTCGCCGATATTATCAACCCATTTGGTGCAGCATGACAGTGAGGACACTGTCCATTATAAGTTTGGGGGTATGTTCGGTAAGTTTTCCTTTTGCATTCATATGTATATTTCTGCATTGCATCTTTATATAAAAATCATAAAAATTTGAAAAAAAAAAAAATTAGAAAACAGAAAAACCCATAAAAATTGAAAAATTTCTAAAATTATAAAAATTAATGTATTCAATTCTTGTTAATTGACTTGAGTTTGATAAATAGGTTAACTGGCTAGGAAAAACTAAATCTTAGACTTAGCAAATTAAAAACCCTAAAAATAACCTTCCTTAGAGTTTAACTGTGGAAAGCATATGTCTTTGTAGGTTATTTAGAAATAGGCAAATTTTGGGTTCAGTTCTTGGGCTAAGTCGAAACGAAGGAAAAGTATTAAAACTTTTATTAGAGTATAAGTTTGAAAAATAGTTCCTAGCTTAAGTCTAGATTCTGAAAACATGTACCCTACAAAAATGCACAAACACGCACCTTGAAACTTGGATTAGTAGAAGAGACCTTGAAATACTCTTGTCTAACGTCCTTAGCACAATGAAAAAGAAAAAAAAAAGAGTGGATAAAGAAAAAATGGACACTGGTTTTTGTGATTACTTAAGGCTAAAAAAAAAGAGGAAAAAATAGAAAAATATTTAGCGAAGGTGCTACTGCTAAAAGCCTTGGGTGTTGCAAAACTAGGAAGTACGCCTTAAAGTGCTAACGCATCTGGTAATCGGTTGTTGGTACCTCAAGAAGTATTAACAGTCGCATGAAGGATGTGAAAGCGAAGTCTCACAAGTGCTTTGGACAATGGGCAGGAGTACGATTGCTTGATTTGAATTTCCAAGTGTTGGGGTGATATTTACACACACGTGGGGATATGTGATTAGAGTTTAGATAAGAGAAAGGAATGAAGAATAGAACTTGTGTCTTTCATAGAGTTGATAGAAATTCCTAAGTGGAGATGGAACTCTAGAAGGAAAACTTAAGAAATGCCGAAAGCTAGGTAATTCTACAGGATATATGTAATTTTAAGTTAAATAATGAGGAAGCGTGAAGAATATGGGTGGATAATTTGCGGGTCGACGATAATAGAATTCCTTGTTAGAAGACCTAAATGGAGAACAAAAGTCGAGAAACCAAGTTGATAGGATTTTGTGGGTAGTATCCGCTGAAAACCCTCAGGAGACAACACTCCTCCTACTAGGGACACCTAGAGGTTTAACGGCTTGTTGCACGAGCTCAGTGCAATCGCGTTTCCCTGCGAAAGTGCGGCTAGGTTAGATTTTTATTTAAACAATAAGTTTGCTCGAGGGCGAGCAAAAGATAAGTTTGGGGGTATTTGTTCATAACATAATATTGCATTTTGTATTCCCCATTCTTATGCATTTTACAATGAAAACAGGTGCTTTTGACCCATGTCTGCTACATGTTACAGGTTATAGGTTCTGGGAGCAAGAACAGTGAAAAACACAAAAGACGACACAAAAGAAGGATTTTTGACCAACAAATAGGAAGATCTTAGTAAAGCCCGGCAGAAGAACGGTTCACCATCAACAAGGCAACTCAAGATCCAAATTTGCACGAAAGATGGGTAAAAGATCCAATGCAAAAGTTCACTGAAAATATGGAATTACTGCAGAAGCCCAAAAGGAAAAATAAATGAAGAAATAAGAAGCCCAGAAGAACCAAACCAAGCCCAAGAAAAAGCACATGATGAATCCATCATTGGGCCGCGGATCCGCGGCCCAAAGCCAACACATGCGGCGGATCCGCGGCCTCCCTGTGCCCGTATGCGCATAACTTTTTGCCATAATTTGTGGCGGCTCTGGAAAGATCTTTTTAGGGGTATATTTGTAACTTTAGACATGCGGTGCAATCTGTAGCCCTAGGGTTTCTATGTCCTATAAATAGAACCCAAGACCTTGTATTTTCTTATGCCTCTTTCTCATGAATAAAATTCTGTTTTCTTGAAGTTAGAGCGCATCACAGTAAGTAGGTTATTTTCCTTGCCCTAGTTATAGTTTTCATATCTGCCCTAGGTAATTTATTTTCTCGCCTTAGTTTAATTTAGTTTAGTTTTTATTAACTTGCAATCGATGTTTTCTCTCTTTAATAAATTCTTATTTTCTTTCATCCCCTCAATGAGCGAGTAGTTTCCTCGCTTGTTAGGGTTAGGAATAGGGAAGGATTTGAGAGATGAAGATCTCTCATCTCTTTTTCATTGCTAAACTTTTATGAACAATAGAACTCCATGCATACCTTTTGATTCCGCTCCCTACGGCACTGTTACCCTCAAGGTAACGGTGAACTCCGTAGTCTAAAGGCCCGGATCTTAAGGTTTTCCATGGAGGTTAGGGTGAAGATTAAGAAAGGAAGGACAAGGATCTAGAGGAAGAATCAATCTTCCCAATCATCCTAATCCCCTTTGTTAATATTTACCATAACTCTAATATGATTGATTTAATTGATGGCAATGGAAAGAGATGTAAATCTTTATTTACCAAATTTTCCCTAAACCTAATCCTAGCAAGTTTCTAATTCTACCTTCATACAACTTCGATTTTTAGATTTAATTATACTTCCAAACACCATTTGGAATTAACTCGTAAGAACTTAAAGAAGATTTACACATCCCTGTGGACCGACCCGTATTCACCGGCTAGCTTCATGCGACGCCGTTCTTGAATGCGGTAATTATTTTTGATCGACAAAACCTCTCTTAATCAGGTATTTTAGTGAAAAAATACGATAACAATTGAAATAGAAATCCTTTTGATATGGAACTTGTTCAATATGACTTGTTAATATTTAATAGTCAACATGTAAGGGTTTAGTATGATTGTATTTAAGAAAAAGTGAAATTTTTTAGGAAGAACCGAATCGGACATCGGATTAACTCCGATTCCGTCGGATTTTATTAAAAGACGTTTTAAGACTAGTGAATAGAAGAAGGAGGTGGGACTTACGGGTTTAGAGATTCGAAGAGAGGAAGAGGGAATGGTAGGAGGCGCCGGCGTGTCGTTTCGTCGACGGGAGCTCCTAGGGTTGTCGTCGGAATTTCGCCGGAGATTTCGCCGGAGATTTCGCCTTTTGCTCACTTCAATTGCACACTAAACTTCTAGGGATTTTCTTGAGAGTTTTGATCAAAATTTTGGAGTGAGGGGTGTGCGTCTAGGGTTGATATTTATAGGGAAAGATTAGGGTTAGGGTAGGTGAAAGGTTGAATTGAAATTTGTAATAAATTTGTATTAAAAATTGGATTTAATGGGTTTTAATTGGATTTTAAGGCTCACTGTTAATGTGTAGAGGAAATAATGTATGCAGGGGTTATCAGAAGCCAGAAAGATCCAACTTCACAGAAGAAACCGACCCGATCCAAGCTGAATCGGCCGGCGGTGCCGGGCCGATTCCACTGAGTCTCCGGGCCGATTCCGGCGAGTCGGGCCGAGTTCGGCGGCCATGTGTCCCTTGACTGTTGGTGTATCCCCTGGGTCAGTTTATTTTATTTGTGTAGTGGGGTTTTACGGGTTTAACACGTGTAGACTCTTGGAATTCTAAAAATATAAAAAAAAATCAATATTAAAAATAATGTAGAGGATGGGATTTGAACTCTAGTGCTTTGGTTCAGCAGTGCAAGGTATTACCAATGAGCTACAAGCTCCTTCTTGCTATTAAAAAGCAAAACAAACTTATAACTTGTGCTCAGGAAAAAGTACCCCTTTCTGTATATTTTGAAAAATTTGTACAGAAAGTTATATAGGAAGTTTAGGGTTGTTACATTCTACCCTCCTTATAAAAAATTTCGTCCTCGAAATTTGTAAAAAGAAGGTGTAACAGATTCAAGGAAAGTTTGGTGATAGGACTATTGGTAGTGTATGAAAAATATGTGAAAGAACGAAAGAATGCGAAGGTTTTGGTAAGATTGTAAAAGAGGTGAGGCGATTTCGGGTTAGGACAGATTCAAAGTATATGAAATGATAAAATTCAAGGATTGTAAAGAATATTTTCAGTTGCTGGTTCTTGTGTTATATTGCTTAGATTGTTCACGCAGAACAGAACTGCGTGGTAGGGTTCCATACAGCTCTGACCTGCATGGGCCACCAACAAAACCTGTCACGCCCCGCTTCCCAGTGTACGGCGAAGGGGACGCGACGAAGCCGCTACGTTTTTACTCTGAAGTAAATACGCTAAGCGTATCTAAGCAATATAAAAGAAATGTACACAAGCGACAAATATAATGAAACAGCAACTTTATTTATTAACATTCTTTTGTACAATGCATGGAAAAATAAATACATCTGATTGAAAGTAATGCCTAAACAATGGCATAACAGAAATGAAAAGTACTGAAATGAAATGTGTACAAGTGTAACTACAACTCGGGATCTTCAATAAACTGGTCCAAGTCTTCAGTGCTAGGCTCGATCTCTGGAAGTTCCGAAACACCTGACGACATTCAAAGAAGAAAGAAAGAGAATGTCGTCAGCGAACAAATCGCTCGGTAAGTTCTAAGAAGAAGTAGAAAAGACAGAGAGTAAGAGAGAGAGTGTAGCTTTTAATGTTGTCTTATATTGTTATAATGTTGTATTTAGTATTAACGCTGTTGTTTATAACTTGGTACAGAAGGATACCAGTGTATACGAGAGGAGTCTCACTTGCCCCGGAGACTAAGGTATCAGGAACTCAAGGAACCGTTTAGGCCACGGTACAACAGCAATGGAATATAGCTTAGATGTCTTATGGTTGCAGTCTCGTGCCACTTCTAACACCTTCCGTACCAATTTACCCCTTAAACCCGCGATATCTTGTTTATATTGTTTGTATTGTAAATTGTATTGCAACTTGTATTGTCTTGTAATATAGATTGTATAATTGGATGACTTGCCGAAACCATGATATCAGTAAATGGATGTAACTGGAGAATCATGTAAATGGAAGTATATCCATGGTTCGGTTCAGTAAATATAGATTGAATATATTGAATAAATGGATTCATGGATTCATGTTGAATTATAGTATTGTAGATTGTACTTGAATCATATTCAAGTCAGATTATTAATAATAAGACTCAGTCTGAGTCAGAACAATTAGAAAAGAAATTGAAGTCCTGATTGTTTTGGTGTTATCGGTAACTGCTGCACATGGGCGGCAGAATTTTTGTCTTTTTCAAAGACGGTTACCGTTTTGATAACATCGTTTGTTAAATTGTCTACTTTAAATTGGAAAGCAACCACTTCTCCGGCTCCCTGAGGCTCAAGATATTGGTCCCGCTTAAACCTATATTTACTAGGGTCCTTATTGTAATTTATAAAACTTGAGGGGGTTTTATGTAAAAATAATTTTGTATACTTTTCAAAATACACCCCAAGTATTTAATTAACGTATTTAGAGTTTTCATAGATGTAGATTTTATATTTGTGACATTTCTAGTGAATAAACCTATTTTTCATAATACATGGTATTTAATTGTAAAGTGTTGGACTTGTATGGAATTTCATGGTATTTTCATGTAAAGTGATTCTTTTAATTTTAGGAAAAAGTTGGAATATTCATATTATCACAAAATAGATATTTTAATGATGCATATATACATATTTATATAAAAATAATTTTAATATATATTATATTTCTAGAAATCTCATTTTCTTAAGATATTTGTATTTTAAATCTTTCGAGACCGAATGCTCCTTGCGGAGGTCTGCATCTCACACTACTAAGTCCAGGGATGTGCGATAATCCACACCATCCCAGTCGGGTTCCCCAAAATGGGTTGTAGCGGCGCTTTACAAAGATTTATAAAAAATACGAATTCTTATAGAAAACGGTTTTAATAGTTAGTGGTATTTATATGTAAATTTTCGTTTTCCCGTATTCTATGTTCCCGAAAGGTATTGTGCTATGTTGTATATGAGTTTGTGAGGAGGTAGGTCATTATCTCGTGATCTACTTAAAGGTATAACAAGATTTTGATGTTTTAAATGTCAGAATTAAACTACATGGTATTTTAGTGAAAAAATACGATAACAATTGAAATAGAAATCCTTTTGATATGGAACTTGTTCAATATGACTTGTTAATGTTTAATAGTCAACATATAAGGGTTTAGTATGATTGTATTTAAGAAAAAGTGAGATTTTTTAGGAAGAACCAAATCGGACATCGGATTAACCCCGATTCCGTTGGGTTTTATTAAAAGAAATTTTAAGACTAGAGAATAGAAGAAGGAGGTAGGAATTACGGGTTTAGAGATTAGAAGAGAGGAAGAGGGAACGGTAGGAGGTGCCGATGCGCCGTTTCGTTGCCGGGAGCTCCTAGGGTTGTCGTTGGAATTTCACCGGAGCTTTCGCTTTTTGCTCACTTCAATTGCACACTAAACTTCTAGGGATTTTCTTGAGAGTTTTGATCAGAATTTTGGAGTGAGGGGTGTGTGTCTAGGGTTGATATTTATAGGGAAAGATTAGGGTTAGGGTAGGTGAAAGGTTGAATTTAAATTTGTAATAAAATTGTATTAAAAATTGGATTTAATGGGTTTTAATTGAATTTTAAGGCTCACTGTTAATGTGCAGAGGAAATAATGTGTGCAGGGGTTATCAGAAGCCAGAAAGACCCAACTTCACAGAAGAAACCGACCCGATCCAAGCTGAATCGGTCGGAGGTGCCGGGCCGATTCCACTGAGTCTCCGAGCCGATTCCGGCGAGTCGGGCCGAGTTCGGCGGCCACGTGTCCCTTGACTGTTGGTGTATCCCCTGGGTCAGTTTGTTTTATTTATCTAGTAGGGTTTTACGGGTTTAACACGTGTAGACTCTTGGAATTGTAAAAATATAAAAAGAAATCAATATTAAAAATAATGTAGATGATGGGATTTGAACTCTGGTGCTTTGGTTCAGCAGTGCAAGGTATTACCAATGAGCTACAAGCTCCTTCTTGCTATTAAAAAGCAAAACAAACTTATAACTTGTGCTCAGACAAAAGTACCCCTTTCTGTATATTTTGAAAAATTTGTACAGAAAGTTATACAGGAAGTTTAGGGTTGTTACGATTTGATTATTGGATTATCTTCGTCTCATTGTATTTGTGTTTTTCGGAATACGGATGCGGGTATGTATATACGGATGAGAGAGGGTATAGAAGGAGACACTTCATTAGGGTTTTGACCATTGACTTGGTCAAAACAAATATGAGGTGGAGAAAAGATTTTATTATTTTTGGTAAATGATAATTTAGTGGCATGGCTACTTATGTTGACCATTTGACTTGGATTGACTTTTTGACCCTAGATATTTTTGTGAGATATTTTTGGTTTTAGATTTTTTGATGAGATATTTTCCATGCCATGCGTATAGTCATATATAAGTTAGCCATTCTATTTTTTATTATCATTATCACAAATGCATTCTCTCTCCTCAAGCTTGCTCTCTCCTTCTTCCTCTCAGTACCTTAGTGTATCATGTGTTGATAATCAAGGATTAGTGAGACTTAGCTACTCTAAATCACACTCTACTCATTCTAGGTTGCTTAGTTTAGCACACCAAGTGATCCAGTTACCTCAACTTGGAGGTTTAGCTCAAGGTTGGAACTCTAGGGTGGATCTTCTACTACATCGAGAAGCCAATGAGGAGGTGCTTTCCATTTCTACTCCAAGGAGCTTGTGAGGTGAACGAGGATAGTGGGAAGACAAGAAGGACTTAGAACTTTAGGTATAATCTTCTTACATAGTAGATAAAACCTCTAGTTAGTTTGTTAGTTATGGTTTAGCAAAGATCTTGGTGTTAAAATCAATGTTACCTTGTTTGTAAAAATCGTTTTTTACCCGTTCCGTCTCCCCGCAAACCCGTGGGGTGTATAACGTTGACTTACAGTGGTATCAGAGCCGACTAAACTATAGCTAACAGTTTAAACAACAAGTAAAACTACGAAGCCGAAATAACCCGAAAACATCGAAGCTGCAGGGTTGCCTAGGACGGCAGCAAGGTTTTGGGAGGCATCTATCATGCCATATTAAAATTTTGCCGTTCTAGCTAACCCTAACCCTAGAATCGTATACTAGAAAAAGCGACGGAAGGAAATGCAAACGACTTTGCAAGCAAGTGAACAAGGAATACAATCTTTGTAGACCGGTCCTTCACTTCATTAGCTTTGTATGGTAGTCCCTTCGCTGCGATCATGAAGTCCTGGACTCTAGAGAGGGTCCCATGAAGAAACGAACATGCTTGCATCGAATTCTTCGAGGCCGAAAATGATCTACGTCGAGGAGACACTAACCCATGCTATCTCTTCACTAATTATGGAATTAGTGAATCAAACACCCTATACTAAATGGTAAGTAGTAGAGGATGATGAAGTAGGAATTTTGCTCACATTAGAAATGATTTTCTCACATTTTTCCTTACATCTCTATTGAAGCTAGAAAGTTTTTTGAGGAAGAAGAAGAATAAGAAAAACTCTCATGATAATTATCCAAAAGATAATGGTAACCATGGGTGAGTTAAGCATCATATACTTAACCTTTGTAGAGAGTTAACCATGGCTAGGATAATGATTGGATTTATAAATATCTTAAGCAAAATAAAAATAGAAGACTAAGTCAATGCATCCATAAGCTTCTACAAGCTTTGAGCCTTGACAAAGTCCAACTAATTTTAGAATAACTTTAAATAAATAAAACCCTAGATAATCCCTAGTATGGTGTAATTCACACACACACACCCAAGTTGCATGTGTCATCAAGCATGACACAAAACATGTACACTTATATATATCACATATATACTTATGCACAAAATCAAGTGAGAAAAGAAATCATAAGTAAGCAAGTATTAGTTAATGTAACTTAATATATCAAATATATAATTATACATTAAATTATTAAATCAACATTTGATTTAATAATCCGGTTATATCACATATAACCGACTAATATCAAATGTAACAACTTATCGAATCAACTCTTGATCCGATAACCCGGCTATATCACATATAACCGACCGATGTCACAAATCGCGAGAATAGAATACGGTATCACATATCGTATTAATCTCGGTCCCGCAGATATCACATATGTGCTCCTACCCCGTTTCGCTTGAGCCAGGAAATCTCTGTATAGGACTCCAAAGACTCGTCAATACGCCGGCAGTAGGTGATGATCATATCAAACACCCACAAGCCGCAAGCGGTCTGCTAAACGTAACGGCCACCCGGGTATTGAGCGATCAGAAGATCAACAAGCAAGCCTACTCGTACTCCTGCGAATCCAATCAGTAACTCTACCGTACAGTTCGGTCTCTTCGTCTGATATGTCGCATATCTCGTCTAGGGGTGGTAAACGTCATACCCTAGTAACTCAATAAGTCGTGCCGATATGAGGCTCATAACGGGTCGAGAAACTTCTGATAACGCTTACCAGTATATCTCTAAAGCAGCCCTGGCCGGGGACTTCTTGTTATAGCCAATCGAGCACAGCGCAATATCAACCCCCAATACCGAGAGAGACGAAACCCCTCCTATCGCTCATTGCCTCCATGTGATTCAAGACCGTACCCAAAAACCACCGTTTTGCATGTTCTCTTGAACGTGGTAAGGTGGAAATCAAAGCACAGTGGGAATCACACAAGACTCTATGACGATCTCGGGTCTACAGACTAACCTGTACCAGTGTCACCAGAGAACTGCCATCTGACGTAAGGTATAATACCATCTAGGAGTTCTCGGCGAGTCCGTCCAGTGTACCCAGTCTCCACTGAGAACCCGTATACCATCTCTGATGCCAAACACCAATGGATATGGGATCATCCATTGCCCTTCTACATGGGTCGAGAAGCTATACGCTAGTCTACTCTGGTATATCGATGCCCCGTCTCGATACACGCACGACTAGAAACATTTGAAGGATGTACTTACCGACTACCCTATCCTCACTAGTATGATCTGCATCACAATCCTGGTAGTCAAGTACTCATCCTAAGGGCTTTATCAATATATAACATGGAGACAATCAGTGTACATGTTAAGATAAAGAGCAACCAGATAGCATACTATCATGTCGAGAAAGAAAGTCCTCCCTATATGTCCAAGCATCCACTACAATATACATCATATGTACAGTAATGGCCTCTAGGACACACATATAACTAACAATCTTCCACTTGCATTAGGGCCATCTGTTGTAGTATCACATACCCAACAATCAGCAGTGATTGAAGTATCTCATACTCAACCATCCCATAAAAGTCTTTCTTGGGAAAAGGCCTTTGTGAGTGGATCCGCCCTGTTGTCCTCTGTGTCTACTCTCCTATCCTCGATCTCCCTGGAGATCATCCATCTCCATAATCAGGTGATACTGTCCAAGAATATGTCTGGATCACTGATGGTGCGGGGGTTCCTAGGCCTAAGCCACAACTTCATTGTCATACAATGTTAGGAACGAAGTTCATCTCATGAACTAATATATACCCAGACTGCCTCTTTGGTAGCATCCTTGGTAGCGATGTATCCAGTCTTTATCGTCTAGTTTACTACGACATCTAGCTTGGAACTCTTCCAACATACCGTCCCTCCACTGAGGGTAAAAATAATGCCCGTGACTGACATTCAGTCGACCTTACCATCCTGGAAGCTATCCAGTGATTCTCCCCAGGATCGATTGATACCAACTCACTACACCTAGTGAGAATCTTAATATCCATTTAGATCTATCTCATAGATCCAAAACCCAAGATTTAAGAGGTATCACCTTGATCCTATATGGAGAATCCTTGTGATAAGAGGAGATTGACTGAGTTTAGCATAGGAAACTCCTTTCTTATCAAGAGTATGTCTTCCACGTACATTACGAGGAAGACAACCTTACTCTCTACTACCTTTTTGTATATACAAGGTTCATCTACCATTTTGATGAAGTCAAACGCTTTGACTACCACATCAAAATAGATGTTCCAACTCCGCAATGCCTGCTTTAACCCATAAAGAAACTTGCACACGTTCCCGCTGCTTCCACAGTCTACGAAGCCCTCTGGATGTGTACTTATAGAAGCTCTCTTCTAAATCAGTATTTAGAAAAGCAGTATAACACCCAACCGCCAGATATCGTAGTCATGGTATGTAGCAATGGCAAGTAGGATCCGGATGTACTTAAGCATAGCCACTAGAGAAAAAGTTTCATCACTACCCACATCTGGTCGATGACGAGAACCTTTTGCAATAAGCCTTGCTTTGAAAGTCTCAACTTTTCCATGTACACCAAGTAATCTTCTCAAGATATATGTTTCCCCCAATCAGAGCAAAGCTCTGTGTTAAAATTCTAAATTTAAAAATTGAAGCAACGCTTCAGATCCAGCGCTAGGCGCACTGCGCGCCACGTGTCAAACACAGATACGCTAGCGCCAGGTGCGCTGCGTCCTAGGCAGCGCACCCCCAATCAGAGCAAAGCTCTGTTTTAAAATTCAAACTTCAAAAATTGAAGCAACGCTTCAGATCTAGCGCTAGGCGCGCTGCGCGCCACGTGTCAAACACGGGTGCACTAGTGCAGGCTGCGCTGCGCTCTGCGCTGCGCGCCACGTGTCAAACGTAGGTGCGCTGCGCTCTGAGCAGCGCACTACGTGCAAAGCACAGGTGCGCCAGGGCTGGAATTAAAAATTCCCCACCGTTAGATCAAAAGATCTAATAATGATAAATCATTAATTAATCGGAATTAAAATTCTGTTATGGAAAGATTTTTCCAATCTTGTTAAAAACAAGAAGATTGCCTTCTGTAAAACAGAAACCCTAGGATCAAAGATCCAACGGTGGGGAAACATCCCCAAATCAATCAGAGAAAGATCTCTTCTTGCCCTATAAAATGTAGGGTTCCTAGGCATTCTCAAGAGGTCTCACAAGGCATCAACCATGCCAATTTCAAAAATACGGTGCCGAGAAAGCCTAGACTAGATCGTTGGCTAGATGTTTAGGCGAAAGATGCAACTAGCTAACAAATTAACTAAAGGAACGGAAATACAACCTTTGTATATCCGGTCCTCCACCTCCACGGCTCCATGATGATGTCTCCTCGCTGTTCAAGACGGATCCCGGGCTCTTGCGTCGGCTTCATCGGAGAATGGACGGGCTAGGTCATCGACTACGACGCCGAAGATGATCTACGTCGAGGCATCACTAGATCAAGCTCCAACTTCACCAAGTCAAGAAACTTGTGAAGAAAACACACTCTACTACTTGGCAAGAGGTAGAGTATGAAGAAATAGGAAGTGGGTAGACTTTAGAATTGGATTTCTCACTTGTTTTCATCAATCACCATTGATGGAATTTAGTTTCTCTTCTTGAAGAAGAAGAAGAAGAAGATGATAATGTTATGATAAGTTGTTTTCAAAATAAAAAGTAAATCAATACTTATCATAATAATAACCATGGTCAAGTGTAGAGAATCAATCATGGTTAGTGGGAATGGTTAGGGTTAAGCATGGAGACAAAATGGTCACTTGGTCAAAACTTCATGAAACTTCAACATCCATCCAAAGAAAGCCACCATTTTACATTATGCTTATCATTTTCCAAAATGAATAAATAAATAAATAAATAGATATGAAAATGAAAACCCTAACCATTACATAACCATGGTTTAAACTTTACACAAAACACAAGTTAGCATGCATCATCATGATACATACAAGTGCACAAAAATATATCACATATACAATGTGCACAAACCAAGTGAGAAAATCCGTTTAAAGTGAACCAATACTAGTTAGTGCAAAGTAATATATCAAATGTATAATTATGCATTAAATCATTAAATCAACACTTGATTCAATGATCCGGTCATGTCGCACACAACCGACTAGTATGCAATGTATCGGCTTATCGAATCAATACTTGATTCGATAACTAGGTTATATCACATACAACCAATCGATACATTCATCGCGAGAATGAAATGTGGTATCACATACACGCAATATTCTCGGTCCCGCACATATCTCATATGCGCTCCTATTTCGTTTCGCTTGAGCCAGGAAACCTCTGTGTAGGACTCTAAAGACTCGTCAATACGCCGGCAGCAGATGATGATCATATCAAACACCCACAAGCCGCAAGCGGTCTGCTAAACGTAACGGCCACCCGGGTATTGAGCGATCAGAAGATCGACGAGCAAGCCCGCTCACACTCCAGTGAATCCAACCAGTAACACTACCATACAGTCCGGTCTCGCCGTCTGATATGTCGCATATCTTGCCTAGGGGTGGTAAACGTCAGACCCCAATAGCTCGATAAGTCGTGTCGATATGAGGTCTATAACAATTCGAGAAACTACTGGTAACACTTACAAGTAAATCTCAGCAACCCTGGCCAGGGATTTCCTGTTATAGCCAATCGAACACAGCGCAACATCAACCCCCTATACCGGGAGAGACGAATCCCCTCCTATCGCTCATTGCCTCCATGTGACTCGGGACTGTACCCAAAAACCACCGTTTTGCACGCCCTCTTGGACGTGGTAAGATGGAAATCAAAGCACAGTAGGAACCACACAAGACTCTATGACGATCTCGGGTCAACAGACTACTCTGTACCAGTGTCACCAGAGAACTGCCATCTGACGTAAGGTATAATACCATCTGGGAGTTCTCGGCGAGTCCGTCCAGTGTACCCAGTCTCTACTGAGCACCCGTATATCATCTCTGATGTCAAACACCGATGGATATGGGATCATCCATCGCCCATCTGTATGGGTCGAGAAGGTACACGCTAGTCTACTCTGGTATATCGATGCCCCGTCTCGATACACCCACGACCAGGGACTTTGAAGGATGTACTTATGGACTACCATGTCCCCACTAGTATGATCCGCATCATAGTCCAGGTAGTCAAGTACACATCCTAAGGGCTTTACCAACATGTAATAGAGAGACAATCAGTATACACGTTAAGGTAAAGAGTAACCAGATAGCATACTATCATGTCGAGCAAGAAAGTCCTCCCTATATATGTCCCAACATCCACTACAATATACATCCAATGTACAGTAATGGCCTCTAGGGCATACATATAACTAACAATCTCCCACTTGCACTAGGGCCATCTGTAGCAGTGGTCGAAGCATCTCATACTCAACCATCCCATAAAAGTCTCTCTCTGGGAATAGGCCTTCGTGAGTGGATCCGCCGTATTGTCCTTTGAGTCTGCTCTCCTAACCTCGATCAGCCTGGAGATCAACCATCTCCATGATCAGGTGATACTGCCTTAGAATATGTCTGGATCACTGATGGGACCTGCGTTCCTTGGCATAAGCCACAACTCCATTGTCACACAATGGGAGGAACCAAGTTCATCTCATGAACCAATATACACCCAAACAACCTCTTTGGTAGCATCTTAAGTAGCGATGTATCCTGCCTTTATCGTCTAGTATGTCACGGTATCTAGCTTGGAACACTTCCAACATACCGTCCCTTTACTAAGGGTAAAGACAATGCCTGCGACTGACATTCTGTCGTCTTTATCACTCTGGAACCCTTCCAGTGATTCTCCTCAGAATCGTTTGATATCATCTCACTACAACTAGTGAGAATCCTAACATCCAATTAAATCTATCTCATAGATCCAAAACTCAGGATTTAGGAGGTATCATTTTGATCCTACATGGAGAATCTTTGTGATAAACGGAGATTGATCGAGCGTAGCATAAGAAACTCCTTTCTTATCAAGAGTATGTCATCCACGTACTCTACGAGGATCACCACCATACTCCCTACTACCTTTTTGTTTATACAAGGTTCATCTACCATTTTGATGATGTCAAACTGTTTGACTAACTCATCAAAACAGATGTTCCAACTCCGCGATACCTGCTTTATCCTATAAAGCATCTTGCACACGTTTCCGCTGCTCCTACTGTCTACCAGGCCCTCTGGCTGTGTACTTATAGACGCACTCTTCTAAAACATCATTTAGAAAAGCAGTCATGACACCCAACCACCAGATATCGTAGTCATGGTATGTAGTCGTGGCAAGTAGGATCTGGATGGACTTAAACATAGCTACTTGAAGAGGTTTCACCACTATCCACGCCTGGTTGATGATGAAAACCTTTAACAAGTCTAGCTTTGAAAGTCTCAACCTTTCCATGTACACCAAGTAATCTTTTCAAGATATACTTGCTCCTGATGGGGATTTAACCCTTCAGATATCGCAACTAAAGTCCATACTTTGTTGGTGTATAAGGATTCCATCTCAGATCGCTAAGCATCCAGCCATTCTTACAGAGTCCCACTCCTGATGGCCAGTTCGAAACTAGTTGGGTCATCATCTCATGATGCAATCCTCGCTCCCACTATCATAGAGCAACCGAAGTATCTCTCAGGTGGGTGAGGAACCCTACTAGATCGGCGGAGAGGCTGAGGTTCGTTGGAATCTACTGAATCCTTTGGTTTTATCAAATCATCGGCTGCATATTGTATAGCTGGAACCTTTCCAGTTGTACATTACAGACCTTGCCTCGAGCTTGTCCGGATTTTGCTTTTAGACATAGGCCGGACAACCCCAAATCTTAACTAACTTAAGATATGGGCTCTTCCCATTCCATATCACATATGAAGCGGTAGGCAACTGATTTGATTGGAACCCTATTCAATAGGTATGCAACTTCTCAAGTGCATAACCCCCTAAGGAAAAAGGTAACTCAGTATTACTCATCATAGAGCACACCATATCAAATAGGGTGTGATTGCTCCGCCCCGATATACCAACGTGCTATGGTGCATACGGAGGGGTAATGCTGAGAGAGAATCTCATTCTCCTTTAGAATAGTCCAGAAATTCTATGCACAAGTATTCTCCTCCCTGATCTCATCATAGGACATAATACTTATACCCGTATTTTGGTTCTCTACTTCTCGCTTATATTCTATGAATATCTCAAAAGGTTCTGACTTGTGTTTCAACAGGAACATATGTCTGAATCTTGAGAGATTATCAGAGAATGTAATGAAGTACAAAGAACCAGTCCTGGCATGTGTAGACAGGAGACCTTACATACATCATCATGTATCAGTCCCAAGAGTTCATTAACTCTTTCTCTGTTTCCAATAAACAGAGCTATGGTCATCTTATCTTTGTGACATGACTGGCGAGTTTCACAAGATGTAAATTCAAACTGATTTACATCATTATCCTATAAAGCATCTTGCACACATTTCCGCTGCTCCCACTGTCTACGAGGCCCTCTGGCTGTGTACTTATAGACGCACTCTTCTAAAACATCATTTAGAAAAGCAGTCATGACACCCAACCACCAGATATCGTAGTCATGGTATGTAGCCGTGGCAAGTAGGATCTGGATGGACTTAAGCATAGCTACTTGAAGAGGTTTCACCACTATCCACGCCTGGTTGATGATGAAAACCTTTAACAAGTCTAGCTTTGAAAGTCTCAACCTTTCCATGTACACCAAGTAATCTTCTCAAGATATACTTGCTCCTGATGGGGATTTAACCCTTCAGATATCGCAACTAAAGTCCATACTTTGTTGGTGTATAAGGATTCCATCTTAGATCGCTAAGCATCTAGCCATTCTTACAGAGGCCCACTCCTGATGGCCAGTTCGAAACTAGTTGGGTCATCATCTCATGATGCAATCCTCGCTCCCACTATCATAGAGCAACCGAAGTATCTCTCGGGTGGGTAAGGAACCCTACTAGATCGGCGGAGAGGCTGAGGTTCGTTGGAATCTACTGAATCCTTTGGTTTTATCAAATCATCGGCTGCATATTGTATAGCTGGAACCTTTCCAGTTGTACATTACAGACCTTGCCTCGAGCTTGTCCGGATTTTGCTTTTAGACATAGGCCGGACAACCCCAAATCTTAACTAACTTAAGATATGGGCTCTTCCCATTCCATATCACATATGAAGCGGTAGGCAATTGATTTGATTGGAACCCTATTCAATAGGTATGCAACTTCTCAAGTGCATAACCCCCTAAGGAAAAAGGTAACTCAGTATTACTCATCATAGAGCACACCATATCAAATAGGGTGTGATTGCTCCGCCCCGATATACCAACGTGCTATGGTGCATACGGAGGAGTAATGCTGAGAGAGAATCTCATTCTCCTTTAGAATAGTCCAGAAATTCTATGCACAAGTATTCTCCTCCCTGATCTCATCATAGGACATAATACTTATACCCGTATTTTGGTTCTATACTTCTCGCTTATATTCTGTGAATATCTTAAAAGGTTCTGACTTGTGTTTCAACAGGAACATATGTCTGAATCTTGAGAGATTATCAGAGAATGTAATGAAGTACAAAGAACTGTTAGTTGTATGTATGCCCTAGAGGCCAGTATTGTACAGATGTTGTATATTATATTGGATGCTTGGACATATATAGAGATGACTTTCTTGCTCGATATGATAGTATGCTATCTTACTCTTTATCTTAACATGTACACTAGTCTCTTTATACTGTCTTATAGTTACATGTTGGTAAAGCCCTTAGGATGTGTACTTGACTACCTGGACTATGATGCGGATCATACTAGTAGGGACATGGTAGTCCATAAGTACATCCTTCAAGGTCCCTAGTCGTGGGTGTATCGAGATGGGGCATCGATATACCAGAGTAGACTAGCGTATACGCTTCTCGACCCATGTGATGGGCGATGGATGATCCCATATCCATTGGTGTTTGACATCAGAGATGGTATACGGGTGCTCAGTGGAGACTGGGTACACTGGACGGACTCGCCGAGAACTCCCAGATGGTATTATACCTCACGTCAGATGGCAGTTCTCAGGTGACACTTGTACAGGTTAGTCTGTAGACCCGAGATCGTCATAGAGTCTTGTGTGATTCCCACTGTGCTTTGATCTCCACCTTACCACGTCTATGAGGGCGTGCAAAACGGTGGTCTTTGGGTACAGTCCCGAGTCACATGGAGGCAATGAGCGATAGGAGGGGTTTCGTCTCTCCCGGTATTGGGGGTTGATGTTGCGCAGTGCTCGATTGGCCGTAGCAGGGAAGTCCCTGGCCAGGGCTGATCAGAGATTTGCTGGTAAGTGTTACCAGTAGTTTCTCGACCCGTTATGAGCCTCACATCGGCACGACTTATCGGGTTATTGGGGTCTGACGTTTACCACCCCTAGACTTGATATGCGACATATCAGACGAAGAGACCGGACTGTACGGTAAGTGTTACTGGTCGGATTCGCAGGAGTGTGAGCGGGCTAGCTCGTCGATCTTCTGATCACTCAATACCCGGGTGGCCGTTACGTTTAGCAGACCGCTTGCGGCTTGTGGATGCTTGATATGATCATCATCTGCTACCGGCGTATTGACGAGTCTTTAGAGTCCTACACAGAGGTTTCCTGGTTCAAGCGAAACGAAATAGGAGCGCATATGAGATATGTGCAGGACCGAGAATAATGCGTGTATGTGATACCGCATTTCATTCTCGCGATAAATGTTTCGATAGGTTATATTCGATATGACCTAGTTATCGAATCATTGATTCGATAAATCGATACATTGCATACTAGTCGGTTATGTGCGACATGACCGGATCATTGAATCAAATGTTGATTTAATGATTTAATGTATAATTATATATTTGATATATTACTTTGCATTAACTAGTATTGGTTCACTTTAAACGGATTTTTCTCACTTGGATTGCACATTGTATATGTGATATACTTTTGTGCATTTTTTGTATCATGTTTGATGATACTTGATCATATGGTTAAGTGAATAGAATTAAACCATGGTTATTATGATAATTAGGGTTTTGCATATTTATTTATTTATTTATATTTTCATTTGTTTATTTGGAAATGATTTAAAAAAGGATGGTGGCTTTCTTTGTCATTTAGTTGAAGCTTCATGAAGCTTTGACTGCTTATCCTTTCTTATCATCATGCTTAACCCTAACCCATCCATTAACCATGGTATATTCTCTACACTTAACCCTAGTAAGAATTATGCTAAGTATTGCTTTTTCTTTTTATTTTAAAAAGACTTATCATAATACTTGATCATCTTCTTCATCTTCTTCTTCTTCTTCAAGCTTGCTACTCCAATGGCAACTTGAGTATTAGTGAGAGAAATCCAAATCTAAAGAGAACCCACCTCCTATTTCTTCACCCTCTACCTCTTGCCAAGTTGTTTTGGGTGTTTACTTCACAAGTTTCACAAGTTTGTGAAGTCGGAGCTTGAACTTGCGATGCCTCGACGTAGATCGTCTTTGACACGAAGCCGGCTACCTAGCTCACCCGTTTCTTCGACGAAGCCGACGCTTGAGCCCAGGGTTCAACATGGACAGCGAGGAGACTTCGTTGCGGAGCCGTGGAGGTGGAAATCCGGATCTACAAAGGTTGTAGCATCTAACCTATAGTTAATTTGTTAACTAGCTTTATCGTTTCGCCTAAACATCTAGTCTAAACATCCGTAGTCTAGGGTTTCTCGGCACAAAAATTTTAAATTGGCATGTCCGATACCTTGTGAGACCTTACTAGAGTGCCTAGGAACCTTTCACTGGTATCAGAGCCTAGCTAGAGCCTTAGGCGAAGTCCCGACGGAATTTGAAGTCCGAACGAACCCGAATCCCGATCACAAAAATGCTCTCTGTCCCGATTTTAAAAAAGTGGATTTTTGTGTATTAAAAATGTCCAGGAAATTCAGTAAACAATTCTAAGGATTACGGTAAAAACTCAGGTCAATGATTCAATTAAACGGCGGCGGAACCGCGGCAGAAGCCCTGCTTCTGCGGCGGTTCCGCGGCAGTATATTGATATCATCATTCACTGTTTGTACTGTAATTCATTATTTCTGGTGCTGGATTTTCTGGAATTTTTTAATATTTATTCAAGAGTTGAATTTTCTGCAGTTGTTTTGGGGATTCGGTGTTTCGATCGGGTTATCAAATTTTGTCTATTTGGTTTTCCGGATAAATTTTAGAATATATTAAAAAGTTCGACTGGATATAAATACCCAATTTTTCCCCTGTCGGGAAATTTCCAAGTGTTGGATTTTTCCGTAGTTTAACGACGTTCTAAGTAGTGCAAGTAACGCGATGGACCCTCTAGAAGACAACAAACCTTAACTCGATTATGTGACCGTCTTGAACTGCCCTTTGAACCTTCGGGTTTGGGGCAGTACGGCGTGCCACATGTGAGGCGTTGGCTTGACCCTTCTACGGCTGGACCGTCGGTACTGAGGCACGAACTGAATGTTGTTAGACTTATTTCATGAGTTGGACTGTATCGGGAAAACTTGGGTATTCGACTGTTCGATCGGAAAGTTTAACATTTTCTGTTTATCCGGAATGTGATACAATAATTGGAATTCACAAACAGTTATGAGATAACTGGATGAATGTTATAAATTTAGCAGTTTAGTCCCATATGATATTGAAAAGAGTTTTCGATAATGAGACTAAAATGCGGGATTTATATCTGTTAGGCATGTGATGTCTAAAAAAAGTTGCGGATTCCAATTGTTGTAGTTTTACACTTTCTTTTCTGTGACCGTAAGTGTAGTATGTTCATATCGCCGGTTTCGTTGCTATACGTCAACGACAATTGGGGTATGCATACTTACTTACGTTGATGACATGTGATGTTATGTGTTGCTGGATATGTTATATTGGATCGTCGTATTCGAATAGCCGGGGGTTTTTATGTGAGATGAGTGTTTTTCATTTTCATTCATGTAAAAACTTGTATGTAATATTCTTTTATTTGGGGCACTTCCAGGTAGCGGAAGTTGTCACCCCTTGTATATTATTTACTTTTCCGCATTAGGATAGACCCAAGGAGGGGAGCACAAGTAACCGGGTTCTGGGGTCCAGTGGGAGACCAACTCGAGGAGTCGAGTCCGGGTCTCCTAACCCTAGAATTGGCAGGGTTGCTTGCCGCTCTCGTAGGGGTCTAGGGGTGTGGGATTGGCTATTCGTTACGACCGTGGAATCCGTGTTTTATACTGGCTCGTATTGAAAACACGGACGTCCTAGTATATCCAATATTTCATATGATTATTCTGCTGCGATATCTGTGATGCGATTCTGTGATGGATTTAGTATATGATATATATGATATATTATATAGACGTTACTTATGTTTTACACCCGCGCTAGCCCTGCCCTGCTCTGTCGTTAGTTACCTAACCTAACGGTGCACGAGGGGACATCGAGGCGAATGCGGATGGCATAAGTGTACGTCATATCTATCTGTGATGTTTAGGTATTTAAATGATGGGACTTCATTAATGTGATTAATGAAAGATAAGAAACCTAAGATGTTGTGGAATCGAATTTTAAAATAAAACAGGTAGCTACAGTTCTTGCTTTGCACAGCGGTATATATGATATACCCCGCACCTTATTCGATGAGGAAAGGACCGAGATCCCTTCACCGGGAGTGACTCCTTTAGCAATAACTGGCAGATGCTACAGACTCGGTTTGCTTTTGACTGCTTTTGGGTTTTTGCTTTGCACAGCGATATATATGATATATCCCGCACCTCATTCGACGAGGAAAGGACCGAGATCCCTTCGCGGGGAGTGACTCCTTTAGCAAAACTAGAAAAGCCTCAAAATCACTCTATTTCAAAACTTCATTTGATTCTACAACGATATCAAGTTCATTACGCAATAGGTTTTCAGAAAAAACCTGGCGTAGCCCTCCGTCATTTCAGATAAGTACTATTTAGTATTCGTGCTGCGGTTGTTTGGCATGCGTCAAGGCGTAGTGTACGGTAGCTAACTAGTATTTATCTGCTTATGCATATGATGCAGATTGGATTAGGGTATTCGCACGGCGTTGTTTGGCATGCGTCAAGGGTCGTGCGGGTGGGTTTAATTCAATCAGGAAATGACGGGTTGAACTTGACTAGCGGACTATGGGTTGTTTGGCATGCGTCAAGGTCATAGCACGCTAGGGGCAAAAGATTATCGGGAATTTCAAGTGTTGAAATTTGCAATGAGATTGCATACCTTCTATGAGATAGTTGGATCCCGATACCCACTGCGAGTAAGAGTTACTCCTGGGAGAGTTTTACACATTGCAATTAGCCGATCAAGTAGGTGTCTAGAAAGGTGTTAACGAGGTTACGCCTCTGGGAAAACGAGGTTTACATTAATTAGGTTCGTGCGAAAGCACGGGGGACCTCCCTCAAAGTACCGACACTGGCCTGGCTGAAAGATTGGCGAACTTGTAGTGTGTAATTAATCCCGGCTAGTCTTTCCTTTTAGGGTTTGAAGGAAGATTTGATAAAAAGCAGTGGGAGCCATCCTGATTAGATAAGATAATAACCAATCTGATCTTGCACGAGCATACGCTAAAGTGTTTTCTTCTCTCTCTCTCCAGGTAGCGACCAGTTCATGCCTTAATCAAGATAATAATATGGATGTATTGACTGAACCCGCATGTTATACTGTGCTGGGGAACGTTGGTTCCGTTCTTTCTTATAAGAGTTATAGGAATGAACAGGAAATAGGGGAATGCCAGGATTCCCATGCCACCCGAATGAAGAAAGTACATGTTGATGCATTTTCTTCGGGTGTGTTCGTTACTGAGAACTGTTTCTCCATTTGCTCTACGTCCTGGGTATTGGATACCGGGTCGGGATCCCATATATGTAATCAGTTACATGGGCTAAGGAAAGGTAGAGAACTTGGAGAAGGTGATAAAGACATTAGAGTTGGAAACGGTGCAATTGTTGCAGCTAAGACTGTCGGGGAATATCACCTTGTATTACCAACTGGTAATACATTGGTTCTGAACGAATGCTATTACATGCCGAACCTGATATGCAACATTATATCGGTTTCTTTATTAAGCAAAGAAGGATATAATTTTGTATTACAGGATAATGTTATGAACATTTTCCGTAACCAAAAGTTGGTTGGATCAGGCACGTTATGCAATGGCATTTATGTTCTAAATCAATCAACGGTTCTGAGCATAACAAACACACACAAGAGGAAGAGTTCTGAACTCAACGAATCCTTCTTGTGGCATTGTAGACTGAGTCACATCAATGCGACACGACTAGCTAAGTTGCATAAAGATGGATATTTAAATCCGTTTGAATTTTCATCTTATGACACTTGCCAGTCATGTCTCAAAGGCAAGATGACCAAGACTCCGTTTACGGGACACGGAGAAAGAGTTACCGAACTCTTGGGACTTATACATAGTGATGTATGTGGTCCCATGTCTACACATGCCAGGGATGGTTCTTCATACCTCATTACATTCACTGACGATCTCTCTAGGTTCGGGTATGTGTTCCTGATGAAACACAAATCAGAAGCTTTTGAGAAATTTAGGGAATATAAACAAGAAGTTGAGAACCAAACCGGAAAAAGTATTAAAATCCTACGATCTGATCGAGGAGGGGAATACTTGAGCAATGAATTCCTGGACTTCCTAAAAGAGAATGGGATTCTCTCTCAGCTGACTCCTCCATATACACCACAACACAACGGTGTATCTGAACGGAGAAACCGCACCCTATTAGATATGGTGCGCTCAATGATGAGTACAGCTGAGTTACCTATTTCCTTCTGGGGACATGCGCTTGAGACAGCCATGGACCTATTGAATAGAGTTCCTACCAAATCAGTGCCTACCACTCCATATGAGATATGGAAAGGGAAGAGACCACATCTTAATTATATTAAGATATGGGGTTGTCCAGCCTATGTCAAAAGACAAAATCCGGAAAAACTCGAGGCAAGATCTGTCTTATGTAAGTTTGTAGGATATCCCAAAAATTCACAAGGGTATATCTTCTACCACCCCGAGGAACAAAAGGTGTTTGTTTCTCGACATGCCACTTTCTTAGAAAAAGGTTTTCTTATGAAACAGATAAGTGGCATTGAGGTAGAACTGGAAGAGGTTCCAGCGACACAGACTACAACAGAAGATTTGGTTGAACCAGAGGATTCCGTAGTTCTCGATGAACCCCAGCCACTCCGCCGATCTAGTAGGGTTCCTCGCCAACCTGAGAGATACTACGGTTTTCTCATGGACGGTGGGAGCGAGGATTGCATCATGGAGGATGATGACCCAACTAGCTTCGAGCAGGCCATCACGAGTGGGGACTCAGTGAAATGGCTGGATGCTATGCGGTCTGAGATGGATTCCATGTACACCAACAAAGTATGGACTTTGGAAGTTGCTCCTGAAGGGGTAAAACCCATTGGGAGCAAGTGGATCTTCAAGAAGAAACTTGGTGTAGATGGGAAAGTGGAGACTTTCAAAGATAGACTAGTAGCAAAGGGTTTTCGTCAAAGACCAGGTGTGGACTATGACGAGACCTTTTCTCCAGTGGCTATGCTTAAATCCATCCGGATCATGCTTGCCATCGCTGCATATCATGATTACGAAATCTGGCAAATGGATGTTAAGACCGCCTTTTTAAACGGTGATTTGGAAGAGTGCGTGTACATGACTCAGCCAGAGGGCTTCGTAGACAGTGGGAGCAGCGGGAAGGTGTGCAAACTGCTTAAATCCATTTATGGATTAAAGCACGCATCACGGGGTTGGAACATCTGCTTTGACGTCGTTATCAAAGAGTTTGATTTCGTCAAAAATCCAGATGAACCTTGTATTTACAGGAAGGTGGCAGAGAGTAAGGTTGTCTTTCTCGTATTGTACATGGACGACATACTCTTGATAGGAAATGATATTCCTATGCTGCAATCGGTTAAGCTCTTCTTATCACAAAGATTCTCAATGAAAGATCTTGGTGATGCCTCCTGCATATTGGGAATAAGGATCTATAGAGATAGATCCAAACGGATTTTGGGATTGTCCCAATCCAGGTACATTGACACCATACTAAAGAGGTTTAGTATGGAAGAGTCCAAGCATGGGAACTTACCCACGATCTCTGGAGTCACTCTCTCCAAAGAGATGTCTCCCAAGACTGATTTGGAGAGAGCTCGCATGCAAGGGATACCCTATGCTTCGGCAGTAGGCTCTATCATGTATGCGATGCTATGTACCAGACCCGATGTAGCATACTCACTAAGTATAGTGAGCAGGTATCAAGCTGATCCTGGAGAGAGTCACTGGACAGCTGTGAAGAGCATTCTCAAGTACTTGCGAAGGACTAGAGATATGTTCTTGGTGTATGGTAACGGAGAACTCCAAGTGGAGTCCTTTACCGATTCGAGCTTCCAGAGTGATAAGGACAACTCTAAGTCGCAGTCGGGCTTTGTCTTTACCCTTTACGGAGGGGCGGTTAGCTGGAAGAGTTCCAAGCAGGAAACCGTGGCAGACTCGACGATGGAGGCTGAATACATCGCTGCCAACGATGCTGCTAAAGAAGCTGTTTGGATCAAGAAGTTCATTACTGAACTTGGAGTGGTTCCATCCATTGAGCATCCAATACCTTTGTATTGCGATAACAATGGAGCGGTGGCTTTGGCCAAGGAACCCAGGTCCCATCAGCGATCCAGGCATATTCTGAGGCGGTATCACCTGATCCGGGAGATAGTTGATCGCCGGGAGATCGAGGTCAGGAGAGTTGACACGAAGAATAACACGGCGGATCCACTCATGAAGGCTATTCCCCAGACGCAGTTTGAGAGACTCTTCGGGTAGCTCGGTATGCAATACTACAGCAGCTGGCCCTAGTGCAAGTGGGAGATTGTTAGTTGTATGTATGCCCTAGAGGCCAGTATTGTACAGATGTTGTATATTATATTGGATGCTTGGACATATATAGAGATGACTTTCTTGCTCGATATGATAGTATGCTATCTGGTTACTCTTTATCTTAACATGTACACTAGTCTCTTTATACTGTCTTATAGTTACATGTTGGTAAAGCTCTTAGGATGTGTACTTGACTACCTGGACTATGATGCGGATCATACTAGTAGGGACATGGTAGTCCATAAGTACATCCTTCAAGGTCCCTAGTCGTGGGTGTATCGAGACGGGGCATCGATATACCAGAGTAGACTAGCGTATACGCTTCTCGACCCATGTGATGGGCGATGGATGATCCCATATCCATTGGTGTTTGACATCAGAGATGGTATACGGGTGCTCAGTGGAGACTGGGTATACTGGACGGACTCGCCGAGAACTCCCAGATGGTATTATACCTCACGTCAGATGGCAGTTCTCAGGTGACACTTGTACAGGTTAGTCTGTAGACCCGAGATCGTCATAGAGTCTTGTGTGATTCCCACTGTGCTTTGATCTCCACCTTACCACGTCTATGAGGGCGTGCAAAACGGTGGTCTTTGGGTACAGTCCCGAGTCACATGGAGGCAATGAGCGATAGGAGGGGTTTCGTCTCTCCCGGTATTGGGGGTTGATGTTGCGCAGTGCTCGATTGGCCGTAGCAGGGAAGTCCCTGGCCAGGGCTGATCAGAGATTTGCTGGTAAGTGTTACCAGTAGTTTCTCGACCCGTTATGAGCCTCACATCGGCACGACTTATCGGGTTATTGGGGTCTGACGTTTACCACCCCTAGACTTGATATGCGACATATCAGACGAAGAGACCGGACTGTACGGTAAGTGTTACTGGTCGGATTCGCAGGAGTGTGAGCGGGCTAGCTCGTCGATCTTCTGATCGCTCAATACCCGGGTGGCCGTTACGTTTAGCAGACCGCTTGCGGCTTGTGGATGCTTGATATGATCATCATCTGCTACCGGCGTATTGACGAGTCTTTAGAGTCCTACACGGAGGTTTCCTGGTTCAAGCGAAACGAAATAGGAGCGCATATGAGATATGTGCAGGACCGAGAATAATGCGTGTATGTGATACCGCATTTCATTCTCGCGATAAATGTTTCGATAGGTTATATTCGATATGACCTAGTTATCGAATCATTGATTCGATAAATCGATACATTGCATACTAGTCGGTTATGTGCGACATAACCGGATCATTGAATCAAATGTTGATTTAATGATTTAATGTATAATTATATATTTGATATATTACTTTGCATTAACTAGTATTGGTTCACTTTAAACGGATTTTTCTCACTTGGATTGCACATTGTATATGTGATATACTTTTGTGCATTTTTTGTATCATGTTTGATGATACTTGATCATATGGTTAAGTGAATAGAATTAAACCATGGTTATTATGATAATTAGGGTTTTGCATATTTATTTATTTATTTATATTTTCATTTGTTTATTTGGAAATGATTTAAAAAAGGATGGTGGCTTTCTTTGTCATTTAGTTGAAGCTTCATGAAGCTTTGACTGCTTATCCTTTCTTATCATCATGCTTAACCCTAACCCATCCATTAACCATGGTATATTCTCTACACTTAACCCTAGTAAGAATTATGATAAGTATTGCTTTTTCTTTTTATTTTAAAAAGACTTATCATAATACTTGATCATCTTCTTCATCTTCTTCTTCTTCTTCTTCAAGCTTGCTACTCCAATGGCAACTTGAGTATTAGTGAGAGAAATCCAAATCTAAAGAGAACCCACCTCCTATTTCTTCACCCTCTACCTCTTGCCAAGTTGTTTTGGGTGTTTACTTCACAAGTTTCACAAGTTTGTGAAGTCGGAGCTTGAACTTGCGATGCCTCGACGTAGATCGTCTTTGACACGAAGCCGGCTACCTAGCTCACCCGTTTCTTTGACGAAGCCGACGCTTGAGCCCGGGGTTCAACATGGACAGCGAGGAGACTTCGTTGCGGAGCCGTGGAGGTGGAAATCCGGATCTACAAAGGTTGTAGCATCTAACCTATAGTTAATTTGTTAACTAGCTTTATCGTTTCGCCTAAACATCTAGTCTAAAGATCTGTAGTCTAGGGTTTCTCGGCACAAAAATTTTAAATTGGCATGTCCGATGCCTTGTGAGACCTTACTAGAGTGCCTAGGAACCTTTCAAGAACCAGTCCTGGCATGTGTAGACAGGAGACCTTACATACATCATCATGTATCAGTCCCAAGAGTTCATTAACTCTTTCTCTGTTTCCAATAAACAGAGCTTTGGTCATCTTATCTTTGTGACATGACATGACTGGCGAGTTTCACAAGATGTAAATTCAAACTGATTTAAATATGCATCTATATGTAACTCTAGCTAGTCGGGTCGCATTGATATGACCTAGTCTACAATACCACAAGAAGGATCCGTTCATTTCTGAACTCTTCCTCTTGTGTGTGTTCCATATACTAAGAACTGTAGTTTGATTTAGAACATTAATGTTTTTAGATAACGTGCCTGAACCGATCAACTTTTGATATAGGAAATGTTCAAAACATTATCCAACAATACAAAATTTTATCATTTCTTTACTAATAAAGAGACTGATATGATTTTGTATATCAGGTTCGGTATCTAATAACATTCATTCAGAATCAATGTATTGGTAATACAGGGTGACAGTGACCGACAGACTTGGCTGCAACACTTGCCCCGTTTTCTGCCTCATGAAACTTATCACCCGTTCTCAGTTTTTCTACCCTTTTGTAGCCCTATGTAACAAATTACATATCTGGGATCCTGATCCGGTATCATATACCCAGGATGCGGAGGATACTGAGAAACAGTTCTTTGTAATGAACACACCCGAAGATGATGCATCAGCATGCACTCTCTTCGTTTGGGCGGCACGGGAATTCTGGTATTTCCCAATTTCCTGCTCTGTCTTATAACAATTATAAGTAGGAGCGGGACCAACGTTCCTCAGCTCAGTATAACAAGCGGGTTCGGTCAATATTCCGTTTTATTATCTTGATTAAGGCGTGACATGGTCGCTACCAGGAGAGAGAGAGAAGAAAACACTCAGCGTGCGCTCTTGCAAGAATAGATTGGTTATTATTTTATCTAATCAGGATGGCTCCCACTGCTTTTTATCAAATCTTCCTTCAAACCCTAAAATGAAAGACTAGCCGGGATTAATTACACACTACAAGTTCGCCAATCTTTCAGCCAGGCTCGTGTCGGTACTTTGAGGGAGGTGCCCCGTGCTTTCGCACGAACCTAATTAATATAAACCTCGTTTTCCCAGAGGCGTAACCTCGTTAACACCTTTCTAGACACCTACTTGATTGGCTAATTGTAATGTATAAAACTCTCCCAGGAGTAACTCTTACTCGCAGCGGGTATCGGGATCCAACTATCTCATAGAAGGTATGCAACCTCATTGCAAATTTCAACACTTGAAATTCCCGATAATATTTTGCCCCGAACGATTTATGACCTTGACAAGGTCAACAAACCATAGACCGCAAGTCAAGTTCAACCCGTCATTTCTTGATTGAATCAAACCCACCCGCACGACCCTTGACAAGGTCAACAAGGCCGCACGACTACCCTAACCCAATCTGCATCATATGCATAAGCAGATAAATACTGGTTAGCTACCGCACACTGCGTCTTGACAAGGTCAACAAACGCAGCACGAATACTAAACAGGACTTATCTGAAATGACGGAGGGCTACGACAGGTTTTTCTGAAAACCTATTGCGTAATGAACTTGATATCGTTGTAGGATCGAATGAATTTTGAAATGGAGTGCTTTTGAGGCTTTTCTAGTTTTGCTAAAGGAGTCACTCCCGGTGAAGGGATCGTCGGTCCTTTCCTCGTCGAATGAGGTGCGGGATATATCATATATATCACTGTGCAAAGCAAAAACACTTAAAAGCTATCAAAAGACAAACCGAGTGTGTAGCATCTGCCAGTTATTACTAAATGAGTCACTCCCGGTGAAGGGATCTCGGTCCTTTCCTTATCGAATAAGGTGCAGGATATATCATATATACCGCTGTGCAAAGCAAGAACTGTAGCTACCTGTTTTATTTTGAAATTCGATTCTACAACATCTTTAGGTTTCTTTTATTTCATTAATCTCATTAATGAAGTCCCATCATTTAAGTTACCTAAACATCACAGATAAATACGACGTACACTTATGCCATCCGCATTCGCCTCGATGTCCCCTCGTGCACCGTTAGGTTAGGTAACTAACGACAGAGCGGGGCAGGGCTAGCGCGGGTGTAAAACATAAGTAACGTCTATATAATATATCATATATACTATATACTGTATCTATCACAGAACATCACATGATCACATCACAGATATCGCAGCAGAAGAAACATATGAAATATTGGATATACTAGGGCGTCCGTGTTTTCAATACGAGCCAGTATAAAACACGGATTCCACGGTCGTGATGAATAGCCAAACCCACACCCCTAGACCCCTACGAGAGCGGCAAGCAACCCTACCAATTCTAGAGTTAGGAGACCCGGACTCGACTCCTCGAGTTGGTCTCCCGCTGGACTCCAGAACCCGGTTACTTGTGCCCTCCTCCTTGGGTCTATCCTAGTGCGGAAAAGTAAATAATATACAACAACGGTGACAACTTCCGCAACCTGGAAGTGCCCCAATAAAAGAATATTACATACAAGTTTTTACATGAATGAAAATGAAAAACACTCATCTCACATAAAAACCCCCGGCTATTCAAACACGACGATCCAATATAACATATCCAGCAACACATAACATCACATGTTATCAACGTAAGTAAATATGCGCATCCCAATTGTCGTTGACATATAGCAACGAAACCGGCGATATCACATATTACACTTACGGTCACAGAAAATAAAGTGTAAAACTACAACAGTTGGAATCCGCAACCACCTCAGACATCGCATGCCTGACCAAATGAATTACTTAGACATCGCATGCCTAACAATTATAAACCCCGCATTTTAGTCTCATTATCGAAAACTCTTTTCAATACCAAGTCGGGCAATTCAACAGGATTCCCGACATTTTGATCGAATGCTCGTCGCAAACTTTAGTAGGCGGCTGCACCCCCGACGCCGTCGACGAAGTGCACCAAGGCGGAACACCGCTACCGCGAGCACCCGAACGGATGCTTTCGGCGACGGGGTTCTCCTACAGTCACTTGGTCGGGGTTATGGAGTGAAGCTGTCTATTAAGTTTACCCGGCGAGTATCCGCGTACGCTACGTGATTGCGACGGACTTTTGATCACATCAAAATTCCGTGGCAACCGATCAACTGAGACTAAACTGCTATGTTTATAACATTCATTCAGTTATCTCATAACTTCTTGTGAATTTCAATTATTGTATCCCATTCCGGATAAGTAGAAAATGTCAAACTTTCCGATCGAACAATCGAACACCCAAGTTTTCCCGATACAGATCAACACATGAAACAAGTCTAAAAACATTCAGTTCGTGCCTCAGTACCAACGGTCCAGCCGTAGAAGGGTCAAGCCAACGCCTCACATGTGGCACGCCGTACTGCCCCAAACCCGAAGGTTCAAAGGGCAGTTCAAGACGGTCACATAATCGAGTTAAGGTTTGTTGTCTTCTAGAGGGTCCATCGAGTTACTTGCACTACTTAGAACGTCTTTAAACCACGGAAAGATCCAACACTTGGAAATTTCCCGACAGGGGAAAAATTGGGTATTTATATCCGGTCGAACTTTTTAACATATTCAAAAAATTATCCGGAAAGCCACTTAGACAAAATCTGATACTCCGATCAAAACACCGAATCCCCAAAACAACTCCAGAAAATTCAACTCTTGAATAAATTTTAAAAATACCCAGAGAACTCAGCACCTGAAACAATGAATTACTGTGCAAACAGTTAGGGCTGACGTCACACTTCTGCCGCGGAACCGCCGCATAAGCTAGGCTTATGCCGCGGTTCCGCCGCCTATTTCACTGTTCATGAAATAAATTTTGCACCGTAATTCTTAGAATTCTCTGCTGAGTTTTCTGAATATCTTTAATTTGGAAAAAACCACGATTTTAGAAAATGTCCAGAGAGCATGGAAATTTTGGGGTTTCTGTTCGTTCGGACTTCAAACTCCGTCTAGACTTCGCCTAAGGCTCTAGCTAGGCTCTGATACCACTGTAGGGTTCCTAGGCACACTTAAGAGGTCTCACAAGGCATCAACCATGCCAATTTCAAAAATACGGTGCCGAGAAACCCTAGACTAGATCGTTGGCTAGATATTTAGGCGAAAGATGCAACTAGCTAACAAATTAACTAAAGGAACGGAAATACAACCTTTGTAGATCCGGTCCTCCACCTCCACGGCTCCGTGATGATGTCTCCTCGCTGTCCAAGACGGATCCCGGGCTCTTGCGTCGGCTTCATCGGAGAATGGACGGGCTAGGTCATCGACTACGACGCCGAAGATGATCTACGTCGAGGCATCACTAGATCAAGCTCCAACTTCACCAAGTCAAGAAACTTGTGAAGAAAACACACTCTACTACTTGACAAGAGGTAGAGGATGAAGAAATAGGAAGTGGGTAGACTTTAGAATTGGATTTCTCACTTGTTTTCATCAATCACCATTGATGGAATCTAGTTTCTCTTCTTGAAGAAGAAGAAGAAGATGATAATGTTATGATAAGTTGTTTTTAAAATAAAAAGTAAATCAATACTTATCATAATAATAACCATGGTCAAGTGTAGAGAATCAATCATGGTTAGTGGGGATGGTTAGGGTTAAGCATGGAGACAAAATGGTCACTTGGTCAAAGCTTCATGAAACTTCAACATCCATCCAAAGAAAGCCACCATTTTGCATTATGCTTATCATTTTCCAAAATGAATAAATAAATAAATAAATAGATATGAAAATGAAAACCCTAACCATTACATAACCATGGTTTAAACTTTACACAAAACACAAGTTAGCATGCATCATCAAACATGATACATACAAGTGCACAAAAATATATCACATATACAATATGCACAAACCAAGTGAGAAAATCCGTTTAAAGTGAACCAATACTAGTTAGTGCAAAGTAATATATCAAATATATAATTATGCATTAAATCATTAAATCAACACTTGATTCAATAATCCGGTCATGTCGCACACAACCGACTAGTATGCAATGTATCGGCTTATCGAATCAATACTTGATTCGATAACTAGGTTATATCGCATACAACCAATCGATACATTCATCGCGAGAATGAAATGCGGTATCACATACACGCAATATTCTCGGTCCCGCACATATCTCATATGCGCTCCTATTTCGTTTCGCTTGAGCCAGGAAACCTCTGTGTAGGACTCTAAAGACTCGTCAATACGCCGGCAGCAGATGATGATCATATCAAACACCCACAAGCCGCAAGCGGTCTGCTAAACGTAACGGCCACCCGGGTATTGAGCGATCAGAAGATCGACGAGCAAGCCCGCTCACACTCCAGTGAATCCAACCAGTAACACTACCGTACAGTCCGGTCTCGTCGTCTGATATGTCGCATATCTTGCCTAGGGGTGGTAAACGTCAGACCCCAATAGCTCGATAAGTCGTGTCGATATGAGGTCTATAACAATTCGAGAAACTACTGGTAACACTTACAAGTAAATCTCAGCAACCCTGGCCAGGGATTTCCTGTTATAGCCAATCGAACACAGCGCAACATCAACCCCTATACCGGGAGAGACGAATCCCCTCCTATCGCTCATTGCCTCCATGTGACTCGGGACTGTACCCAAAAACCACCGTTTTGCACGCCCTCTTGGACGTGGTAAGATGGAAATCAAAGCACAGTGGGAACCACACAAGACTCTATGACGATCTCGGGTCAACAGACTACTCTGTACCAGTGTCACCAGAGAACTGCCATCTGACGTAAGGTATAATACCATCTGGGAGTTCTCGGCGAGTCCGTCCAGTGTACCCAGTCTCTACTGAGCACCCGTATATCATCTCTGATGTCAAACACCGATGGATATGGGATCATCCATCGCCCATCTGTATGGGTCGAGAAGGTACACACTAGTCTACTCTGGTATATCGATGCCCCGTCTCGATACACCCACGACTAGGGACTTTGAAGGATGTACTTATGGACTACCATGTCCCCACTAGTATGATCCGCATCATAGTCCAGGTAGTCAAGTACACATCCTAAGGGCTTTACCAACATGTAATAGAGACAATCAGTATACACGTTAAGGTAAAGAGTAACCAGATAGCATACTATCATGTCGAGCAAGAAAGTCCTCCCTATATATGTCCCAGCATCCACTACAATATACATCCAATGTACAGTAATGGCCTCTAGGGCATACATATAACTAACATATAAAGGCCCCAAGACTTCAAGTCTAATATAGAGAAACCCCCCTACAAACTTTGAGAAAACTCAAAAGAAAGTGAATAAGCTCTTGAAAGAAGATCATTTATTCAAGGTAAAAAGAATGATTCTTGCACAAAGAGATGAAATGATATCATTAAAACAGAAGAATTATCTTTTTAAAAGATCATAGATCTACAAAAAACCAAGGTCTTTTATAAAAAGAGATCAAAAGATCTCATCATAAAAACAAAAGAAGTATTTACTTCATTCACAGATCATTGATTTACAAAGGCAAAGTCCTTCCAAAAATAAGAACTGTTGTTCTTGAATTTTGAGACAAGGCCTCCTTTAAAAAGAACATAAATTTGTTCACAGATCATAAATTTGGTCAAATGCGTTTTGCGCTATTGAAAAGTGCCTCGCACTCTTGAACTGCGCTTCTGCGCTCTTTGGACCGGCGCTCAGCGCCAAAATGCGCCATGTGTCAACCATGTATGCAACTTGCGGTTTGCGCTTCTAAAATAGCGCACTGCGCTCATAGGCGCGCCACGTGTCACTCACCTATACGCCACTAAACTAGCGCAATGCGCTCAGCGCTCACAAATAGGCATCTGCGCTCATCATCTGGCGCCTAGCGCAGAGCGCAACACTTGTCCCTTACATGTGCGCCACGTGGCAGAAGCGCACTGCATTGGCGCAAAGCGCCTAGCGCACCATAGGTTGCGCTGACAGAACACAAATTGTTCTTTAATGAGCCAGAGCTCTAATGAATGCTCTGCATTCAATACAAGACAAAAAAGGTGTCAAGATCCAATGCTCAGCATTATTAAAAGGGCCAAGCTCAAATAAAGGCTCAATAGCCAGAATACACAAAATGTTTATTGGACATAGCCCAATATTGGCCATAAGTCCTCAACTCATATTTAATTGAGCCCATCTGCTCATAAATATTTAATAGATCTTAGTCCCAAACTGGACTACAGATCTTTCAACCAACTCACACCGGTTCGAGGGTACATCTCTTTACTCCTCTGATATTTGTCGTTGTAATCCTTCAACGTCTTCAGAGAGATGACGGGTCCCTACAACCATACATTTCATAGACTATGACGTCTTTAAATCGGACTGTGAGGTCCTTTAAACCCACAGACTATGATGTCCTTAACGTCGGACTGTGGGGTCCTTTTAAACCCACAGACTATGATGTCCTTAACCTTGACTGTGAGATCATTAAACTCACGGACTATGATGTCCTTAACTTGGACCACCATGTCCTTAAACTGGTAATCGACCGCAATGTCCCTAAACTAAACAATAGAGTTCAAATGCTCTTTTGTTGGATCTAAATGATCCTGTTAAGTTGATCTTAGTCTAAACATTAGACTAACGTATCCTTAACTAACGTTTAAGTTGATCTTAGTCCCAAATGAGGCTAACATATCCTTAAACCCAACCCCCAAACCCAAATCTAAGAAGATACGGATTTGGACTAATCCATGCCCTGCGGGCGACAACATACATTAGTCTCCGTATACAATCCACGGGCAATCAAAAACAAAACAAACACACACAACACGAAGTGACCAACTGGAGAAGGAGAAAGTTGTTACCGCGGTGTGGTAGCGTAATTAATTGCACGGGCTTGCGCCTGCAGGGAAGAGCGTCCCCACAATCAAAAACCCCTCAAACGAGGGGGAATCTGACGAAGTCTGCTACATTGGCCGCATCCGTTTAAAACCTTCGATACATGGTGCCATAAATCAACTTGGCATCTTCGGAGAGGTGGACGGATAGCACCAAATAGCATCTGCCCCCAGATTCAGGCAAGACGTTTGTCTTCCCGGTTTTCGGCGGTAAACAGATTCTGGCACGCCCGGTGGGACCTTTTCCTCTTTCCACTCCACACTTCGTGTGTCGTGTTCGCGAACGAATCGCGGTTTGATATGGTTGCCCTTGGGTTCGAGGTACTAAGATTTGGTTTCTTGCTTGACGCAGAAAATGAAACATCAAAGGCGTTTACTTGCGCGAAGTGTTCCAACTGCAATTGCAACTCACGCTCCGCCTCATTTGGAGGCATAGCTTACGGGGTCCAAGCGGCCTCCCTGTTCACAATGCCGGTGGACCAGGTGACTCAGGCCACCACTGGATTGTTTTTCGGGGCCATGCTCCCACCGATGAGCTTCAGCGCCCTGTACCATCATAAGAAGCTCCCAAAAAGTCGGTCTTTGATCGGCTTGCAACTACAGCAGCCCCCCTTAACGGGTCGTCCAGCTCCACCGCCTCAGTCTTCGCTAGATTGGGCCAAGGTTCATGCGGGCCCATGATGAAGCCTGCAGTTCCAGAAAAGGTTATTCCGAAGAGGATAGCCATCCCTGCTCCCGAAGTCGTCAAAGCGGCTTCTCCTGCCAAAGGGTCGGTCTTTTCAAGACTGACTGTTCCGGCTCCCATCCCTACTCAAAAGTCTATCTTTGACAAATTGGATACTGCTACTCAACGGACGTCGGTCTTCAAGAGGCTGGTACCGACAACGCCTCACCAGAACAGGGGGCATGACGAAGCCATCCCCATCACCGAACCAACACCATCGGCTCGACATGCTCGACGTCGCCATTGGCACCGAGTAAGAAAGGCTGGGGGCAACTCCCCCTCTGGGCTAACTCCACGAACCCTAACGGTGGAAGTCAATATTGCTGTTCCAACCGGGAACAACTTTGAATTGCTGAACAAGGCGCACAGGAACTCTCCTACCGCCGTACTGAAAAGATCTCCTCCACCGGTGGAGAATGCTATAGAAACAAAGCCGGAGCAGCCCCCTCAACGACTGTCCTCCAAAGTTTACAAAGTCTGGCGATAGGTCCAGGAGTCGGTGATTGATCAAGATTACTCTCGCCGACAGAAAAAGGTGAAGGTTCAGCAGGAAGAGAACCGTCCTTTCAAGCCGCGAAGGACAACAACTACCTGGGTGCCCACTTCAACGGCCCCCTCAACGTCAACTGCTCAAAAGAGAAGGAGGCCAGAGAAAGCCCCTGTCACTACAGCAGACCATAAAGACACTGAGCCCAAACGCCCCAAGTCTGGGGGAATAATGGTGCATACTGTTTACATGGCTTCCGGAAAAGAGGAAAGCCGCGCTTCTACGGGTCACCGGCCGCTCACCCGATCCGTGACAAAAGCCCAGGAGTAGCAACAGAAGCTTCAGGAAATGCTAACGCAAATGGCCGCACTCACCGGGCCAAAAGAAAGCCCGGAGGCATCATCAGAGCAGCGTCATGAACAAGAAACCGATGCTGACTTCCTCCGCAGAGTCCTCGAAAAGAAGGACAGAGAAGCAGCAGAACAAGCGGCTAATATAAAACGAATGTCGCTTCTCTTCCAAGACATGGTCAGGATGATGTTACAGCCAGAACCTCCAGCTGAAGACCCCCCGATCATCATTGAAGATGACAGAGGGGAGACATCGAACCCTCCTCCGGCTCTTTCAGCAGCCAAAGAGGAAACCATTTCCAAGGCCGCTCTGGATGACTATATTGCTCAGCAAATACGAGCTCACCAGGCAAATGAAGCGGCCGGCCAAGTTGTTAAAACTGGGCGACCATATTCAGGATGGTATGACCAAATAAAGTACCCGCCGGGATACACGATCCCCAAATTCCATGTGTACAAGGGGATAGGCAATCCCCATCAACATGTCGCTCAGTTCAGGTCTCTTTGCGGCAACACCTGGGGTGATGATAAACTTTTGCTCCGTTAGTTTGTTGGCAGCTTGTTGGAGACAGCGTTCGAATGGTACTCTGAACTTCCAAACGACTCCGTCAAGACTTTCGCAGAAATAGAGCTATTATTCACCCAGCGATTCGTGAGTGCTAGTGAACGTACCCCAATAACGGCATTGATCAATGCCAGGGTGAATCCAGGTGAGACATGGGTTCAATACGCAATACGATGGTAGAATCTGTGGTCGAAATGCGAACAGCGCATCGAAGAAGCGCCGGCGGTGGGCATGTTCGTGGGCACTCTGGACCCTCATGCAACTATTTTCCAATTCATGATGTTCTTCAAACCGACTACTTTACAGGCCTTGATCGACAAACTGGCCCAAATGGACTAGATGGGTCATAGACCGTCTCCTCCAAAGCCGGAACCGCGGAACGAGAAGGGAAAGGGAAAAGCGACCGTCGTCGCTAACGCTCAACAGCAGCCCAGTGGTCTAAGACCAGTTGATCGCCAAAATAATAGAACTCGATCTCTCGAAGATAAAATGAGGCGCCCTTACTCGTTCCCTCGAGACAAGACGAAGAGGTTATTCGAGCTTTCACTCCGCAACAGGCTCATCACTCTGCCGGAGCCAAGATGCCCAGCGCAACCAGGCGACATTAGCAATCTTAACTATTGCCCTTATCACCGAATGTTGGGCCATCCGATCGAGGATTGTTACATCTTCAAAAGCTGGATAGAAGATCAGTACCAGCAGGGCAAATTCATATTATCTGAGAATTGGAAGGTGAACCCGCCTCGGCCACACACTCCCAAGAAGACGGATACACCAGGGGCATCGTGCTCTTTCGTAGAAGAAGCTCCATAGGAGGTCGCTCTTTCAGCCAAGACAAAAAGAATGCTGAAGGATCTCCAAACATGCCCGGCAATCAAGTGAAAAAATCCACTGGAACCTGAGATCATCGAGGGGATGCTGAAGCCGCGCCCAACTCCAAAGATTGGTGGTGATAGCCAAAGCGCTCACATCCAGCCGTCAAAGTCTTCGAAGAAGAAGAAGAAGACCAAAAAGCCCGTGAAGCCCGGTGACAAGCACACGGATCTGCAAAAACAGACTGACGCGCTGGAAGAGTATAACCAGAAGGTGCGGACTCTAATCATGCTCCAAGAGTTCCTCAGCCACATCCTTGAGGGCGGAAATGATGGAGAAGACTCGTCGGATGAATCTGAAGATTACGTGGCAAGTTGCCATGTGATCTCTCACTCGTCGATAGACTATGAAGAAGCTCCTTGCACCGAGAAACTAGGGGCAGATCCTGAGCCGGAACTTCCGGGGCCATCAGACGAAATGATCGACGCATTTCTCAACGAAGCTCTTTCAAAAAGTAAAGCTGATCGGGAGCGTGAGATGGCCATATTTGAAAAGGCCAAACGCCGGCGACTGGACGAAAGGGTCGAAACACTCTCACCAGGTCAAAGTACCTCCGTTGCAAATAAAAACAGGTTCAAGACGAGGAAAAGGTTTGCTAAAGCCATATCGATGGGAATGAAGCTGCCATCTTCCGAAGCGAACGCCCTCGGTGAAGCAGAAACACTTTCTAGCTACTGCTTATATCATCGAAAGATTTCGTACCCCACCGAAGAGTGCGACGCTTTTAAAAGATGGTGGCAGGGATATGTTGCTCGTCGGCAACATTACAAGCGGATGAAACGCAAAACCCGTCGGGAGCAAAGAAATATGACCAAGGAGCACAAAAGAACTGCCGGCAACTGTCGCATGGTCAACGCCGGAAGATCGCAGGTCCTCACCTTCGGGAGCGACTCTGACGAAGAAATGACTCTTGGCCCTCTCTTTAAGGAGTCCATCTCGAGAAAAGAGGAAGAACCAAAGACCTGTGAAAATATTCAGCTGCGCAATCGTACGCTCCCGAAAAGAATCTTGGGCCCTCGAACAGTGGGTCAAATAGAAAAGATAAGGGAAAAGAAAAAGTCCCTGAGGATATCATACTTGATGACTAAGCCATCGAAAAGCTGACAGCTAAGGACCCACTAAAGAAAAGTAGGGTGGACTACAATATTCTGGCACACTTGAGGAAGATGCCCTCGCAGCTCAGTATTCTCGACTCCCTTCTGCTATCCAAAGAGGCGAGAGATTCTTTAATCAAGGCACTGCAGGAACCCGAGCAATTCCAAGCTTTCTTCGCCGAAGAAAAGATGAAGGACGAGCTGGAAGAAGTATACACAGCCGATATCACCTTCAGCGATGAAGATCTCCTCCTTGGGACATGCGAGCACAACCGTCCCCTATATGTTTTTAAATATAATGACATCAAGATAGGTAAAATCCTGGTCGACAATGGGTCCTCCGTCAATCTCCTCAACGTGAGAGTGTTGAAGGAAATCTACATGAGCGTTCAACACCACGCTCGTGATAAAATCACCATCTCCGGATTTGACTCCCAGTCATCACGGACGCTTGGGTCCGTCATATTGACACTATGCTTTGGGCTGCTTGTCACGGACATCATGTTTCATGTCATTGACGCCAAGACATGCTACAATGCTTTGCTCGGCAGGCCCTGGTTACACGAGTACAACATCATCCCTTCTACACAACATCAGTGTATGAAGTATTTCAAAGATGGTCTCGAGTATACTGTAACAGGAGAGCTGAACCCATTCTTCGTGAATGAAGTCCGAAAGTATGAAGATGCAAAATACTTCTTGCCGGATTTCGAGGACACGGAAAAATGTTACAAGCCGAAGAACAAAGCTATCACTACCATTCCGGTCTTCGGGAGTGATACTGAGGAGGAAGAAGAGATAGTTTACTCAGGTCCGCCCCAGTGCAATAAACCGGGACCGTCTGCTCCTATGTTGATCTTCGGCAGCGACTCGGAAGATGAGGTCAACGTCGTATTCTCTGTCCGGCCATTAATACAAGCCTTCGCTGATGAAGATCAAAGTTTGCAAGTTGCCATGGTTCCGCCCAAGCATCATAAAAAACTAGACGCGCTTGATACCTGCAGTGTGGAAAAGCTGCAGACATTCAACGTCCCTCCCAGGTGAAAAAGTGAAAAGGCGATCCTATTCTACCGATCCGGGGAAACCAAAGCGGAGAATGAAATTTGCCATGGTGCAGATTCTACACTTGACAGGCTCCAGCCCATCCGTTTGCCCAGATATTACACAGACGGACTAAAGAGACTCTTGAGACGCTAAGGTGTACCTCTTAAGCAAACTGCGCAACAAGCACGGTTCTATAACATCAACGTTCCCGGGACTCAACGAAAGTTGCCCAACGAGAGAATGGAAACGACCGGGCTTGGGTATGTTCGATCCAAGAAACGGGAGCTGTTCCGCGACTGCTACGTCATATATGACTTTGATAAAGAAGGGGATGCTCTGTGGGAAGATGCTAACCCTGAAACAGAATGAGCTCCCGCCGTAAAAATGCCCAGTCCGTCGTTCGAAGAACAAATGGACAAGCTTATAAGGGAGGCAGGTCAAAAGGTTCGAGATGACCATAATCACGAAATGGCTATCTACGAGAAAGCCAGGACGCAACGCCTCCTTCAACAGGCTGTAAAAACTGAAAATGCTCCTCTTTGTCAACCCGTTGTACAGAAGGCCCGACGCAGAGGCAGAAACAAACCATAGAACGAGAAAGGCGTTCGACAGAGACAAAGCGGGGCCAAGAAGCCACGCGATTAGGAATCGAGTAGTCCGGGTTCATCTCTTATAAAAAAGGTGGGTCGAGCATACTCTTTTCCCCAAAACAAGATAAGGAAGATATTCGATCTTGTCATCAAACATCAGATGATGACACTCCCGGAGTCCAAGCACCCCGAGCAAGCAGGCGAAGTCCCTCACCAGGACTATTGCTCCTATCATAGGGCAATAGGACATCCTCTCGAAGACTGCTTCACATTTAAAGACTGGGTAGAAGACCGGTATCAGCAAGGCAGGTTCGCTCTATCCAGCAGCTGGAGGGTAACCCCGCCACAGAAGCATGAACCCAAAGCCGCGAGAGTAGAACCAGATCGACATCGGTCTTGGAAGCGATCTCGTACTTATCATATGATAACGCTGTCGGAAGAGGAACCCGAGGATATAGATGAACTCCCCTGGTGCTTTGAAAACGATGATGACGAGGCAATCTCAGAATTTCCAACGGCACCAAAAGAGCTGGAAGATAGAATACATACTACTGCAGATAACCTCAAGAAAATTGATTTGGGGACAGCAAGTGACCCGCGGCCGACGTTTGTCAGTGAGCTGTTGTTTGAAGAAAGGATGGCTACGCTAAAGGACGTGCTCATGCAGCATAGAGATTGCTTTGCATGGAACTATTCAGAGATGCCGGGACTCGATCCAGAGATTGCTGTCCATAGATTGGCGATTTCTCCAGATGTCAAACCGATCAAACAAGCGCCGAGAAGAATGCGGCTCGAGCTTGAAATGAGCATCAACGCCGAGGTCAAGAAACTAATCGACTCCGGCTTCATCCAAGAGGTTCAATATCCTAATTGGATCGCCAACATCGTCCCAGTGATGAAGAAGAATGGAACGATGCGCATATGTGTGAAATATCGAGATCTCAATAAAGCCTGCCCGAAAGACGACTTCCCAGTACCGGTCATCGAGCTGATGATAGACAATACGTCCACTCATGAAGTTTTGTCCTTCATGGACGGCTCGTCAGGATACAATCAGATAAAGATGCATCCCGAGGACCAGAAGCATACCACTTTCCGGACACCTTTGGGTATATTCTGCTACAAGGTGATGCCTTTCGGTCTAAAGAACGCCGGTGCCACCTATCAGAGAGCCATGACGAAGATTTTCGATGACCTCATGCATGAAATCGTCGAATTCTATATCGAAGACCTCGTAGTTAAAAGCAAATCATACGAGGAACATCTAGAGCATCTGAAGATCGTGTTTCAGCGCCTCCGGCAATACGACTTGAAGATGAACCCTCTCAAATGCGCATTCGGAGTTTCCTCGGGAAAATTCATAGGATTCCTCGTCCGACACCGAGGCATTGAGCTAGATCCATCGAAGATCAAGGCGATTATGGAAATGCCTCCACCAAGGACTCTCAAGCAATTGCGGTCTCTCCAAGGGAAGCTCGCGTACATCCGGCGATTTATAGCCAATCTCTCAGGTAAGTGCCGTCCTTACAGTCACCTGATGAAGAAGGGAACCCCTTTCGTCTGGGATCATAAATGCCAAAGCGCACTGGACGAAATCAAGCAATACATGCAGAATCCGCCAGTACTGGCAGCTCCCGTTAAAGGAAAATCTCTTATCCTATACACAACAGCCCTTGAGGGTTCTTTAGGCGTGCTGTGGGCACAAGAAAATGACCAAGGAAAGGAGAGAGCCCTTTATTATGTAAGTTGAGTTCTCCTGGGGGCAGAAAGCAATTACACTCCCATTGAAAAACATTGCCTGGCATTGATCTTCGCGATAACGAAACTCAGACACTATGCGTTGGCACATGAAGTCCGTCTTATATCGAAGGTGGATCCTCTCAAATATTTGATGTCGAAAGCCATGTTAACAGGACGTCTTGCTAAATGGGCCCTGCTCTTAATGGAGTTCTCGATAACTTATCGTCCCCTCAAGGCAGTGAAGGGCCAGGCCATCGCCGACTTCCTCGCTGAGCATCCGATACCTCCCGATTCTCCTTTGACTGCGAATTACCAGACGAACATGCATTTGACACGATCGACGGGGATGATACCCGATGGGAACTCTATTTTGATGGAGCATCTTCCATGAAGAAGCGCAAACAAAGCACCCCTATAATCAAGTCAAGGGTAGGCCTCATCTCCGTGACTCCATAAGGAGGGATAATGCGCTTTGCCTTCTCCTTAACAGAGCCGAGGATAAACAATGAAGCCGAATATGAAGCTTTGATAGCAGGTCTCGAGATCGCTATCGACATGGGAATTGAAAGCCTCCTCATATACGGAGACTCCCAACTGGTTGTTAGTCAAGTAAACGGCGATTATCAGACGTGCAAACCAGAGCTAGTGAGATACGGCAAGAGAGTGCAACAACTGCTGACTTAAATTCCTTCCTACGCCTTGGAAAATATACCGCGTGCGGAAAATAGCAAGGTGGATGCACTAGCCAAGCTGTCTAAAGAACTAGCCGATGAGAACCTCGATGACGTGAGGATCATTGTGCAAAGCCGTCGGGTTCTTGCACCGGTAGAAATATCTCCGGAGTCGTCCGAAGAAAAGGGAGCGACCGAGCAAATGACTCTGCAAATAAAAGACCAGGAAAAGGCTACGGATTGGAGAGAAGTCTTTATAGACTACTTCAAATCCCGTCGAACACCTGAAGATGCGTCCTCAATACATCAGCTTATGAAACGAGCTCTGTCTTTTGCTTTCGTTAATGATACTCTGTATAAGAGATCATTTGATTCTCTGTGGTTAAGATGCCTGGGACCATACGAGGCAAGGAGAGTCGTCCAAGAAACTCATGACGGACTCTGTGGTTCTCACCAAGCCGGGCCAAAGATGAAGCTGAAGATCAAACGGATGGGTTATTATTGGCCCACGATGATCCAGGACTGCCTCGAATACGCGAAGCAGTGCCACTAGTGCCAGATTCACGGGGACTTTATCCATCAGCATCCAAACCAACTACATCCAACAGTGGCTAGCTGGCCGTTTGAAATGTGGGGGACTGATATAATCGGCCCCATCGAACCGGCATCGTCCATAAGACATCGATTCATTTTGGCGACAACTGATTACTTCTCCAAATGGGCAGAAGCATTACTGTCGAGGGAAGTGAAAACGGAGAATATCCTCCATTTCTTCAAGACACACGTCATTTATCGGTTTGGAACTCTAAGACGGATCGTTTCCGATAACGGGCCAGCCTACAGAAGCCACAAGATCAGCCGCTTCGCACAACAACATAATATAGACTTGAGATACTCTTCAGTTTATAATCCCCGAGCTAACGGTCTAGCTGAGGCTTTCAATAAGACCTTGACAAAGATTGTGAAAAAGACAGTGTCTCGAAATAAGAAAGACTGGCACGAGAGACTGCATGAAGCTCTCTGGGCATATCGAACTACGTTCAAAATGGCCACGAACACAACGCCGTACGCATTGGTATTCGGTACAGAAGCGGTACCCCCCTCGAGATAGAGTTACCCTCTCTACGAGTGGCAGTTCATTACGAGCTGATGGACGAAGAGAATGCTCACCTTCGGCTTGAGAAGCTCAATGCCCTTGATGAAACCCGGTTCATGGCGCAGCAAAATCTGGAGTCTTATAAAGCAAAGCTGACGCGCTCATATGAGAAATTGATTAGGCCGAGGACATTCCGCCAAGGTGAACTCGTGCTAGTGGTCAAAAGATCTATGATCTCTAATCGTGCCAAGCTGGGGAAATTCGAGCCGAACTATGAAGGCCCGTATATCATAGACAAGGTCTACCAGGGTGGGGCTTATCTACTCATGGACATGCATTGTGAAAGACCCTTCAGGCCAATAAATGGTCGCTTCCTAAAAAAGTACTACGCCTGACGGGTCACGGCCTAGGTCAATGATAGATGACGACGACTATGTCCGCTCGCTATCTTCCTATGCCCAAACTTTATATGTAGTAGCCAGTCAACGGACCGAAACATCCTTAAACTAACAACGGACCGAAACGTCCTTAAACTAACAACGGACCGAAACGTCTTTAAACTAACGATGGACCGAAACGTCCTTAAACTAACAATGGACCACTACGTCCTAAAACTAGCTGTTGACCGAGATGCCGATAAACTACGGTGGATTACAGCATCCCAAGGCTGATACAAAAAAAAAGAGAATAAAAAAAAAGATGAAAGAAAAAGAAAAAACGGTATGTCCATAAGCGAAAAGGGCACGAATGAAAACCCGAGAGGGCTCCGTGAGTAAAAACAGCAGGACTACCGGCGAGTTTTGTGAAAACCCGAAAGGGCGCAATCTCGTTAAAAGACACTTGCAAGTTCCTATCGACCTTGTGAGGAGAAACCACCTGCGTGAGATCCTTACGACTCACAAGGGAGCAATACACTTAGGGATCCCCACGATTCCTAAGGAGAAATTACACTTACGAGATCCTCACGACTCGTAAGGAGAACCCTCTTATGGGACCCTCACGGCTCATAAGATTCAAAAGTCTTAAACTACAGGGATCTGAACCTGTTCTTAAGCGGCCACCACAACCTCCAATTTTGCCCTACAAGAGGCTCAATATTGACCCTTGTATACAATCCACGGGCGCGAATAAATATTTCCCTAACAAAGTCCCATCCGTGACTAGGGGTATGTTTGCACGGTGAACAGCCCTTGTAAGTCCTCTCGACTTATAAGAAGAAAGCACTCTTGTAAGATCCTTACGACTTATAAGAGATCATACACTTAGGAGTCCTCACGACTCCTAAGGAGAAAACACACCTACGAGATACTCACGACTCGCAGAGAGAAATACCTTTATGAGACCCTTACGGCTCATGAAGCCAAAAGCCTTAGTCGACATGATCCTAACCCTGTTCGCTAAGCCACCTTTATTCGACATCGACAGAGGCAAATAATGATTCGCTCCTGGCAATATTCCAGTTGTAGCTGTGCTGATACCGAAATCGGTGTCTAACTCCAAGCTTGCAGCAAAGAAGCTAGCGAGCCACACATGCATATGAAATAGCCGAAATGATGGGGAAACTTGCAACAAAGTCAGCAAGTAAAAATGTATGCACGCAAAATAGCCGAAATGATTGGGCAACTCGCAATAAAAAACAGCGAGTAAAAATAAAATAAATAGTCAAAATGATTGGGCACCGCGAAAAATAGCCGAAATGATTGGGTAATCGCGACCTTCGCGATATAAAAGCTGAAATGATAGAGTATCGCGGAAAGAAATAAAGAAAAATAAAATTTATGCCCTACAGGTGATATCACATCAGTCCCTGTATACAATCCAGGGGCGCGAACAAAGAAGAAATCATACCTTTTATCCCCGGGCTCTATCAGAAGAAGAAGCCCCTACTCCGAATCTCGATGGTTCCCAGACAACCTGGAGACCACTTCGATATTCGTCTCATTACAACAGACGCAACGTCATCCACATGACCCCGTCGCGGAAATACGTCATCCATATGATCCCATTTTGGAAATACGTCATCCACATGACCCCGTCGCAGAAATACGTCATCCCCATGACCCTGTCGTGGAAATACGTCATCTGCATTACCCCGTCTCAGAAATACGTCATCCATATAACCCCGTCTCGGAAATGCATCATCCACATGACCCCGTCTCGAAAATACGTCATCCACATGACCCCGTTTAGGAAATCGTCATCCACATGACCCCGTTTCGGAAATACGTCATCCACATGACCCCGTTTCGGAAATACGTCATCCACACGACCCCGTTGAGGAAATACGTCATCAACATGACCCCGCCTCGGAAATACGTCATCCACATGACCCCGCCCCGTCTCGAAAATACGTCATCCACATGACCCCGTCTCAGAAATACGTCATCCATATGACCCCGTCTCGGAAACACGCCATCCATATGACCCCGTCGCGGAAATACGTCATCCACATGACCCCGTCGCGGAAATACGTCATCAACATGACCCCGTCATGGAAATACGTCATCCACATGACCCCGTAGCAGAAATACGTCATCAACATGACCCCATCTCGGAAATACGTCATCCACATGACCCTGTCTCGGAAATACATCATCCACATGACCCCGTCGCGGAAATACGTCATCCATATGACCCAGTCTCGGAAATACGTCATCAACATGACCCCGTCACGGAAATACGTTATCCACATGACCCCGTAGCGGAAATACGTCATCAACATGACCCCGTCTCGGAAATACGTCATCCACATGACCCCGTCTCGGAAATACGTCATCCACATGACCTCGTCGCGGAAATACGTTATCCATATGACCTCGTCTCGGAAATACGTCATCCACATGACCCGTCGCGGAAATACGTCATCCATATAACCCCGTCTCGGAAATACGTCATCCACATGACCCCGTCGTGGAAATACGTTATCCATATGACCCCGTCGCGGAAATACGTCATCCATATGACCCCGTCTCGGAAATACGTCATCTACACGACCTCGTCTCGGAAATACGTCATCCACATGACCCCGTCTCGGAAATACATCACCCAATGATGCCGTGAAATGCGGATAACGTCAATCTCATTAAACACTTACGGGTCCTCTCGATTCGTAAGGAAGAAAACTCTCTTATAAGATCCTTACGACTTATAAGGGAAAACACGCTTAGGAATCCTCACGACTCCTAAGGAGAAAAGACACCTACGAGATCCTCACGACTCGTAGGTAGAAAAGTCTTTATGAGACCCTCACGGCTCATAAAGTTGAAAAGTCTTAGGCAGCAGATCTGAACCCGCTTCCTAAGCCATCACCACCTCTCGAAGAAGCCAAAACAAGATGCTCACCCTATCATCTACCTGCTATGTTTGCTAAGGTGACATGCTGATAACAAAAAAAAGAAGAAAGCAGAAAGATGACACAAGACATTGCGAAAGAAATGTATATTTTATTCATGAATTCAATTGGGTACAAAATACATCATATGAAAGAATAAATGAATGATTACATTTTATTCAAAATTACAAATGGTACAAAAAAAATTATTGAGAGGGAAGCACTTTCAATAATTCGATTAGCCGCTCGCGTACTTCTCTCAGCCCCTCTTCTTGATCAGCTACCACTGCCAACTCTGCTTCGACCTGGGCTAGCTGCTGCAAGTAAGACGAAAGTTGTTCCTCGACGGCCCGCCGAGCTGCTTCACGATTTTGTGCATCCCGCTCGACGACGTCGAGCTTCTGCCTCAGTGTTAACCCGTCAGAAATGCATCGCAGAAGGCCTTTGAAGATAACTTTCAACTGGGCAGCATTCGCATCAACCTGAGCATGCAGTCGAGCAGATTCGCTTGAAGTTTCTTTACATTCCTTCTACTTTAAAACCACTTCTTGTTCAAGATGGCGGAAGTAAAAAGTACTCAGCTCGATCTACGCAGCCCGTTGAGTGCTCACAGCCAGAATCTCAGGAGCAGGAACCTAAGCTCAAGCTCATGCAGGCAAGCCTCAATTTCCCTGCAGCGATTAACCCAAGACTCAATGACGCCCTCACCAAGAAAGTTCATGAGCGTCGCCAGCATAGGGTTAACCTCCGCGGCAAAATCCGCAACAGATGTGCGAGTCTCCACGTAGAGCTCCTCAATATAGTCGCTCAACATGCCCAGACTATTCGCGGCGCCTTTCGAGGATAGACGTCTGGAAAAGGGCCCTGCCGGTATCATAATGCGAGACTCGAACGGGGCTAGAGTCGATGTGATTGCTGCAAAATAAATCATAGTCAGATGTCGGCTCAGGAAATAAACAAAATACACAAAAAATAGAGTCTACTATACCGGCTGCAACAGGGGACAGAGCTGGGAGTACTGGTGGCGCAACGATAGCCTCGCCCCCACCTTCGATTTGTAAGGCTACAAGCAATACAAAGAGGGATTAGCAATAATGTGACTGCCCATTAAAGAAAGGATGTCGTTTAGAAAAGATACTCACCGACACCAGCAGGCGGATTAATCTCTGACAGGAAGGAGAAGTGTGGGTGCAGCACCTGATACAGGTGGTCATAAAGGACACCTGCAAGGACGCAGTAATGCAATGTTAGTACATAAATTATACAGCCTAGAAGTAAGACTGATGGGTCACAAATCCGTACCTTCCAACATCTGAGATGGTGCGAGAGAAGATAGAGAAGGGGTCACCGTCAAAACAGTAACTGATGGCGTTGCTTCGGGTAGCTCGCCCTCAGCGCTCACCACGCCTGCATTAGAAACGAGATAAATACTGTCAGGAAGAATTGAAAAGGATTGCAGAATAAAAAGAAAAGCAATGACCCAAAATCTACCTGATGAGTCGCCAGTCGGAACCGCGACGAGGGCGTCACTTGATACAGCAACTGCTTTATCCTCTTCCATCGGGATGGTCTCACCTCCCGTCGCCTCATCCCCTGACTCTACGAGAGCCATCGTAATGCTTGCGATGCCAGGAGATGGCAAAGAGCTGCAGGCGGAAAAAGCGACGATCGGGGCAGTGCCCGACTCTTGTGAAAGAGTGACTACCTCGGGCTCGGCAGCTGTACCCGTCTCACCCATTGTCACCTCAGGCTCGGCGGCTGCAGCCATCTCACCCATCGCCACCTCGGGATCGGCAATGGTGGTCATCTCACCTACCGCCATCTCAGGCTCGGCGATCGTGACTGTCTCACCCGCCGCTACCTCGAGCTCGGCGATCGTAGCCATCTCGCCTATCGCCGCCTCGGGTTCGGCAATCACGACTACCTCCTCTACCGCTATCCCAGACTCAGCGGTCGCCGCCACTTCTTCGGTAAGACTCGGCCCTGCAAGATAAGATATATGAGAATTGATATTTAAAACTTTGACAACGGAACCCCGTGTCACATTACCTTGAGTTGGCCTTCTGACAGCTTCCCGAGCCGCATGTGCTGCCCATCTATAGGCAGTGGACAAGGTAGTTGGGGATTCCTCTGAAGAAGTAGGGGCAGGGGTAGCGGTGCTCGAACCCGCACCCGCGGCCAAGGCAGCACTACGCTCCCTTTCCGCGCGCATTCGGCGCTTCCTTTCCGCTCGGACCGTCAAAGCGGATCTTCTGGATGCCTCCATCAATAGGACGCCGTCATCCACGCCAAGGGTTACCTCTGGAGCCATTATAGCTTCCGTCATCGGTCGTTTGAGTAAGGCCTCTTTCGGCAGTGCCGAAGAGGCCGGGATTTCGGTGGCTGGCCCGGAAAGAATCTCCGCACCACCTTGCGGGATTGACATTGTGGTCCCTACGATAAGATAAAGAAGGGGTTAGATTGTCCATAAGAAAGGAGAATGAAGATGCAATGAGCCGAGAGCACCAATGCCCAACAAGGCGCGATTCCTCTCCTCCTCCTCAAAGGTCCTAAGGGAAGCCGTCAGAGCCTCTTCAGTGGTAAAGCCTGGTACAGAAGGAAAAATGTCAGTCAAGACATGATAATAAAAATAAAGATATGATGCAATAACAAGGTACGGCTGATGTTTACTTGATTGCGCGAGGGTGGCCATTTCCACTTGGTGGCTTGCGGATCGCACAGAAGCTGCAATAGCAGCCTCGAGATCAGTATCTTTCGGTGCTATGAAGAGACCTTCGTTGGTCCCATATTCACCCAGGCCCTCGTTATAAGGAGCATGAGGCTCCAGGCCAAGTACAGCATCTAGAAAAAGGACCGACTTCTTCTTCCTCTTTTGCGCTCGAGCTCCAGTTGCAGCAAGCACAAGCTTACGCTTAGTGGGCACTATGGGGTGACGAGTCCCGGTATCTGAGCCCACTCCAGATTCGGGGGAAGCTACATTTACCGTCTCCGCGGGAGCACGGGGCACTGGTGGTACATCCACCGTCTCCACGGGAGCATGGGGCACCGGTAGCTCAGGCATGTCCTCGGGGACTTCAATCACGGCAGCTCCTCTTAGCGGAGGAATGACAATGGTCCATCGCTTCAAGGGAAGGTTTCGGTCACTAGCAGGGGGTGCACCTTTGCGGTCAAGTAGCAGCTGCTTCTCTTCCCTGATAATAGCACCCGTCGCATGTTGATACTAGGCCACGTGTACGTTAAGGGCCCTCGGGACGCAACTCAGTTCACTGATAAAGAATTGAGATCCCATATTTAACCGCATGAAATGATGCAGCGCGCCCCGCATTCCCTCTTTGGTGGCGGCGGGTTCTACCAAGAATGCCTCCAGCAGGACTCCTTGATTATAACTCAGTTGCTGGGAAAAATGATGGGGGTTGTATCTCATGAATAGCACCGCATCATTTTGCCTGAATACAAGAAGGCCCGGTCTGATGGAGTACAAATGGAGAATCTCCCGGGCTTTCAACACGGAGGCCCCATCCTTAAAAATGTCTTGCAGTGACAGCACCGCCTTAGAAGTTTCCTGGCCGATGGTCAAAACTTTGTCTGTGAAAGACATACCATCTCCGACCGTGCGCGGACGAAGGAGCAAGCCCCTAGCTTCCCGCTGTGACGGACTCACGATGGAGGCGTCAACCAGCCGTATAATCCGAGGGAACTTGCATCTCTCGTAAAACGAAGGTCTCTTGTGAATGCCGAAGACCCCGAGCACGTGCATCTTCATTCATGAAGTGAAGTAATGTATCGGGAAGTTGGCAGGATGCACCCCCGGTTCAGTGGTATCCACCGCTAATCTAAGACCATGGTATAAGTGGGCTAACCCGGCGATCCCGATGGCCACTTGTATTCCGGCAACCAAGCGATGCGCGGGGTAGAGACAGAAGGCCTCATGTAACGAGGATGCATAGGGAGCGCGAACCGGCTCAACTATAGCCCAAGAAACCCAAGAAAGAACGCCTCCTCGTCAAAGCCCGGAGCGGCGATTTCTGACAGAGGGATGATCGCAGCGTCAGGAAGAAAGAAGCCCGTCTGATCAGCTTCCAGTACCGGCTGACGGTCCAAGCCAAAGACGAAGGGATCATCGAGCTTAGCAAACTTTTCGCCTCGTCGCGACAAAATCTCCGGGTGAAGAAACCGGGCAATGAAGTCCGCAAAACTGACCCCCCTGGCCTCCGGATTCAAGGAAGAGGCTCTCGTACAGGTTCAACACCTTTATCAGGCTGGGGAACTGGTGCTGAATAGCGTTCTCTGGCGTGAGGCCCATCACCACTGGCTTGGTGGCAAAAACGTATTCATCCGGAGGAAGCATCTCCTCATAGTGCTCCCCCCTGACCGGTAGACTAGAAACCTCGACGAATTCTTCCAAGGAAATAGAGACCTCTCTGTCCAGTAGAAGGAAGGTATGGGTCGGGATGTTCCACTGCTCCAAGAACGCCTTAATCCACCACGTGGAGGGTGCAGAATATTGGAACAACGAAGCGTAGACCGCAGGGTATAGCTCAAGCCTTAACAGCTGCGATTTCTTCGCCGACAAGATGTACCGGGCCCACTGCAAGTACCCGGCCGGATGACGGGGAGTTAGCCCGATGTTGTGGGGCTATCCCCAAGAGCGCGACTCGCCCTAGCATATGCGCAGCCCTAGGGTATCCAAAGCCGTCGGCGGCTGCATGGGTATTGCGGCGATCGAAGGCTGAAGAAGACCCTCCGAAGTCCAATTAATCACCTCCACGGCATAGTTCATCGGGGGTGCATCCGCATACGGGATCGCCGAGATAGGCTCCGACGGCGTCGCACAAGAGAAGCTTTGACGACCTCTGATAATATGGTCGTACTATCTACCCCACAAGTGAAGATTTTTGTGTCCCGGGTCATGGTCTTTGATGAGCGCGAGAACCTCCCGGTCCACAGGTGCCTCACGGAATCCCCCCTCTGAATGGACGAATGGAAACGTAGTATCGAAAAACATGTCGCCTGCAAAAAAAGGAGGACGGAAGTCAACTGTCAGTGCTATAATTTAATTTTAAATTTTGACACTCGGTACTTTAAACTTTATACCATACTGCAATGCAGTGGAAAGGGGACCAAAGGGGGACCCACAAAATCTAGATGATAATGCATCAATTAATAAAGCAGCCTCATCATTGGATGAAACTGTTAATTAAATGAGAAAGTCCTCAAGAAAATTCTCATTGAATGAGAGATCCCTCGGGAAAGGAGATAACTCCCTTTGAGAGCAAAGCTCTATGACAGAGTGGCACTTGTCAAACTCTGATCATGAAGGAATAAAATTCCTTAAAAGAGCCTGGTTCTGTAATGATGATGGAAAAATCCATCAGAAAAGAATTAATTAAAATTAATTTTTATGAATTAAAAAATTCTAGTATCTTCAAGATCCATGAAAAAAAAACTCTTAAAAGTTCTTCTCAAAAATTAAGAAATCTACATGTGAGCAAAAGAGCAGAGCTCTGGTTCATGGGCTAAGAAACCCCAAAAGAAGATCACTTTAGATCTATGGGTTCATGAGAGCAAAGCTCTGCTAATGAAACCCTAAATGGGTTTTCTTTAGATCAAAGGTCTATGAAGAGCAAGGCTCTGTTAATGGGTACAACCCTAATTCATTAAAAAAAAATTAAACTTTATCTAAGTTTTGATAGAGTTCTGACTCTTGAAAAGTTCTGAAGAGCAATACTCTGAATAAAAATTCTCAAGAAAGAAAATGAAAATCATCTAAGGGACCAAAGGTCCTATTTATAGGCATTGAACCGCCTCTTCAATTTCTGAGTTGATCCAAGGGCTCAGATGCTGCCACTGTTGCACTCACGTGTGCACCACGTGAGCGCAACAGTGGGGGGGGGCATTTGTTTCCCCCAATCAGAGCAAAGCTCTGTGTTAAAATTCAAAATTTAAAAATTGAAGCAACGCTTCAGATCCAGCGCTAGGCGTGCTGCGCGCCACGTGTCAAACACAGATACGCTAGCGTCAGGTGCGCTGCGCCCTAGGCAGCGCACCCCCGATCAGAGCAAAGCTCTGTTTTAAAATTCAAAATTCAAAAATTGAAGCAACGCTTCAGATCTAGCGCTAGGCGCGCTGCGCGCCACATGTTAAACACGGGTGCGCTAACGCAGGCCGTGCTGCGCTCTGCGCTGCGTGCCACGTGTCAAACTTAGGTGCGCTAGCGCAAAGTGCGCTGCGCTCTGAGCAGCGCACCACGTGCAAAACACGGGTGCGCCAGTGCTGGAATTAAAAATTCCCCACCGTTAGATCAAAAGATCTAATAATGATAAATCATTAAATAATCAGAATTACAATTCTGTTATGGAAAGATTTTCCAATCTTGTTAAAAACAAGAATATTGGCTTTTGTAAAACAGTAACCCTAGGATCAAAGATCCAACGGTGGGGAAACATCAACAAATCAATCAGAAAAAGATCTTGTAACATTTCAAAAAAATAAAATATCACTTTTAGGAATTTTTATAATTTAATATTATTTTATTGAATATTTTAGTATTTTGGTATTATTAAATACAAATAAATGGGAAAAATTATGGAAAATTCTAAAATAGGGTATTTTATGGAGATATTCCATTTTTAAGTTTTTATGATTAGTTATATGCTAATTTAGTGCCAATCGCGATTAAAAAATCGCTAATCGGTTTTTAGCATTTTTGTGCAAAACATGCACACATCTTTTATTTGCCTACACTTGTGCATTTTCTACCATGCTTTCTTCATTTGGGTTCACTATTTGAGTGAGAAGGAATTAGAGAAAAGAAAATAAAAAGAAATGGAAAAGGAATAAAGAAATGAGGTATGGCGAGAGAGAGAGAGGTATGGTTCCTTTTGACCAATGACTTAGCCATTTTCCTAGATCCCCACACTCATTTCTCTCTCCCTCTTCCTCTCCTCCTGTTGAAGCTGCTGCCTCTCCCTCCTCCTCCTTCTTCAAGCCTCCAAAACACCATGATAAACTCATCAAAACCTCACATCCTTTTTACAAAAAATGTGCACAAGCTTGCAGGCTATAGGATGGACTAAGAAAGCTTTTGTTTTGGCGCTGTTGAGGATTCATGGGGTTCTTATGAGGTAATTCCTTCACAATTAGAGTGGTATTTCTTGTTCTTAAGCTTCGATTCAAGTTTTATACCGATATTATGTGTTTTGATGGACTTAAGGAAAACCTAGTTAGGGTTTAGGTGAGATCTGAAATTAAAGATGAAACTGAGGATCGTGGTGACTTTAGAACCCCTGGTGTGATATTATTTTGGATAAAACTAGAGACTAGAACACAGAATACGGATTTATGAGACGATGTCAGGGAAAAACTGTGAATCTGTGAGGGTTTTATTGAATCTGCTTTCACCCGAGACACCTGAAAATAAAATTGATTGGACAGTGAGATGTGCAGGCACCCTAGAACCACCACACAAAGCCCTAGCCCCCACCTCCTTTTCCAGGCCACAGATTTAATCTGTTTGGCCGCAATTTGAGGCCTGGGTCCCAACATTTTGTCTCGTTTTTGTTCTGTAGCTCCTACATGTATATTTTAGGCCCCTGGCATGTATATATTTGTCTAATTTGACCTAGGGTGAAATCTGGAGCCTATTTCCTTAGTTGCTGTTTTGGATTCGTGTTTCCGTATTCCGTATTTCTAATTCTGAATTTGAGTATGGTGTTTTACCTCGACTACTTGGCGTTTATACGACGATATCGAGGGTTGCTGATGGTTTTGGAAGGCGTTGTCCATAGGTTCTAACCTATAGAACATAGCGTATCGTTTTGGGGTTTCGTATGCCGTTTTATTTTTGAATTGGTTTTGATACGCATTTGCGATACGTTAATGTGTAAGTACCCCATGAAGACTTCGGGATGACAAGCAAATGCGTGGCGACGTCGACAGATTAAAACGCAATGTGAGTAGATTATATCTACGGGGGAAGTCGGGTGGATGGTGTATAGCACCCCCGCAGTCCGTAGTGATGTATACGAATACGTATACACACATATATTTATTATGTGTTGTTTAAGATTATTGATGGTAATAATGGAATTATTGATGATAAGGATATTTTGGTTTAGTATAATGCGAAACCCTAGAGTAGTGGTTGCACCCACACATACACGTACACATATACTTGCATACATTCTTTCATTATCTGTGCGCATATGGAGGTGTGTATATCTACACATGGGTATGGGTCTATTTGTTCATATATGGGATTTGAGGATGATACGTGGGATTGAGATGAGTCGATAAGGTTTGATTTGTTAGTTGTATGTATGCCCTAGAGGCCAGTATTGTACAGATGATGTATATTATATTGGATGCTTGGACATATATAGAGATGACTTTCTTGCTCGATATGATAGTATGCTATCTGGTTACTCTTTATCTTAACATGTACACTAGTCTCTTTAAACTGTCTTATAGTTACATGTTGATAAAGCCCTTAGGATGTATACTTGACTACCTGGACTATGATGCAGATCATACTAGTAGGGACATGGTAGTCCATAAGTACATCCTTCATGGTCCCTAGTCGTGGGTGTATCGAGACGGGGCATCGATATACCAGTGTAGACTAGCGTATACGCTTCTCGACCCATGAGATGGGCGATGGATGATCCCATATCCATTGGTGTTTGACATCAGAGATGATATACGGGTGCTCAGTGGAGACTGGGTACACTGGACGGACTCGCCGAGAACTCCCAGATGGTATTATACCTCACGTCAGATGGCAGTTCTCAGGTGACACTTGTGCAGGTTAGTCTGTAGACTCGAGATCGTCATAGTGTCTTATGTGATTCCCACTGTGCTTTGATCTCCACCTTACCACGTCCATGAGGGCGTGCAAAACGGTGGTCTTTGGGCACAGTCCCAAGTCACATGGAGGCAATGAGCGATAGGAGGGGTTTCGTCTCTCCCGGTATTGGGGGTTGATGTTGCGCTGTGCTCGATTGGCCGTAACAGGGAAGTCCCTGGCCAGGGCTGTTCAGAGATTTGCTGGTAAGTGTTACCAGTAGTTTCTCGACCCGTTATGATCCTCACATCGGCATGACTTATCGGTTATTGGGGTCTGACGTTTACCACCCCTAGGCTTGATATGCGACATATCAGACGAACAGACCGGACTGTATGGTAAGTGTTACTGGTTGGATTCACAGGAGTGTGAGCGGGCTAGCTCGTCGATCTTCTGATCGCTTAATACCCGGGTGGCCGTTACGTTTAGCAGACCGCTTGCGGCTTGTGGGTGCTTGATATGATCATCATCTGCTACCGGCGTATTGACGAGTCTTTAGAGTCCTACACAGAGGTTTCCTGGCTCAAGCAAAACGAAATAGGAGCGCATATGAGATATGTGCGGGACCGAGAATAATGCGTGTATGTGATACCGTATTTCATTCTCGCGATGAATGTTTCGATTGGTTGTATGCGATATAACCTAGTTATCGAATCATTGATTCGATAAATCGATACATTGTATACTAGTCGGTTATGTGCGACATGACCGGATCATTGAATCAAGTGTTGATTTAATGATTTAATGTATAATTATATATATGATATATTACTTTGCATTAACTAGTATTGGTTCACTTTAAATGGATTTTCTCACTTGATGTGCAAGTTGTATATGTGATATACTTTTGTGCACATGTTTGTATCATGTTTGATGATACATGTTGACTTGTGCTTGTGTAAAGATTAAACCATGGTTATATGAATGGTTAGGGTTTTATATACTTATTCATTTATTTATATTGATTATTCATTTTGGAAAAGAAAAGAAAAATGGTGGCATTATTTGTTTCTTTCATGAAGCTTCATGAAGAGTTGAATAATTGACCATTTTTGTTTTCTTCTCTTAGCCTAACCATCCACTTAACCCTAGTTTGCTCTCTACACTTGACCATGGTAAGTATATGATAAGTATAGATTTTATTATTCTTTTCTCACAATACTTATCATATTCTATCTACTTCTTCATCTTCAAGAGAGAAAGGTTGATGCCATCAATGGCATCTTGAGTTCTAAAGTGAGAAATCCAATTCTAAAGTGAACCCACCTCCTATTTCTTCACCCTCTACCTCTTGCCAAGTTGTTTTGGGTGTTTTCTTCACAAGTTTCACTACTTGGTGAAGTTGGAGCTTGAACTTGTGCAACCTCGACGTAGATCATCTTCGACATGAAGCCGACGACCTATTCCGCTCATTTCGACGATGAAGCCGATGCGAGAGTCCGAGATCCAACTAGGACAGCGAGATGACGCCTACGTGGAGCTTAGGAAGTGGAGAAACGGATCTACCTAGGCTGTAGCCTCTCTCCTTTAGTTAAGTTGTTAACTAGATTAGAATTTCACCTAAACTTCTAGTCAACGATCCGTGTTAGGTTTTCTCGGCACCCTAAAAATTTAAATTTGGCATGGTTGATGCCTTGCGAGACCTCTATAGCGTGTCTAGGAACCCTACAGTGGTATCAGAGCCTAGCTAGAGCCTTAGGCGAAGTCTAGACGGAGTTTGAAGTCCGAACGAACCGAAACCCTAACTCACAAAATGCTCTCTGTACATTTTCTAAAATCTGGGATTTTTCCAAATTAAAAATATGCAGAAAAATCAGCAGGTGATTCTAAGAGTTACTGTGAAATTCGACAGCCCAAATCCACCAAGTCGCCGCGGTTCCGCGGCATGAGCATGGCTCATGCGGCGATTCCGCGGCCGTACAGCCTAATTAAACAAAATATTCTGCACAGTAATTCTTAGTTTCCAGTGCTGGTTTTCCTGGGAATTTTTAAAATTTATTCAAGAGTTGCATTTTCTGGGGTTGTTTTGGAGCTTCGATAGTTCGATCGGATTATCAAATTTCGTCTATGTGTTTTTCCGGATATTTTAAGAATATGTTAAAAAGTTCGACCGGATGAAAATACCCAACTTTTCCCCTGCCGGAATATTTCCAATTGTTGGATTTTTGTCTGGTTTAAGGACGTTCTGAGTAGTGCAAGTAATGCGATGGTCCCTCTAGAAGACAACAAACCTTAACTCGATTATGTGACCGTCTTGAACTGCCCTTTGAACCTTCGGGTTTGGGGCAGTACGGCGTGCCACATTTGAGGCGTTGGCTTGACCCTTCTACGGCTGGACCGTTGGTACTGGGGCATGAAGTGAATGTCTTTGAACCTATTTCATGTGTTGAACGGTTTCGGGAAAACTTGGGTGTTCGAATGTTCGATCGGAAAGTTTAATATATTCTATCTATTCGGAATGGGATACAATAATTGGAATTCACAAACAGTTATGAGATAACAGAATGAATGTTATAAATCTAGCAGTTTAGTCCCACATAATATTAAAAAGAGTTTTCGATAATGAGACTAAAATGCGGGATTTATATCTGTTAGGCATGTGATATCTAAGTATTTCATTTGATTAGGCATGCGATGTCTAAAGAAGTTGCGGATTCCAATTGTTGTAGTTTTACACTTTCTTTTTTGTGACCGTAAGTGTAATATGTGATATCGCCGGTTTCGTTGCTATATGTCAACGACAATTGGGATGCGCATATTTACTTACGTTGATGACATGTGTTGTTATGTATTGCTGGATATGTTATATTGGATTGTCGTGTTTGAATAGCCGGGGGTTTTTATGTGAGATGAGTGTTTTTTCCATTTTCATTCATGTAAAAACTTGTATGTAATATTCTTTTATTTGGGGCACTTCCAGGTAGCGGAAGTTGTCACCTTTTGTATATTATTTACTTTTCCGCATTAGGATAGACCCAAGGAGGGGAGCACAAGTAACCGGGTTCTGGGGTCCAGTGGGAGACCAACTCGAGGAGTCGAGTCCGGGTCTCCTAACCCTAGAATTGGCAGGGTTGCTTGCCGCTCTCGTAGGGGTCTAGGGGTGTGGGATTGGCTATTCATCACGACCGTGGAATCCGTGTTTTATACTGGCTCGTATTGAAAACACGGACGTCCTAGTATATCCAATGTTTCATATGTTTCTTCTGCTGCGATATCTGTGATGCGATCATGTGATGTTCTGTGATAGATAATTTATATAGTATATATGATATATTATATAGACGTTACTTATGTTTTGCACCCGTACTAGCCCTGCCCTGCTCTGTCGTTAGTTACCTAACCTAACGGTGCACGAGGGGACATCGAGGCGAATGCGGATGGCATAAGTGTACGTCGTATTTATCTGTGATGTTTAGGTATTTAAATGATGGGACTTCATTAATGTGATTAATGAAAGAAAAGAAACCTAAGATGTTGTAGAATCAAATTTTAAATAAAACAGGTAGCTACAGTTCTTGCTTTGCATAGCGGTATATATGATATACCCTGCATGTCACGCCCCGCTTCCCAGAGTACGCAAGATTGGGCACGTGACATAGCCAACCATGCTACCTGTGAGTTGGAAATATCCATCCACAGTCACATTACGGTTGTAGAGATATCAAGAACAAAATAATAAACTAATCTAATACATGTCCAAATCCATAATAACAAGAATCAATAAACAGTAAGTGCGGAAGCAAATGATCCAATATAATAAATAAACCATACGTCCCATAATGCGGGCTCACATCTGGAAATGAAATGAAAATAAATAAACTAAACCCTAAAGAACTCACAGTTCAGCCTGCTGGCTGAAGTACTCCTGCTCAGTCGTCGACAGTGGTACGGAATCTGGGCCATGCAAAACCCAGACGTCAGCGCGTCATGACATCAAGTATATAATTTAAACATGGTGATAAGCAATGCAAATATGAACATGAATAAAGCAGTACTAAGAAATAACAGAGCAGGGTAACGTGCAATGGTGACTAAACTATCCTGTCAGGTTTCTACTCTATAGTCTTTGAAATCAATTGATGAATCGTCGATGTAACTCAATAGTATCCCGTGCGTGCCCGGGACCACGGTCAAGGTCCTCGGGGCTGAATCCGAGACGTGCCGCTAAGCAGTAATAGGTAGCAAGATGGGCGAGTGATGTCAGCATCACCACTCCGGGGGTGGCCAAGCCCGTAAGACTGATCAGAACAAGTATCGAACTGTTGAGTTACAAGTCGGTTTCACCTTTGATTTCCCCATACCCCCAAGTTATGTATGTCAGGTCAGGTATTCAGTAGTCAAGGACTAATGCCAACACAAAATCCGGTAAGAGTAGGTCTGTCTGGATAGACAGCAGGAATGGTCAGGTTTGTCGGCATTATGCATGAAATCAGGTAACAGGTCATGTCACGTTTCAACAGGTTGAGTCGATATGTACAGGGTGTCATGTCCGGTGTATCAGTACATGTGAATATATCAGGTGTAGCAGGGTCAAGTCAATATGCAATGTAACCGAGTATGTGCTCTCAACAGATGTACGATCAAATGAGTAACAGCAGCAATAAAGTAATTAACAATAACGGCTCACTTAATCACAATGTTGCAAGAATACGGTGCAGTTGTATTATATTAACAGGTTCGAGCACCCTTGAGGTGCAATAATCACTGGGTAGTGCAAAACAATAACAGAACGTAATAAAGCTGTATATGTGTACAATTATTGTCCTTTAAGTAGCAAAATGATTAACTGGTAGTTTTGTTATTAGGGTTACAGTGGCAAAATACGGTTCAGGTTACGTATCACGATATATATCATGTTCCGTCCAATTGAGCAAGGTAACAACACTAGTTAATATTAACAGGTTTTAGGAGTCAAGTACACTTAATTAGTCTAACATAGCATGTAGCAAGTAATACTTGCCTCGACGGTTTCGCAAACCGGAAAACGCGGATGCGATGTCGGCAGAAAACACGATATGGTAGCACGGGCCACGGATTGAGTCCCAACAGCGAACAACGGGATCACACGGACCAGGGTGCTTCGCTGGAGCGTCGGGTTCAAAAGACGGCACGGTCGGAAACTGGCAAAGTCAAAAGTAACAACGTTAGCAAACGCGATAAACATAACAAAGATTAGCAGGGAAAGGGATCTAGCACAAAGGAACGATGAGGAAGGCTTACCGGGAGACACCAGGGGTAACCCCGGCGGGCTCGACGGGGCTGGAACGCCGGCGAGGCAGCGACGGCGGCTGTGAAGGCCTGAACAGCCTCGGGTTCGCTGGAGAGGGGATGCGACGAGTAGAGGAGGGTGGTGGTCGGCTCTGTTGATCGAGGGGGAAAGGAAGTGGCGCGGGTGACGTCGACGAGGGTCGACGGCGCGGTTCCCGGCGACCCGGGGATGGTGCAGGGTCGGGCTCGGGTTTGATGGTGGTCCGGCGAGGGGGAGGAGGAAGGCGACGACAAGGTCGCGACGAGGAGGAGGAGAGGGAGCCGCGGGCGTCGTCGGTGGCTGGAGGCAGCGTCGACGACGAGACCTGCGGTGGTTGGTGGCTTCGTCGGGGTTGGGTGCAGGCGCGGGAAGAGGCGGATGAAGGAGGTAGGAGGGGTGCGGCAAGGTCTGGTGGCGATAGCGGCGACGGCGAGGACGCGGGGAGGTCGGCGGTGCGAGCACGAGGGCTAGGGTTAGGGTTCTCGTAGGTTCTCGTGATGGAGGAGGAAGTGAACAGGGGCGGCTGCATGAAGGAGTTATATAGGAGTAGAGAGAGAGAGAGATTGGAGAGAGAGAGGGAGAAAGATTTGATGAGGAGAGAGATAGAGAGAGAGTGGGAAACGGTGGGGCCCACGAGGTGATCACGAGCTCGTGATTGGCTAGGAGGCGAAGATTTAAAAGGAATTTGAAAGGATTTGAAGATTTAACAGTGAAAGAATATATATTCGTATATAATAAATTTTGGGATATTTAATTAAATGGGCCCTTTTTGGCGCCAAATGAAACATTTCCAAATCGCGCCCGGGTTGCGCCCAAATGCTCCAAATTCAAATTATAGGATTTTAAGCGAGGTCCAAATTTTGAAAAGAGGTGTTTAATGATTAAAATGCATGCCCCCAAGTCGGACACTTGCACGCGCGCGTAGTCGTCCAAACTTGCCCGTTTAGCCGAACGGGACGGAATCTCGACACGCGGACGCTACCACGCGACTAGTGGCGACAAGTAGGCCAACATGGATATTTTAAATTTCACTTTAGGAGTTAAAATTTGTTATGTGCCAAAATGACTTAACCGGTTAAAATTTTGCAAAAAGCACCAAACCATCAGGAAAATTGGAAATGAGCAATATATAACCCTCAACTAGTAATATAAATAGTATTATTGGGCTCGGGTGTTACATCATACCCAACTACAAAAGAATTTCGTCCTCGAAATTCCAAGAATACAAGATAGCTAACTACTGGAAAAGGTGAGGGAATTTCTGCCGGATCTCGTCTTCTCGCTCCAAAGTGGATTCTCCATGCGATCGATTACCCCAAGAAACTAGCACAAGAGGGATAACCTTGTTCTTAAGAACCTTTTCTCTTCGATCCTTGATTTCAACTGGTCGCTCTTCAAAAGTCAGGTCCTCCCGTACGGTCAACTCCGAATGATCCAAGACATGAGTCTCATCACGAACATACCTCCGTAGTTGAGACACATGAAACACATCGTGCACTCCTGCCAATGACTGGGGTAACGCCAAACGGTACGCTACCTCTCCAACACGCTCCAATATCTCGAAGGGTCCAACGAATCGAGGACTAAGCTTTCCCCGACTTCCGAAGCGAATTACCCCTCTAGTCGGTGATATCTTCAGGAATACCAAATCACCCACGGCGAACTCTAGAGGTCTTCTTGATGCGTCGGCCCAACTCTTCTGTCTGTCTTGAGCTGCCTTCATATGCTTTCTGATTGTATTCACCTTCTCGACTGTCTGTACCACCAAATCTGGTCCTATTAACTTTCGTTCACCGACATCATCCCAACAAACCGGCGAACGGCATTTACGACCATACAACGCTTCAAACGGAGCCATCTGAATAGTCGCTTGGAAGCTATTGTTGTACGAAAACTCCACCAGGTGTAGATGATCCTCCCAAGAACCTTTGAAGTCTAACATGCAAGCCCTCAACATATCTTCAAGGGTCTGGATCGTTCTCTCCGATTGTCCATCAGTCTGAGGATGATAAGCCGTGCTAAACTTCAATCGAGTCCCCAAACTTTCTTGTAAACTCCTCCAAAAGTGCGACAAGAATCGAGTGTCCCGATCGGACACGATGCTTACCGGCACTCCATGCAATCTGACAATCTCCTGCATGTATCGCTCTGCCAAAGTCTCCGTCGATTGACCAACCCGAAAAGGAATAAAGTGAGCTGCCTTGGTCAAACGATCGACAATCACCCATACAGCATTGTTGCCCTTTGGACTCCGCGGTAAAGCCGTCACGAAATCCATGGTTATATGTTCCCACTTCCACTGAGGAATCGGAAGTGGTTGCAACAAACCAGCAACCCTTTGGTGTTCAGCCTTGACTTGCTGACACACCAAGCACTTAGCCACGAAGCGAGCAATTTCCCGTTTCATACCTTCCCACCAGAAGTGCTGTCGAATATCTCGGTACATCTTTGTCCCTCCTGGATGTACAGAGTAAGCTGAACTGTGTGCCTCCTTCATAAGCTCTTCACGCACATCTCCTTTTGGCACACACACACGGCTACCATATCTCAACGAACCGTCTTCGTGGATCAGTAAATCGGTTCGTAGTCCGGCTTCAACCTGCTCTCGAAACTTTTGTAGTCTAGGATCCCGCGATTGCACCGTTTTAATCTTCTCAACTAAGGACGACTGTACTTGCAACTGCATCAACTGTCCTGTAGCATGTGGTAGCACAACTTCCAAGTCAAATCTCTGAAAATCTGCAATGATCTCCCTTTGTGCGGTCAACACCTGAATTGCTGGTAACCGACTCAGCGCATCCGGCACGACGTTGACTTTTCCCGGATGGTACTTAAGATCAAGGTCATAGTCGGCCATCAGCTCCAACCATCTGCGTTGCCTCATGTTCAACTCCTTCTGAGTGAACACATACTTTAAACTCTTGTGATCTGTAAAGACTTCAACTCTCTCGCCCAAAAGGTAGTGTCTCCAAATCTTCAGGGCGAAGATCACGGCTGCAAGCTCTAAGTCATGAGTCGGATAGTTCTTCTCATGAGTCTTCAGTTGTCTCGATGCGTAAGCGACGACTTTCCCATTCTGCATCAAAACACATCCCAATCCCTTTCCGGATGCGTCGCTATGAATCACCAGTCCTCCTGAATCATCCGGTACGGTTAGGATAGGGGCGGTTATCAACTTCTGCTTCAACGTCTCGAAGGCCAATGCACATCCATCCGTCCAAACAAACGGTACCCCCTTACGCGTAAGCTTGGTTAACGGCTCAGCCAAACGAGCGAAGTTCTCCACAAATCTCCTGTAGTATCCGGCGAGTCCAAGAAAACTTCTTATCTCCGCAACATTCTTTGGAATAGGCCAATCTCGAACTGCTGAAATCTTCTCGGGATCAACGGCGATTCCATTGCCCGACACAACATGCCCCAGAAACTTCACTTCTTCCAGCCAGAATTCGCACTTACTCATTTTTGCGAATAATTTCTCTTGTCTCAGCGTCTGCAGTGCGATCCTTAAATGCTCAGCATGCTCCTCCGGACTCTTCGAGTATACCAGAATATCGTCAATGAATACCACAATAAACTGGTCCAAGAACGATGAAAAGATCCTGTTCATCAAATCCATAAATATTGCTGGCGCATTAGTCACTCCGAAGGGCATTACCAAATACTCGAAATGTCCTTAACGAGTTCGAAATGCCGTCTTGCAAATGTCTTCTGCTTTCACTCGGACCTGATGATATCCTGATCGCAAGTCCAGTTTCGAGAATACCCTCGTGCCACTAAGCTGCTCAAAAAGTTCTCCAATGCGAGGGATCGGGTACTTGTTCTTGATAGTCACCCGGTTCAATTCTCGATAATCAATGCACATCCTTCTCGTGCCATCTTTCTTCTTTACTAAAAGAACTGGAGCTCCCCAAGGTGAGTTGCTGCTTCGAATCCATCCCTTCTCGAGTAATTCACCAACTTGTTTCTTAATTTCTTCCAATTCCACCGGTGCCATCGGATAATAAGACTTTGATACTGGCGCTGCACCAGGAATAAGGTCAATCGCAAACTCCACATCTCGCCTCGGCGGTAAGCCCGAAATATCTTCAAACACATCCATAAAGTCGCGGACAACTGCCGGCTCTTCATTACTATCCACTACCATAGCCGCAAGAACATTGTTCGTCGGCCTAGCCCTAAACTCGACTGGCCCGACAGAACTGCTTCCTCCAATGAAAGTAAACTCAGGGTGTCCGGGAATCTGGAAAATTACTTTCCTTGCCCTACAATCAATGTGTGCGTGGAAAGTGCCAAGAAAATCCATTCCCAAGACTACTTCATAACTGCCCGTACCAATCACCAAGAAATCTGCAAAAAGCTCCCGTCCGCAAACAACAACCGTACAATCTTTACATTCCTTACTAGCTATGATTTTCCCATTCCCAGTGTGTATGTCCCAGAAACTAGACAGGGTCGTGCAGGTAATCGAGTGTGTAGTTATAAATTTGGATGACATAAAACAGTGGGATGCTCCGGAATCAAATAATGCCAATGCGGGAAAACCACGAACGAGTACAGTACCTGAAACTACTTCTCCTGATGCCTTGGCTTCCTCAGCTGTCAATGTAAAAGCTCGAGCCTGCTTGGGTCCTTGTGTCAGCTGTTTCTGCCCTTGGAACGGTCTCTGCGGAGGCTTCTGTATATCATCTCTCATGCAAAGCTTCGACGGACAAGCACCAACTGCGTGATCGGCTGCTCCACAAACCAGACAAAGTCCCAGTCTCCTTCGACACTCCTTCTGCACGTGCCCAGGCAATCGGCAGTAATCACAAATCACGCTCTTCCTTCGATCAACGATCACAGGCTTCTTTATTAGCGCTACACCTCGACGGTCCACTGGGATACCTCTGCGCCCAAGATCTCGGTTAGGTACAAATGCAGGCGTCCTGGCCGCAACTGCTGTCTGCTGTAGGTTCCCTTTCATTCCCGACAAACTCTGCTGCTCTCTGGCTGCCGTAAGAACCTGCGAGAAAGTGGTCAAACCCAGGGAGACAATCTGCCTCTGGATGTCCACATCCAAACTGCGCAAGAACCTTCGCGCCCTGTCTGCCTCCTTGGCGACTAAGGGTCCAGCGAAGCGGCTGAGTCTCGTCCATTCCGCTGCATGTACATCCACAGCTGCTCCATTTTGTCTCAGCCCGATAAATTTCTCCTCCATTTCCTCCCGTGCAGTCCGCGGGAAGAACTTTTCCAAGAAACTTTTGGAGAAATCCGCCCAACTGATTGGCTTGGACAAGCGGGTCTCCTCCACAAGCCACCACTCTCGGGCGTAATCCACCAGCTGAATGCGCACCACATCAACCCTCTTGTCATCTGGGATCTGTGCCGCAATCAGTAAATTCTCCGTGTCTACTAGCCACTGCTCGGCTGGTAACGGCTCCTCCAGACCGGTGAAAGTAGTAGGACCCAACCGTCTGAAATCTGCCACGGTCCCTACTCGGTCAACTGGCTTCGCTACAGCGGTGTTTACAGACTGCTGAATAGCCTGCAAACCTTCCTGAAATGTATCCGCTTGCTGCTGGATCAGCTCAGTTTGCCTCTTCTGATTTTCCAACATCCCACGTATCACTCCTAACATGGCGGCTTCATCCACACGCCTCTGATACGTCTTGAAATTCTTATCTGCCATGGTCCTGAAATCAAAACAAACAACATTAGCATGATGATAGATTCAATATATAAATCAAGGCTAGAACTCCAAGATACTTAAATAGAGTGCTGCATTGTAGCTATGCCGCGGTATCATAGCCGCAATTACTTAACTCCACCCAAGTCGCCTAAGTCCTACAGATACAAGAAATTAGGTTTTTGAGTTGACAATGCAAAGTAAGTTTGCATGTCGACATGATCCGGAAGAATGATTCAAGGACGGTAAAACGGTCAAGATGGCAGGACATGTTTCCTAATCACGGGTATTATGATTCGTGTATCGGGTGCAATACCCAACTACAAAGAATCAACCCAATAACCTATTGCTCTGATACCAAAAGAACCATGTCACGCCTCGCTTCCCAGAGTACGCAAGATTGGGCACGTGACATAGCCAACCATGCTACCTGTGAGTTGGAAATATCCATCCACAGTCACATTACGGTTGTAGAGATATCAAGAACAAAATAATAAACTAATCTAATACATGTCCAAATCCATAATAACAGGAATCAATAAACAGTAAGTGCGGAAGCAAATGATCCAATAGAATAAATAAACCATACGTCCCATAATGCGGGCTCACATCTGGAAATGAAATGAAAATAAATAAACTAAACCCTAAAGAACTCACAGTTCAGCATGCTGGCTGAAGTACTCCTGCTCAGTCGTCGACAGTGGTACGGAATCTGGGCCATGCAAAACCCAGACGTCAGCGCGTCATGACATCAAGTATATAATTTAAACATGGTGATAAGCAATGCAAATATGAACATGAATAAAGCAGTACTAAGAAATAACAGAGCAGGGTAACGTGCAATGGTGACTAAACTATCCTGTCAGGTTTCTACTCTATAGTCTTTGAAATCAATTGATGAATCGTCGATGTAACTCAATAGTATCCCGTGCGTGCCCGAGACTACGGTCAAGGTCCTCGGGGCTGAATCCGAGACGTGCCGCTAAGCAGTAATAGGTAGCAAGATGGGCGAGTGATGTCAGCATCACCACTCCGGGGGTGGCCAAGCCCGTAAGACTGATCAGAACAAGTATCGAACTGTTGAGTTACAAGTCGGTTTCACCTTTGATTTCCCCATACCCCCAAGTTATGTATGTCAGGTAGGTATTCAGTAGTCAAGAACTAATGCCAACACAAAATCTGGTAAGAGTAGGTCTGTTTGGATAGACAGCAGGAATGGTCTGGTTTGTCGGCATTAGGCATGAAATCAGGTAACAGGTCATGTCACGTTTCAACAGGTTGAGTCGATATGTACAGGGTGTCATGTCCGGTGTATCAGTACATGTGAATATATCAGGTGTAGCAGGGTCAAGTCAATATGCAATGTAACCGAGTATGTGCTCTCAACAGATGTACGATCAAATGAGTAACAACAGCAATAAAGTAATTAACAATAACGGCTCACTTAATCACAATGTTGCAAGAATACGGTGCAGTTGTATTATATTAACAGGTTCGAGCACCCTTGAGGTGCAATAATCACTGGGTAGTGCAAAACAATAACAGAACGTAATAAAGCTATATATGTATACAATTATTGTCCTTTAAGTAGCAAAATGATTAACTGGTAGTTTTGTTATTAGGGTTACAGTGGCAAAATACGGTTCAGGTTACGTATCACGATATATATCATGTTCCGTCCAATTGAGCAAGGTAACAACACTAGTTAATATTAACAGGTTTTAGGAGTCAAGTACACTTAATTAGTCTAACATAGCATGTAGCAAGTAATACTTGCCTCGACGGTTTCGCAAACCGGAAAACGCGGATGCGATGTCGGCAGAAAACACGATATGGTAGCACGGGCCACGGATTGAGTCCCAACAGCGAACAACGGGATCACACGGACCAGGGTGCTTCGCTGGAGCGTCGGGTTCAAAAGACGGCACGGTCGGAAACCGGCAAAGTCAAAAGTAACAACGTTAGCAAACGCGATAAACATAACAAGGATTAGCAGGGAAAGGGATCTAGCACAAAGGAACGATGAGGAAGGCTTACCGGGAGACACCAGGGGTAACCCCGGCGGGCTCGACGGCGCTGGAACGCCGGCGAGGCAGCGACGGCGGCTGTGAAGGCCTGAACAGCCTCGGGTTCGCTGGAGAGGGGATGCGACGAGTAGAGGAGGGTGGTGGTCGGCTTTGTTGATCGAGGGGGAAAGGAAGTGGCGCGGGTGACGTCGACGAGGGTCGACGGCGCGGTTCCCGGCGACCCGGGGATGGTGCAGGGTCGGGCTCGGGTTTGATGGTGGTCCGGCGAGGGGGAGGAGGAAGGCGACGACGAGGTCGCGACGAGGAGGAGGAGAGGGAGCCGCGGGCGTCGTCGGTGGCTGGAGGCAGCGTCGACGACGAGACCTGCGGTGGTTGGTGGCTTCGTCGGGGTTGGGTGCAGGCGCGGGAAGAGGCGGAGGAAGGAGGTAGGAGGGGTGCGGCAAGGTCTGGTGGCGATGGCGGCGACGGCGAGGACGCGGGGAGGTCGGCGGCGCGAGCACGAGGGCTAGGGTTAGGGTTCTCATGGGTTCTCGTGATGGAGGAGGAAGTGAACAGGGGCGGCTGCATGAGGGAGTTATATAGGAGTAGAGAGAGAGAGAGATTGGAGAGAGAGAGGGAGAAAGATTTGATGAGGAGAGAGATAGAGAGAGAGTGGGAAACGGTGGGGCCCACGAGGTGATCACGAGCTCGTGATTGGCTAGGAGGCGAAGATTTAAAAGGAATTTGAAAGGATTTGAAGATTTAACAGTGAAAGAATATATATTCGTATATAATAAATTTTGGGATATTTAATTAAATGGGCCCTTTTTGGCGCCAATTGAAACATTTCCAAATCGCGCCCGGGTTGCGCCCAAATGCTCCAAATTCAAATTATAGGATTTTAAGCGAGGTCCAAATTTTGAAAAGAGGTGTTTAATGATTAAAATGCATGCCTCCAAGTCGGACACTTGCACGCGCGCGTAGTCGTCCAAACTTGCCCGTTTAGCCGAACGGGACGGAATCTCGACACGCGGACGCTACCACGCGACTAGTGGCGACAAGTAGGCCAACATGGATATTTTAAATTTCACTTTAGGAGTTAAAATTTGTTATGTGCCAAAATGACTTAACCGGTTAAAATTTTGCAAAAAGCACCAAACCATCAGGGAAATTGGAAATGAGCAATATATAACCCTCAACTAGTAATATGAATAGTATTATTGGGCTCGGGTGTTACACTGCACCTTATTCGATGAGGAAAGGACCGAGATCCCTTCACCGGGAGTGACTCCTTTAGCCGTAACTGGCAGATGCTACACACGGAGGTTTGGCTTTGATTGCTTTTAAGAGTTTTTGCTTTGCACAGTGATATATATGATATATCCCGCACCTCATTCGACGAGGAAAGGGCCGACGATCCCTTCACCGGGAGTGACCCCTTTAGCAAAACTAGAAAAGCCTCAAAATCACTCCATTTCAAAACTTCATTCGATTCTACAACGATATCAAGTTCATTACGCTCATGGTTTTTTTTTTCTGAAAGAACCAGCGTAGCCCTCCGTCATTTCAGATAGATATTATTTAATATTCGTGCTATGTTTGTTGACTTAGTCAAGGCATAGTGTATAGTAGCTAAATTATGTTTATCTGTAACAACATGAGATGCGATTGGATTAGAGCATTCGCACGGCCTTGTTGACTCAGTCAAGGGTCGTACGAGTGGGTTTAATTCAATCGGGAAATGTACGGGTTGAACTTGACTTGCGATTTATGGTTTGTTGACTTAGTCAAGGTCATAGATCGCTAGGGGCAAAAGCATTATCGGGAATTTCAAGTGTTGAAATTTGCAATGAGATTGCATACCTTCTATGAGATAGTTGGATCCCGATACCCACTGCGAGTAAGAGTTACTCCTGGGAGAGTTTTACACATTACAATTAGCCGATCAAGTAGGTGTCTAGAAAGGTGTTAACGAGGTTACGCCTCTGGGAAAACGAGGTTTACATTAATTAGGTTCGTGCGAAAGCACGGGGGACCTCCCTCAAAGTACCGACACTGGCCTGGCTGAAAGATTGGCGAACTTGTAGTGTGTAATTAATCCCGGCTAGTCTTTCCTTTTAGGGTTTGAAGGAAGATTTGATAAAAAGCAGTGGGAGCCATCCTGATTAGATAAGATAATAACCAATCTGATCTTGCACGAGCATACGCTAAAGTGTTTTCTTCTCTCTCTCTCCAGGTAGCGACCATTTCATGCCTTAATCAAGATAATAATATGGATGTATTGACCGAACCCGCATGTTATACTGTGCAGGGGAACGTTGGACCCGTTCTATCTTATAAATGTTATAAGACTGAACAGGAAACATGAGAATATCTGGATTCTCACACCGCCCAAACGGAGAACATGCATGTTGATGCATCATCTTCGGGTGTGTTTGTCATTGAGAACTGTTTCTCAGTTCACCCTACGTCCTGGGTATTAGATACCGGGTCAGGATCCCACATATGTAAGATGTTACATGGGCTGCGAAAAGGTAGAGAACTGAGAAAAGGTGATCATTCCGTTCATGTAGGGAATGGGGCAAATGTTGCAGCCAAAGCAGTTGGCATATATCACCTGGTATTACCAAATGGTGATACACTAGTCCTGAATGAGTGCTATTATATACCGAACATGATGTGCAACATTATATCAGTTTCTTTATTAAGTAAAGAAGGATATAATTTTGTAGTAAAGGATAATGTTATGAACATATTCCTGGATCAAAAGTTGATTGCATCAGGCTCGCTACATAATGGCATATTCATTCTCAATCAAAATACAGTCTTCAATATACAAAACACACACAAAAGGAAAAGCTCAGAAATGAACGAATCCTTCCTGTGGCACTGTAGACTTGGCCATATCAATGAGACACGACTAGCTAAGTTGCATAAGAATGGATATTTGAATTCATTCGAATTATCATCTTATGACACTTGCCATTCATGTCTCAAAGGAAAAATGACCAAAACTCCGTTTACCGGACACGGAGAAAGAGTTAATGAACTCTTGGGACTGGTGCATAGTGATGTATGCGGTCCAATGTCTACACACGCCAGAAATGGTTCTTCCTACTTCATTACATTCACTGACGATCTCTCTAGATACGGGCATGTGTTCCTGTTGAAACACAAGTCTGAAGCTTTTGAGAAATTCAAAGAATATAAGCACGAGGTAGAGAATCAAACAGGCAAAAGTATTAAGGTTCTTCGATCTGATCGAGGAGGTGAATACTTAAGCAGTGAATTCCTGGATTATCTAAAAGAGAATGGGATTCTCTCTCAGCTTACTCCTTCTTATACACCACAGCACAACGGTGTATCGAAACGAAGGAATCGCACCCTATTAGATATGGTGCGTTCAATGATGAGTAATGCTGAGTTACCTATTTCCTTTTGGGGGTATATGCTTGAGACAACCATATACCTATTGAATCTGGTTCCGTCTAAATCTGTACCTACCACACCATATGAGATATGGAGTGGGAAGAGACTATATTTTAAACGAATTACGATATGGGGTTGTCCGGCCTATGTCAAAAAGCAAAATCCGGACAAACTCGAGGCACGATCAGTCCTTTGCAAGTTTGTGGGATATCCTAAGAATTCTCAAGGATATTTTTTCTACCAAGCTGAGGAACAAAGAGTGTTTTTTGCTCAACATGCCACCTTTTTGGAAAGGGAATTTCTTGCAAAAGAAATTAATGGCAAAGAGGTAGAGCTGGAAGAGGTTCCAGCACCACAAACTGCAACTAACGATTTAGTAGAACCAGAGGATTCAGTGGTGCCCAACGTACCCCAGCCTCTCCACCGATCTAGTAGGGTTTCTCGTCCACCTGAGAGATACTATGGTTTTCTCATTGATGGTGGCAGTGAGGATTGCATCATGGAGGATGATGACCCAACTAGCTTCGAGCAGGCCATCACGAGTGGGGACTCAGTGAAATGGCTGGATGCTATGCGGTCCGAGATGGAATCCATGTACACCAACAAAGTATGGACTTTGGAAGTTACTCCTGAAGGGGTAAAACCCATTGGGAGCAAGTGGATCTTCAAGAAAAAACTTGGTGTAGATGGGAAAGTGGAAACTTTCAAAGCTAGACTTGTAGCAAAGGGTTTTCATCAAAGACCAGGTGTGGACTATGACGAGACCTTTTCTCCAGTGGCTATGCTTAAATCCATCCGGATCATGCTTGCCATCGCTGCATATCATGACTACAAAATCTGGCAAATGGATGTTAAGACCGCCTTTCTAAATGGTGATTTAGAAGAGTGCGTGTACATGACTCAGCCAGAGGGCTTCGTAGACAGTGGGAGCAGCGGGAAGGTGTGCAAGCTGCTTAAATCCATTTATTGATTAAAGCAAGCATCGCGGAGTTGGAACATCTGCTTTGACGTCGTTATCAAAGAGTTTGATTTCGTCAAAAATCCAGATGAACCTTGTATCTACAAGAAGGTGGCAGAGAGTAAGGTTGTCCTCCACGTATTGTACGTGGACGACATACTCTTGATAGGAAATGATATTCCTATGCTGCAATCGGTCAAGCTCTTCTTATCACAAAGATTCTCAATGAAAGATCTTGGTGATGCCTCCTGCATATTGGGAATTAGGATCTATAGAGATAGATCCAAACGGATATTGGGATTGTCCCAATCCAGGTACATTGACACCATACTAAAGAGGTTTAGTATGGAAGAATCCAAGCGTGGGAACTTGCCAACGATCTCTGGACTCACTCTCTCCAAAGAGATGTCTCCCAAGACTGATTTGGAGAGAGCTCGCATGCAAGGGATACCCTATGCTTCGGCAGTAGGCTCTATCATGTATGCGATGCTATGTACCAGACCCGATGTTGCATACTCACTAAGTGTAGTGAGTCGGTATCAAGCAGATCCTGGAGAGAGTCACTGGACAGCTGTGAAGAACATTCTCAAGTACTTGCGAAGGACTAGAGATATGTTCTTGGTGTATGGTAACAGAGAACTCCAAGTAGAGTCCTTTACCGATTCGAGCTTCCAGAGTGATAAGGACGACTCTAAGTCACAGTCAGGCTTTGTCTTTACCCTTTACGGAGGGGCGGTTAGCTGGAAGAGTTCCAAGAAGGAAACCGTGGCAGACTCGACGATGGAGGCTGAATACATCGCTGCCAACGATGCTGCCAAAGAGGCTGTCTGGATCAAGAAGTTCATTACAGAACTTGGAGTGGTTCCATCCATTGAGCATCCAATACCTTTGTATTGCGATAACAATGGAGCGGTGGCTTTGGCCAAGGAACCCAGGTCCCATCAGCGGTCCAGGCATATTCTGAGGCGGTATCACCTGATCCGGGAGATAGTTGATCGCCGGGAGATCGAGGTCAGGAGAGTTGACACGAAGGACAATACGGCGGATCCACTTACGAAGGCCATTTCCCAGATACAGTTTGAAAGACTCTTCGGGATGCTCGGTATGCGATACTACAGCAGCTGGCCCTAGTGCAAGTAGGAGATTGTTAGTTGTATGTATGCCCTAGAGGCCTGTATTGTACAGATGATGTATATTATATTGGATGCTTGGACATATATAGAGATGACTTTCTTGCTCTATATGATAGTATGCTATCTGGTTACTCTTTATCTTAACATGTACACTAGTCTCTTTAAACTGTCTTATAGTTACATGTTGATAAAGCCCTTAGGATGTGTACTTGACTACCTGGACTATGATGCAGATCATACTAGTAGGGACATGGTAGTCCATAAGTACATCCTTCATGGTCCCTAGTCATGGGTGTATCGAGATGGGGCATCGATATACCAGTGTAGACTAGCGTATACGCTTCTCGACCCATGAGATGGGCGATGGATGATCCCATATCCATTGGTGTTTGACATCAGAGATGATATACGGGTGCTCAGTGGAGACTGGGTACACTGGACGGACTCGCCGAGAACTCCCAGATGGTATTATACCTCACGTCAGATGGCAGTTCTCAGGTGACACTTGTGCAGGTTAGTCTGTAGACCCGAGATCGTCATAGTGTCTTGTGTGATTCCCACTGTGCTTTGATCTCCACCTTACCATGTCCACGAGGGCGTGCAAAACGGTGGTCTTTGGGCACAGTCCCGAGTCACATGGAGGCAATGAGCGATAGGAGGGGTTTCGTTTCTCCCGGTATTGGGGGTTGATGTTGCGCTGTGCTCGATTGGCCGTAACAGGGAAGTCCCTGGACAGGGCTGTTCAGAGATTTGCTGGTAAGTGTTACCAGTAGTTTCTCGACCCGTTATGAGCCTCACATCGGCACGACTTATCGGTTATTGGGGTCTGACGTTTACCACCCCTAGGCTTGATATGCGACATATCAGACGAACAGACCGGACTGTATGGTATGTGTTACTGGTTGGATTCACAGGAGTGTGAGCGGGCTAGCTCATCGATCTTCTGATCGCTTAATACCCGGGTGGCCGTTACGTTTAGCAGACCGCTTGCGGCTTGTGGGTGCTTGATATGATCATCATCTGCTACCGGCGTATTGACGAGTCTTTAGAGTCCTACACAGATGTTTCCTGGCTCAAGCGAAACGAAATAGGAGCGCATATGAGATATGTGCGGGACCGAGAATAATGCGTGTATGTGATACCGTATTTCATTCTCGCGATGAATGTTTCGATTGGTTGTATGCGATATAACCTAGTTATCGAATCATTGATTCGATAAATCGATACATTGTATACTAGTCGGTTATGTGCGACATGACCGGATCATTGAATCAAGTGTTGATTTAATGATTTAATTTATAATTATATATATGATATATTACTTTGCATTAACTAGTATTGGTTCACTTTAAATGGATTTTCTCACTTGATGTGCAAGTTGTATATGTGATATACTTTTGTGCACATGTTTGTATCATGTTTGATGATACATGTTGACTTGTGCTTGTGTAAAGATTAAACCATGGTTATATGAATGGTTAGGGTTTTATATACTTATTCATTTATTTATATTGATTATTCATTTTGGAAAAGAAAAGAAAAATGGTGGCATTATTTGTTTCTTTCATGAAGCTTCATGAAGAGTTGAATAATTGACCATTTTTGTTTTCTTCTCTTAACCTAACCATCCACTTAACCCTAGTTTGCTCTCTACACTTGACCATGGTAAGTATATGATAAGTATTGATTTTATTATTCTTTTCTCACAATACTTATCATATTCTATCTACTTCTTCTTCTTCATCTTCAAGAGAGAAAGCTTGATGCCATCAATGGCATCTTGAGTTCTAAAGTGAGAAATCCAATTCTAAAGTGAACCCACCTCCTATTTCTTCACCCTCTACCTCTTGCCAAGTTGTTTTTGGTGTTTTCTTCACAAGTTTCACTACTTGGTGAAGTTGGAGCTTGAACTTGTGCAATCTCGACGTAGATCATCTTCGGCACGGAGCCGACGACCTATTCCGCTCATTTCGACGATGAAACCAATGCGAGAGTCCGAGATCCAACTAGGACAGCGAGAGGACGCCTACGTGGAGCTTAGGAAGTGGAGAAACGGATCTACAAAGGTTGTAGCCTCTCTCCTTTAGTTAAGCTGTTAACTAGATTAGAATTTCACCTAAACTTCTAGTCAACGATCCGTGTTAGGTTTTCTCGGCACCCTAAAAATTTAAATTTGGCATGGTTGATGCCTTGCGAGACCTCTATAGCGTGCCTAGGAACCCTACATGATTGAGGCCGTGAGATTCGGCGATATGGCAGAGTTCGTATTTGAGATGCGACATGATGGTTTTAGCGGGCCTTTGGGCATGTGTTATACCCTGCATTCATATTTATATAGATGGTATCGATGGTACTAGACTTAGACTTGTATCCTAGACTATGTGATATGATGGTAGTGATACCTGATATGTGATGAGATGAATGTGATATTGACCCGTACCCAGCTATTGGGATGCCGTACGACGATATACCGTACGAGCTTTATATTGGTGTTAGATCCGCACTCATGACTCGAGGATGTTATGTGATATACCGTATCATACGTGATACTATTGAGGCATTGAGGCGGGATCACCGACTACTGTATATATATGTGTGTATATCGACTCAGATTTAGGTGGTTTTCATACCCCTCCCGATTGACTTGATAGTTGGATTCGTAGTTCGCATAGTAAAAGTAGACTAGACCCGAGTCATACATATTTCAAAACTAACGAATCGGGGATATTTTAAAGATAGGCAAAAAGGGATTCTACGGATATTTTCAAATGAAGCATCTTTTCTTAAAAACACGTAGCCCTTATTTTACCAAAGACCCTGATTCGTCTTATTTCAAATGGCAAAGTTGCATGATATATTTATTGAGGTAGATTCTTCACTGATGCGTTGATTATTTGATTCCGCATATTCATGCTATTTGCATTTCATTACTTGTGTTTATTGATATATTACAATCATGCTGCTAGGACACCAACACTATTACCGATGATGCGTATGTACCACGTACACTTACTTGCCGGCTCACACACATCTTCATCGGTAATTGCCATGTCACTACACAGTAGTATTATTGCATCAGGATATGACCCTTGTATGTGCATACTATTATTCCATGTTACATGATATACCGTTATACTTGCACTTCATTTATATGTCACATACATCATGCTTTCTGATTTTGCGCATTGAGATATGTTGTTTCCATGATATTTCTGGATTTGGGAACCGCGGGTATTTCAAAGGAGAATATGTAATTGTTTTAAAAACCCGGTTACCCTTGATATGATATTTCAGTGCGTCCACCATGTGTTTTCTTGGTGCTGAGAGCGACATGTGAAACCCGATTCGAGGAGGCGGATGAGGCCGATTGCGGGTACATGGTGAACCCGGTATGGTACCCCAGGACGAGAACAGTTTCGCTATGTAGTAGACGGTGAGCCTGGCAGAGGGACTACTACCTACCGGTGATTGGTTGGACCTGGCGGTTATCCGGAGGATACCGACCAGAGTCGATAGATGGATATGGGCGTACTGCTGGGGCCGAGGGCCAATTCAGCAGACGGAGCCCGTGGGCTGATCCGGACTGATGGAGCCCGATATATGAGGATTTACGTGCCGATGCTGGGCACAACTTTCATGATATTTTCGAGTGTCGATGCTGGGCACTCCGGTTCCATGATTTTGACATGTCGCGAGAGACACAGATGGTTTATATCCTCATATTTACATGCATGATGCTTATTGTCATTGGGTGACGAGTGGATGGGATCCAGGTACATGCAGATTGATTTCATTGATCATACCTCACATTTATGATATGCTATTACCTAAGGCACTGGCACGAGCACTTGGCACTACATTCATGTATAGAAATTACATTGCCACTTTAGCATGCTTCAGACTTATTCATATTGAGGTTATTTATATCTGATCGTATTGACTTAGGATGGGTCATACATTCGATCTCTGCTTGTAGATATTTTCTATTCATGAGTTGGCAACTCACCCCCGTTGTGCCACAGTTCTTGCAGGTTTTGCCGTACAGGTTTATTGCGGCTTTTCTGGCACATTGCTTCCTTTACGGGTGACTTGCTTTGGTAGGTGGGCTCTTTTGCATCAGAACCACCATTGTACATGTATTATTCATTGTATCTAGAAATTCCATCAACCAAAACTTGTATATTGTTTCAGACTTAGACACGAGTGATGTATTATTTCGACCTTAGAGTCGCGTGTAGCAGTATGACGGTTTTCAGGTTATTGTGAGTTTCTTTTGAGTTTTGATCCTCGCCATTCGGCGTTGTATATTATATTGTTGTGTGGTTGTGACCGTCGATTGACGAAGAGCTAGCTCCCGCTTGGGGATGCCTTTTATCATTGCATATATTATTATTGTTGTACCCCGTTCGGGGCAGTTTTTACAAAGGAAACTCTGCCGAAATTTTCAGAAAAGACTACACATTTTAAAAATGCATATTCGGCTTAGTTATTTAAAAAGCTTGATTGCAAAACATGTTTCTTTACTTATTAAAAACCAGTTTTCTTTATTTACTTCTTAAAATGGTTTTAGATTTCCGGGCTTTTGGCTTACTTGGATCAGATGGAGTCCTATAGACTTCATATGGTTCAAGGGCCAGTCACGTGCTCTTTCAGGTCGTGACAAAGTTGGTATCAGAGCCAGGTTAACCTTGGTTCGAGTCTAAGTTTGACTATGTGGAGCCTAGGGCGTTTATATATACGGAACTTAGGCTTGACCTTACTGAACTTAGACTTAGTCGAGGGGGTATTATACCCGAACTTTCGTCGCGTAGGATGAACCTTGGTTGATGGAGTAGGTAGCTTGAGTAGAGGGACGTATCGTACGTATGTTCCGCGGCATACTTACGACACGCCACTCCGCTTAAGAAACCTTAGGATGTACATTTCCTTGCACAATATTATATTCATTCCTATGATCTATCCTCATCGATTCTGGTTATGATTTTGCTGCCACGATTGCACGGGCAGAGTGAGCTACGGCTCGAGTTGTGTCAGCATGAGCTCGTCATGGACGAGGACTGACCAGGACGTGATTCCAGAGACATACGATTGCATATAGAGGCTTCGTTTTATTGTGTTTTTGCGCCATGAGCATTTGACAGATCACTTTTACGAGATTTCTCGGACGTGTCGATCGGTATCAGAGGATTGAGCCACTAATAGAGGCCAGCCAGGATGTGTGTTCAGACCATAATATTGCATTCTTCATTCCCCTATTCTTATCCGTTTTATAAATAAACAGGTACTCTTGACGCACGTTTGTTGCATATTACAGGATACAGGTTTCTGGAGCAAATACAGTGAAAAAGACACAAAACGACAGAAAAAGGGACTTTTGACCAACAAACAGATGGATCTTACTCAAGCCGAGACAAAGAACAGTGCAAGGTCCAAAAAGACGAAAGTGAAACGGTCAAAAGATCCTTACAAGTTTTCACTGAAGATCTGGAGAAGACTAAGAAGCCCAACAGAGAAAAGAAGTATAAAAATAGGAAGAACAAGAAATCCTGAACCAAACCCAAAAAGATAGTGAGCCAAGCCCACCAAAGGGCCGCGGATCCGCGACCATTCAGAGCCCGTTTCGGTGGAATTTTTCTGTGTCGGTGCGTCGGTGCGGGTGTTGGGATTTTTCGAGGGCATATCTGTAATTGCACATGCGCGAGACTCTGAAACCCTAATTTTACCTGTTTACTTATAAATTGTACTCAAAATCTGTAAAAGGTCATGCCTCTTTTCAATCAATAAAAATTCAGAATTTCTGGGAGTTATATTCAGATCTGGTCTATATTGCTTGGAGGGAGCCATCACCCTTAGTAAGTAATTTTATTTCTGTTCCTTTAATTAAAATGTTTTCTCATCCCCTAATGAGCGAGTAATCTCCTCGCTTGTTAGGGTTAGCCTTAGGGAAAGGGTTGAGAGATGAGATCTCTCACCCCTTTTAATGCCACCTTCACCTAATGAATTAGAACTCCATGCATACGCGCACAACCGCTCCCTGCGGCATCCTACCCCTCGAGGTAACGATGAACCGTAGTATAAAGGGCCGGTTGCGTGCGTTTTCCATGGGGGTTAGGGTAATTATCAACAAAGGAAGGATACGAATCTAGAGGAAGAACATCTTCCCAAAAGATTCGGATCCACTTTATTGATAATTACCGTAACATCTAATAGATCTAAAAAAGAAGGCATTGAAAGCGGTGAGGAAAACGTTAATCTCCAAAACTTCCCCTAAGCCTAACCCTAGCAAGACTCTTAATTAGATTAATTAGATCCAGTTTTTATAGATTTTTATAAACCAACCAAAACGACATTTTGAATCAACTCGTTAAAACACATAAAAGAAATTTACCCGTCTCTGTGGATCGACCCGTACTCACCGGCTAGCTGCGAAGCGACACCGTTCCTGATTACGGTAAACTTATATTTTTGACATAAATCAATGTGCTGACCAATGAGGTGTCGCTTGTTCATGATGATTGTGACCTCTTATGGAGGCGAGTGCTTGGTTTTACACCGGATAATCGGGCCATTGTTAGCGCTGCCAGTTGAGAGAGGACTGTTGAGGTACAGCATACCTTAGAGATTATGGTGTCGCCTACCGTGCAGACAGATGGACCAGTTGTTGCTGAGATTGATAGGATGTCGCTTCCGGAGCTTACGAGCTGATATCGCCGGAGCTTCCAGGCAGATATGAGATAATTGATAGCTAGTCTACCCCGATTTGAGAGACGAAGGTGATTCGTCCGATTTATGCGCCGGAGCAGGCCCAGTTGAGTTGAAGATTTCCAGTGTGGAGAGTCTTACTCAGATCTAGAGCCGACCGATTTAGAGATGGCCGCCAATGTATCGCCTTTCCTGGAGGATTGAGGCGTTGTTCAGCGTACGGATGTGTAAGTGCACGGCGGCGCCCCGGCCGTCAACCCGACGGCCAAACGCGGAAACGGTGATAAACTTTAATTTTGCGGACTTAGCAAACCGGCACCACCGCGCACTAAACATCCGGATCGTAACCATTAACAAGTCTAAGCTACTAACAAGAAAAGGGAAGAGATGTACCGAATGATCCGAGTCCTTCGGTCTTCGTCTCCACTCCGATCTCCCGCGGATGCTTCGTCCGTCATCTCCTCGTTGTCGCCTCTTCGCCGGAAGGGCACCACATCGCCTGCATCTTTTACGGGCTCCCGCCTCAATACCGAGGCAACTCGGGCGCGAAGTAGTCTACCCGACGCGTCCAAGATATGCTGTAGGAAGTGTAGTGTAGAATCATAGTCTCTTTTGGGGTTTGTTGCCATTTGTAGATGATGGAGGAATCAAGGTAAGAAAAATGGTGCTTGCATTTTTCTAGCATCAAAAATGAGATCAAGAATGCTACTCTCTCAAAGATGAAGATGAAGCTCTCTTCTTCTCTTTTCTTCTTCTCTCTTTCTTTTCTTAACCATGAATAATCCTCTCTCTCTTTAGAAATGGTGGAGGAAAACAATATGAAGCAAGACGGAGGTGAGTGTAGGAAGCATAAGTGGTGACCATATCATAAAACAAGAAAACATCAACCATGCTTTTTATCACATCAAACCCATATCCTTTCTAATCTCATTTAATGCACAACATGGATGATAAAGCAAAGATACTTATCATAATAAATCCTTTTGCAATAAAACCCCTCCACAAAAGTTATTTGCACAATTGCAAATAACCCCCTCCATCGGAAAAGTCCGGCCGGGAAAGAACAAAGGAAAACCGGCCGGAACGGAAAACAAACTGGCAACTCCACAAAACTGGTCCCGTAATAAATTACTGGAAAACCCCCATACTGTGCATACACACCCGCATCTGTATTCCGTCCGGATACAAATGCAATGAGACAAAATCTACACTGTACTATACTAGGATCCGGCTTAAACCAAAGCCGGCTAGTAATATCCGTCCGATCCTGATCCATGCAATACCGCACGTATCTGATCGAACCCTGCCATATATCTATACGGCCTCTAGTACAAAACTGTCCGATCCTGATCCATGCAATACCGCACGTATCTGATCGGACCCTGCCATATCTCCATACGGCCTCTACAGTGTTTCGCCCGAAAGCTTGAGTAACTGTAAGTGTGGTGGACTCTAAAGACTCGTCAATACAATGGTTGTGGATTTAACCACTAGCACGTCAGAGGTATAAGCCAATACGTGACGGGCCACCAGCTATTGACCAAAGGGGATGTCGATGAGCGAACTCATCCTGACACCCTACTGAGCCTGTCAGTGACAATATCCGTACAGTCCGGTCCGTTCGTCTATGAGCATCGCATGTCGGGCCTAGGGGGTTGGTAAAAGTCAGACCCCTAAAAGCGGTACAAGTCGTGTCGGAGTGTAGCCCAGAACACCCTGAGATACTACTGGAATACCTACCAGTAAATCTCCTGCCTTGGCCAAGGTCTTCGTGTAATGGCTCTCCTAGACACAGCGCGACCTCACCCCCAATACCGGGAGAGACGAACCCCCGAAGATCCGCTCACTGCCTCCATGTGGCTCGGGACTGTACCCAACTAAAACCTGTTTGCACGACTCCTTTGAGCCGTGGTAGGGTAGTAATCAAAGTACAGTGGGAACTCACACGAGACAAATGACGATCCCCAGGTCGATGAACTAACCTGTACACATGTCACCAGGGAACTGCTATCTGACGTCAAGTATAATCCCAACTAGCAGGTTCCCGGCGAGTCCTGTCCGGTGTACTCATAACCCAATGAGCACCTGTATACATCTTAGGTGAACCAACTGACACCAGTGGCTTGTGAGACCGGCCACCGCCCCTCGTCGGGGTCTCGACTGTATACACTAGTCTACTCTGGAGAATCGATGCCCTGTCTCGAAACTCCTACGACTAGGGACCTTTTAAGGATGCGCTTATAGACTCCAGCTCTCACTTATATGATCGCCCTCATACTGCTGGCAGTCAAGCAAGAATCCTAGGGGCTCTATCAACGTGCAATAGCGACATGTCATGTCACCTAAAGCAGTACACGATGATAAAGGTAAACCAGATAGCATACTATCATCTTGAGTAAGACTGTCCTACCGGGATAGGTCCTCCCTCAATCATTGCAATCACGTGCCTGTGATCCAATAATTGACTCTGAGGGCACTATCTCCAACAGGATGAATAAGCCAGTTGCTGCTGCAAATGACGAGATATCGCCCAGATGATTGGAGCTACTGCAGCATGAGTATATACTTAGAGATATGATGGTGAGTCGCTAGTCACCCGAAGATGAATGACTAGGACATGTGGTTCGTTCGCTTACCCGATGTGAGGTCATCAGATAGATTGATTCCAGCTAGAGACGACTTCACGCAGATTCATTGAGAGTCGATAGCGACGATCGAATGTCAGAAACCCATATTCCAAGTTTAAAGTATTCGGAAAGACATGCAAGCGATTCTATGGACCCTCTAGAAGAATGAAACCCTAACTCGACATAATGACCGTGTGAAAGCCTTTGAACCTTAGGGTTTGCGGCAGTTCCGCGGCGCCATTAGTGAGGCTTGGGTTTGCCCTTCTACGGTCGGACCACCGATGCTGTGGTATGTACTCGATACTGTTGAACTGTACCTAAGATGTTGAGCTCTTGGGGGGAGGATTATGAGGTTCTGACGAGTCGATTGGAAGGTTCGACATCATTCGGATATCATGTGATGGGACACATATTGCTTGGGAGACTCCAGATACGAGCATAGCCATTGGAGCGTAGTCCATGTAGTCACGATGAGACGAGTCCGAATCAGTCGACATTGAAGCAGAGTGAAGTAAAGAGTTCGCAAGAGAGTTCGACGAGATGACGTTCCACTCCGCTGACATCAGAGATGTGATATGCACGCAGAGGCATTGTTTATGGATATATCTTCCAGAAAAGGCGCGATGAGTATGCAGCCGTTCTGGAACAAGAATTAGCTTCAGTAAAGGACGATGACTTCCGGGCAATTCGGCAGAAAGGAGATTTGAGAGAGACTTCGGATTGACCGTAGCCGAGAGCATTGCAGTGCGCAAATAAAGACGTGACGTCGGAGTGGACGATGATACAGACAAGCGGGATAAGAGGTTCGTGCGAGACGCTGACGAGCTGTCATTACTTCCCGTCGAAAATAGAGACCTGGTATGCTTACAGAGGCATTGGGATGCGACCAATTTCCGAGAAAATGCTGTGCTGAGGGCGCAGATGTCCATCGAGCAAGAAAAGAGATATGCAAAAGTACCAGCCTCCGTACAGACCGGCATAGGCAAGATCGGAAGAGACCTTGAGCGAGATTCCTTCCAGGACACTGCTGCAATGATATTTGCACCCAGGATCGGATGTGTAATGTGTATTCAAAGGACCAGAGGCCGATGCCAGTGACATGCTGCTTTACGAGTGGTCGTGAGGATTGACCGAGAGATGACCAGAGAAGTGCCAGAATGGAATCATCCCCGTTAGCACACCTGACAGGGCTGATGAGCCGATTGATTGCGAGATTGGTAATCCGCAGAGAAGTTAAGGACCCAGAGACAGAGGACGCCAGACCGGGAGCAAAAGGCAAGTAGATATCTTGCGCTGCTAGTATTGGATGCACCGGCACCTTCTCGACTTTGAAGGAGGAACTACCGACGACGGTATTTATGAGTTATGATTTTGTGATTCGGTTATCACATATCCGTCATCTTGGATTTCGGTATTTTAGGCGTTCTGTTTGTATGATTTAGTTTTGATGACCGAGTTTCATGATATTTGTTTTCTTGCACCCACTGGGTATTTATATTTTGCGCATAGTTATTACATTTGAGGTATTGATTATGATTTCACGCCTATCTTATGCAGTGATTTGATTTACACTTCCAGCATAGTTTTCATGCACCTTTAGTGTTTTGATATATGATTTTGGTGCACGCCAGATGCACTAAATCGGGATTCTTCGTGCATGTCATATGCACCTGATTTTGCTGTCAGGCACACACGTTGCCTATGACAGATGTTCGTGCATACCAGTTGCACCTAGATATTGTTTTGTGCACATGTATGGCCCATATATGGATTTTTATTTCCTTGCGCACCAGACCCACGGGATATTCTTATATCTACCATTATAGGATTGATTTCTTATATAGCAGTACATTTGTATGATATTCACCGTGTATTGATGTTTTCGGAGCCCCGACAATTTGGATTTTTACTGAAATGTTTTAGTATTTGGGGGTTTAAATTTAAATTCGGGGACCGAATTTATTTAAGAGGGGAAGATTGTAACATTTCAAAAAAATAAAATATTATTTTTGGGAATTTTTATAATTTAATATTATTTTATTGAATATTTTAATATTTTGGTATTATTAAATACAAATAAATGGGAAAATTATGGAAAATTCTAAAATAGGGTATTTTATGGAGATATGCCATTTTAAAGTTTTTATGATTAGTTATATGCTAATTTAGTGCTAATCGCGATTAAAAAATCGCTAATCGGTTTTTAGCATTTTTGTGCAAAACATGCACACATCTTTTATTTGCCTACACTTGTGCATTTTCTACCATGCTTTCTTCATTTGGGTTCACTATTTGAGTGAGAAGGAATTAGAGAAAAGAAAAGAAAAGAAAACGAAATGGAAAAGGAATAAAGAAATGAGGTATGGTGAGAGAGAGAGGTATGGTTCCTTTTGACCAATGACTTAGCCATTTTCCTAGATCCCCACACTCATTTCTCTCTCCCTCTTCCTCTCCTCCTGTTGAAGCTGCTGCCTCTCCCTCCTCCTCCTTCTTCAAGCCTCCAAAACACCATGATAAACTCATCAAAACCTCACTTCCTTTTTACAAAAAATGTGCACAAGCTTGCGGGTTATAGGATGGACTAAGAAAGCTTTTGTTTTGGCGTTGTTGAGGATTCATGGGGGTCTTATGAGGTAATTCCTTCACAATTAGAGTGGTATTTCTTGTGCTTAATCTTCGATTCAAGTTTTATACCGATATTATGTGTTTTGATGGACTTAAGGAAAACCTAGTTAGGGTTTAGGTGAGATCTGAAATTAAAGATGAAACTGAGGATTGTGGTGACTTTAGAACCCCTGGTGTGATATTATTTTGGATCAAACTAGAGACTAGAACACAGAATACAGATTTATGAGACGATGTCGGGGAAAAACTGTGAATCTGTGAGGGTTTTATTGAATCTGCTTTCACCCGAGACACCTGAAAATAAAATTGATTGGACAGTGAGATGTGCAGGCACCCTAGAACCACCACACAAAGCCCTAGCCCCCACCTCCATTTCCAGGCCGCAGATTTAATCTTTTTGGCCGCAATTTGAGGCCTGGGTCCCACCATTTTGTCTCGTGTTTGTTCTGTAGCTCCTACATGTATATTTTAGGCCCCTGGCATGTATAGATTTGTCTAATTTGACCTAGGGTAAAATCTGGAGCCTATTTCCTTAGTTGCTGTTTTGGATTCGTGTTTCCGTATTCCGTATTTCTAATTCTTAATTTGCGTATGGTGTTTTACCTCGACTACTTGGCGTTTATACGACGATATCGAGGGTTGCTGATGGTTTTGGAAGGCGTTGTCCATAGGTTCTAACCTATAGAACATAGCGTATCGTTTTGGGGTTTCGTATGCCGTTTTAGTTTTGAATTGGTTTTGATACGCATTTGCGATACGTTAATGTTTAGGTACCCCATGAAGACTTCGGGATGACAAGCAAATGCGTGGCGACGTCGACAGATTAAAACGCAATGTGAGTAGATTATATCTACGGGGGAAGTCGGGTGGATGGCGTATAGCACCCCCGCAGTCCGTGGTGATGTATACGAATACGTATACACACATATATTTATTATGTGTTGTTTAAGATTATTGATGGTAATAATGGAATTATTGATGATAAGGATGTTTTGGTTTAGTATAATGCGAAACCCTAGAGTAGTGGTTGCACCCACACATACACGTACACATATACTTGCATACATTCTTTCATTATCTGTGCGCATATGGAGGTCTGTGTATCTACACATAGGTATGGGTCTATGTGTTCATATACGGGATTTGAGGATGATACGTGGGATTGAGATGAGTCGATGAGGTTTGATTGAGGCCGTGAGATTCGGCGATATGGCAGAGTTCGTATTCGAGATGCGACATGATGGTTTTAGCGGGCCTTTGGGCATGTGTTTTACCCTGCATTCATATTTATATAGATGGTATCGATGGTACTAGACTTAGACTTGTACCCTAGACTGTGTGATATGATGCTAGTGATACCTGATATGTGATGAGATGAATGTGATATTGACCCGTACCCAGCTATTGGGATGCCGTACGACGATTTACCGTACGAGCTTTATATTGATGTTAGATCCGCACTCATAACTCGAGAATGTTATGTGATATATTGTATCGTACGTGATACTATTGAGGCGGGATCACCAACTATTGTATATATATGTGTGTATATCGACTCAGATTTAGGTGGTTTTCATACCCCTCCCGATTGACTTGATAGTTGGATCCGTAGTTCGCATAGTAGGCGTAGACTAGACCCAAGTAATACCTATTTCAAAACTAACGAATCGGGGATATTTTAAAGATAGGCAAAAAGGGATTCTACGGATATTTTCAAACGAAGCATCTTTTCTTAAAAACACGTAGCCCTTATTTTACCAGAGACCCCGATTCGTCTTATATCAATTGGCAAAGTTGCATGATATATTTATTGAGGTAGATTCTTCACTGATGTGTTGATTATTTGATTCCGCATATTCATGCTATTTGCATTGCAGTGCTTGTGTTTATTGATATATTACAATCATGCTGCTAGGACACCAGCACTATTACCGATGATGCGTATGTACTGTAAGTCGATGTTCAACACCCCAATACTTGTGGGGAGGCGGAAATATGAATAACAATCAAGTTCTATGATCAAACATCGATTAACCGTACGAATCGTTTGCTATACAAGTTTTAACAAAAGCTTTAGAGTTTTAACAATAACCCATCACAAAAACCCGGCTAATCACCACAACAGTCCAATACAGTTTATATGCACAAACAGTTAAGATCATTACAGAAATGTGCAACCCCCTGCCAACCGACATACTAGCAGTTATGGGAGGTTTACGAACACATTATACAATCACAGATATAATCCAATATGCAAATACTGTACAATTTCGATCGATTAAACACTTTCAATATTGCTCCAAAATCTGCTCTGTAAAACTGAAACCTGAGCAACAATAAAATATTCCAGAAAATCCCAAATTCAACAGAGAACCCACCCAAGAAAACTGGGATCATGACTCGGCAACTCGGCCGCGGAAGGGCGGCGGATCGGTGGGATCCGCCGCGGAACCGCGGTCGTTTGGTCGAGTCATGGCCCCAAATTTCTTGGGTGTTCTTCTGGTGTCACAACAAGCTTTCTGAACATCCCTGAACAATTTTTGGACTTCATTTAAAATTCGACAGAAACTTGTAATTTTTAGGGTTTTCCGGCTTCGTTTTTCCGTTCGAAATTCGTACAAATTTGCGATTAAGTTAAAACTTGTTTAGCTAGGCTCTGATACCACTATAAGTCGATGTTCAACACCCCAATACTTGTGGGGAGGCGGAAATATGAATAACAATCAAGTTCTATGATCAAACATCGATTAACCGTACGAATCGTTTGCTATACAAGTTTTAACAAAAGCTTTAGAGTTTTAATCTACCATGCGAAGGGATTATACCAAACGGTTCTAGTCCTTCGTCTTGATGTTGTCTACGGCCTCTTTGGATCTCCACATCCTCTTCGGCTTTCTCCCGTGATAGACGATCCACCCGAGAACCCTAATCCAAGCTATAACCTCTAAACTTGAGGTTACTTAGTTTCTCTAGTTGCTAAATAGAGTAGCTAAGATGATGTAGAGATTGGTTATGGAGTAATTAGTCTTTCCTAATCCTTGTTCTCAACTCATGAGGGTAGGATTAGGGTTTGGTGAAGGAGAGAGAACTTGAAGAGAGAGAGTGAGAAGATGATAATGATATTATTATATTGAATAAAGCTTCTCACTTGATATATATGAAACATAATGAATAAGAAAGAAATGAATAATAAGTGAATATTCATCATGTTTCATTTAATCAAGTGTGTGATTCATCATGTGAGTCATTAAGCAATAAATGATGCTTTAATGACATGATGAATCACTCACAATGAGTCACTAATTCAATAAATGAAAATGCCACCTCTCTCTTTATGTCACATCCTTCTAGAAGCTTCTCGGAAAATTACGAGAACGCCCCTCTCATCCGTGAAAACACGGAAAAACTTTAGACTGTATAAATCCAATAACCTGATACTAGAATCTGGCTTAAACCAAAGCCGGCTAGTAAAAACTGTCCGAATGTCGTACGTGCGATCAAACACGTATGCGTCCGAACCTTTGTCGTAAAACCATACGACCTCTATATCTTTTCGCCTGGGTTTGGGATATCTCTGTGTGGGACTCTAAAGACTCGACTACTACGCTGGCAGTGGGTTTAACCACAGACCGCAAGCGGCACTAGCTGTACGTAACGGTCCCCAGGTAGTTGTCGATAAGAAAGCTGATGAGGTAACCCATCTGAAATCCTACTGAGCCTGTCTGTGACAATATCCGCGCAGTCCGGTCTGTTCGTCTAAGAGTATCACATGTACGGTCTAGGGAGGTGGTGGACGTCAGACCCCTAATAACCATACAAGTCGTGTCGGTATGGCTCTATCACCATCCGAGAATCTACTGATCAACCTATCAGTAATTCTCAATCAGCCCTGGCCAGGGACTTATGGTAATGACCAACCGATCACCGTGCGATATCAACTCCCTATACCGGGAGAGACGAATCCCTAACAGTCACTCACTGCCTCCACATGGCTCGGGACTGTGCCCAACTGAAACCTGTTTGCACGACTCCTTTGAGCCGTGGTAGGGTAACAATCAAAGCACAGTGGGAACTCACACGAGACAAATGATGACCTTAAGTCAACGGACTATCTGCACACATGTCACCTGAGAACTGCTATCTGACGTTAGGTATAATACCATCCAGTCAGTTCTCGGCGAGTCCTGTCCGGTGTACTCACATCCAGTGAGCATCTGTATACAATCTTAGGTGAACATCACCAATGGTTGCGGGACCAATCCATTGCCCCTCGTCAGGGTCTAGATATGTATACACTAGTATACTCCGGAGTATCGATGCCCAATCTCGATACTCCTGCGACCAGGGACATCTAAGGGTGTGCCTATTGACTATCCAGCTCCCACTAGTATGACTGCCATCACAACGCCGGTAGTCAGACAAACACCCTATGGGCTTTATCAACATATATATATATAAATACCAAGTAAAATATATTATACGTTAAGACAAAGTCAAACCAAATAGCGTACTATCATATCAAGCAAGACTGTCATGTACATACATATCCCAAGCTTCCTATACAATGTAGGCCTCTAGGGCATATATATCCAACAATCTCCCACTTGCACTAAGGCCTATGATTGGCGCAATGAGTACTCACTGTCTCTACCAGATCCAGTTGCTTGCGTACCGCATGCCCAATATCTCAAAAAATCTCTCGAACTGTACTTGAGGAATGGCCTTGGTGAATGGATCTGCCGTGTTGTCTTTTGTGTCCACTCTCCGTATCTCGATCTCCCGACGATCCACGATCTCCCTGATCAGGTGAAAACGCCTTAAGATATGCCTGGATTTCTGATGGGACCTTGGTTCCTTCGCTAAAGCTACAGCGCCATTGTTATCGCAATACAAAGGTATTGGATTGGTAATGGACGGAACCACCTGAAGTTCAGAAATGAACTTCCTTATCCAGACAGCCTCTTTTGCGGCTTCACTAGCAGCTATATACTCAGCCTCCATAGTTGAGTCTGCGACGGTATCTTGTTTGGAACTCTTCCAACTCACCGCCCCTCCATTGAGGGTAAACACAAAACCCGAAATAGATTTAGAATCATCCTTGTCACTTTGGAAGCCGGAGTCGGTAAAAGCCTCTACCTGGAGGTCCTTATTGCCGTAAATCAAGAACATCTCCTTAGTCCTTCTCAGGTACTTGAGAATGTTCTTCACCGCTATCCAATGTTTCTCACCTGGGTCCGATTGATACCTGCTTACCACACTAAGTGCGTAAGCTACATCTGGTCTGGTACATAACATCGCATACATTATTGATCCTACCGCCGAAGCGTAGGGTATAATGCCCATGCGAGCCCTCTCTTCATCAGTCTTTGGAGACATATCTTTGGAGAGGGTGATTCCGTGACAAGCGGGCATATTGCCGCGCTTGGAATCTTCCATACTAAATCTCTTTAGTATAGTGTCTATATACCTGGACTGTGAAAGTCCCAACATCCTATTAGATCTATCTCGATAGATCTTAATGCCCAGAATGTATGATGCATCTCCCAAGTCTTTCATAGAGAATTTCTGTGACAAGAAGAGCTTTACTGATTGTAACATAGGGATATCATTCCCTATCAGTAGTATGTCGTCGACGTACAAAACGAGGAAGACTACTGCTCCTTCTACAATCTTCCTATAAACACATGGTTCATCTACATTTTTGATAAAGTCAAATTCCTTGACTGTTTCATCAAAGCAGATGTTCCAACTCCGCGATGCTTGCTTTAACCCATAAATGGATTTAAGCAATTTGCACACTCTTCCGCTGCTCCCACTGTCTAAGAAACCTTCTGGTTGATCCATGTAAACACTCTCTTCTAGATGTCCATTTAGAAAAGCTGTTTTTACATCCATCTGCCAGATTTCATAGTCATGGAAGGCAGCAATGGCAAGCATGATCCGAATGGATTTAAGCATAGCTACTGGCGAAAAAGTTTCATCGTAGTCCAATCCTGGTCTTTGACGAAAACCTTTTGCTACTAGTCTAGCTTTGTGCGTTTCCACTTGTCCAAATGTACCAATCTTCTTTTTGAAGATCCATTTGCATCCAACTGGTTTTACCCCAGGAGGAGCAACTTCTAAAGTCCATACTTTATTGGTATACATGGATTCCATTTCGGATCTCATTGCATCCAGCCACTTTACTGAGTCGCTACTTGTGATAGCCTGCTGAAAACTAGTAGGCTCATCATCATCGATGATGCAATCCTCTCGATCCCCATCAAGAAGGAAACCATAGTATCTTTTAGGAGGATGAGAAAGCCTACTAGATCTGCGGAGTGGCGTTGGTTCGTCATGTTCTATTGAAGTCTGAGATTCTTCTAAGTCTTTGGTTACAGTTTGAGGTTCTGGAATTTCTTCCAGTTCTACCGCGTTCCCACTAATTTCTTTTGCAAGAAATTCGCTTTCTAAGAAGACAATGTGACGAGCGACAAACACCTTTTGTTCTTCAGTGTGGTAGACCATGTACCCCCTTGAATGCTTGGGGTATCCTACAAACTTGCACAAAACCGATCGCGCCTCGAGCTTGTCCGGATTATGCTTTTTGACATATGCCGGACACCCCCATATCTTTATATACTTGAGATATGGTCTCTTCCCACACCACATTTCATATGGAGTGGTAGGTACAGACTTAGTTGGAACTCTATTTAATAGATATGCGGCTGATTCTAGAGCAAATCCCCAGAAGGAAAGTGGTAACTCAGCACTACTCATCATCGAACGTACCATATCTAATAGCGTGCGATTCCTTCTTTCTGATACACCATTATGCTGAGGTGTATAAGGAGGAGTAAGCTGAGAGAGTATTCCATTTGCTTTCAAGTATTCAAGGAAACTGGTACTTAAGTATTCTCCACCTCGATCAGATCGAAGTGTCTTGATGCTTTTACCAGTTTATTTCTCTACTTCATTTTTATACTTCTTAAACTTCTCAAAAGCCTCGGATTTATGCTTTATTAAGAACACATGTCCATACCTAGAGAAGTCATCAGTAAAAGTGATGAAGTAGGAGTGACCACTTCGTGCATGTATAGACATCGGACCACATACATCACTGTGTATTAGTTCCAAGAGTTCGGTGGCTCTTTCTCCGTATCCGGTGAACGGAGATTTGGTCATTTTTCCTTTGATACATGATTGACAAGTTGCATATGATGAATATTCAAACGGATCTAGATATCCATCTTTATGTAACTTAGTCAACCTTGTTTCATTTATATGACCAAGTCTACAATGCCATAGGAAGGCTTGATTCGAATCTGGAGCCTTTCTTTTACGCGTGTTTTGAATATTGAAAATTTGTGGTTGATTAAGTATGTATATGCCGTTTTCCAGTGTGCCAAACCCAATCAGTTCTTGATTTAGGAGAATGTTCATGACATTTCTTTCAAGCACAAAATTATATCCTTTATTAGACAATAAAGATACTGATATAATATTACACAACATACTGGGAATACAAAAACAGTTATACAATACCAAAATGTTTCCACTATTCAACCCTAGGTGATATTCCCCTATTGCAACTGCATCCACATGCATTCCATTGCCCATCCGGAGAGTCATATCACCTGCCCCCAGTACTCTACTGTTTCTCAGATCCTGCAAAGAATTACAGATGTGAGAACCAAAACCGGTATCAAGTACCCATGAAGTAGAGTTTACTGAAAGACAATTTTCGATTACGAACACACCTGAAGTAGAAGCAACTGCTTGCTTCATGTCCTTGGCTTTGAAGGCCTGACAATCCTTCTTCCAGTGCCCCTGCTTGTGACAATAGAAACACTCATTCTTTTCTGCCTTCACCCTTCCTGCCTTGTTCGTTCCCTGCACCTTCTTGACCCCACCCTTCGGTTTGGTGGCTTTCATCTTCTTCTTCCCTTTAGCTTTCGCTTTAGTTTTAGAAGAAGATGATTGGCCAACATACAGAACGGGGGTCTTCTCCTTTTTCAAGGAGGTCTCTGCTACCCTCAACATATTGAGGAGCTTTGGAAGATCCGCTTCCATTTCGTGCATGTTGAAGTTCAGCACGAACTGAGAGAAGGTGTGGGGAAGGGACTGCAAAATCAAGTCGATGTACAAATAATTCTCTAGCACGCATCCCAGGTTTGCGAGTTCCTCAATGAGGATGATCATTTTGAGGACGTACTCTCCAACAGGCGATCCTGGAGCTAACCTCATCTGGAATAGTTTCCTTGAGGTTTCGTACCTCGCGATACGGGAGTGTTCACCATACAATTCCTTGCAATGGAGGAATATGGATGCAATATCCATACTCTCGTGCTGTTTCTGGAGTTCATTATTCATGGACGCCAGCACGATACACTTAGCTCGCTCACAATCTAGATCCCAGGTTTTACGAACTTCCTTGTCCGCAACTGAGGAATCTGGTCCTGGGATAAGGGGAGGAACAGCGGTGGTAACATATGCAACTTTGTCATAAGTCAGCGCAATATTGACGTTTCTTAGCCAATCTTTATAGTTCTGCCCGGTCAGTATATTCTTTTCAAGTAATAGTTTTAGTCCAGTCATGGTAGCTGCCAGAGAGAGAGAAAAGAAAACACTCAGCATATGCTCTTGCAAGTTTAGATTGGTTTATTAATTTATCTAAACAGGATGGCTCCCACTGTTTCCTCAAATCCTTCTTCAAAACCTAAAAGAAGAACTAGTCAGGATTTAATCACACGTCACAATACTTGCTTAACCTTTCAGCCAGGCTGGTGTTGGTACTTCGAGGGAGGTTTTCCAACGCTTTCGCGAAGTTCCTTAATTAAATAACCTCTTTTCCCTGGAGGCATAGCCCCTCTAACACCTTTCTAGGCACCTACTTGGTTTATAGCATTGATTGTTAAGTGAGAGAAATTCCCGAGAGTAATCCTACTCATCAGTGGGATCGGGATCCAACTATCATTGCATGATGCCCTAGATGGAAGCCACTCTAGTCACCACACTCCAGAAGGTAAGCTAAATCTGCAAGTTTCTTTTATGTTTGAAACTCCCGATGTGATTTTTACCCCAAGCTCTTATAGACCTTGACGTAGGCCAACAAGTCATAAGACGCAAGTCAAGTTCTACCCGTCGTTGTCCTGATCAATTTAAATACATCGTACAAGCCCTTGACGTAGGCCAACAAGGTGTACGTCTGTATTAAACTAATGCATCTATCTATGCAACAAATAGGCACACACACTGCTACCATACACTATGCCTTGACGTAGGCCAACAAGCATAGCATGAATACGATGTGCTGTCTATCTGAAACGACGGAGGGTTACGGCTGGTTTTTGGCAAAAAACCTTTAACGTAATGAACTTGATTTGATCGAAAGAACTATGATAGCTTTTATTAAAAGGAGTGGTTTAAGCTCCGCATTTAAAATTTGCTTTTTCAAGAAAACCGAGTGGTTTTTAGAAATTGTTCCAACGATTCAGTTTAGGTTTTATTTTCTTTGCATTAAAAATAATGCGTCCCATCTTTAACCTATCATTGCAGATAACAACGAAAATATGACGTCCTCTTATGCCATCCGCATTCGCCACGGGGTCCCGTCATCACCCGTTAGGTTACTTAACTAACGACAGAGCGGGGGCTGGGCTAGTGCGGGTGGAAACGTAAGCGACGTCTAAATAGCTATCATATATATAGATATTTTACATTCGTCTGACGCAATGATATACATTCCAGAACACAGATAAACAATATTGGATTTGCAAGCAATCTGTATTTCTTTTGAGCCTGCAAGAAAAGACAGATTACACAGTTGTGATGAATAGCCATTACCCCACCCAAGATCCCTACGGGTACGGCAAACTACCCGCCCGGCAGTTTGTGCACCCCACCTTGGATCTGTCCTAGGAGCAAAAACAGTAAAAAGAAATAATACAACGGTGGCTACAACCGCAACCTGGATGTGCCCCGCGAAATAATATTACAACTTATTACAATTACATCAAATGAATTAAAACAATAACCCATCACAAAAACCCGGCTAATCACCACAACAGTCCAATACAGTTTATATGCACAAACAGTTAAGATCATTACAGAAATGTGCAACCCCCTGCCAACCGACATACTAGCAGTTAGGGGAGGTTTACGAACACATTATACAATCACAGATATAATCCAATATGCAAATACTGTACAATTTCGATCGATTAAACACTTTCAATATTGCTCCAAAATCTGCTCTGTAAAACTGAAACCTGAGCAACAATAAAATATTCCAGAAAATCCCAAATTCAACAGAGAACCCACCCAAGAAAACTGGGATCATGACTCGGCAACTCGGCCGCGGAAGGGCGGCGGATCGGTGGGATCCGCCGCGGAACCGCGGTCGTTTGGTCGAGTCATGGCCCCAAATTTCTTGGGTGTTCTTCTGGTGTCACAACAAGCTTTCTGAACATCCCTGAACAATTTTTGGACTTCATTTAAAATTCGACAGAAACTTGTAATTTTTAGGGTTTTCCGGCTTCGTTTTTCCGTTCGAAATTCATACAAATTTGCGATTAAGTTAAAACTTGTTTAGCTAGGCTCTGATACCACTATAAGTCGATGTTCAACACCCCAATACTTGTGGGGAGGCGGAAATATGAATAACAATCAAGTTCTATGATCAAACATCGATTAACCGTACGAATCGTTTGCTATACAAGTTTTAACAAAAGCTTTAGAGTTTTAATCTACCATGCGAAGGGATTATACCAAACGGTTCTAGTCCTTCGTCTTGATGTTGTCTACGGCCTCTTTGGATCTCCACGTCCTCTTCGGCTTTCTCCCGTGATAGACGATCCACCCGAGAACCCTAATCCAAGCTATAACCTCTAAACTTGAGGTTACTTAGTTTCTCTAGTTGCTAAATAGAGTAGCTAAGATGATGTAGAGATTGGTTATGGAGTAATTAGTCTTTCCTAATCCTTGTTCTCAACTCATGAGGGTAGGATTAGGGTTTGGTGAAGGAGAGAGAACTTGAAGAGAGAGAGTGAGAAGATGATAATGATATTATTATATTGAATAAAGCTTCTCACTTGATATATATGAAACATAATGAATAAGAAAGAAATGAATAATAAGTGAATATTCATCATGTTTCATTTAATCAAGTGTGTGATTCATCATGTGAGTCATTAAGCAATAAATGATGCTTTAATGACATGATGAATCACTCACAATGAGTCACTAATTCAATAAATGAAAATGCCACCTCTCTCTTTATGTCACATCCTTCTAGAAGCTTCTCGGAAAATTACGAGAACGCCCCTCTCATCCGTGAAAACACGGAAAAACTTTAGACTGTATAAATCCAATAACCTGATACTAGAATCTGGCTTAAACCAAAGCCGGCTAGTAAAAACTGTCCGAATGTCGTACGTGCGATCAAACACGTATGCGTCCGAACCTTTGTCGTAAAACCATACGACCTCTATATCTTTTCGCCTGGGTTTGGGATATCTCTGTGTGGGACTCTAAAGACTCGACTACTACGCTGGCAGTGGGTTTAACCACAGACCGCAAGCGGCACTAGCTGTACGTAACGGTCCCCAGGTAGTTGTCGATAAGAAAGCTGATGAGGTAACCCATCTGAAATCCTACTGAGCCTGTCTGTGACAATATCCGCGCAGTCCGGTCTGTTCGTCTAAGAGTATCACATGTACGGTCTAGGGAGGTGGTGGACGTCAGACCCCTAATAACCATACAAGTCGTGTCGGTATGGCTCTATCACCATCCGAGAATCTACTGATCAACCTATCAGTAATTCTCAATCAGCCCTGGCCAGGGACTTGTGGTAATGACCAACCGATCACCGTGCGATATCAACTCCCTATACCGGGAGAGACGAATCCCTAACAGTCACTCACTGCCTCCACATGGCTCGGGACTGTGCCCAACTGAAACCTGTTTGCACGACTCCTTTGAGCCGTGGTAGGGTAACAATCAAAGCACAGTGGGAACTCACACGAGACAAATGATGACCTTAAGTCAACGGACTATCTGCACACATGTCACCTGAGAACTGCTATCTGACGTTAGGTATAATACCATCCAGTCAGTTCTCGGCGAGTCCTGTCCGGTGTACTCACATCCAGTGAGCATCTGTATACAATCTTAGGTGAACATCACCAATGGTTGCGGGACCAATCCATTGCCCCTCGTCAGGGTCTAGATATGTATGCACTAGTCTACTCCGGAGTATCGATGCCCAATCTCGATACTCCTGCGACCAGGGACATCTAAGGGTGTGCCTATTGACTATCCAGCTCCCACTAGTATGACTGCCATCACAACGCCGGTAGTCAGACAAACACCCTATGGGCTTTATCAACATATATATATATAAATACCAAGTAAAATATATTATACGTTAAGACAAAGTCAAACCAAATAGCGTACTATCATATCAAGAAAGACTGTCATGTACATACATATCCCAAGCTTCATATACAATGTAGGCCTCTAGGGCATATATATCCAACATGTACCACGTACACTTACTTGCCGGCTCACACACATCTTCATCGGTAATTGCCATGTCACTACGCAGTAGTATTATTGCATCAGGATATGACCCTTGTATGTGCATACTATTATTCCATGTTACATGATATACCGTTATACTTGCACTTCATTTATATGTCACATACATCATTCTTTCTGATTTTGCGCATTGAGATATGTTGTTTCCATGATATTTCTGGATTTAGGAACCGCGGGTATTTCAAAGGAGAATATGTAATTGTTTTAAAAACCCGGTTACCCTTGATATAATATTTCAGTGCGTCCACCATATGTTTTCTCGGTGCTGAGAGCGACATGTGAAACCCGATTCAAGGAGGCGGATGAGGCCGATTGCGGGTACATGGTGGACCCGGTATGGTACCCCGGGGCGAGAACGGTTTCGCTGTGTAGTAGACGGTGAGCCTGGCAGAGGGACTACTACCTACCGGTGATTGGTTGGAACTGGCAGTTATCCATAGGATACCGACCAGAGTCGATAGATGGATATGGGCGTACTGCTGGGGCCGAGGGCCGATTCCGCAGACGGAGCCCGTGGGCTGATCCGGACTAACGGAGCCTGATATATGAGGATTTACGTGCCGATGCTGGGCACAGCTTTCATGATATTTTCGAGTGTCGATGCTGGGCACTCCGGTTCCATGATTTTGACATGTCGCGAGAGACACAGATGGTTTATATCCTCATATTTACATGCATGATGCTTATTGTCATTGGGCGACGAGTGGATGGGATCCATGTACATGCAGATTAATTTCATTGATCATACCTCACATTTATGATATGCTATTACCTGAGGCACTGGCACGAGCACTTGGCACTACATTCATGTATAGAGATTACATTGCCACTTTAGCATGCTTCAGCCTTATTCATATTGAGGTTATTTATATCTGATTGTATTGACCTAGGATGGGTCATACATTCGATCTCTGCTTGTAGATATTTTCTATTCATGAGTTGGCAACTCACCCCGTTGTGCCACAGTTCTTGCAGGTTTTGCCGTACAGGTTTATTACGGCTTTTCTGGCACATTGTTTCCTTTACGGGTGACTTGCTTTGGTAGGTGGGCTCTTTTGCATCAGAACCACCATTGTACATGTATTATTCATTGTATCTAGAAATTCCATCAACCAAAACTTGTATATTATTTCAGACTTAGACACTAGTGATGTATTATTTCGACCTTAGTGCCGCGTGTAGCAGTATGACGGTTTTCAGGTTATTGTGAGTTTCTTTTGAGTTTTGATCCTCGCCATTCGGCGTTGTATATTATATTGTTGTGTGGTTGTGACCGTCGATTGACGAAGAGCTAGCTCCCGCTTGGGGATGCCTTTTATCATTGCATATATTATTATTGTTGTACCCCGTTCGGGGCAAGTTTTTACAAAGGAAACTCTGCTTTGGTTAGTACTAGAGGCCGTATGGATATATGGCAGGGTTCGATCAGATATGTGCGGTATTGCACGGATCAGGATCAAACAGATATTACTAGCCGGCTTTGGTTTAAGCCGGATCCTAGTAAAGTACAGTGTAGATTTTGTCTCATTGCATTTGTATTCGGTCAGAATACAGATGCGGGTGTGTATACACAGTATCGGGGTTTTCCTGTAATTTATTACAGGACCAGTTTTCTGGAGTTGCCAGTTTGCTTTCCGTTTCGGCCATATTTCTTTGTATCTTTCATTGGCCGAAGATTGGTGGAGGATGGCTTATTTGCATTTGTGCAAATAAGCAATTTGGAAAGGGGGACTTTGCATATTATTGTATCATGATACTTGCACCATCATTTGACTTCTTTTGACCATGATGGCTTGACTTATGGTTTCATGATGGTTGTGGTGGAGTGTTGGTCTTTGTTTGTTATCATGCTTGTTGATTATGAAGGGTTATGATGTTTGATGTGAGACTTGCCTTTTTCCCTTTTACACTCTACCTTGCATTATTCTTGTCCCATGGGATTATTTCCTCACTCCATTCCATTCTCTCCCCACCACCATAAGCCATGGCCGGCCAAGCTCAATGGGGGCTGTCCAAATTTGATATGTGGGATTTTGTTCTCTTTTGGCTTTGGAAAAATCCCACAACACCATCTCCAAAAGCTTGTATCATTCCTCCACCAAAAGGGCAATTTCTTAAACCCCAAATGAAACATAACACTACACCATTCTGCAGCAAACCTTGGGCACGTCGACTCGCCAGCTTCGTGCCCGAGTTGCTTCGGTATAGAGGTGGGAGCCCGTAAAAGCAGCAGGAGACATGGTGCCCTTCCGGCGACTTGGTGGAGACCGGAGATTCCGCGGGAGATCGGGACGACGACGAGAAGACCGGAGGACTCGGATCACTCGGTATATCTCTCTTCCCCATCTTGTAGTTAGCTAGGACTGGTTTAATGGCACGATCCGGGTATTTAGTGCGCGGTGGTGCCGGTTTAGAAAATTAAAGTTAACCATCGCTTCCGCATTTGGCCTCGGGATGGAGGCCGGGGCGCCGCCGTGCACTATCAGTGGTATCAGAGCCTCGCCATTAACCTAGTCTAGCTTTGTCTAATGTGTTTTACACTTCCGATCGAACAAATGTTCCGAAAACCCAATAACACATGCATCAGTTTTCTGTCGATTTTTTTCAGGCTCGAACATTTTTTCAGGTTGTTGAATAGTAATGTACTGGAAGTTATAAGCATTCTGTAGAAATTCGATACAGTAACTCGACTATGGGAGCGCGAAACCACGGCCAAACCCCCCTTTGGGCCGCGGTTCCGCCGCACAATGATGTCATTGCCGTATCAAATTTCTGCAGTTGCTTTCTGGGTTAAAAATAGGGTTTTTGGAATATTAATTTTGGGCCCAGAATTTCTTGATGTGCTACAGTAGTACTTGGGGCCCACTTGTTAAATTTTGATCGATCGGATATTTTAAACACATTAGTTCACAGTATTTACATTATATCCGCGACCGTGAATGTCACTTGATCGGTAAATCCTGTCTAACTGCTATAGCCCGGTTAGACGGGTTTGCGAACGTGACCTTCACGTTGATGTTCTGTGATTGTGTTGTGATGTTGTGGATTGGTCGTGGGGGATAGCCTGGATGCAATGCTAGTACAGTTGTTTTTGTTGTATTATGTACATTTGATATTGCGGAGCGAGCGTCCAACATGTGGACTGCCGTCACTGCCTGTTTGTATTATTATTTTGGGGCACGACCAGGTTGCGGTCGATGTACCCGTTGTATGTATTTTTTACTTTCTGTACTAGGATTACCCCAAGGAAGGGTGTACGGATAGCCGGGTTCTAGAGGGCAACGGGCCCGCATCTCATGGCATTGAAACGGAGGGGGCTTCACTCTAGAATTAGCGGGCTATTCGTCGCACTCGTAGGGGGTACAGGTTGACCCAGGAGGGGTGCCCAAGTTACAAGATTCCGTGAAGTGCTGGGTGGTCCATTCACGGTGCTGAAGGGGGCTGCCTCGCTTCAGGTTTTGGCGGGTAACTTGCAGCGCCCGTAGGGGTCTAGGATTTCATTGCACAGGCTATCCACACGACCAGGGGAACGTCGGGTTTCAGTAGTGGCTCTGTGAAACCCGGGGATCCAAGATATCTGTATTGTTCGGTGATGCTGTGCATTTCTGTGATGTTGCATTTTATCACGCCTTGAGCGAAATATTATATATTGGTATATATATTAGTAGATGTTGTATATGTTTTGCATCCGCGCTAGTCCAGTCCCCGCTCTGTCGTTAGTTAGCTAACCTAACGGGTAATGACGGGACCCAGTGGCGAATGCAAATGGCATATACGCACATCAATATATTTTCGTTCTTTGTGGTGTGATCAATTGATGGGACTGCGTTGATTCGGATCAATGCAAGTTAAAAAACAAACCTAATCTGATGTTGTTGGAACACTTTTCAATAAGCTGTTATTGCAAGTGTTGGAGATAGTGCCCTCAGAGTCAATTATTGGATCACAGGCACGTGATTGCAATGATTGAGGGATGACCTATCCCGGTAGGACAGTCTTACTTGAGATGATAGTATGTTATCTGGTTTTACCTTTATCATCGTGTACTGCTTTAGGTGACCTTACAGGTCGCTATTACACGATGATAGAGCCCCTAGGATTCTTGATTGACTGCCAGCAGTATGAGGGCGATCATATACGTGAGAGCTGGTGGTCTATAAGCACATCCTTAAAAGGTCCCTAGTCGTGGGAGTTTCGAGACAGGGCGTCGATTCTCCAGAGTAGACTAGTGTATACAGTCGAGACCCCGACGAGGGGTGGTGGCCGGTCTCACAAGCCACTGGTGTCAGTTGGTTCACCTAAGATGTATACAGGTGCTCATTGGGTTATGAGTACACCGGACAGGACTCGCCGGGAACATGCTAGTTGGTCTTATACTTGAAGTCAGATAGCAGTTCCCTGGTGACATGTGTACAGGTTAGTTCATCGACCTGAGATCGTCATTTGTCTCGTGTGAGTTCCCACTGTACTTTGATTACTACCCTACCACGGCTCAAAGGAGTCGTGCAAACAGGTTTTAGTTGGGTACAGTCCCGAGCCACATGGAGGCAGTGAGCGGATCTGCAGGGGTTCGTCTCTCTCGGTATTGGGGGTGAGGTCGCGCTGTGTCTAGGAGAGCCATTACACAAAGCCCTCGGCCGAGGCAGGAGATTTACTGGTAGGTATTCCAATAGTATCTCAGGGTGTTCTGGGCTACACTCCAACACGACTTGTACCGCTTTTGGGGGTCTGACTTTTACCAACCCCCTAGGCCCGCCATGCGATACTCATAGACGAACGGACCGGACTGTACGGATATTTTCACTGACAGGCTCAGTAGGGTGTCAGGATGAGTTCGCTCATCGACGTCCCTTTTGGTCAATAGCTGGTGGCCCGTCACGTATTGGCTTATACCTCTGACGTGCTAGTGGTTAAATCCACAGCCATAGTATTGACGAGTCTTTAGAGTCCACCACACTTTCAGTTACTCAAGCTTTCGGGCGAAACGTTGTAGAGGCCGTATGGAGATATGGCAGGGTCCGATCAGATACGTGCGGTATTGCACGGATCAGGATCGGACGGTTTGTACTAGAGGCCGTATAGATATATGGCAAGGTTCGATCAGATACGTGCGGTATTGCACGGATCAGGATCGAACGGATATTACTAGCCGGCTTTGGTTTAAGACGGATCCTAGTTTAGTACAGTGTAGATTTTGTCTCATTGCATTTGTATCCGGTCGGAATACAGATGCGGGTGTGTATGCACAGTATCGGGGTTTTCCTGTAATTTATTACGGGATCAGTTTTCTGGAGTTGCCAGTTTGCATTCCGTTCCGGCCGGTTTTCCTTTGTTCTTTCCCGGCCGGACTTTTCCGATGGAGGGGGTTATTTGCAAGTTTGCAAATAACTTTTTGTGGAGGGGTTTTCTTGCTTTTGTGAGGCTTCATGATGGTTCATAATCATGAGATTCTTTTTGAATCAAACCTTTGCTTTATTTGTGATTAGAAATGAGATGAAGGTTGGATATGACTTTGTTATCATGGCTTTTGATGTGGTCACCTCTTGCCTTTTACTACACTCACCTCCCTTTGGATTATGCTTCATTCCCTCCACCATTTCCATAAGATATAGGCCGGCCACATCTTGGAGAGGGAGGAAGAGGGTTCATTTTGTATGAGGAATTTCATTTTCATCTCATTCTTCTTGTTACTAAAATCCTCACATCACTCCAAAGTTCATTCCTTCTATTCCTCCATCAAGGCAACTTCGTATACCCCAATGAGACAAGCATTTCTACACTACAATCTACAGCAAACCTTGGGCACGTCGACTAGCCAGCTTCGTGCCCGAGTTGCCTCGGTATTGAGGTGGGAGCCCGTAAAAGATGCAGACGATGTGGTGCCCTTTCGGCAAGGAGGCGACGACCGGAGTTTCCGCGGGAGATCGGGACGATGACGAGAAGACCGGAGGACTCGGATCGCTTGGTATATCTCTCTTCCCATCTCTAGTTTGCTAGTATCGGTTAATGGTTACGATCCGGGTTTATTGTCTGCGGTAGCGCCAGTTTAAAAGTTAAGAAAATTTTTGATTCCGCATTTTGCCCTCGGATAGATGGCCGGGGCACTGCCGTGGCGCAACATGGTATCAGAGCCACGCCATTAACCTAGTCTAGCTTTGTCTAATGTGTTTTACTTTTCCGATCGACCAAAATTCCAAAATCCGCGTTTTGCTTGCATCAGTTTTCTGTTGAAATTTTTTGAAGTCCAAAAATTTTTCAGGTTGTGGAAAAGTGATGTGCTAGATGGAATAAGAGTTCTGTAGAAATTCGATGCACTAATTCCACTACAGGAGCGCGGAACCGCGGCCAAACCCCCCTTGGGCCGCGGTTCCGCCGCACTATGTTGGGTTTGCTGCATCAATTTTCTACAGTCTCTTTCTGGGGTGTTTTTAGGGGTTTTGGAATATTAAACTTGGGCCCAGAATTTCTGTGAGTGCTACAGTATTGCTTGGGGGCCCACTTGTTAATTTTTGATCGATCGGATATTTTAAACACATTATTTCACAGTATTTACATTATATCTGCGACCATGAATGTCACTTGATCGGTAAATCCTGTCTAACTGCTATAGCCCGGTTAGACGGATTTGCGAACGTGACTTTCACGTTGATGTTCTGTGTATTGCTGTGATGTTGCGGATCGGTCGTGGGGATAGCCTGGTTGCAATGCTAGTACAGTTTTTGTTGTATTATGTATATTTGATATTGCGGGGCAAGCGTCCGACATGTGGACTGCCGTCACTGCCTGTTTGTATTATTCTTTTGGGGCACGACCTGGTTGCGGTCGATGTAACCGTTGTATGTATATTTTACTTTCTGTACTAGGATTACCCCGCGGAGGGGTGCACGGATAGCCGGGTTCTAGAGGGCAACAAGCCCGCATCTCATGGTGTTGAGACGGAGGGGGCTTCACTCTAGGATTGGCGGGCTATTCGCCGCACTCGTAGGGGGTACAGGTTGACCCAGGAGGGGTGCCCAAGTTACCGAATTCCATGAAGTGCTGGGTGGTCCATTCACGGTGCTGAAGGGGGCTGCCTCGCTTCAGGTTTTGGCGGGTGACTTGCCGCTCCCGTAGGGGTCTAGGATTTCATTGCACAGGCTATCCACACGACCAGGGGAACGTCGGGTTTCAGCAGCGGCTCTATGAAACCCGGGGATCCCAGATATCTGTATTGTTCTGTGATGCTGCACTTTTCTGTGATGTTGCATTTTATCACGCCTTGAGCAGATATAATATATTGGTATATATATTAGTAGATGTTGTATATGTTTTACATCCGCGCTAGTCCAGTCCCCGCTCTGTCGTTAGTTAGCTAACCTAACGGGTAATGACGGGACCCAGTGGCGAATGCGGATGGCATATACATACATCAGTATATTTTCGTTCTTTGTGGTGTGATCAATTGATGGGACTGCGTTGATTCGGATCAATGCAAGCTAAGCAAACCTATTCTGATGTTGTTGGAACATTTTTCCAAAATGCTGTTATTGAAAGGACGTTCACTTTTGTTTTGCATCGTGGTATTCAGTTGGAATATCCTGCTCCTCAGTCGACGAGGCAAGGGCCGAGATCCCTTCACCGGGAGTGACCCTTTGGACAGAAGTTTGCGTCAGGGCAATAACTTCACTTTAGCCGATTGCCTTTTGCTTTGCATCGTGGTATTCAGTTGGAATATCCTGCACCTCATTCTACGGGGAAAGAGCCAAGATCCCTTCACCGGGAGTGACCTCTTTAGCAAAGGTTTTCGTCACTATATTTTTTTATAAAAGGCTATGCAGTTCCTTCAACGATATCAAGTTCATTACGTTAAAGGTTTTTCGCCAAAAACCAGTCGTAGCCCTCCGTCATTTCTTACGGGTATTATTTAGTATTCGTGCTGCGTTTGTTGACCTAGTCAAGACGCAGTGTTCGGTAGCTAAGTGGTACTTGTTTGTTGCATAAATGGGATTGGTTAGGACAGTCGTGTGGCCTTGTTGACCTAGTCAAGGGCACGTACGGGTGGGTTTAATGCAATCCAGAATAATGACGGGTTGAACTTGACTAGCGGTTTATGGTTTGTTGACCTAGTCGAGGTCATAAACCGCTTGGGGTAAAAACATACATCGGGAGTTTCTAAAGAAACTGAAACTTGCCAGGCATGCGCATACCTTCTGGAGTGTGGTGACTTGAGTGGATTCCGTCAAGTTATCATGCGATGATAGTTGGATCCCGATTCCCACTGATGAGTTGGTTTACTCCTCGGGTGATCCCGGCTAATTCTTCTTTCAGGTTTGGGAAAGAATTTGACGTTACAGTGGGAGGTTTCCTGATTAGATAAAGTGATAACCATTCTGATCTAGGTTAGAGTGCACGCTGAGTGTTTCTTTTCTCTCTCTCTTTGGCAGCGACCAATGACCCGACCCTAGACTATGACTCAGTGACCAAGTTGACCGAACCTTCTTAACACTGGCTTTTGGATTGTTAGAGTTGCAAACCTCATTGCCACTCCTACTTTTACCCTTTTCTCCAGGACACCCCGTATTACTACGAACGTCCACTTCCATTGGACAAAATCATCGTATGGTTATATACGAACTCGAAGGAATTCGAGGATGGTTTCCGGTTCTGGAGAAAACGAATAGGATTATTCAGTTGTCCTTTCCTTTTACCTTCTCTCAGGTTGCGAGTACTCCTTGGTTTAGGGGTAGTACACCCATTATGCTTATTGGATAATCTTCTTCCAAACCTTAGGCTGGTGCCGAACGGTGGGGAATGAAGAAAACCAATTAGCATAACGATGGTGTGCAGAAGGTATTAAGATTAAGACAAAGCAAGGGATTAGTAAGAGGGAAAAGTAAATTGCGACTGATATTCACGACCAAACCAAGTATTTCTTCGCCAATCCTAAATCACCTTTGTATTTCTCCAGGACACTCCGTATCACTATGAAGATCCACAGTTTATTGGATACTCCATCGTATGGTTATATACGAACTCGAAAGGAACTTGTTCCAGTTCGGGGATGGATTTTGGTCCAGGAGAAATAGGAATAAGGTTTATTCGGTTGTCTTTTATCTTCACCTTCTCTCGCATTGCGAGTGCTCCTAGGATTAGGACAGTACACCCATTACGCTTATTGGATAGTCTTCTTCCAAACCATAGGCTGGTGCCGAACGGTAAGGAAGGAAGAAAACCAATTGGCCTAAAGGGGTGTGCAGAAGGTAATGACTAAAAACATATAAAGGGATTTGGAAAGGTGGCAAAGAATTATACGGTTACAGTCGTGAATCTGGAAGAAGCTTTACTAGGAATACCGGGATACCCCATCGAAACATTTCAATGTTTCAGCTTCGCTGTGTACTGTTAAAAGAAAACTGATTTCCCGATTAGACACTTGCTCCAGGGTATGTATTTACCAGGTTGGATTCTCACATCTGTATGGTTTTACAGATGATGAGTGGGAGCAAGTTATTGGGAATTGGGTGACCATCCTCATTATATCGGGATTCGTTGTAATTGGTGATAATTGAGGAAGCCACCTAGGTTGTTTGCCGGTCGGCAAATATTTGGTTTTGAATATCCGTTGTTATGCACCAATTTCAAATTGATATATCTGTACGTCTATTTTTATAGAGTGAGATGTACCTTTTTGAAATTATGTCTATGACATTTACCTATATCAGTGGATGGTTAGGTAAGGAGCATTGAACAGCGGTGTAATTCTTCTTAACCATAAATACAGTTTTCAAACTACGACGCACAGTGAATGAGTTATTAGACTCAGGGAACTTATACAGAGTATTGTGTATTGTCCAGTGTCCATTAGGACAGAGGGGTTGGTCCTCGTACTATATTCTGCTTACTTATAACTTCTCTAGTTCTTAGACAGGTGTTTCGTAGAAACACAGGGTCCATGTTTTGAGAAGTTATAGGTATATGAATAAAGTAGAGAACCAGGTATTGCAAGTATCGGGATTCTTCAAGGTGATCGAAGATGTAGATACTTGTGAATGGTATTCAGTTGATAGTAATGATTAAGAGAACTAGCTTCTCTTTCAGGTTGCTCATAATTGGAAGTATTCCTAAGTTGAGTGACGCTGATCGGCCTTTTTCCATTTTAGTTGACATGCACTGGAGACAGCTGCATGATTTGAATCTGGTTCCAATTAAATCAGTGCCTCTGTTTCTATATTAGATATAGAACAGTTCATATCTTGACATTGTTAAGGTACGGGGAGTTGTCCGGCTTATGCTTAAAACCAGACTCTGGATAACTCAAGGCACGTTTCTGTAATGGCTGTTTGTGGGTTGACTCGGGCTATGACGAGGATTGATTTTCTACCATCTGGAAGATCAATAGTGATATTGTTCTTGACTCGCCACAATTTTAAAAGAAATGGATTTTTTTTTTCAGAAAACCGTAGTGGGAGTATGGTAGAACTGGAAGTGATTCCAGAACCGCAAACGATTACTGAAAATTTGATAGGAACCTAAAGATTCAATCTGGCTTGACATTCCATTAGCCACTTCGCAGATATGGTGGGTAACCTCAGGCATTCGAGAGGTACTTCGGTATGCTCAAGGACGGTCCCAGGGAGGTTCTTGTTTACCCAGACTTTCCATTGCTGTTGTTCCAGACTGTGAGACCCGGCAGGAGGATGAGTATAGCGTCGTTCTAAACTAGCTTTAGAAGTGTACGTCTATATGACTCTGCCAGAGGGTTGTCGTAGTCAGTGGGAGCAGCGGAAGCATTGGTGGACAGGTGGCTTATGTCTATTCATAGACTTAAGCACATATAGCGGAGATAGATCATCTATTTCTGATGTAACAGTCATAGGTTTGACTTCATCAGAATAGGGGATAGATCTGTTAAGAAGGTAGTAGGGTGTGGTGTCCTGGTATTTGGATGACATACACAGAGTAGGAAGTGATGTTCCTATACTACGATCGGTTATACTTTGGTTGTCACACAGTAGTTTCTCCATATGGCACTTGGATATTATATCAGACATTCTGGTTACTAGATCTATAGTTTTAGATCTAGATTTGGGTGGTTTCCTAATCTGGGTACCTTGACAGCATTCTATGAGTATTTAGAATGGACGACTCCTAGCACGGTAGTACACTTGCAGGTAATGGAGTCACCCTCTCCAAAGGTGACTTACAGACTAAAGGGGAGAGGGATACGCATGATTGACAGATCACTTGCTTAGGCAATTGAGTCAATCATGAGATGTCAAGTACCACACCAGATGTTATTCTTGCAGTAGGTGCAGTAAGTTGATATTAATACAATCCTGGAGAAACAGTCGGAAGCAGTTTTAGAACATAAGTTGATGTTCTAGGGATGTGATAACGACAGCCTCTTTTAGGAGACAGTTATCATTCCAGGCTTCCAAGGTGACATGGATGGCAGAGTGGCTGTCAGAGTTATAGTTTCTCCTTCTGACGAGGGGCAGTATTTTGGACAGGTGGTCCAAGGCAATACTGAGGGAGGCATGGCGCTGGGTACTGATTAAGTTCAGTTATCGATACAGTCTAAGAAGTTTGGATTTGGAGTTCATTTATGAGCTAGGTCCCATCAGATAACCAGACATACTCTAAAACAGGTATTGCTCATTTCGGGAGATGGTTTTCTCTGCGAGCTTGAGATATAGAGAGACATAGAAAGAAACATCACGGCGGATCAACTCACTGAGGCTATTCCTCGAACGCAATAGTTTCGCAAACGAGCTTTGTGAGATTGACTAGTAGAGGAGTTGGGTGTTCGGTATCACATGGGCTGTGAGTATGCGACATCGCAATAATTAGCCTTGAGTGCAAATGCGAGATTGTTGGAGATAGTGCCCTCAGAGTCAATTATTGGATCACAGGCACGTGATTGCAATGATTGAGGGAGGACCTATCCCGGTAGGACAGTCTTACTCGAGATGATAGTATGCTATCTGGTTTTACCTTTATCATCGTGTACTGCTTTAAGTGACCTTACAGGTCGCTATTACACGATGATAGAGCCCCTAGGATTCTTGCTTGAGTGCCAGCAGTATGAGGGCGATCATATACGTGAGAGCTGGTGGCCTATAAGCACATCCTTAAAAGGTCCCTAGTCGTAGGAGTTTCGAGACAGGGCATCGATTCTCCAGAGTAGACTAGTGTATACAGTCGAGACCCCGACGAGGGGCGGTGGCCGGTCTCACAAGCCACTGGTGTCAGTTGGTTCACCTAAGATGTATACAGGTGCTCATTGGGTTATGAGTACACCGGACAGGACTCGCCGGGAACATGCTAGTTGGTCTTATACTTGACGTCAGATAGCAGTTCCCTGGTGACATGTGTACAGGTTAGTTCATCGACCTGAGATCGTCATTTGTCTCGTGTGAGTTCCCACTGTACTTTGATTACTACCCTACCACGGCTCAAAGGAGTCGTGCAAACAGGTTTTAGTTGGGTACAGTCCTGAGCCACATGGAGGCAGTTAGCGGATCTGCAGGGGTTCGTCTCTCTCGGTATTGGGGGTGAGGTCGCGCTGTGTCTAGGAGAGCCATTACACAAAGCCCTCGGCCGAGGCAGGAGATTTACTGGTAGGTATTCCAATAGTATCTCAGGGTGTTCTGGGCTACACTCCGACACGACTTGTACCGCTTTTGGGGGTCTGACTTTTACCAACCCCCTAGGCCCGCCATGCGATACTTATAGACGAACGGGCCGAACTGTACGGATATTGTCACTGACAGGCTCAGTAGGGTGTCAGGATGAGTTCGCTCATCGACGTCCCTTTTGGTCAATAGCTGGTGGCCCGTCACGTATTGGCTTATACCTCTGACGTGCTAGTGGTTAAATCTACAGCCATAGTATTGACGAGTCTTTAGAGTCCACCACACTTTCAGTTACTCAAGCTTTCGGGCGAAACGCTGTAGAGGCCGTATGGAGATATGGCAGGGTCCGATCAGATACGTGCGGTATTGCACGGATCAGGATCGGACGGTTTGTACTAGAGGCCGTATAGATATATAGCAAGGTTCGATCAGATACGTGCGGTATTGCACGGATCAGGATCGAACGGAGATTACTAGCCGGCTTTGGTTTAAGCCGGATCCTAGTTTAGTACAGTATAGATTTTGTCTCATTGCATTTGTATCCGGTCGGAATACAGATGCGGGTGTGTATGCACAGTATCGGGGTTTTCCTGTAATTTATTACGGGACCAGTTTTCTGGAGTTGCCAGTTTGCATTCCGTTCCGGCCGGTTTTCCTTTGTTTTTTCCCGGCCGGACTAGTCCGATGGAGGGGGTTATTTGCAAGTTTGCAAATAACTTTTTGTGGAGGGGTTTTCTTGCTTTTGTGAGGCTTCATGATGTTTCATAATCATGAGATTCTTTTTGAATCAAACCTTTGCTTTATTTGTGATTAGAAATGAGATGAAGGTTGGATATGACTTTGTTATCATGGCTTTTGATGTGGTCACCTCTTGCCTTTTACTACACTCACCTCCCTTTGGATTATGCTTCATTCCCTCCACCATTTCCATAAGATATAGGCCGGCCACATCTTGGAGAGGGAGGAAGAGGGTTCATTTTGTATGAGGAATTTCATTTTCATCTCATTCTTCTTGTTACTAAATTCCTCACATCACTCCAAAGTTCATTCCTTCTATTCCTCCATCAAGGCAACTTCGTATACCCCAATGAGACAAGCATTTCTACACTACAATCTACAGCAAACCTTGGGCACGTCGACTAGCCAGCTTCGTGCCCGAGTTGCCTCGGTATTGAGGTGGGAGCCCGTAAAAGATGCAGACGATGTGGTGCTCTTTCGGCAAGGAGGCGACGACCGGAGTTTCCGCGGGAGATCGGGACGATGACGAGAAGACCGGAGGACTCGGATCGCTTGGTATATCTCTCTTCCCATCTCTAGTTTGCTAGTATCGGTTAATGGTTACGATCCGGGTTTATTGTCCGCGGTAGCGCCAGTTTAAAAGTTAAGAAAATTTTTGATTCCGCATTTTGGCCTCGGATAGACGGCCGAGGCGCTGCCGTGGCGCAACAGCAAGGACGCTCTCTTTTGTTTTGCACAGTGATATTCGGTTATGAATATCCAGCTCCTCAGTCGACGAGGCAAGGGCCGAGATCCCTTCACCGGGAGTGACCCCTTGAACAAAAAGTTTGCGTCAGGGCATTAACTTCACTATAGCCGATTACTTTTGCTTTGCATCGTGGTATTCAGTTAGAATATCCTGCACCTCATTCTACGGGGAAAGAGCCGAGATCCCTTCACCGGGAGTGACCTCTTTAGCAAAGGTTTCCGTTACTATATTTTTCATAAAAGCTATCCAGTTCCTTCAACGATATCAAGTTCATTACGTTAAAGTTTTTCAGCAGAAACCATTCGTAGCCCTCCGTCGTTTCATATGGGTAGTCAATAGTATTCAAGCTGTGTATGTTGGCCAAAGTTAAGGCACAGTGATTGGTAGCTGTTGGGTATTCATATGCAGCATAGATAGATGCGTTGGTTTGGGACAGTCGTACTACTATTTTGGCCTTCGTCAAGGGTATGTACGGGTGGGTTCAAATTAACCTGGATAATGACGGGTAGAACTTGACATGTGACTTATGATATGTTGTCCTTCGTCAAGGTCATAAGAGCATGGGGTAAAAATCACATCGGGAGTTTCTAAAGAAACTGAAACTTGCCAGATATACGCATACCTTCTGGAGTGTGATGATGTGAGCGAATTCCGTCACGTTATCATGCGATGATTGTTGGATCCCGATTCCCACTGATGAGTTGGTTTACTCCTCGGATAATCCCGACTAATTCTTCTTTCAGGTTTGGAGGAAAATTTGACGGTACAGTGGGAGGTTTCCAGATTAGATAAATTGGTAACCAATCTGATCTAGGTTAGAGTGCACGATGAGTGTTTCTTTTCTCTCTCTTCGGCAGCGACCATTGACCCGACCCTAAGACTATGCCTCAGTGACCAAGTTGACCGAACCTTCTTAAACACTGGCTTTTGGATTGTCAGAGTCGCTAACCTCATTGCCACTCCTACTTTTACCCTTTTCCCCAGGACACCCCGTATTACTACGAACGTCCACTTCCATTGGACAAAACCATCGTATGGTTATATACGAACTCGAAGGAATTTATTCGAGTATGGTTTCCGATTCTGGAGAAAACGGATAGGACTATTCAGTTTTCTTTTCCTTTTTCCTTCTCTCAGGTTGCGAGTACTCCTTGGTTTAGGAGGTAGTACACCCATTATGCTATTCACGATCAAACCAAGTATTTCTTCGCCAATCCTAAATCACCTTTGTATTTCTCCAAGACACTCCGTATCACTACGAAGATCCACAGTTTATTGGATACTCCATCGTATGGTTATATACGAACTCGAAAGGAACTTGTTCCTTCGGGGATGGATTCTGGTTCAGGAGAAATAGGAATAAGGTTTATTCGGTTGTCTTTTATCTTCACCTTCTCTCGCTTTGCGAGTGTTCCTAGGATTAGGACAGTACACCCATTATGCTTATTGGATAGTCTTCTTCCAAACCATAGGCTGGTGCCGAACGGTAGGGAAGGAAGAAAATCATTTGGCCTAAAGGGGTGTACAGAACGTAATGACTAAAGACATATAAAGGGATTTGGAGAGGTGGCAAAGAATTATACGGTTACAGTCGTGAATATGGAAGAGGCATTACTAGGAATACCAGGATACCCCATCGAAACATTTCAATGTTTCAGCTTCGCTGTGTACAGTTAAAGGAAAACCGATTTCCCGATTAGATACTTACTCTAGGGTATGTATTTACCAGGTATGATTCTCTCATCTGTATGGTTTTACAGATGATGAGTGGGAGTAAGTTATTGGGGATTAGGTGATCATTCTCATTATATCGGGATTCGTTGTAATCGGTGATATTTGAGGAAGTCACCTGGGTTGTTTGCCGGACGGCAAATATTTGGTTTTGAATATTCGCTGTTGTGCACCAATTTCAAATTGATATATCTGTACGTCTATTTTCATAGAGTGAGATATACCTTTTTGAAATTATGTCTATGACATTTACCTATATCAGTGGATGGTTAGGTAAGGAGCACTAAACAGCGGTGTAACTCTTCTAAACCATAAGTACAGTTTTCAACCTATGACACACAGGGAATGAGTTATCAGACTCAAGGGACTTATACAGAGTATTGTATGTTGTCCAGCGTCCATTAGGACAGAGGGGTTGGTCCTCGTAGTATATTCGGTTTACTTATGACTTCTCTAGTTTTTAGACATGTGTTTCGTGGAAACACAGGGTCCGAATTTTGAGAAGTTATAGGTATTTGGATAAAGTAGAGAACCAGGTGTTGCAAGTATCGGGATTCTTCAAGATTATCGAAGATGTAGATACTTGAGTATGGTATTCAGTTGATAGTAATGGTTAAGAGAACTTGCTTCTCTTTCAGGTTACTCATAATTGGAAGCATTCCTAAGTTGAGTAACGCTGATCGGCCTCTTTCCATTTAATTGACATGCACTGGAGACAGCTGCATGATTTGAATCTAGTTCAATTAAATCAGTGCCTCTGGTTCTATATTGGATATAGAACAGTTCATATCTTAACGATGTTAAGGTACGGGGAGTTGTCCGGCTTATACTTAAAACCAGACTCCAGACTGCTCAAGGCACGTTTCTGTAATGGCTGTTTGTGGGTTGACCCAGGCTATGACGAGGGTTGACTTTCTACCATCTGGAAGATCAATAGTGATATTGTTCTAGACTCGCCACAGTTTTTAATAAAAATGGATTTTTTCAGAAAAACAGTAGTGGGAGTATGGTAGAACTGGAAGTGATTCCAGAACCACAAACGATTACTGAAGATTTCATAGGAACCTAAAGATTCAATCTAGTTTGACATTCCGTTGGCCACTCCGCAGATAAGGTGGGTAACTTCAGGCATCCGAGAGGTACTCCGGTAGCCTCAAGGACGGTGACAGGGAAGTTCTTGTTTGCCCAGACTTGCCATTGCTGTTGTTCCAGGCTGCGAGACCCGGCAGGAGGATGAGTATAGCGTCGTTCTAAACTAGCTTTAGAAGTATACGTGTATATGACTCTGCCAGAGGTTTGTCGTAGTCAGTGGGAGCAGCGGAAGCATTGGTGGACATGTAGCTTATGTCTATTTATAGACTAAAGCAGATGTAGCGGAGATAGATCATCAATTTCTGATGTGACAGTCATAGATTTGACTTCATCAGAATAGGGGATGGATCTGTTGAGAAGGTAGTAGGGTGTGATGTCATGGGATTTGTATGACATACACAGAGTAGGAAGTGATATTCCTATACTACGATCGGTTATACTTTGTCGTCACACAGTGGTTTCTCCACATGGGACTTGGACATTATATCAAACATTCTGGTTACTGGATCTATGGTTTTAGATCTAGATTTGGGTGGTTTCCCAATCAAGGTACTTAAACGGCATTCTAAGAGTATTTAGAATGGACGACTCCTGGTATGGCGGTGTACCTGCAGGTGATGGAGTCACCCTCTCTAAAGGTGTCTTACAGACTAAAAGGGAGAGGGATGTGCATGATTGGCAGATCACTTGCTCAGGCAATTGAGTCAATCATGAGATGTCAAGTACCACACCAGATGTTGTTCTTGCACTAGATGCAATAAGTTGACATTAATCCAATCCTGGAGAAGCAGTCGGAAGCAGTTTTAGAACATAAGTGGATGTTCTACGGATATGATAACGACAGCCTCATTCGGGAGACAGTTATCATTCCAGGCTTCCAAGGTGACCTGGACGACAAGGAGATTGTCAGAGTTATAGTTTTTCCTTCTGACGAGGGGCAGTATTTTGGACAGGTGGTCCAAGGAAATACTGAGGGAGGCATGGCGCAGGATACTGATTAAGTTCAGTTGACGATACAGTCTAAGAAGTTTGGATTTGGAGTTCATTTATGAGCAATGTCCCATCAGACATCCAGACACATTCTAAGACAGGTATTGCTCATTTCGGGAGATGGGTTTCTCCACGAACTTGAGATATAGAGAGACATAGAAAGAAACATCAAAGCGGATCCACCCACTGAGGCTATTTCTCGAACGCAATAGTTTCGCAAACGAGCTTTGTGAGACTGACTAGTAGAGGAGTTGGGTGTTCGGTATCACACGGGCTGTGAGTATGCGACATCGCAATAATTAGCCTTGAGTGCAAGTGAGAGATTGTTGGAGATAGTGCCCTCAGAGTCAATTATTGGATCACAGGCACGTGATTGCAATGATTGAGGGAGGACCTATCCCGGTAGGACTGTCTTACTCAAGATGATAGTATGCTATCTGGTTTACCTTTATCATCGTGTACTGCTTTAGGTGACCTGACAGGTCACTATTGCACGTTGATAGAGCCCCTAGGATTCTTGCTTGAGTGCCAGCAGTATGAGGGCGATCATATACATGGGAGCTGGTAGTCTATAAGCACATCCTTAAAAGGTCCCTAGTCGTGGGAGTTTCGAGACAGGGCATCGATTCTCCAAAGTAGACTAGTGTATATAGTCGAGACCCCGACGAGGGGCGGTGGCCGGTCTCACAAGCCACTTGTGTCAGTTGGTTCACCTAAGATGTATACAGGTGCTCATTGGGTTATGAGTACACCGGACAGGACTCGCTGGGAACATGCTAGTTGGTCTTATACCTGACGTCAGATAGCAGTTCCCTGGTGACATGTGTACAGGTTAGTTCATCGACCTGGGGATCGTCATTTGTCTCGTGTGAGTTCCTACTGTACTTTGATTACTACCCTACCACGCTCAAAGGAGACGTGCAAACAGGTTTTAGTTAGGTACATTCCCGAGCCACATGGAGGCAGTGAGCGGATATTCAGGGGTTCATCTCTCCCGGTATTGGGGGTGAGGTCGCGCTGTGTCTAGGAGAGCCATTACACGAAGCCCTCGGCCGAGGCAGGAGATTTACTGGTAGGTATTCCAGTAGTATCTCAGGGTGTTCTGGGCTACACTCCAACACGACTTGTACCGCTTTTGGGGGTCTGACTTTTACCAACCCCCTAGGCCCGCCATGCGATGCTCATAGACGAACGGACCGGACTGTACGGATATCGTCACTAACAGGCTCAGTAGGGTGTCAGGATGAGTTCGCTCATCGACATCCCTTTTGGTTAATAGCTGGTAGCCCATCACGTATGGCTAATACCTCTGACGTGCTAGTGGTTAAATCCACAGCCGTAGTATTGACGAGTCTTTAGAGTCCACCACACATACAGTTACTCAAGTTTCGGGCGAAACGCTGTAGAGGCCGTATGGAGATATGGCAGGGTTCGATCAGATACGTGCGGTATTGCACGGATCAAGATCGGACGGTTAATACTAGAGGCCGTATGTATATATGGCAGGGTTCGATCAGATACGTGCGGTATTGCATGGATCAGGATCGAACGGATATTACTAGCCGGCTTTGGTTTAAGCCGGATCCTAGTATAGTACAGTGTAGATTTTGTCTCATTGCATTTGTATTCGGTCAGAATACAGATGCGGGTGTGTATACACAGTATCGGGGTTTTCCTGTAATTTATTACGGGACCAGTTTTCTGGAGTTGCCAGTTCGCTTTCCGTTTCGGCCATATTTCTTTGTATCTTTCATTGGCCGAAGATTGGTGGAGGAGGGCTTATTTGCATTTGTGCAAATAAGCAATTTGGAAAGGGGGTCTTTGCATATTATTGTATCTTGATACTTGCACCATCATTTGACTTCTTTTGACCATGATGTCTTGACTTGTGGTTTCATGATGATTGTGGTGAAGTGTTGGTCTTTGTTTGTTATCATGCTTGTTGATGATGAAGGGTTATGATGTTTGATGTGAGACTTGCCTTTTTCCCTTTTACACTCTACCTTGTATTATTCTTGTCCCATGGGATTATTTCCTCACTCCATTCCATTCTCTCCCCACCACCATAAGCTATGGCCGGCCAAGCTCAATAGGGGCTGTCCAAATTTGATATGTGGGATTTTGTTCTCTTTTGGCTTTGGAAAAATCCCACAACACCATCTCCAAAAGCTTGTATCATTCCTCCACCAAAAGGGCAATTTCCTAAACCCCAAATGAAACATAACACTACACCATTCTGCAGCAAACCTTGGGCACGTCGACTCGTCAGCTTCGTGCCCGAGTTGCCTCGGTATAGAGGTGGGAGCCCGTAAAAGCAGCAGGCGACGTGGTGCCCTTCCGGCGACTTGGTGGAGACCGGAGATTCCGCGGGAGATCGGGAAGACGACGAGAAGACCGGAGGACTCGGATCACTCGGTATGTCTCTCTTCCCCATCTTGTAGTTAGCTAGGACTAGTTTAATGGCACGATCCGGGTATTTAGTGCGCGGTGGTGCCGGTTTAGAAAATTAAAGTTAACCATCGCTTCCGCATTTGGCCTCGGGATGGAGGCCGGGACGCCGCCGTGCACTATCAGGTCTTTTATAAAAAGAGATCAAAAGATCTCATCATAAAAACAAAAGAAGTATTTACTTCATTCATAGATCATTGATCTACAAAGGCAAAGCCCTTCCAAAAACAAGAACTGTTGTTCTTGAATCTTGAGGCAAGGCCTCCTTTAAAAAGAACATAAATTTGTTCACAGATCATAAATTTTGTCAAATGCGCTTTGCGCTATTGAAAAGTGCCTTGCACTCTTGAACTACGCTTCTACGCTCTTTGGACCGGCGCTCAGCGCCAAAATGCGCCACGTGTCAACCACGTATGCAACTTGCGCTTCTAAAATAGCGCACTGCGCTCTTGGGCTGGCGCTCAGCGCTAAGCGCGCCACGTGTCACTCTCCTATGCGCCACTAAACTAGCTCAATGCGCTCATAAACCAGCGCTCAACGCTCACAAACAGGCATTTGCGCTCATCATCTGGCACCTAGCGCAGGGCGCAACACTTGCCCTTTACATGTGCGCCACGTGGCAGAAGCGCACTGCATTGGCGCAAAGCGCCTAGCGCACCATAGGTTGCGCTGACAGAACACAAATTGTTCGTTAATGAGCCAGAGCTCTAATGAATGCTCTGCATTCAATACAAGACAAAAAAGGTGTCAAGATCCAATGCTCAGCATTATTAAAAAGGCCAAGCCCAAATAAAGGCTTAATAGCCAGAATTAACAAAATGTTTATTGGACCTAGCCCAATATTGGCCATAAGTCCTTAATTCATATTTAATTGAGCCCATCTGCTCATGAATATTTAACAGATCTTAGTCCCAAACGGGACTACAGATCTTTCAACCAACTCACACCGGTTCGAGGGTACATCTCTTTACTCCTCTGATATTTGTCGTTGTAATCCTTCAACGTCTTCAGAGAGGTGACGGGTCCCGACAACCATACATTCCATAGACTATGACGTCTTTAAACCGGACTGTGGGGTCCTTTAAACCCACGGACTACGATGTCCTTAACCTCGGACTGTTGAGTCCTTTTAAACCCACGGACTATGATGTCCTTAACCTTGACTGTGAGGTCGTTAAACTCACGGACTATGATGTCCTTAACCTGGACCACCATGTCCTTAAACTGGTAATCGACCGCAATGTCCCTAAACTAAACAATAGAGTTCAAATGCTCTTTTGTTGGATCTAAATGATCCTGTTAAGTTGATCTTAGTCTAAACATTAGACTAACGTATCCTTAACTAACATTTAAGTTGATCTTAGTCCCAAATGAGGCTAACGTATCCTTAAACCCAACCCCCAAACCCAAATCTAAGAAGATACGGATTTGGACTAATCTACGCCCTACGGGCGAAAACATACATTAGTCTCCGTATACAATCCACGGGCAACCAAAAACAAAACAAACACACACGACACGAAGTAACCATCTGGAGAAGAAGAAAGTTGTTACCGCGATGCGGTAGCGTAATTAACTGCAGGGGCTTGCGCCTGCAGGGAAGAGCGTCCCCACAATTAAAAACCCCTCAAACGAAAGGGAATATGACGAAGTCTGCTATATCGGCCGCATCCATTTAAAACATTCGATACATAGTGCCATAAATCAACTTGGCATCTTCGGAGAGGTAACAGATAGCACCAAATAGCATCTGCCCCCAGATTCAGGAAAGACGTTTGTCTTCCCGGTTTCCGGCGGTAAACAGATTCTGGCACGCCCGGTGCGACCTTTTCCTCTTTCCACTCCACACTTCGTGTGTCTTGTTCGCGAACGAATCGCGGTTTGATATGATTGCCCTTGGGTTTGAGATACTAAGATTTGGTTTCTTGCTTGGCGCAGAAAACGAAACATCAATGGCGTCTACTTGCGCGAAGTGTTCCAACTGCAATTGCAACTCACGCTCCGTCTCATTTGGAGGTATAGCTTACGGGCCCCAAGCGGCCTCCCTGTTCACAATGCCGGTGGACCAGGTGACTCAGGCCACCACTGGATTATTTTTCGGGACCATGCTCCCACCGATGAGCTTCAGCGCCCCTGTACTATCACAAGAAGCTCCCAAGAAGTCGGTCTTTGATCGGCTTCCAACTACAGTGGCCCCCCTCAACGGGTCGTCCAGCTCCAGCACCCCAGTCTTCGCTAGATTGGGCCAAGGTTCATGCGGGCCCATGATGAAGCCTGCAGTTCCAAAAAAGGTTATTCCGAAGAGGATAGCCATCCCTGCTCCCAAAGTCGTCAAAGTGGCTTCTCCTGCCAAAGGGTCGATCTTTACAAGACTGACTGTTCCGGCTCCCATCCCTACTCAAAAGTCTGTCTTTGACAGATTGGATACTGCTACTCAACGGACGTCAGTCTTCAAGAGGCTGGTACCGGCAACGCCTCACCAGAACAGGGGGCATGACGAAGCCATCCCCATCACCGAACCAACACCATCGGTTCGACACGCTCGACGTCGCCACTGGCGCCGAGTAAGAAAGGCTGGGGGCAACTCCCCCTCTGGGCTAACTCTACCAGCCCCAACGGTGGAAGTCAATGTTGCTGTTCCAACCGGGAACAGCTTTGAATTGCTGAACAAGGTGCGCAGGAACTCTCCTACCGCCGTACTGAAAAGATCTCCTCCACCGGTGGAGAATACTACAGAAACAAAGCCGTAGCAGCCCCCTCAACGGCTGTCCTCCATAGTTTACAAAGTCTGGCGATAGGTCCAGGAGTCGGTGATTGATCAAGATTACTCTCGCCGACAGAAAAAGGTGAAGGTTCAGCAGGAAGAGAACCGTCCTGTCAAGTCGCGAAGGACAACAACTACCTGGGTGCCCGCTGCAACGACCCCCTCAACGTCAACTGCTCAAAAGAAAAGGAGGCCAGAAAAAGCCCCTGTCACTACGACAGACCACAAAGACGCTGAGCCCAAACGCCCCAAGTCCGGGGGTATAATGGTGCATAAGTTTACATGGCTTCCGGAAAAGAGGAAAGCCGCGCTTCTACGGGTCACCGTCCGCTCACCCGATCCGTGACAAAAGCCCAGGAGCAGCAACAGAAGCTTCAGGAAATGCTAATGCAAATGGCCGCACTCACCGGGCCAAAAGAAAGCCCGGAGGCATCATCAGAGCAGCGTCATGAACAAGAAACCGATGCTGACTTCCTCCGCAGAGTCCTCGAAAAGAAGGACGGAGAAGCAGCAGAACAAGCGGCTAATATAAAACGAATGGTGCTTCTCTTCCAAGACATGGTCAGGATGATGTTACAGCCAGAACCTCCAGCTGAAGACCCCCCGATCATCATTGAAGACGACAGAGGGGAGACATCGAACCCTCCTCCAGCTCTTTCAGCAGCCAAAGAGGAAACCATTTCCAAGGCCGCTCTGGATGACTATATTGCTCAGCAAATACGAGCTCACCAGGCGAATGAAGTGGCCGGTCAAGTTGTTAAAACTGGGCGACCGTATCCAGGCTGGTATGACCAAATAAAGTACCCGCCGGGATACACGATCCCCAAATTCCATGTGTACAAGGGGACAAGCAATCCCCATCAACATATCGCTCAGTTCAGGGCTCTTTGCGGCAACACCGGGGGTGATGATAAACTTTTTCTCCATCAGTTTGTTGGCAGCTTGTCGGAGACAGCGTTCAAATGGTACTCTGAACTTCCAAACGAATCCGTCAAGACTTTCGCAGAAATGGAGCTATTATTCACCCAACGATTCGCGGGTGCTAGTGAACGCACCCCAATAACGGCATTGATCAATGCCAGGGTGAAGCCAGGTGAGACATGGGTTCAATACGCAATATGATGGCGGAATCTGTGGTCGAAATGCGAATGGCGCATCGAAGAAGCGCCGGCGGTGGGCATGTTCGTGGGCACTCTGGACCCTCATGCAACTATTTCCCAATTCATGATGTTCTTCAAACCGACTACTTTCCAGGCCTTGATCGACAAACTGGCTCAAATGGACCAGATGGGTCATAGACCGTCTCCTCCAAAGCCGGAACCGAGGAATGAGAAGGGAAAGGGGAAAGCGACCGTCGTCGCCAACACTCAACAGCAGCCCAGTGGTCTAACACCAGTTGATCGCCAAAATAATAGAACTCGATCTCTCGAAGATAAAATGAGGCGCCCTTACTCGTTCCCTTGAGACAAGACGAAGAGGTTATTCGAGCTTGCACTGCGCAACAGGCTCATCACTCTGCCGGAGCCAAGACGCCCAGCGCAACCAGGCGACATTAGCAATCCTAACTATTGCCTTTATCACCGAATGTTGGGCCATCCGATCGAGGATTGTTACATCTTCAAAAGCTGGATAGAAGATCAGTACCAGCAGGGCAAATTCATATTATCTGAGAATTGGAAGGTGAACCCGCCTCGGCCACACACTCCCAAGAAGACGGATACACCGGGGGCATCATGCTCTTTCGTAGAAGAAGCTCCATAGGAGGTCGCTCTTTCAGCCAAGACAAAAATATTGATGAAGGATCTCCAAACATGTCCGGCGATCAGGTGGAAAAATCCACTGGAACCTGAGATCATCGAGGGAAATGCTGAAGCCGCGCCCAACTCCAAAGATTGGTGGTGATAGCCAAAGCGCTCACATCCAGCCGTCAAAGTCTTCGAAAAAGAAGAAGAAGACCAAAAAGCCCGTGAAGCCCGGCGACAAGCGCACAGACCTGCGAAAACAGATTGACGCGCTGGAAGAGTATAACCAGAAGGTGCGGACTCCAATCACGCTCTAAGAGTTCCTCAGCCACGTCCTTGAGGACGGAAATGATGGAGAAGACTCGTCGGATGAATCTGAAGATTACGTGGCAAGTTGCCATGTGATCTCTCACTCGTCGATAGACTATGAAGAAGCTCCTTGCACCGAGAAACTAGGGGCATATCCTGAGCCGGAACTTCCGGGGCCATCAGACGAAATGATCGACGCATTCCTCAATGAAGCTCTTTCAAAAAGTAAAGCTGATCGGGAGCGTGAGATGGCCATATTTGAAAAGGCCAAACGCCGGCGACTGGACGAAAGGGTCGAAACACTCTCACCAGGTCAAAGTACCTCCGTTGCAAATAAAAACATGTTCAAGACGAGGAAAAGGTTTGCCAAAGCCATATCGATGGGAATGAAGCTGCCATCTTCCGAAGCGAACGCCCTCGGTGAAGCAGAAACACTTCCTAGCTACTGCTTATATCATTGAAAGATTTCGCACCCCACCGAAGAGTGCGACGCTTTTAAAAGATGGTGGCAGGATATGTTGCTCGCCGGCAACATTACAAGCGTATGAAACGCAAAACCCGTCGGGAGCAAAGAAATATGACCGAGGAGCACAAAAGAACTGCCGGCAACTGTTGCATGGTCAACGCCGGGAGCTCGCAGGTCCTCACCTTCGGGAGCGACTCTGACGAAGAAATGACTCTTGGCCCTCTCTTTAAGGAGTCCACCTCGAGAAAAGAGGAAGAACCAAAGACCTGTGAAAATATTCAGCTGCGCAATCGTACGCTCCCAAAAAGAATCTTGGGCCCTCGAACAGTGGGTCAAATAGAAAAGATAAGGGAAAAGAAAAAGTCCCTGAGGATATCATCCTTGATGACCAAGCCATCGAAAAACTGGCAGCTAAGGACCCACCAAAGAAAAGTAGGGTGGACTACAATGTTCTGGCACACTTGAAGAAGATACCCTCGCAGCTCAGTATTCTCGACGCCCTTCTGCTATCCAAAGAGGCGAGAGATTCTTTAATCAAGGCACTGCAGGAACCCGAGCAATTCCAAGCTTTCTTTGCCGAAGAAAAGATTGTAACACCCTAGTTCATTTATACCAATTACAGTTCTCGTATTTCCTTAATTGTGGTATTTTCTTGATTTATCGTGTTTTGGGTGCAAATAGTATTTTACATTTTACATTGCATTCGACCCGACCCGCTTGCTTGAACCTGTTTGATTCATATTTATAGATTACCTTGACTTGTTACATAGACACGTGCATCTTATGTATACTGCATACTGGCATTTTACCATATAACATTTTAGGTCATGTAAAATAATTTAAAATTGCATTTCATAGCCTGCATGATACCCCTAACCCCGTGGTAGCATCCGCGCATCTTGTTCTCGTTCCGTTCAGTGAAACGGACGTGTTTGGATGGCTACGCGCATGTACGTGCATCCGTTCTTAGGGGTATGCATTTTCGTTACCTGAGCATTCATTTTGAATTTTGAAAGTCGCACATATTTTTCGTATTTGAAATCTGAAGTTTTAGACCCGACCCGGGCGCGTTTTGAAATATTTTGGTATCCTGCCAAAATTCAATTTATTTAATTTTAAAATTTAGTTTAAATATTTTCATACGATTTCTTTAGCAAACTGAAACCTCTTATCTAAAATTTTAAATCTAAAAATCTTTTAAAATTTTAAATCTAATTTCCTAACAAACTAACAACTCCTCTCTCTCTCCTCTGCATATATATATTATATATATTTTATTTATTTAATTTTTCTTTCCTTATTTAATACATAGCCTCTTCTTCTTCTTTCTTCTTTCTTTTTCTTGATCTTGTTTCTTGATTACGGTGATCACCGCCGGAGCCGTGCTCGTCTCTGACGATTCGAGTAATCCACTGAATGTACCAAACTTGCGTGATCACCCTCGTGCGTTATTTGGAACCGTTCCGTGTACCGTGCGCGTGTCGCGATATTTCGCCGACGAAGGACGTTCCGTACACATCCGTTCTTGTTCCGTCTAGGCAAGTTAATCTTGCTACATGCTATATAATTCATTTTATTCCTATTTAAATAAATACCATACCTATAGTTTAAATCTAGTATCCCATGTTTAATTTTATAACGTTACGATGTTCCGTTTGCATCCGTTTATATCATTTTAAATCTAGATCATGAAAACTTATCTTGTGACATACTAGTTTACATTATACTGCATCCATATCATTTAAAATATATATTGTCGTAATATTTCTTATTATTATCTTTAATTAGTTTATAATCTGCATTTTATAATGTTATACAATTGAAAATATTATAGTTTACGCATGAAACGTCATCGCAAAGCGGATACGTCAAATCTGAAATTTACTGTACACCTTACCTTATAAAATTCATTATAAATCATAGAAAAATCATTAGTATACGTTATTTAGTTCATTGAAAAGCTAACTCAGAGTACTATAACTCTATGAAATATTTACTTACAAAATAAATTGTTTAAATAACTTAAAATGCAAATGAATATGTCTCTAAACTGCTGTCTAGGGAAATTCCAGCAGCAAACTTTCAACTTCGAATGTTCATAGCTTTTTGTAGGGACAACCTGAGATACTTATACTTATAAAAATGAAAACCTTATTGAATTATATTTTTTTTGGTATAAGACACGTCCCTTTTGGAGAACGTTTGTTATTTTTAAGCTATTTTACAAATCAGGGTGACGCTGAATTTCTGAACGGAACTTTCTTGTGTATGGTTAATTAATACCACTTTTATAGTCATTAATCGCTTTGAATATGCTATCCATATTAATATTATTATATCAATATGTATATCAAATATTGCTTAGTTGTACATCCCACATTACCATTTTATAGTTTTATAACTTTTCGGATACCCGTTTGCATCCATCGCATTTAAGATATATATAATTGTATACATAGATCACATTACTACAAAATACTGTGATATTAACACTCCATATTTAATAAATTGCATCCTAATTAATATTGAAACTATAAATATAACCTTAATCGATAACTGTGCATCTGTATGCCTTAATCTGTACCTGATTGCATATCACATTACAATGTTCCATTTTATTGTGCTATTAGTACCCATGCTTGTTTTGTATACCCATGCTTATGCTAGTTGATTATGAGCACCCACATAACATTTTGTGCTTACTGACATGACCTGTTGCACTTCCTATCTGATAGGACATGGTACCGTACACTCTTGACATGACCTGACACATAAATACACTACTTGACCTGACCTGATGTACCATGGCTTGACCTGTTACCTGATCTTGTGTCTAATGCCAACAAACCTAACATGTAGTCCTTACGGACCGTTCCTGTTGTCTATCCAGACAAACCTGCACCTACCTGATCCTGAGTTGGCATTAGTTCTTGATTACTTAAAATACTTGACTAGACACTTATAACTTGGGGGTATGGGGAAATCAATGATGAAATCCTGACTTGTGACTCGACAGTTGCTTGCTTATACTGATTCGTTTTTAGAGGCTAGGCCCGCCTCGTGACGATGCTGCTGACATCGTTGGTCTGTACCCTTTTCCTGTTAGTGCCTAGCGGCACGTCTCGATTTCAGCCTGAGAGTCTTAGACCGTGGTCCCGGGCATGCACGGGATACTATTGAGTTACATCGATGATTCATCAAATTGATTTCAAAGACTTGAGAGTAGATAACCAATCGACCAGTTTAGTTTACTCACTGCACGCTACCTTTCACTGCCCTGATTTAGATTGCTTTACACCTGCTTTACTGTTTATGATTATACTTGCATGTCTTGCTACCCTGTTTACATATTGTTGCTTGATGTTATGACGCGCTGACGTCTGGGTTTTTCATGGCCCAGATCCTTCTACCTTTGTTGCAGACTGATCAGGAGTATTGCCGCTGTTAGATCGAGCGGTGAAGTTTCTGTCGGTATGTAGTTTTACTTTCCAGGTGTTTCATTATTGTATCTTTTGCTTCCGCATATCATTATTTCTTAACTCATTCATTCTGGCTCATGGACATGTACTAGATAGTTTAGTTTACTTTCCTGTTCTTGATATCTCTACAGCCGTAATGTGATTGTGGAGGGATTTTTCCTATCCACAGGTAGCATGGTTGGCTATGTCACGTGCCCATCTTAGCGTACTCTGGGAAGCGGGGCATGACAAAGATGAAGGACGAGCTGGAAGAAGTACACAGCCGATATCACCTTCGGCGATGAAGATCTCCTCCTTGGGACATGCGAGCACAACCGTCCCCTATATGTTTCTGGATACTGTCGTGACATCAAGATAGGTAAAATCCAGGTCGACAATGGGTCCTCCGTCAATCTCCTCAACGTGAGAGTGTTGAAGGAAATCTGCATGAGCGTTCAACACCTCGCTCATGATAAAATCACCATCTCCGGATTTGACTCCCAGTCATCACGGACGCTTGGGTCCGTAATATTGACACTACGCTTTGGACCGCTTATCACGGACATCAAGTTTCATGTCATTGACGCCAAGACATGCTACAATGCTTTGTTCGGTAGGCCCTAGTTACACGAGTACAATATCATCCCTTCTACACAACATCGGTGTATGAAGTATTTCAAAGATGGTCTTGAGTATACACCCATTCTCCGTGAATGAAGTCCAAAAGTATGAAGATGCAAAATACTTCCTGCCGGATTTCGAGGACACGGAAAAATGTCACAAGCCGAAGAACAAAGCTATCACTACTATTCCGGTCTTCGGGAGTGATACTGAGGAGGAGGAAGAGATAGTTTACTCAGGTCCATCCCAGTGCAACAAGCCGGGACCATCTGCTCCTATGTTGAACTTCGGCAGCGACTCGGAAAATGAGGTCAACGTCGTATTCTCTGCCTGGCCATTAATACAAGCCTTCGCTGATGAAGATCAAAGTTTGCAAGTTGCCATGGTTCCGCCCAACCATCATAAAGAACTAGACGCGCTTGATACCTACAGTGTGGAAGAGCTGCAGACATTCTACGTCCCTCCCAGGCGAAAAGGTGAAAAGGCGATCCTATTCTACCGATCCGGGGGAACCAAAGTGGAGAAAGAAATTTGGCATGGTGCAGATTCTACACTTGACAGGCTCCAGCCCATCCGTTTGCCCAGATATTACACAGACGGACTAAAGAGACTCTTGAGACGCCAAGGTGTACCCCTTAAGCAAACTGTACAACAAGCACGGCTCTATAACAGGATCTGGAACGTTCCCGGGACTCAACGAAAGTTGCCCAACGGGAGAATGGAAACGACCGGGCTTGGGTATGTTCGATCCAAGAAACGGGAGCTATTCCGCGACTGCTACGTCATACATGACTTTGATGAAGAAGGGGATGCTCTGTGGGAAGATGCTAACCCTGAACAAGAACGAGCACCCGCCGTAAAAATGCCCAGTCCGTCATTCGAAGAACAATGGACAAGCTTATAAGGGAGGCAGGTCAAAAGGTTCGAGATGACCACAATCGCGAAATAGCCATCTACGAGAAAGCCAGGACGCAACGCCTCCTTCAACAGGCTGTAAAAAATGAAAATGCTCATCCTTGTCAACGCGTTGTACAGAAGGCCAGACGCAGAGGCAGAAACAAACCAAAGAACGAGAAAGGCGTTCGACAGCGACAAAGCGGGTCCAAGAAGCCACGCGATCAGGAATCAAGCAGTCCGGATTCGTCTCTTATAAAAAAGATGGGTCGAGCATACTCTTTTCCCAAAACAAGACAAGGAAGATATTCGATCTTGTCATAAAACATCAGATGATGACACTCCCGGAGTCCAAGCACCCCGAGAAAGTAGGCGAAGTCTCTCACCCGGACTATTGCTCCTATCATAGGGCAATAGGACATCCTCTCAAAGACTGCTTCACATTTAAAGACTGGATAGAAGACCAGTATCAGCAAGGCAGGTTCGCTCTATCCAGCAGCTGGAGGGTAACCCCGCCGCAGAAGCATGAACCCAAAGCTGTGGGAGTAGAACCAGATCGACATCGGTCTTGGAAGCGATCTCGTACTTGTCATATGATAACGCTGTCGGAAGAGGAACCTGAGGATATAGATGAACTCCCCTGGTGCCTCGAAAACGATGATGACGAGGTAATCTCAGAATTTCCAACGGCACCAAAAGAGCTAGAAGATGGAATCATACTACTGCAGATAACCTCAAGAAAATTGATTAGGGGACAACAAGTGACCCGCGGCCGACGTTCGTCGGTGAGCTGTTGTCTAAAGAAAGGGTGGCTACGCTAAAGGACGTGCTTATGCAGCATAGAGATTGCTTTGCATGGAACTATTCAGAGATGCCGGGACTCGATCCAGAGATTGTTGTCCACAGATTGGCGATTTCTCCAGACGTCAAACCGATCAAACAAGCGCCGAGAAGAATGCGGCTCGAGCTTGAAATGAGCATCAACGCCGAGGTCAAGAAACTAATCGACTCCGGCTTCATCCAAGAGGTTCAATATCCTGATTGGATCGCCAACATCGTCCCAGTGATGAAGAAGAATGGAACGGTGCGCATATGTGTGGACTTTCGAGATCTCAGTAAAGCCTGCCCGAAAGACGACTTCCCAGTACCGGTCACCGAGCTGATGATAGACAATACGTCCACTCATGAAGTTTTGTCCTTCATGGACGGCTCGTCAGGATACAATCAGATAAAGATGCATCCCGAGGACCAAAAGCATACCGCTTTCCGGACTCCTTTGGGCATATTCTGCTACAAGGTGATGCCTTTCGATCTAAAGAACGCCGGTGCCACCTATCAGAGGGCCATGACGAAGATTTTCGATGACCTCATGCATGAAATCGTCGAATGCTATATCGACGACCTCGTAGTTAAAAGCAAATCATATGAGGAACATCTAGAGCATCTGAAGATCATGTTTCTGTTGGATATATGTATGCCCTAGAGGCCATTATATGATAGTGGATGTATATATATATATATATATATATATATATATGTATATATATATATATTCAGTATGCATTCTTGCTCGACATGATAGTATGCTATCTGGTTCTTCTTTATCTGACATGTTGATTTGATCATGCTTTTATTCATTCATACATACTGATAAAGCCCTGAGGATATCGGCTTGACTACTCTGATTATGATGGAAATCATACTAGTGGGACATCTGTAGTCTATAAGTATATCCTGGAAAGTCCCTAGTCGTAGGTATATCGAGACGGGGCATTGATATACCCGAGTAGACTAGCATATATGATACTAGACCCATATGATGGGCGATGAATGTTCCCACATTCATTGATGTTTGACATCAAGATCATATACGGGTGCTCAGTGGTGACTGGGTACACTGGACAGACTCACCGAGAACTCCTATATGGAATTATATCTATCGTCGGATAGCAGTTCTCAGGTAACACTGGTACAGGTTAGTCTGTAGACCCGAGATCGTCATAGAGTCTTATGTGTTCTCCCACTGTACTTTGATTGCCACCCTACCACGGCTCTACCGAGTCGTGCAAACAGGTGGCCATTAGGTACAGTCCCGAGACACACGAAGGCGATGAGCGATAGGAGGGGTTTCGTCTCTCCCGCTATTGGGGGTTGATGCTGTGCTGTGCCCGACTGGTCATATCAGCAAGTCCCTGGCCAGGGCTGCTGAGAATTGCTGATAAGTGTTATCAGTAGTTTCTCGATCTATTATAGACCATTCACCGGCACGACTTATTGAGTTATTGGGGTCGACGTGACCATCCCTAGGCTCGATATGCAGCATATCTGACGAAGAGACCGGACTATACGGTAGTGTTGCCGGTTGGCTCGACGGGAGTTGTAGCAGGTTCGCTTGTTTTCTTCTGATCGCTCAATACCCGGGTGGCCGTTACGTTTAGCTGACCGCTTGCGGCTTGGGGGTACTTGATGTGATCATTACCCACTGCCGGCGTATTGACGAGTCTTAGAGTCCCACAAAGGAGTTACCTAGTCCAGGCGAAACGTTGTGATGCGCGTATACGATATGCGCTTGGACCCGATTAAAATGCGTGTATAGGATACCGTATATTAATTGGGTGGCTTGCTTATGGTGGGGTCGTATGTGATATGACCGGATTAGTAAATCAAGTGTTGATTTATCATTAGGTTCTCACTACAAATCCTATCTTGTTTATTTTGGATGTATGCATGCATGTATGCATTCATTATTGTTCATGCACATATGGATGTGCATGCACACATGCATACATACATCATTTTATCATGGTTGCTTATACAATGAGAATGGTGGTAATATAAGAATCACACCATGGTTATTTTTATGGATTATTATTGCTTTTAAATTAAAACAAAAAAAAGGAAATGAAAAATGGGTTAAATCATAAAAGGTTTCTATACTCTTCTTAACCTTACCATGCTCATCTACCTTTTTAACCCATGGTTTATTTTCTTTTTGTGCTTTTAATTTTAATCCAATAATATCTTTAGAGTTAACCATGGTTGGATATGAGGAATGAAAAATATATATATGCTTATTTTTCATTTCTCTTTCTATGGTTCATTATTCTCTTCTTCACAAAAGGCCATCATCTTCATCAACCTTGATCCTTTGCTTTCTAGTTTTTTCAAGAGAGCAAAATACTCATAAAAATAGGATTTTGAAGTGAGATCCTTAGCCACAACATCATTCTATACAAGTTTAGCCAACTTGTTTAGAGTGTTCACTTTGTTTTTCAAAGTTGCGAGCTTGGACGGGAAACTCCGGGTGGATCGTCGTGGACGTGAGAAGACTACAAGAGGACCTTCTTCCAACACCCAAGAGACTAAGGAGTCAAGCAAAAAAGGAGCTACAAAGGTTGTAGTCGAAACCCTAATTTGATTAGCTTTATGTTTCGTAACCCTAATTTTCTAGGATCGATTCCTTTGCATGTTTGTTTAGCACCTTCAAAATCCATACTTTGAGACATGTGATGCTTCAAAACTCATTATAGGGTGCTAGGAAAACCTTTCACTGGTATCAGAGCCGACCTAGAACATTAGTTGATGCTTTAGCGAAGTAAAAACTCCGATCGAACCAAAATACGAAATTACGGGACACTCTCTGGAAATTTTTTTAAAAACTGACTTTTTTCAGAATTAAAAATACTCAAAAAATAAAGCGGGTAAATATAAGACAAACTGGAGAATTCGAGCCATTGAACAGTAAGTTTGGCCGCGGAACCGCGGCCCAAGCAGGCTTAGGCCGCGGATCCGCGGCCATACAAGGGGATCTCTCACTCATTTTTGTACAGTGTTTTTCCTTACCTACTCTTGAATATTTTGAGTATGTTTTATCTGAATCTACTGTTGAAAATTCTGGAGATGGTTTTAGACTCGTCGTTTCGATTGGAATTTTCATTTCGTTTCCTTTTCCGGGTAAACTAGAAAGTATTGAAGTGTTCGAACAACTATCATTTGCTCACTATTTACGGGGTTTAAATACTTTGGAGATACGTGCAAGTCTTTTTGTGGTGGACCCTCTAGAAGACAACAAAGCTTAACTCGATTATGTGACCGTCTTGAACTGCCCTTTGAACCTAAGGGTTTGGGGCAGTACGGCATGCCACATGTGAGGCGTTGGCTTGACCCTTCTACGGCTGGACCGCTACTACTGTGTCACACTCCGGATTTTTGAACCCTGCTCAAGTGTTGAGCTTTAGTAAATCTTGGGTACTTGATCGTTCGTTCGAAAACTTTAATACTGTCTGTTTATCTGGAATGTGATACAATATGTGGAATTCATATAGTTTAGGCATGAAATACGAAATATGTGATATTTCGCATTTATGATGTCTAAAAAGAATGTGAATTCCAAATATTGTAGTTTTACACTTTCTTTTCTGTGACCGTAAGTGTAGTATGTACGATATCGCCGATTTCGTTGCTATACATCAACGACAATTGGGGTATGCATACTTACTTATGTTGATGATATGAGATGTTATGTGTTGCTGAGATATGATGTGTTGGATTGTCGCGATTGAATAGCCGGGGGGGTTTATGTAAGATGAGAGTTTTATATTTTCATTCATGTAAATTCAAATGTAATGTGATGTTATTTTATTTGGGGCACTTCCGGGTTGAGGTTGTGTCACCAGTGTTGTATATTATTTACTTTTCCGCATTAGGATGGACCCAAGGAGGGGAGCACGGGTGACCGGGTTCTGGGGTTCAGTGGGAGGCCATCTCGAGGAGTCGAGACCGGGTCTCCTAAACTCCAGAATTGGAAGGGTCACTTGCCGCTCTCGTAGGGGTCCAGGGTGTGGGCTTGGCTATTCATCGCGACTGTGTAATCCGTATTTTCTATTCTGGCTAAATACTAAATACGGACGTCCTAGTATATCCCACTTTATATCTTTGTTTCTGCTGCCTGTGTTCTGTGATATCTGAGACGAATGACATATTATATATATGATATATAGTAGACGTTGCTTATGTTTTACACCCGCGCTAGTCCCGTCCCGGTATGCCGTTAGTTAAGTAACCTAACGGTGCATAACGGAACATTGCAGCGAATGCGGATGGCATAAGCGTACGTGTTATTTTCGTTTCTTTTCTGTGGTTGGCTTAAGGACTTAAATGATGGGATTACATTTATATGATTAATGTAAAGAAAATAAACCTAAAAAGATGTTGTAGAATCGGATTTAAAAACCACTCGGCTATTTATGAAAAAGCTATATTTCAAAACTGTGGAGATTAAGCCACTCCTTTTTTGAAAACCATTTGATTCTACAACGATATCAAGCTCAAAGCGTTAAAGATTTTCTTAAAAATCATTCGCAACCCTTCGTCATTTTAGGAAGTAGAGTACTTAGTATTTGTGCTACGTTTGTTGACCTTAGCCAAGGCGTAGTGTACGGTAGTTAAGTGATGCCTTCCTACAAAAGCATATGATGCAGATTAATTAGGACGGACATATGACTTTGTTGACCTTAGCCAAGGGTCATATGAACGGGTCTAATTAATCAAGAATTGACGGGTTAAGCTTGACTAGTACTCGTGATTTGTTGACCTTAGCTAAGGTCACGAGTATTAGGGGTAAAAACTACATCGGGAATTTCAATAGTTGAAATTTGCAATGAGATTGCATACCTTCCATGTGATGGTTGGATCCCGATCCCACTGTGGGAAATAGTTGCTCCTAGGAGAGTTTTACAGTTTACAATTAGCTAACTCATTAGGTGTCTAGAAAGGTGTTAACGGGGCTCCGCCTCTGGGAAAACGAGGTTTACTTTAATTAGGTCCGTGCGAAAGCACGGGGAACCTCCCTCAAGTACCGACACTGGCCTGGTTGAACGGTTAGCGAAGTTGTAGACTGTAATTAATCCTAGCTAGTTTTTCTTTTTAAGGTTTGAAAGAAAAACTCGATAAAAGCATTGGGAAACATCGATTAGACAAGATAATAACCAATCTGATCTATGCAAGAGCTTTCGCTGAGTGTATTCTTTTCTCTCTCTTAATGGCAGATACCCATGACCGGACTCAAGCTTTTACTAGATAAAAACAAACTGAATGGGACCAACTATAAAGACTGGCTGAGGAATCTGAAAATCGCCTTTGACTTATGATAAAGTATCATATGTCCTCACGGCTTCAGCCCCGCCCGTCCCAGGTCCAAAATCCTCAGTTGCGGACATTGAAGTCTGCAAGACATGGGACGCTGACTGTGCCACGGCAAAATGCCTCGCGCTTGCATCAATGGATAACACACATCAAAAGCAGCACGAGGATATGGACATTCACGGTATATTTCTCCATACAAAGGAGTTGTATGGAGAGCAATCCCGCGTATTACGATACGAAGCATCAAAGAAATTGTTTCAGATGCGAATGGCCCCTGGCACACCAGTAGGAGACCATATTCTGAAGATGATAGCTCTTATAGAAGAGCTTGAGGACCTTGGATGGACGATGGACAATGAACAATATATAGATATTATTCTGCAGTCTCTTCCCTCCATCTTTGCTCAGTTCATAGTGAACTTCAACATGCATAGCATGGAGAAGGAACTCCCTGAACTTCTTAACATGTTAAGGAGTGCAGAGAGCACTATGAAGTCAGCAAGAACTCCCATTATGACTGTTGGACAATCTTCTTCTTCTCGCCCGAAAGCTAAGGCCAAGGGAAAGAAAAAGAAGAAGCCCACCAATCCTAAAGGAGGGGTTAAAAAGGTGAAGGGAAAGGAAAAGTCCAAGGCTGGAGACTCGGGGAAGGGCGAATGTTTTCATTGCCACAAGACAGGACATTGGAAGCGCAACTTCACGGAGTACTTAAGTCTCAAGAAGAAGCATGGTGATGCTTCTGCTTCAGGTGCTTTTGTGACAGAAAACTGTTTTTCAATAAACTCTGCTTCTTGGGTATTGGATCCGGTTCAGGTTCTCACATTTGCAATTCTATGCAGGGACTGAGAAATAGCAAGGTCTTGACGACAGGTGACCATACTCTCCGCGTTAGAAATGGTTCCAATGTACATACAGTCGCAGTGGGAGAGTATCACTTGGGGTTGCCATCTGGATGTATTTTGGTTTTAAATCCATGTTATTTTGTACCAAGTATGCTATGTAATATAATATCTGTTTCTTTGTTGGACAATGAAGGATATAATTTTGTATTGCAGAACAATGTTATGAACATTCACCTGAATCAAATGTTGGTTGGGTATGGTACGCTTAATAACGGAATATATGTCCTAAATCAACACACAGTTTTCAGTATACAACACACTAATAAAAGAAAACTTTCAGAATTTAATGAAGCTTTTCTTTGGCACTGTAGACTTGGTCATATTAACGAAATAAGACTAAACAAGTTACACAAAGATGGATATTTAAACTCTTTTGAATATAAATCTTATGCGACTTGCCAGTCTTGTATCAAGGGTAAAATGACCAAAACTCCGTTTACCGGACACGGAGAAAGAGCTACTCAGCTCCTAGGCCTCATACATAGTGATGTATGTGGGCCAATGTCTACACAGGCTAGAGGCGGTTTTTCATACTTCATTACATTCATTGACGATTTCTCAAGATTCGGTCATGTATTTTTATTAAAGCACAAGTCCGAAGCTTTCGAGAAATTCATTGAATATAAACAAGAAGTAGAAAAACAAACCGGCTTGAGTATCAAGATGCTTCGATCAGATCGAGGTGGTGAGTATCTCAGTACAGAATTTGCAAACTTCCTAAAAGAGAATGGGATTCTCTCTCAGCTCACTCCCCCTTACACACCACAGCACAACGGTGTGTCAGAACGACGGAATAGGACCCTATTAGATATGGTCCGGTCCATGATGAGTGACGCTGAGTTACCAGTCTCGTTTTGGGGGCATGCATTGGAGACTGCAGCGTTTCTGCTAAACAGGATGCCAACCAAAGCCGTGTCTACCACGCCATATGAGATATGGCATGGGAAGAGACCATCTCTTAAGAGAATTAAGATTTGGGGTTGCCCGGCCTATGTTAAAAAGCAGAATCCGGACAAACTTGAGACACGGTCAGTCATGTGTAACTTTGTGGGATATCCAAAGAATTCATATGGATATCTATTCTACCATAAAGAGGAACAAAAGGTGTTTGTTTCTCAACATACCACATTCTTGGAAAAAGAGTTTTTCACAGATAAAGATGATGGCAAAGTGGTGGATCTAGAAGAGGTTCTAGAGACACAAACTACAAATGGCGATTTGGTTGAACCAGCAGTTGCAACAGAAACTGAAGAACCTCGGCCACTCCATAGGTCTGGTAGGACTTCTCGCCCACCGGAGAGGTACTACGGTTTCCTCATTGATGGTGACAGAGAAGATTGTATCATGGATGATGATGATCCTACCAGTTTTCAGCAAGCTATCACGAGTAGAGACTCTGTGAAGTGGCTAGATGCCATGAGATCCGAAATGGAGTCTATGTACACCAACAAAGTATGGACTTTGGACGTTGTACCCCCTGGGGTAAAACCTGTGGGGTGCAAATGGATCTTTAAAAGAAAGATTGGTGTGGATGGGCAGGTAGAGACCTATAAGGCAAGACTTGTGGCGAAAGGCTTTCGTCAAAGACCAGGTTTGGACTATGATGAAACTTTTTCGCCCGTAGCCATGCTTAAATCCATTCGGATCCTACTTGCTGTTGCTGCTCACTACGACTATGAAATCTGGCAGATGGACGTTAAAACAGCATTTCTAAATGGAGATTTAGAAGAATGCGTTTACATGGATCAGCCAGAGGGCTTCATTGACAATGGGAGCAGCGGGAAAGCATGTAGATTGCTTAAATCCATATATGGGTTAAAGCAGGCATCTCGGAGTTGGAACATCTGTTTCGATGATGTTATCAAAGAGTTTGATTTCATCAAAAATCCAGATGAACCTTGTGTTTATAAGAAGGCTGTAGGAAGAGCTGTAACATTCCTCGTATTGTACGTGGATGACATTCTTCTGATAGGAAATGATATTCCTATACTACAGTCGGTCAAATCTTTCTTATCACTAAGGTTCTCCATGAAGGACCTGGGTGATGCCACATACATCCTGGGCATAAGGATCTATAGGGATAGATCCAAAAAGTTATTGGGATTGTCCCAAACCAGGTACATTGACACCATCCTAAAAAGGTTTAGTATGGAAGACTCCAAGCGGGGTGCCTTACCCGCTTGCCATGGGGTCACTCTCTCCAAGGACTCTTGTACAAAGACCGATGAAGAGAGAGCTCGCATGAGCGTTATACCCTATGCTTCGGCAGTAGGATCTATAATGTATGCGATGTTATGTACACGCCCAGATGTAGCTTATGCACTCAGTGTTGTAAGCAGGTATCAATCCAACCCAGGGGAGAACCACTGGATAGCTGTGAAGAACATTCTTAAGTACTTACGAAGGACTAAAGAATTGTTCTTGGTGTATGGTAATGCAGATCTCCAAATGGAGGCCTTTACCGATTCAAGCTTCCAGAGCGATAAGGACGACAGCAAATCTATCTCTGGGTTTGTATTTACCCTCAATGGAGGGGCGGTGAGTTGGAAGAGTTCCAAACAAGATACCGTTGCAGACTCTACGATGGAAGCTGAGTACATTGCTGCAAATGATGCTGCCAAGGAAGCCGTCTGGATGAAGAAGTTCGTCTCGGAGCTAGGAGTAGTTCCAACCATTATTGATCCAATACCTTTGTATTGTGATAATAATGGGGCTATGGCGTTAGCCAAGGAGCCCAGATCCCATCAGCGGTCCAGACATATCCTGAGGCGTTTTCATTTGATCCGGGAGATTGTAGATCGCCGCGAGATCGAGATTAGGAGAGTAGACACAAAGAATAACGCCGCGGATCCATTCACCAAGGCCCTCCCTCAGCCGCAGCATGAGCGACTTTTTGAGATGTTGGGTATGAGATACGCCAATAACTGGCCTTAGTGCAAGTGGGAGATTGTTGGATATATGTATGCCCTAGAGGCCATTATATGATAGTGGATGTATTTGTACATGTATATATATATATATATATATATATATATATTCAGTATGCATTCTTGCTCGACATTATAATATGCTATCTGGTTCTTCTTTATCTGACATATTGATTTGATCATGCTTTTATTCATTCATACATGCTAATAAAGCCCTGAGGATATCGGCTTGACTACTCTGATTATGATGGAGATCATACTAGTAGGACATCTGTAGTCTATAAGCATATCCTGGAAAGTCCCTAGTCGTAGGTATATCGAGACGGTGCATTGATATACCCGAGTAGACTAGCATATATGATACTAGACCCATACGATGGGCGATGAATGTTCCCACATTCATTGATGTTTGACATCAAGATCATATACGGGTGTTCAGTGGTGACTGGGTACACTGGACAGACTCACCGAGAACTCCTATATAGAATTATATCTATCGTCGGATAGCAGTTCTCAGGTGACACTGGTACAGGTTAGTCTGTAGACCCGAGATCGTCATAGAGTCTTGTGTGTTCTCCCACTGTACTTTGATTGCCACCCTACCACGGCTCTACCGAGTCATGCAAACAGGTGGCCGTTGGGTACAGTCCCGAGACACACGAAGGCGATGAGCGATAGGAGGGGTTTCGTCTCTCCCGATATTGGGGGTTGATGCTGTGCTGTGCCCGACTGGTCATACCAGCAAGTCCCTGGCCAGGGCTGCTGAGAATTGCTGATAAGTGTTATCAGTAGTTTCTCGATCTGTTATAGACCATTCACCGGCACGACTTATTGAGTTATTGGGGTCGACGTGACCATCTCTAGGCTCGATATACAGCATATCTGACGAAGAGACCGGACTGTACGGTAGTGTTGCCGGTTGGCTCGACGGGAGTTGTAGCAGGTTCGCTTGTTTTCTTCTGATCGCTCAATACCCGGGTGGCCGTTACGTTTAGCTGACCGCTTGCGGCTTGGGGGTACTTGATGTGATCATTACCCACTGCCGGCGTATTGACGAGTCTTAGAGTCCCACAAAGGAGTTACCTAGTCCAGGCGAAACGTTGCGATGCGCGTATGCGATATGCGCTTGGACCCGATTAAAATGCGTGTATAGGATACCGTATATTAATTGGGTGGCTTGCTTATGGTCGGATCGTATGTGATATGACCGGATTAGTAAATCAAGTGTTGATTTATCATTAGCTTCTCACTACAAATCCTATCTTGTTTATTTTGGATGTATGCATGCATGTATGCATTCATTATTGTTCATGCACATATGGATGTGCATGCACATATGGATGTGCATGCACACATGCATACATACATCATTTTATCATGGCTGCTTATACAATGAGAATGGTGGCAATATAAGAATCACACCATGGTTATATTTATGGATCATTATTGCTTTTAAATTAAAACAAAAAAAGGAAATGAAAAATGGGTTAAATCATAAAAGGTTTCTACACTCTTCTTAACCTTACCATGCTCACCTACCTTTTTAACCCATGGTTTATTTTCTTTTTGTGCTTTTAACTTTAATCCAATAATATCTTTAGAGTTAACCATGGTTGGATATGAGGAATGAAAAATATATATATGCTTATTTTTCATTTCTCTTTCTATGGTTCATTATTCTCTTCTTCACAAAAGGCCATCATCTTCATCAACCTTGATCCTTTGCTTTCTAGTTTTTTCAAGAGAGCAAAATACTCATAAAAATAGGATTTTGAAGTGAGATCCTTAGCCACAACATCATTCTAGACAAGTTTAGCCAACTTGTTTAGAGTGTTCACTTTGTTTTTCAAAGTTGCGAGCTTGGACGGGAAACTCCGGATGGATCGTCGTGGACGTGAGAAGACTACAAGAGGACCTTCTTCCAACACCCAAGAGACTAAGAAATCAAGCAAAAAAGGAGCTACAAAGGTTGTAGTCTCGAAACCCTAATTTGATTAGCTTTATGTTTCGTAACCCTAATTTTCTAGGATCGATTCCTTTGCATGTTTCTTTAGCACCTTCAAAATCCATACTTTGAGACATGTGATGCTTCAAAACTCATTATAGGGTGCTAGGCAAACCTTTCAGTTTCAGCGCCTCCGACAATACAACTTGAAGATGAACCCTCTCAAATGCACGTTCGGAGTTTCCTCGGGAAAATTCCTAGGATTCATCGTCCGACACCGAGGCATCGAGATAGATCCGTCGAAGATCAAGGTGATTATGGAAATGCCTCCACCAAGGACTCTCAAGCAATTGCGGTCTCTCCAAGGGAAGCTCTCGTACATCCGGCGATTTATAGCCAATCTTTCAGGCAAGTGCTGTCCTTACAGTCACCTGATGAAGAAGGGAACCCCTTTCGTCTGGAATCACAAATGCCAAAGCACACTGGACGAAATCAAGCAATACCTGCAGAATCCGCCAGTACTGGTCGCTCCCGTTAAAGGAAAACCTCTCATCCTATACACAACAACCCTTGAGGGTTCTTTAAGCGCGCTGTGGGCACAAGAAAATGACCAAGGAAAGGAGAAAGCCCTTTATTATCTGAGTCGAGTTCTCCTGGGGGCAGAAAGCAATTACTCTCCCATTGAAAAACACTGCCTGGTATTGATCTTCGCGATAACGAAGCTCAGACACTATGCGTTGTTAGTTATATGTATGCCCTAGAGGTCATTATTGTACATTGGATGTATATTGTAGTGGATGCTGGGACATATATAGGGAGGACTTTCTTGCTCGACATGATAGTATGCTATCTGGTTGCTCTTTACCTTAACGTGTACAAAGATTTCTCTCTATTACATGTTGGTAAAGCCCTTAGGATGTGTACTTGACTACCTGGACTATGATGCGGATCATACTAGTGGGGACAGGGTAGTCCATAAGTACATCCTTCAAAGTCCCTAGTCGTGGGTGTATCGAGTCAGGGCATCGATATACCAGAGTAGACTAGCGTGTACCTTCTCGACCCATACAGATGGGCGATGGATGATCCCATATCCATTGGTGTTTGACATCAGAGGAGATATACGGGTGCTCAGTAGAGACTGGGTACACTGGACGGACTCGCCGAGAACTCCCAGATGGTATTATACCTCACGTCAGATGGCAGTTCTCTGGTGACACTGGTACAGAGTAGTCTGTTAACCCGAAATCGTCATAGAGTCTTGTGTGGTTCCCACTGTGCTTTGATTTCCATCTTACCACGTCCAAGAGGGCGTGCAAAACGGTGGTTTTTAGGTACAGTCCCGAGTCACATGAAGGCAATGAGCGATAGGAGGGGATTCGTCTCTCCCGGTATAGGGAGTTGATGTTGCGCTGTGTTCGATTGGCTAGAACAGGAAATCCCTGGCCAGGGTTGCTGAGATTTACTGGTAAGTGTTACCAGTAGTTTCTCGAAATGTTATAGACCTCATATCGACACGACTTATCGAGCTATTGGGGTCTGACGTTTACCACCCCTAGGCGAGATATGCGACATATCAGACGGACAGACTGGACTGTACGGTAGTGTTACTGGTTGGATTCACTGGAGTGTGAGCGGGCTTGCTCGTTGATCTTCTGATCGCTCAATACCCGGGTGGCCGTTACGTTTGGCAGACCACTTGCGGCATGTGGGTGCTTGATATGATCATCATCTGCTGCCGGCGTATTGACGAGTCTTTAGAGTCCTACACAGAGGTTTCTTGGCTCAAGCGAAACGAAATAGGAGCGCATATGAGATATGTGCGGGACCGAGAATAATGCGTGTATGTGATACCGTATTTCATTCTCGCGATGAATGTGTCGAATGGTTGTATGCTGTTAGTTATATGTATGCCCTAGAGGCCATTACTGTACATAGGATGTATATTGTAGTGGATGCTGGGACATATATAGGGAGGACTTTCTTGCTCGACATGATAGTATGCTATCTGGTTGCTCTTTACCTTAACGTGTACACTGATTGTCTCTCTGTTACATGTTGGTAAAGCCCTTAGGATGTGTACTTGACTACCTGGACTATGATGCGGATCATACTAGTGGGGACATGGTAGTCCATAAGTACATCCTTGAAAGTCCCTAGTCGTGGGTGTATCGAGATGGGGCATCGATATACCAGAGTAGACTAGCGTATACCTTCTCGACCCATACAGATGGGCGATGGATGATCCCATATCCATTGGTTTTTGACATCAGAGATGATATACGGGTGCTCAGTAGAGACTGGGTACACTGGACGGACTCGCCGAGAACTCCCAGATGGTACTATACCTCACGTCAGATGGCAGTTCTCTGGTGACACTGGTACAGAGTAGTCTGTTGACCCGAGATCGTCATAGAGTCTTGTGTGGTTCCCACTGTGCTTTGATTTCCATCTTACCACGTCCAAGAGGGCGTGCAAAACGGTGGTTTTTGGGTACAGTCCCGAGTCACATGGAGGCAATGAGCGATAGGAGGGGATTCGTCTCTCCCGGTATAGGGAGTTGATGTTGCGCTGTGTTCGATTGGCTATAACAGGAAATCCCTGGCCAGGGTTGCTGAGATTTACTGGTAAGTGTTACCAGTAGTTTCTCGAATTGTTATAGACCTCATATCGACACGACTTATCGAGCTATTGGGGTCTGACGTTTACCACCCCTAGGCGAGATATGCGACATATCAGACGACGAGACCGGACTGTACGGTAGTGTTACTGGTTGGATTCACAGGAGTGTGAGCGGGCTTGCTCGTCGATCTTCTGATCGCTCAATACCCGGGTGGCCGTTACGTTTAGCAGACCGCTTGCGGCTTGTGGATGTTTGATATGATCATCATCTGCTGCCGGCGTATTGACGAGTCTTTAGAGTCCTACACAGAGGTTTCCTGGCTCAAGCGAAACGAAATAGGAGCGCATATGAGATATGTGCGGGACCGAGAATGATACCAGTATGTGATACTGTATTCGATTCTCGTGATATGTGACATTGATCGGTTATATGCGATATAGCCGGCATATCGGATCAAGTGTTGATTCGATAAGTTGTTACTGTAGATATTAGTCGGTTATATGCGATATGACCAGATCATTAAATCAAGTGTTGATTTAATGATTTAATGCATAATTATATATTTGATATATTACTTTGCATTAACTAGTATCGGTTCACTTAAAATGGATTTTCTCACTCGGATGTGCGCATTGCATATGCGATATGATTTTGTGCACTTGCTTGTATCATGTTTGATGATACATGCCTTTTTGGTTAAGTGTTAAGAATTAAACCTTGGTTAATGAAATGGTTAGGGTTTACTATTTCCTTATTCATTTATTCATTTATTTATTCTTTTGGAAAAAGAAAAGCAAATGAGAAAATGGTGGCTTGTTTTCTTTTGTTCATGAAGCTTCATGAAGACTTTGACCAAGTGACCATTTTGTCTCATGCTTAACCCTAACCATCCCACTAACCATGATTTATTCTCTACACTTGACCATGGTTTGGTCATGATAAGTATTCTTTTAATTTTCTTTTTGGATTTAACTTATCATAAGATTATTCTTCTTCTTCTTCATTTTCTTCAAGTGAAGAAAGCTTGCCTCCATCAATGGCAAGTGATGAATTAGAGTGAGAAATCCAATTCTAAAGTCTACCCACTTCCTATTTCTTCATCCTCTACCTCTTGCCAAGTAGTAGAGTGTGTTCTCTTCACAAGTTTTTGGACTTGGTGAAGTCGGAGTTTGATTTAGCAATGCCTCGACGTAGATCATCTTCGGCATGGACATCGACGACCTAGCTCGCCTATTCTCCGATGAAGCCGACGCTAGAGTCCGGGATTTGTTTAGGACAGCGAGAGGACTTCATTGCGGAGCTATGGAGGTGGAGCACCGGATCTACAAAGGTTGTATTTCCGTATTCTATTAGTTAAGTGTTAACTAGTTTCATTTTCGCCTAGAAATCTAGTCTAAGATCCGTAGTCTAGGGTTTCCCGGCACCGTAAATTTTGAATTTGGCATGATCGATGCCTTGTGAGACCTCACTAGAGTGCCTAGGAACCCTACAGTGGTATCAGAGCCTAGCTAGAGCCTTAGGCGAAGTCTAGACGGATTTTGAATTCCGAACGAACCCGAAACCCTATTACAAATTGCTCTCTGGACTTTTTCCAAATTCTGTAGTTTTTCGATATTAAAAATATGCAGAGAAATCAGCAGGAAATTGTAAGGGTTACTGTAAAATTCGTATGCATAATTCCACCATTGCACCGCGGTTCCGCGGCACGAGCTTGGCTCGTGCGGCGGTTCCGCGGCAGTTTTGTCTTATGTGGCATTTTATTTTACACAGTAATTCATTGTTTTCAGTGCTGAGTTCTCTGTGTATTTTTTAAATTTTATTCAAGAGTTGAATTTTCTGGGTTGTTTTGGGGATTCGGTGTTTCGTTCGGAGTATCAAATTTTGTCTATGTGGCTTTCTGGATAAATTTTAGAATATGTTAAAAAGTTCGACCGGATATAAATACCCAATTTTTTCCCCTGTCGGGAAATTTCCAAGTGTTGGATTTTTCCGTAGTTTGACGATGTTCTAAGTAGTGCAAGTAACGCAATGGACCCTCTAGAAGACAACAAACCTTAACTTGATTATGTGACCGTCTTGAACTGCCCTTTGAACCTTCGGGTTTGGGGCAGTACGGCGTGCCACATGTGAGGCGTTGGCTTGACCCTTCTACGGCTGGACCGTTGCTACTGAGGCATGAACTGAATGTTTTTAGACTTGTTTCATGTGTTGATCTGTATCGGGAAAACTTTGGTGTTCGATTGTTCGATCGGAAAGTTTAACATTTTCTGTTTATCCGGAATGTGATACAACAATTGGAATTCACAAAAGTTATGTGATAACTGAATGAATATTATAAACATAGCAGTTTAGTCTCACTTGATCGGTTGCCACGGAATTTTGATGTGATCAAAAGTCCGTCGCAATCACGTAGCGTACGCGGATACTCGCCGGGTAAACTTAATAGACAGCCTCACTCCATTGCCCCGACCAAGTGACTGTAGGAGAACCCCGTCGCCGAAAGCATCCGGTCGGGTGCTCGCGGCAGCGGTGTTCCGCCTTGGTGCACTTCGTCGACGGTATCGGGGGTGCAACCGCCTACTAAAGTTTGCGACGAGCATTCGATCAGAATGACGGGAATCCTGTTGAATTGCCCGACTCGATATTGAAAAGTGTTTTCGATTTTGAGACTAAAATGCGGGGTTTATAATTGTTAGGCATGCGATGTCTAAGTAATTCATTTGGTCAGGCATGCAATGTCTGGGATGGTTGCGGATTCCAACTGTTGTAGTTTTACACTTTCTTTTCTGTGACCGTAAGTGTAATATGTGATATCGCCGGTTTCGTTGCTATATGTCAACGACAATTAGGATGCGCATATTTACTTACGTTGATGACATGTGATGTTATGTGTTGCTGGATATGTTATATTGGATCGTCGTGTTTGAATAGCCGGGGGTTTTTATGTGAGATGAGTGTTTTTCATTTTTATTCATGTAAAAACTTGTATGTAATATTCTTTGTTTTGGGGCACTTCCAGGTTGCGGAAGTTGTCACCGTTTGTATATTATTTACTTTTTCGCACTAGGATAGACCCAAGGAGGAGGGCACAAGTAACCGGGTTCTGGAGTCCAGTGGGAGACCAACTCGAGGAGTCGAGTCCGGGTCTTCTAACTCCAGAATTGGTAGGGTTGCTTGCCGCTCTCGTAGGGGTCTAGGGGTGTGGGTTTGGCTATTCATCACGACCGTGGAATCCGTGTTTTATACTGGCTCGTATTGAAAACACGGACGTCCTAGTATATCCAATATTTCATATGATTCTTCTGCTGCGATATCTGTGATGTGATCATGTGATGTTCTGTGATAGATACAGTATATAGTATATATGATATATTATATAGGCGTTACTTATTTTTTACACCCGCGCTAGCCCTGCCCCGCTCTGTCGTTAGTTACCTAACCTAACGGTGCACGAGGGAACATCGAGGCGAATGCGGATGGCATAAGTGTACGTCGTATTTATCTGTAATGTTTAGGTAACTTAAATGATGGGACTTCATTAATGAGATTAATGAAATAAAAGAAACCTAAGATGTTGTAGAATCGAATTTCAAAATAAAACAGGTAGCTACAGTTCTTGCTTTGCACAGTGATATATATGATATATCCAGCACCTTATTCGATGAGGAAAGGACCGAGATCCCTTCACCGGGAGTGACTCCTTTAGCAATAACTGGCAGATGCTACACATTCGGTTTGTCTTTTGATTGCTTTTAAGTGTTTCTGCTTTGCACAGTGATACATATGATATATCCCGCACCTCATTCGACGAGGAAAGGACCGACGATCCCTTCACCGGGAGTGACTCCTTTAGCAAAACTAGAAAAGCCTCAAAAGCACTCCATTTTTAAAATCATTTGATTCTACAACGATATCGAGTTCATTACGCAATAGGTTTTCATAAAAACCTGTCGTAGCCCTCCGTCATTTCAGATAAGTGATAGTTAGTATTCGTGCTACGTTTGTTGGCCTGCGTCAAGGCGTAGTGTGCGGTAGCTAACTAGTATTTATCTGCTTATGCATATGATGCAGATTGGATTAGGGTAGTCATGCGACTTTGTTGGCCTGCGTCAAGGATCGTGCGGGTGGGTTTAATTTAATCAGGAAATGACGGGTTGAACTTGACTAGCGGACTATGGTTTGTTGGCCTGCGTCAAGGTCATAGGACGCTAGGGGCAAAATTATCGGGAATTTCAAGTGTTGAAATTTGCAATGAGATTGCATACCTTCTATGAGATAGTTGGATCCCGATACCCGCTGCGAGTAATTGTTACTCCTGGGAGAGTTTTATACATTACAATTAGCCGATCAAGTAGGTGTCTAGAAAGGTGTTAACGAGGTTACGCCTCTGGGAAAACGAGGTTTACATTAATTAGGTTCGTGCGAAAGCACGGGGGACCTCCCTCAAAGTACCGACACTGGCCTGGCTGAAAGATTGGCGAACTTGTAGTGTGTAATTAATCCCGGCTAGTCTTTCCTTTTAGGGTTTGAAGGAAGATTTGATAAAAAGCAGTGGGAGCCATCCTGATTAGATAAAATAATAACCAATCTATTCTTGCAAGAGTGCACGCTGAGTGTTTTCTTCTCTCTCTCTCCTGGTAGCGACCATATCACGCCTTAATCAAGATAATAATACGGATTATTGACCGAACCCGCTTGTTATACTGAGCTGGGGAACGTTGGTCCCGCTCCAACTTATAATCGTTATAAGACAGAGCAGGAAATTGGGGAATACCAGATTTCCCGTGCCGCCCAAACGAAGAGAGTGCATGTTGATGCATCATCTTCGGGTGTGTTCATTATACAGAACTGTTTCTCAGTATCCTCTGCATCCTCGGTATATGATACCGGATCAGGATCCCAGATATGTAATCTGTTACATAGGGCTATAAAAGAGTAGAAAAACTGAGAACAGGCGATAAGTTTCATGAGGCAGAAAACGGGGCAAGTGTTGCAGCCAAGTCTGTCGGTCACTGTCACCCTGTATTACCAATACATTGATTCTGAACGAATGTTATTAGATGCCGAACCTGATATACAAAATCATATCAGTCTCTTTATTAGTAAAGAAATGATAAAATTTTGTATTGTTGGATAATGTTTTGAACATTTCCTATAATCAAAAGTTGATCGGTTCAGGCACGTTATCTAAAAGCATTGATGTTCTAAATCAAACTACAGTTCTTAGTATATGGAACACACACAAGAGGAAGAGTTCAGAAATGAACGAATTCTTCTTGAGGTTTTGTAGACTAGGTCAGATCAATATGACCCGACTAGCTAGAGTTACATATAGATGCATATTTAAATCAGTTTGAATTTACATCTTATGAAACTCGCCAGTCATGTCACAAAGATAAGATGACCATAGCTCTGTTTATTGGAAACAGAGAAAGAGTTAGTGAACTCTTGGGACTGATACATAATGATGTATGTAAGGTCTCCTGTCTACACATGCCAGGACTGATTCTTTATACTTCATTATATTCTCTGATAATCTCTCAAGATTCAGTCATATGTTCCTGTTGAAACATGAGTCCGAACCTTTTGAGATATTCACAGAATATAAGCGAGAAGTAGAGAACCAAAATACGGGTAAAAGTATTATGTCCTATGATGAGATCAGGGAGGAGAATACTTGAGCACGGAAATCCTGGACTATTCTAAAGGAGAATGAGATTCTCTCTCAGCATTACTCCTCCGTATACACCATAGCACGATGGTATATCGGGGCGGAGCAAATACACCCTATTTGATATGGTGTGCTCAATGATGAGTACTACTGAGTTACCTATTTCCTTTTGGGAGTTATGCACTTGAGAAGATGCATACCTATTGAATAGGGTTCCAATCAAATCAGGAGCCTACCTCTTCATATGTGATATGGAAAGGGAAGAACCCATCTCTTAAGTCAGTTGAAATTTGGGGTTGTCCGGCCTATGTCTAAAAGCAAAATCCGGACAAGCTCGAAGCAAGGTCTGTAATGTACAACTAGAAAGGTTCCAGCTATACAACTTGCAGCCGATGATTTGATAAAACCAAAGGATTCAGTAGATTCCAACGAACCTCAGTCTCTCCGCCGATCTAGTAGGGTTCCTCACCCACCTGAGAGATACTTCGGTTTCTCTATGGCAGTGGGAGCGAGGATTGCATCATGAGATGATGACCCAACTAGTTTCGAGCTGGCCATCAGGAGTGAGACTCTGTAAGAATGGCTGGATGCTTAGTGATCTGAGATGGAATCCATATACACCAACAAAGTATGGACTTTGGTTACTATATCTGAAGGGTTAAATCCCCATCAGGAGCAAGTATATCTTGAGAAGATTACTTGGTGTACATGGAAAAGTTGAGACTTTCAAAGCTAGACTAGTTAAAGGTTTTCGTCATTGACCAGGCGTGACCTTTTCCAGTACCTACGCTTAAGTCCATCCAGATCCTACTTGCCACGGCTACATACCATGACTACGATATCTGGCGGTTGGGTGCCATGACATCTTTTCTAAATGATGTTTTAGAAGAGAACGTCTGTAAGTACACAGCCAGAGGGCTTCGTAGACAGTGGGAGCAGCGGAAACGTGTGCAAGATGCTTTATAAGATAAAGCAGGCATCGCGGAGTTGGAACATCTGTTTTGATGGATTAGTCAAGGAAGTTGACATCATCAAAATGGTAGATGAACCTTGTATATACAAAAAGGTAGTAGGGAGTATGGTGGTGATCCTCGTAGAGTACGTGGATGACATACTCATGATAGGGAAGGAGTTTCCTATGCTACGCTCGGTCAATCTCCGCTTATCACAAGGATTCTCCATATAGGATCAAAATGATACCTCCTAAATCCTGAGTTTTGGATCTATGAGATAGATCTAAATGGATGTTAGGATACTCACTAGTTGTAGTGAGATGGTATCGGTTGATCCTGGGGAGAATCACTGGAAGTGTTCCAGGGTGATATAGACGACTGAATGTCAGTCGCAGGCATTGTCTGTACCCTCAGTAAAGGGACGGTATGTTGGAAGAGTTCCAAGCTAGATACCGTGACATACTAGACGATAAAGGCAGGATACATCGCTACTAAAGATGCTACCAAAGAAGCTGTTTGGGTGTATATTGGTTCATGAGATGAACTATGTTCCTCCCATTGTGTGACAATGGAGTTGTGGCTTATGCCAAGGAACGCCGGTCCCATCAGTGATCCAGACTTATTCTAAGGCAGTATCACCTGATCATGGAGATGGTTGATCTCCAGGATGATCGAGGCAAGGAGAGCAGACTTAGAGGATAACGCAGCGGATCCACTCACGAAGGCCTATTCCCAAAGAGAGACTTTTATGGGATGGTTGAGTATGAGATACTACAACCACTGCTACAGATGGCCCTAGTGCAAGTGGGAGATTGTTAGTTATATGTATGCCCTAGAGGCCATTACTGTACATAGGATGTATATTGTAGTGGATGCTGGGACATATATAGGGAGGACTTTCTTGCTCGACATGATAGTATGCTATCTGGTTGCTCTTTACCTTAACGTGTACACTGATTGTCTCTCTGTTACATGTTGGTAAAGCCCTTAGGATGTGTACTTGACTACCTGGACTATGATGCGGATCATACTAGTGGGGACATGGTAGTCCATAAGTACATCCTTGAAAGTCCCTAGTCGTGGGTGTATCGAGATGGGGCATCGATATACCAGAGTAGACTAGCGTATACCTTCTCGACCCATACAGATGGGCGATGGATGATCCCATATCCATTGGTGTTTGACATCAGAGATGATATACGGGTGCTCAGTAGAGACTGGGTACATTGGATGGACTCGCCGAGAACTCCCAGATGGTACTATACCTCACGTCAGATGGCAGTTCTCTGGTGACACTGGTACAGAGTAGTCTGTTGACCCGAGATCGTCATAGAGTCTTGTGTGGTTCCCACTGTGCTTTGATTTCCATCTTACCATGTCTAAGAGGGCGTGCAAAATGGTGGTTTTTGGGTACAGTCCCGAGTCACATGGAGGCAATGAGCGATAGGAGGGGATTCGTCTCTCCCGGTATAGGGAGTTGATGTTGCGCTGTGTTCGATTGGCTATAACAGGAAATCCCTGACCAGGGTTGCTGAGATTTACTGGTAAGTGTTACCAGTAGTTTCTCGAATTGTTATAGACCTCATATCGACACGACTTATCGAGCTATTGGGGTCTGACGTTTACCACCCCTAGGCGAGATATGCGACATATCAGACGACGAGACCGGACTGTACGGTAGTGTTACTGGTTGGATTCACAGGAGTGTGAGCAGGCTTGCTCGTCGATCTTCTGATCGCTCAATACCCGAGTGGCCGTTACGTTTAGCAGACCGCTTGCGGCTTGTAGATGTTTGATATGATCATCATCTGCTGCCGGCGTATTGACGAGTCTTTAGAGTCCTACACAGAGGTTTCCTGGCTCAAGCGAAACGAAATAGGAGCGCATATGAGATATATGCGGGACCGAGAATGATACCAGTATGTGATACTGTATTCGATTCTCGCGATATGTGACATTGATCGGTTATATGCGATATAGCCGGCATATCGGATCAAGTGTTGATTCGATAAGTTGTTACTGTAGATATTAGTCGGTTATATGCGATATGACCGGATCATTAAATCAAGTGTTGATTTAATGATTTAATGCATAATTATATATTTGATATATTACTTTGCATTAACTAGTATCGGTTCACTTAAGATGGATTTTCTCACTCGGATGTGCGCATTGCATATGCGATATGATTTTGTGCACTTGCTTGTATCATGTTTGATGATACATGCCTTTTTGGTTAAGTGTTAAGAATTAAACCTTGGTTAATGAAATGGTTAGGGTTTACTATTTCCTTATTCATTTATTCATTTATTTATTCTTTTGGAAAAAGAAAAGCAAATGAGAAAATGGTGGCATGTTTTCTTTTGTTCATGAAGCTTCATGAAGACTTTGACCAAGTGACCATTTTGTCTCATGCTTAACCCTAACCATCCCACTAACCATGATTTATTCTCTACACTTGACCATGGTTTGGTCATGATAAGTATTCTTTTAATTTTCTTTTTGGATTTAACTTATCATAAGATTATTCTTCTTCTTCTTCATTTTCTTCAAGTGAAGAAAGCTTGCCTCCATCAATGGCAAGTGATGAATTAGAGTGAGAAATCCAATTCTAAAGTCTACCCACTTCCTATTTCTTCATCCTCTACCTCTTGCCAAGTAGTAGAGTGTGTTCTCTTCACAAGTTTTTGGACTTGGTGAAGTCGGAGCTTGATTTAGCGATGCCTCGACGTAGATCATTTTCGGCATAGACATCGACGACCTAGCTCGCCTATTCTCCGATGAAGCCGACGCTAGAGCCCGGGATTTGTTTAGGATAGCGAGAGGACTTCATTGCGGAGCTATGGAGGTGGAGCACCGGATCTACAAAGGTTGTATTTCCGTATTCTATTAGTTAAGTGTTAACTAGTTTCATTTTTGCCTAGAAATCTAGTCTAAGATCCGTAGTCTAGGGTTTCCCGGCACCGTAAATTTTGAATTTGGCATGATCGATGCCTTGTGAGACCTCACTAGAGTGCCTAGGAACCCTACATATGCGATATAACCTAGTTATCGAATCAAGGAATGATTCGATAAGCCGATATTTTGGATACTAGTCGGTTATATGCGATATGATCGGATCGTTAAATCAAGTGTTGATTTAATGATTTAATGTATAATTATATATTTGATATATTACTTTGCATTAACTAGTATTGGTTCACTTTAAATGGATTTTCTCACTCGGATGTGCACATTGTATATGTGATATACTTTTGTGCACTTGATTGTATCATGTTTGATGATACATGTTTGCTAGGGTTTGTGTAAAGAGTTATTCCATGGTTAAGTAAATGGTTAGGGTTTTTATTCCTTCATTTATTCATTTATCTTTTAATTTGGATTAAAAGAAAAAGTGAAAAAGAAAATAAAAAGGTTGCTTTCTTACATGAAGCTTCATGCAACTTTGACTAATGTAACCTTTTTGTCTTCTTCTTCTAACCCTAACCATTCATTTAACTTGAGTTAACTCTCTACATCTAACCATGGTTCAAGTTATGATAAGAATAATTCTTTTTGAATTATTGACCAACACTTATCATAATAACATTCTTCTTCTTCTTCTTCATTTCTTCATGGAAGAAAGCTTGCTCCATTAATGGCAAGTGATGATAAAGAGTGAGAAATCCAATTCTAAAGTGAACCCACTTCCTATTTCTTCATCCTCTACCTCTTGCCAAGTAGTATAGGGTGTTTCCTTCACAAGTTTTCATGACTTGGTGAAGGTGGAGCTTGATCTAGCGATGCCTCGACGTAGATCATCTTCGGCATGGACATCGACGACCTAGCTCGCCATTTCTCCGACGAAGCCGACGCTAGAGCCCGGGAATTCATTTGGACAGCGAGAGGACTTCGTTGCGGAGCTATGGAGGTGGAGCACCGGATCTACAAAGGTTGTATTTCCGTATTCTAATAGTTAAGTGTTAACTAGTTGCTTTTGTCGCCTAGAATTCTAGCCAACGATCCGTACTCTAGGGTTTCTCGGCACCGTTTTTTTTTTAAATTAGCATGGTTGATGCCTTGTGAGACCTCTAGTGTGTGCCTAGGATCCCTACAGTGGTATCAGAGCCTAGCTAGAGCTTTAGGCGAAGAGTAGACGAAGTTTGAAACCCGATCGACCTGAAACCCTAACTTTTACATGCTCTCTGGACTTTTTATAAAATCTGGGATTTTTCCAAATTAAAAATGCTTAAAAAATTCAGCAGGGTATTATATGAATTACCATGAAAGACGAGCCTCTCATTCCTCTACTTGACCGCGGAACCGCCGCATTGACCCCCCTTTAGCGGCGGTTCCGCGGCACATTTAATGCATTATCGACGGTTCTTTGCATAGTAATTCATATCTCTGTTGTTTATATTTTCTGGACAATTTTAATACAGATTATAGAATTGAGTGTTCTGGGGTTGTATTGGGGACACGATGAATCGATCGGATTATTTAACTTTGTCTATTTGATTTTCCGGATATTTTTGAATATGTTAAAAAGTTCGACCAGATATAAATACCCACTTTTTCCCCTGTCGGGAAATTTCCAAGTGTTGGATTTTTCTGTAGTTTAAAGACATTCTAAGTAGTGCAAGTAACTCGATGGACCCTCTAGAAGACAACAAACCTTAACTCGATTATGTGACCGTCTTGAACTGCCCTTTGAACCTTCGGGTTTGGGGCAGTACGGCGTGCCACATGTGAGGCGTTGGCTTGACCCTTCTACGGCTGGACCGTTGGTACTGAGGCACGAACTGAATGTTTTTAGACTTGTTTCATGTGTTGATCTGTTACGGGAAAACTTGGGTGTTCGAATGTTCGATCGGAAAGTTTAACATTTTCTAATTATCCGGAATGGGATACAATAATTGGAATTCACAAAAGTTATGTGATAACTGAATGAATGTTATAAACATAGCAGTTTAGTCTCACTTGATCGGTTGCCACGGAATTTTGATGTGATCAAAAGTCCGTCGCAATCACGTAGCGTACGCGGATACTCGCCGATAAACTTAATAGACAGCCTCACTCCATAGCCCCGACCAAGTGACTGTAGGAGAACCCCGTCGCCGAAAGCATCCGTTCGGGTGCTCGCGGCAGCGGTGTTCCGCCTTGGTGCACTTCGTCGACGGCGTCGGGGATGCGGCCGCCTACTGAAGTTTGCGACGAGCATTCGATCAGGATGTCGGGAATCTTGTTGAATTGCCCGACTTGATGTTGAAAAGAGTTTTCGATAAATGAGACTAAAATGCGGGGTTTATAATTGTTAGGCATGCGATGTCTAAGTAATTCATTTGATTAGGCATGCGATGTCTATGCAGATTGCGGATTCCAACTGTTGTAGTTTTACACTTTCTTTTCTGTGACCGTAAGTGTAATATGTGATATCGCCGGTTTCGTTGCTATATGTCAACGACAATTGGGATGCACATATTTACTTACGTTGATGACATGTGATGTTATGTGTTGCTGGATATGTTATATTGGATCGTCGTGTTCGAATAGTCGGGGGGGTTTTATGTGAGATGAGTGTTTTTCATTTTCATTCATGTAAAAACTTGTATGTAATATTCTTTTATTAGGGCACTTCCAGGTTGCGGAAGATGTCACCGTTTGTATATTATTTACTTTTCCGCACTAGGATAGACCTAAGGAGGAGGGCACAAGTAACCGGGTTCTGGAGTCCAGTGGGAGACCAACTCGAGGAGTCGAGTCCGGGTCTTCTAACTCTAGAATTGGTAGGGTTACTTGCCGCTCTCGTAGGGGTCTAGGGGTGTGGGATTGGCTATTCATCACGACCGTGGAATCCGTGTTTTATACTGACTCGTATTGAAAACACGGACGTCCTAGTATATCCAATATTGCATATGATTCTTTCTGCTGCGTTATCTGTGATGTGATCATGCGATGTTCTGTGCTCTGTTCAGATAGATGTAGTATATAGTATATATGATATATTATATAGACGTTACTTATGTTTTACACCCGCGCTAGCCCTGTCCCGCTCTGTCGTTAGTTACCTAACCTAACGGTGCACGAGGGGACATCGAGGCGAATGCGGATGGCATAAGTGTACGTCGTATTTATCTGTGATGTTTAGGTACTTTAAATGATGGGACTTCATTAATGTGATTAATGAAATAAAAGAAACCTAAGATGTTGTAGAATCGAATTTCAGAATAAAACAGGTAGCTACAGTTCTTGCTTTGCACAGCGGTATATGTGATATATCCTGCACCTTATTCGATGAGGAAAGGACTGAGATCCCTTCACCGGGAGTGACTCCTTTAGCAATAACTGGCAGATGCTACAACCCTCGGTTTGTCTTTTGATTGCTTTTAAGAGTTTTTGCTTTGCACAGTGATATATATGATATATCCCGCACCTCATTCGACGAGGAAAAGACCGACGATCCCTTCACCGGGAGTGACTCCTTTAGCAAAACTAGAAAAGCCTCAAAAACACTCCATTTCAAAATTCATTCGATCCTACAATGATATCAAGTTCATTACGCAATAGGTTTTCAGAAAAACCTGTCGTAGCCCTCCGTCATTTCAGATAAGTTGTATATAGTATTCGTGCTGCATTTGTTGGCTTTCGTCAAGGTGCAGTGTGCGGTAGCTATATGCTGCTTATCTGCTAGCATACGATGCGATTGGATTAAGGTAGTCGTGCGGCTTTGTTGGCTTTCGTCAAGGGTCGTGCGGGTGGGTTTAATTCAATCAAGAAATGTACGGGTTGAACTTGACTAGCGGGCTATGGTTTGTTGGATTTCGTCAAGGTCATAGCACGCTAGGGGCAAAATATTATCGGGAATTTCAAGTATTGAAATTTGCAATGAGATTGCATACCTTCTATGAGATAGTTGGATCCCGATACCCGCTGCGAGTAATTGTTACTTCTGGGAGAGTTTTATACATTACAATTAGCCGATCAAGTAGGTGTCTAGAAAGGTGTTAACGAGGTTACGCCTCTGGGAAAATGAGGTTTACATTAATTAGGTCTGTGCGAAAGCACGGGGCACCTCCCTCAAAGTACCGACACTGGCCTGGCTGAAAGATTGGCTAACTTGTAGTGTGTAATTAATCCCGGCTAGTCTTCCCTTTTAGGGTTTGAAGGAAGATTTGATAAAAAGCAGTGGGAGCCATCCTGATTAGATAAAATAATAATCAATCTATTCTTGCAAGAGCGCACGCTGAGTGTTTTCTTCTCTCTCTCTCCTGGTAGCGACCATATCACGCCTTAATCAAGATAATAATACGGATTATTGACCGAACCCGCTTGTTATACTGAGCTGGGGAACGTTGGTCCCGCTCCAACTTATAAATGTTATAAGACAGAGCAGGAAATTGGGGATTACCAGAATTCCCGTGCCGCCCAAACGAAGAGAGTGCATGCTGATGCATCATCTTCGGGTGTATTCATTATACAGAACCGTTTCTCAATGTCCTTTACGTCCTGGGTATATGATACCGGATCAGGATCCCTAATATGTAATCTATTACATAGGGCTACAGACAGGTAAAGAACTGAGAACGGGTGATAAGTTTCATGAGGCAGAAAACGGGGCAAGTGTTGCAGCCAGGTCTGTTGGTCACTGTCACCCTGTATTGTAATACATTGATTCTGAACGAATGTTATTAGATACCGAACCTGATATACAAAATCATATCAGTCTCTTTATTAGTAAAGAAATGATAAAATTTTGTATTGTTGGATAATGTTTTGAACATTTCCTATATCAAAAGTTGATCGGTTCAGGCACGTTATCTAAAAGCGTTGATGTTCTAAATCAAACTACAGTTCTTAGTATACAGAACACACACAAGAGGAAGAGTTCAGAAATGAACGAATTCTTCTTAAGGTATTGTAGACTAGGTCATATCAATGCGACCCGACTAGCTGGAGTTACATATAGATGCATATTTAAATCAGTTTGAATTTACATCTTGTGAAACTCGCCAGTTATGTCACAAAGATAAGATGACCATAGCTCTGTTTATTGGAAACAGAGAAAGAGTTAGTGAACTCTTGGGATGATACATGTTGATGTATAAAGGTCCCCTGTCTACACATACCTGGTAAGGTTCTTTGTACTTCATTACATTCTCTGATAATCTCTCGAGATTCAGATATATGTTCCTGTTGAAACACAAGTCTGAACCTTTTGAGATATTCACAGAATATAAGATTGAAGTAGAGAACCGATACGGGTATAAGTATTATGTCCTATGATGAGATCAAGGAGGAGAATACTTGTGCATGGAATTCCTGGACTATTCTAAAGGAGAATGAGATTCTCTCTCAGCATTACTCCTCCGTATACACCATAGCACGATGGTATATCGGGGCGGAGCAATCACACCCTATATGATAAGGTGTGCTCTATGATGAGTACTACTGAGTTATCTATTTTCTTTTGGGAGTTATGCGCTTGAGAAGCTGCATACCTATTGAATAGAGTCCCGATCAAATCAGTAGCCTACCACTTCATATGTGATATGGAAAGGGAAGAGCCCATCTCTTAAGTCAGTTAAGATTTGGGGTTGTCCGGCAAATGTCTAAAAGCAAAATCCGGACAAGCTCGAGGCAACGTCTGTTATGTACAACTGGAAATGTTCCAGCTATACAAACTGCAGCTGATGATTTGACAGAACCAGAGGATTCAGTAGATTCCAATGAACCTCAGCCTCTCCGCCGATCTAGTAGGGTTCCTCACCCACCTGAGAGATACTTCGGTTGCTCTATAATAGTGGGAGCGAGGATTGCATCATGAGATGATGACCCAACTAGTTTCGAGCTGGCCATCAGGAGTAAGACTCTGTAAGAATGGCTGGATGCTTAGCGATCTGAGATGGAATCCTTATACACCAACAAAGTATGGACTTTGGTTGCTATATCTGAAGGGTTAAATCCCCATCAGGAGCAAGTATATCTTGAGAAGATTACTTGGTGTACATGGAAAAGTTGAGACTTTCAAAGCTAGACTTGTTAAAGGTTTGCATCATTGACCAGGCGTGGATAATGATGAAACCTTTTCAGTGCCTATACTTAAGTCCATCCAGATCCTACTTGCCACGGCTACATACCATGACTACGATATCTGGTGGTTGGGTGTCATGACTGCTTTTCTAAATGATGTTTTAGAAGAGTGCGTCTATAAGTACACAGCCAGAGGGCCTCGTAGACAGTGGGAGCAGCGGAAACGTGTGCAAGATGCTTTATAGGATAAAGCAGGCATCGCGGAGTTGGAACATCTGTTTTGATGGATTAATCAAAGAAGTTGACATCATCAAAATGGTAGATGAATCTTGTATATACAAAAAGGTAGTAGGGAGTATGGTGGTGATCCTCGTAGAGTACGTGGATGACATACTCTTGATAGGGAAGGAGTTTCCTATGCTACGCTCGATCAATCTCCGCTTATCACAAATATTCTCCACATAGAATCAAAGTGATACCTACTAAATCCTGGGTTTTGGATCTATGAGATAGATCTAATTGGATGTTAGAATACTCACTAGTTGTAGTGAGATGGTATCAATCGATCCTGGGGAGAATCACTGGAAGGGTTCCAGGGTGATAAAGACGACTGAATGTCAGTCACAGGCATTGTCTTTACCCTCAGTAAAGGGACGGTATGTTGGAAAAGTTCCAAGCTAGATACCGTGGCATACTAGACGATAAAGGCTGGATACATCGCTACTTAAGATGCTACCAAAGAGGAAGTTTGGGTGTATATTGGTTCATGAGATGAACTACGTTCCTCCCATTGTGTGACAATGGAGTTGTGGCTTATGCCAAGGAACGCAGGTCCCATCAGTGATCCAGACATAATCTAAGGCAGTATCACCTGATCATGGAGATGGTTGATCTCCAGGGTGATCGAGGTTAGGAGAGTAGACTCAGAGGACAACACGGCGGATCCACTCACGAAGGCCTGTTCCCAGAGAGAGACTTTTATGGGATGGTTGAGTATGAGATACTACAACCACTGCTACAGATGGCCCTAGTGCAAGTGGGAGATTGTTAGTTATATGTATGCCCTAGAGGCCATTACTGTACATTGGATGTATATTGTAGTGGATGCTGGGACATATATAGGGAGGACTTTCTTGCTCGACATGATAGTATGCTATCTGGTTGCTCTTTACCTTAACGTGTACAAAGATTGTCTCTCTATTACATGTTGGTAAAGCCCTTAGGATGTGTACTTGACTACCTGGACTATGATGCGGATCATACTAGTGGGGACAGGGTAGTCCATAATTACATCCTTCAAAGTCCCTAGTCGTGGGTGTATCGAGACAGGGCATCGATATACCAGAGTAGACTAGCGTGTACCTTCTCGACCCATACAGATGGGCGATGGATGATCCCATATCCATTGGTGTTTGACATCAGAGGAGATATACGGGTGCTCAGTAGAGACTGGGTACACTGGACGGACTCGCCGAGAACTCCCAGATGGTATTATACCTCACGTCAGATGGCAGTTCTCTGGTGACACTGGTACAGAGTAGTCTGTTGACCCGAGATCGTCATAGAGTCTTGTGTGGTTCCCACTGTGCTTTGATTTCCATCTTACCATGTCCAAGTGGGCGTGCAAAACGGTGGTTTTTGGGTACAGTCCCGAGTCACATGGAGGCAATGAGCGATAGGAGGGGATTCGTCTCTCCCGGTATAGGGAGTTGATGTTGCGCTGTGTTCGATTGGCTATAACAGGAAATCCCTGGCCAGGGTTGCTGAGATTTACATGTAAGTGTTACCAGTAGTTTCTCGAAATGTTATAGACCTCATATCGACACGACTTATCGAGCTATTGGGGTCTGACGTTTACCACCCCTAGGCGAGATATGCGACATATCAGACGGACAGACCGGACTGTACGGTAGTGTTACTGGTTGGATTCACTGGAGTGTGAGCGGGCTTGCTCGTCGATCTTCTGATCGCTCAATACCCGGGTGACCGTTACGTTTGGCAGACCGCTTGCGGCTTGTGGGTGCTTGATATGATCATCATCTGCTGCCGGCGTATTGACGAGTCTTTAGAGTCCTACACAGAGGTTTCCTGGCTCAAGCGAAACGAAATAGGAGCGCATATGAGATATGTGCGGGACCGAGAATAATGCGTGTATGTGATACCGTATTTCATTCTCGCGATGAATGTGTCGAATGGTTGTATCCGATATAACCTAGTTATCGAATCAAGGAATGATTCGATAAGCCGATACATTGGATACTAGTCGGTTATATGCGATATGACCGGATCGTTAAATCAAGTGTTGATTTAATGATTTAATGTATAATTATATATTTGATATATTACTTTGCATTAACTAGTATTGGTTCATTTTAAATGGATTTTCTCACTCGGATGTGCACATAGTATATGTGATATACTTTTGTGCACTTGATTGTATCATGTTTGATGATACATGTTTGCTAAGGTTTGTGTAAAGAGTTATTACATGGTTAAGTAAATGGTTAGGGTTTTTATTCCTTCATTTATTCATTTATCTTTTAATTTGAATTAAAAGAAAAAGTGAAAAAGAAAATAAAAAGGTTGCTTTCTTACATGAAGCTTCATGCAACTTTGACTAATGTAACCTTTTTTTCTTCTTCTTCTAACCCTAACCATTCATTTAACTTGAGTTAACTCTCTACATCTAACCATGGTTCAAGTTATGATAAGAATAATTCTTTTTGAATTATTGACCAACACTTATCATAATAACATTCTTCTTCTTCTTCTTCTTCTTCTTCTTCATTTCTTCATGGAAGAAAGCTTGCTCCATTAATGGCAAGTGATGATAAAGAGTGAGAAATCCAATTCTAAAGTGAACCCACTTCCTATTTCTTCATCCTCTACCTCTTGCCAAGTAGTATAGGGTGTTTCCTTCACAAGTTTTCATGGCTTGGTGAAGGTGGAGCTTGATCTAGCGATGCCTCGACGTAGATCATCTTCGGCAAGGACATCGACGACCTAGCTCGCCATTTCTCCGACGAAGCCGACGCTAGAGCCCGGGAATTCATTTGGACAGCGAGGGGACTTCGTTGCGGAGCTATGGAGGTGGAGCACCGGATCTACAAAGGTTGTATTTCCGTATTCTAATAGTTAAGTGTTAACCAGTTGCTTTTGTCGCCTAGAATTCTAGCCAACGATCCATAGTCTAGGGTTTCTCGGCACCGTTTTTTTTTGAAATTGGCATGGTTGATGCCTTGTGAGACCTCTAGTGTGTGCCTAGGATCCCTACATGCGTTGGCACATGAAGTACGTCTTATATCGAAGGTGGATCCTCTCAAATATTTGATGTCGAAAGCCATGTTAACAGGACGTCTTGCTAAATAGGCCCTGCTCTTGATGGAGTTCTCGATAACTTATCGTCCCCTCAAGGCAGTGAAGGGCCAGGCCATCGCCGACTTCCTCGCTGAGCATCCGATACCTTCCGATTCTCCTTTGAACTGCGAATTGCCAGACGAACATGCATTTGACACGATCGACGGGGATGATACCCGGTGGGAACTCTATTTTGATGGAGCATCTTCCATGAAGAAGCGCAAACAAAGCACCCATATAATCAAGTCAGGGGTAGGCCTCATCTTCGTAACTCCACAAGGAGGGATAATGCGCTTTGCCTTCTCCTTAACAGAGCCGAGGACAAACAATGAAGCCTAATATGAATCTTTGATGGAAAGTCTCGAGATCGCTATCGACATGGAAATTGAAAGCCTCCTCATATACGGAGACTCCCAACTGGTTGTTAGTCAAGTAAATGGTGATTATCAGACGTGCAAACCAGAGCTAGTGAGATACGGCAAGAGAGTGAAACAACTGCTGACTTAAATTCCTTCCTACGCCTTAGAAAATATACCGCGTGCGGAAAATAGTAAGGCGAATGCACTAGCCAAGCTCGCTAAAGAACTGGCCGATGAGAACCTCGATGACGTGAGGATCGTTGTGCAAAGCCGCCGGGTTCCTGCACTGGTAGAAATATCTCCGGAGTCGTCCGAAGAAAAGGGAGCGACCGAGCAAATGACTCTGCAAATAAAAGACCAGGAAAAGGTTACGGATTGGAGAGAAGTCTTTATAGACTACTTCAAATCTCGTCGAACACCTGAAGATGCGTCCTCAAGACATCAGCTTATGAAACGAGCTCTGTCTTTTGCTTTCGTCAATGATACTCTGTATAAGAGATCATTTCATTCTCTGTGGTTAAGATGCCTAGGACCAGACGAGGCAATGAGAGTCGTCCAAGAAACTCACGACGGACTCTGCGGTTTTCACCAAGCTGGGCCGAAGATGAAGCTGAAGATCAAACGGATGGGTTATTATTGGCCCATGATGATCCAGGACTGCCTCGAATACGCGAAGCAGTGCCACTCGTGCCAGATTCACGGGGACTTTATCCATCAGCATCCAAACCCACTACATCCGACAGTGGCTAGCTGGCCGTTTGAAATGTGGGGGACTGATATAATCGGCCCCATCGAACCGGCATCGTCCAGAGGACATCGATTCATTTTGGCGACAACTGATTACTTCTCAAAACGGGCAGAACCAATACCGCCGAGGGAAGTGAAAACGGAGAATATCCTCCATTTCTTCAAGATACACGTCATTTATCGGTTCGGAACTCCGAGACGGATCGTTTCCGATAACGGGCCAGCCTACAGAAGCCACAAGATCAGCCGCTTCGCACAACAGCATAACATAGACTGGAGATACTCTTCAGTCTATAATTCCTGCACACTGAGTCCCCTCAGCCCCTTAGCTCGCCTCCGAGCTATCACAGAACCAAGCTTGCTCGGCCTCCCGCTCGTCCCCGAGCCTCCCACCGAGCTTAGATTCCTTGGTCCCATCGACCGACCCGCGACACTGATCGCAGGCGTCTCCGCCACGGCTCCGCGAATCTCGCCAGACGTGAGATATCCGCCGTTCACGATCTTGCATTCCACGCCACCACGTTCCCCCAATAATGATCATATCTCGTCATTAATGGGGTATCCCTCCTTTCACGCGGGCGTAACGCCAGGGGCGTAACCGCCGGCGTGAATCTCGCGCCCGCCTGCCCATAGCTTCCACTATATAAAGCCCTTTTTCAGACGACTCGGGTAAGGCAATTTTACCCTAATAGGCCGTTACTCTGCCCATTTAGCCCATCTAACTTAATCGTCGAAGGGTCCTCGGTGGCGCAACAACCCCGGGACTTCCTTGCAGGTAGCTCGATCTCATCCACATCAAGCCCATTGAGATCCACACGTTTTAGGAGGCAACTCCCAACTCAACCTCAGCCACTCATCACCACTCGCCGCAGATCAACGGAAAGTAATATCTGAAGGAGATCTAGAGCTCCATCAGCATCTCTTAAAAAGCTTGGAATATTTTATGCTATCTGGTTAAAAGTTATTTTTACTTGCCTTTCTTAAAAAATAAAGGGTAAGTTGTAAAAAAGCCCACCGTCCGCTCTAAAGACCCTTGGTATTTTCAGAATTATTTGAAAGGTCCTACAGCTCAAAATTTTTGTGAAATATTTCCTGGGATGTATTTCATTTAGGCCTTGTATTCTATTTTAAATTCAATTAAAAAAAAAACCCATATGTCCCCCTGGATAGTGCTTAGATATTACATGCAACTATTTAGATATTACATGCAACTCATGTAACTGCTTAGAATATCACATGCAGTATTTATATATCACACGCAAATGGTTAGATATTACAAACAACATTTTAGATCTTATAGCCAGCTACTTAGATATTACATGATAGCAGAAAAATATTTTAGAGGATTTTGGCAGGAAAGAAGCATATTTGACGGAAAATTAGATTTTTGGTGGAAAAAAAGTATATTTGGAGGGAAAAATAAAAACATAACAGTTATTACAGACAACTCCTATGTACTATAACTATCTTAAATCCACCTGTAAAGGACTGTTCGGCTGTCTATCCACATAGATATGAGACATTTTGGGATTATACGAAAATACAAGTAGAGAATATATCATGGGGTTTTTATTGGGCCCAGTTTCCAGGGTTTTTACACACGTTCTGAACATGCCAGGGCTTATTGACAATTAAAAATGGGCTGATTTTCACTCAAGAGCAAAAAAATCTTAGGCCCCTCTCTGGGTCTGGAGTTAACAAATTGTAGTTTATTTTTCAGTGTAGCCAGAGATTGTGTAAACTTAATTTTAAAAACTGAACTTTGATGGTTGCCTGGCTTTGAAGTTTTCGAAGCTCCATTACGATTTACTTTGAATCCAAACAAACTTTTTCTTCATGAATTTTGGAGTTAAAGAAAACCTTGGTCGAATTAGGCCCTGTCTGGGAATGGAGTAAAGTTTTATAAACTGCAAAACTTAACTCCAAAATGCTAACTTCCTTTGTTTAGGAACCAATTTAGAGTTAAGATAACTGCAGTCATCTCAGCCCACAAGTTGAGATAACTGCAGTTATCTCAACTCCAATTGATGATGCTCGATATCGGTGATCTCCCAGATCAGGACACGTGGCAGATGATGTGTCCTTGGGCTCACAAGAAAGGACCTACAGTGGCCGACTAGACCACTCCTATGCCCGTCCTACGAGCAAACGCTGGCTCACCTCCAAGCCCCCAGCACAATTGGCCTCCTCGGCCTCACAGCTCGTCTCTGAGCTATCACAGGCCCGAGCCTCCTCGGCTCTCTCGGCTCGCCTCCGGGCTCGAGCAGAACCAAGATACCTTGGCTCTCCCGCTCCTCCGCGAGCTCTCCCGTCGAGTTCACCTTCCTCGGTCTCATCGACCGACCAACAGCACCGTTTGCAGGCATAACCGCCATCCCGTGAATCTCGCCATGCGCGAGATTTCCGCCAGCCACATCCCACGTTCCATGCCACCACGATCCCCCATTAACGAGCCTGTCTCGCCATTAATGGGAGGTCCCACCCATCACGCGGGCGTGACGTCGAGAGCGTAACGGCCGGAGTGATTCTTACGCCTGCCTCGCCTGCTGCCACCGCTATATAAACCCCTTTTTCAGACGGTTCATGTAAGTCATTTTTACTCCACTAAGCCGTTACTCTGCTCGGATCTCTAGTCTAACTTGATCGTCGGAGGGTCCTCTGTGGTACAACTACCCCGGGACTTCCTTTCAGGTAGCTCGGCAACCACAACCTCAAACCCATTGAGATCCACACACTTCAGGAGCGACAGCCTCCAGATCCAATCTCAGCCACCCATCGCTGCCATCAGCAGATCAACGGAAGGTAACATCTTGGCGCGATTCAGGTCGCGTCAGCTGGCTCCGTCTGTGGGAAGACCTTGATTCCATAAAAACAAAAGTTCACTTTCCGATCTCAATCCAATGGCGAATGATCATCATGACGATCCAAGCACCAGCCGCCGCCTCCCCCTCAATGGAGGCGCGGACGAACCTCCTCCACTGAATGCTATCAACGCCCTCGCCGGCCGGATAGACCGACTCGCGTCTGTTGTGGAGGCGCTGATCCGCGTCCAAATGGCGGGGCAAGATCACTAAGTCGCCGCTCCCCCGCCTTGGGACCAGGACCCCTACAGTGGGAGAGAGGACTCCGTTCGCGTCGGCACCGCCGACCACCGACTCGCTACCTTCCACGGCCGCAGATCTCTAGGGCCGATACGTTCTGAGACCCGCTGGGCACCCTATAGTTCGACACCGAGGTCCGTCGCCAAAGCGACTCGCCCCGAGATCCTCCGCACGCCTGTCCCTCCCGAGGAGATGTCTGTCAGCTCGCCTGTTACCAGGCATGACTAACACCCCCTCCCTCGATGGGGTCGCGCGGACGGAACTCGCCGCGGCGGCTCGAGGGGCACCTCGCCATGGGATCTAAGGAACCTCATTGAGAGGAACCAGAGCTGCGGCCAGACGCAGGCCTCCAACAGCAGAGGCCGGGGATCTGAATGCACCGAGTCGTCTAGATACCGCGACCGACTCGACGCCCTCGAGAAGAAGATCAAGAGTATGCACCAGGAAGGACACCATTCGAGCGACGGGGCTAAGTACGCCTCCGACTCGCTCACAAAACCGTTCACTGAGGAGCTGCTTGCCGTCCACGTCTCCTCCCGCAACAAGCCCCCAAAGGTCTCCCTCTTCGACGACAAATCTGACCCGAAGGACCACTTGGATGCATTCACTACGGGAATGAGCTTCCAAGACAACTCCGACGCTGCCCAGTGTCGAGCTTTCCCGACCACTCTCATCCGCTCTAGGCGAGACTGGTTTCGATGACTCGAACTACGTTCGATCTCAACCTTCGACGAGTTGGCCACACAATTCCTTGGCCACTTCGTCGGGAACAAGCGACAGAAACACACAGTCGACCATCTCTTCACGATCAAGAGCGGGGACAAGGAGATGATCAAAGCATACATCGCCCGCTTCTACAACACCCTTCTCGAGGTCCCAGAGCACCGAGACGAGACGTTCATCACGGCTCTAAGGTCTGGTCTCAGGCACAAGGAGTGGTTACGCTCCTTTGCATTAGCGCAACCTAAGACCATGGCCGAGGTAAAGGCCTGGAGTGAGCACGAGGTCCAGCTCGAATCCGAGGTGAATGCAAACCTCCCCTCGGCCGAGCAATCCGACCAAAAGAAGAGGGCAAAAGAAGAGAGAAGGGGACCTGAGCGGCAAAAACCCTACCTCCCAAAATTCCAGGAGTACACCCCGCTCAACGTCTCCCAGGCAGTGCTCTAGAGGAGGCCAAGGGCGAGGGGTTATTCAAGCTTCCCTCGATCTCGCGAATGGCCTCAAAGCGAACCCGGGGCTCCTACTACGGGTTCCACAGGTCGCTAGGTCACTCCACGGAGAGCTGCAAACAACTTCGAGACTATATTGAAGAGCTCATTCGTTTGGGGCACCTCGTAGCGTACCTAAGGGACAAGTGGCAAGCTGACCGCGAGCAGGAGCAGTGTCCCCCTCCCGCCGAGCTGGCCATCGGCTAGATCATGGTAGTGTCAGCGGAGGATACGCCTGGTACTCACAAAGCTTGGTACCCTGTGCCGGGCATAGATGCCAACAGAGATCCGGGGGGCTCAAGCTGCACGAATAAGAACATCTACTAGCATGTATTTTCTTTTCAGAGCAATGTACATCTTTCTTGAGATCTTTTGTTTATATAATAAAGGGATCAATAAAGCATTGCAGAAAGGAAAAAGAATCTTATTCATTCAAAAGGTACTATAGGCTCCTCAGCCGTACATAAGAATATATATTACAACAGCGGAGGAATGGGGTACAGAGAGCACTGTTCGTGGTACTCTGAAGATATTTCCGCCAACCGAGCCCTCGCGGCGTCTAACCTTTCCCTTCGATGACCCCACTAGCGTCGGCATCGAGCCTCAAGTGGAAGCACTCAAGGACGAGCGCCTCCGAGCGATTTAGCCGGCTCACAAAGATCAGGCCGAAATGCCTCAGAAACCTCAGCTTGCCAACGGCCTCGTCTTTCAGCTGCTCGGATAAGGGGTTGTAGAGCCCCGGCGACGCCCTCCAGATAGAGTACATCAACAGCTGAAATAGGGAGGAGCGCCGAGGGAGCAATCGGCCGAAATGATCCTCGATCCGGCCTATCACCAACTGCACCGTGTCATTAGTGCAGTACTGATCATAGAGATACACGTCCTCAAAGCTTTTGATTTCAGGGATGGTGAATGGGAAGTCCTCCATTCTTGCGTTTCGGGTGTGAGGAAAGGAGTCATCGACAATCTCTCCATTTTATAGCCCACAACGCCCCCGGAGTTCAACGGTCGCCCGCAACTGTGCCGCCACGCGGCAGACACCACGCCGCTTGATGCGAAATCAAAATGACGCGGCTTTGGCGTTTCGCCTCCTCCACGCGTTCGTGGCACGTGTCAATTGCGACTGTCCATCTCCCCGAAGTCCTCACCAAGAGGCAGCCCAGCAGCTATCCTGCTCGGCTTATCCCTGGCTGGTAGCTTCCCTACCCTACAATGCCAGGGATCTAAGCCCTCAAAAAGAGGCAACCGAGCAGCCTCACTACTTAGTTCATCCTTGGCAGGCCTCCCATGGCCCCTCCAGCGCCAAGGATCGAAGCCCTCACGAAGAGGCAGCCCAGCAGCTACCCTTCTCGGCTGTCCCTGGCTGGTAGCTTCCCTACCCCACAACGCCAGAGATCAAAGCCCTCGCAAGAGGCACCGGGCAGCAACCCTGCTCGGCCATCCTTAGTAGGCCACTTACGGCCCCTCCCGCGCTAAGGATGAAAAGTCCTCGAAAGAAGCAACCGGGCCCGCCCTTACTCGGTTATCCCTGGCTGGTACCCCAACAAACCAGGGATCAAAGCCCTCACCAATAGGCAACCGGCCCCGCCCTTGCTCGGTTATCCCTGGCTGGTAGCTCCCTACCAAACCAGGGATCAAAATTCTCGCCAAGAGGCACCGAGCAGCTACCCCGCTCGGCCATCCTTAGTAAGCCACTAACGGCCCCTCCCGCGCTAAGGATCAAAGCCCTCACCAAGAGGCACCGAGAAGGTACCCCGCTCGGCCATCCTTAATAGGACACTAACGGCCCCTCCCGCGCTAAGGATCAAAGCCCTCGCCAAGAGGCACCGAGCAGCTTCCCTGCTCGGCCACATCCTTAGTAGGCCACTAACGGCCCTTCCCACGCTAAGGATCAAAGCCCTCGCCAAGAGGAACCGAGCAGCTACCCTGCTCAGCCACATCCTTAGTAGGCCACTCACGCCCCTCCCGCGTTAAGAATCAAAGCCATCGCAAGAGGCAACCGGGCCCGCCTTTGCTCGGTTATCCCTGGCTGGTAGCTCCCTACCCCAACAAACTAGGGATCAAAGTCCTCACAAAGGCAACCGGACCCGCCCTTGTTCGGTTATCCCTGGCCGGTAGCTCCTTACCCCAACAAACCAGGGATCAAAGCCCTCGCCAAGAGGCCCCGAGCAGCTACCCTGCTCGACCATCCTTAGTAGGCCACTTACGGCCCCTCCCGTGCTAAGGATCAAAACCCTCACAAAAGGCAACCGGGCCCGCCATTGCTCGGTTATCCCTGGCTAGTAGCTCCCTACCCCAACAAACCAGGGACCAAAGCCCTCGCCAAGAGGCACCGAGTAGCTACCCCGCCCGGCACCATCCTCAGTTGGCCAGTTACGGCCCCTCCAACAACTAAGGATCAATGCCCTCGCCATGAGGCACCGAGCAGCTATCCTTCTCGGCGCCATCCTTAGTAGGCCACTCATGGCCCCTCCAACAACTAAGGAACATGAACTCAATAAGAGGCATCCGGTCTATCAACGTCTTAGCGATTTCCACTTCGATTTCGGGGCCATGGAGATACCGTATTCCTTCCGGTCCTCGCACACTTGGCGAGTGATCAGATTCAAGTCGACGAGTAATCGCTAGACGAGGAACATGCCGAACATAAAAGCAGTACTGTGCGAATACAATTGTCTACCAACAAAAGAAAGTACAAGCACAAACACTACTGCGAAAACAAAAAATCTTTATTCACAAAGTCAAAGCTTTTACAAGGGTACTGTGGGCTCTCTAGCCTTACAAAAATGCCCGAGTGCCTACAAAATACCCGAAGCAACAAAAAGAAGAAAAAAACATGAAGACAAGGGGCTTCAGGCCTCAGGGCCGGGCGCAACCTCGGGAAGCCCAGCGCCCACCATAGGAGCCTCGGCGTCGCCCTCGCCAGGCATCTCCCCGGGGCCATCTCCTGGTCGTCATCTCCTCAGGGATATTCAGCTTGGAGCTCTTCGTCAATGAACTCCAGCATCCGAGCCTTGACGGCGTCGAGGGCCTCGTGCCAGATGGCGGTGGTGGCTAAGGCTAGGACGGTGTTGAACTGTTCCGACTTCTGAAAGTTCTCCACCGTCTTCGCCGCTTTGAGGTTGGCTCGCTTCGCCGCCTCTCCCGCAGCCTCTAACTCCATCCGGAGGGTGCTCACGGACTTCCTCATGGTGCCGACGAGTACCCTGGAGTCCCGAAGCTCGGCCTCGACAGCCTAGGCGGCCTCACGGAACCTGGCAACCTCCTGCTGCGCGGTCACCGCCTCCTGCTTCCCGGCCGCCACCTCGCCCTCAAGAGTAGCGACTCTCGCCATCGCCGCCTCCAGCTCCCGCTTCGAGCTCTCCCCCAGCAAGGAGAGCTCGCCTGCGCATCGCCGGGGCTATCTCCTCCTCCTCCATACGGGCGACGATAGCGACGTGCTGGAGGACCTGAAGAAATCGGAGGAGGGTCAGAAAGAAAAAGGGGCACCAAATCTCGCAAGCGATGAGACGATGTACGAGCACTTACCTGCACGACCTCTTGGGTGATGGACGTCATTTGTGCCTTTAGCGTCCCCCCATGGATCCGGCCCCCGGCCGACCTCTCCATGTCGTGCAGCAAGCTGTCAGTGACGGAGAGCCCCGAGGGCACCTCAAAGCGGAGCTCCCCCTCGTCCACCAAGATCGGAGAGACCGGGGTCCGCGGAACTGTTCGGGTGAACCTCTTGAGAGACGACGGCGGGGAGCTCGTCTCCACCTTCGAAGCTTGGGCATCCTTTCCCCAAGCCCTTTTTCTGCTCGGCGCCTGGCTGGGCTCCGGGGCGCGACCTGCACTCGAGCGCTGGGGCGGGACGACTGCAGGGGGAGCCGGGATCGGCGTCTGACGAGAAGAGCTGGCCCCTCTAGCTTTCGACCCTTTCTTCGGCTTGCGCATGGCTGCTCGGAGGAGGTCTACGTCCATGGTTTCTGCACAAGACAAAATATAATAGAATCAGCGACATAAACAAAAACAGAAACAAACACAAGCCTAACTTATCGACGAACTGGGCGGGGCTAAGCCCGGCCCAACTAAGGGCCCGCTCAGAAAGCAGCACGTCGGCCCGAGGATTAGGCTCCCACCCCGCCACCCTCACCGCGTCGGGGTCATTAGACGGATCTCCCTGCCGGCACCTATCCCTAGACCACTGGACGGGTACGGGTCAGTCCTCACCCTCTGGCGGCCCGGCGAAGAAAAACTTCTTCTTCCAATCATGGATGGAAGAAGGCAAGACGACAACTCCTGACCCGGCTACACTCCCTCATTGCTTCCTAAAGGAGAGGTAAACCCACCTCGGGTCGCCCGCGTGAGTTCCGGGGTAACTTTTGTAAACGAGAGAGGAGGCAAGGATGGACAGACTAAAGGGGATCTTCTGCAGCTTCAGCCGGACCAGGAGCCAAAGGAGAATCCTCCAAGAGTTTGGCACTAGCTGGTCCAGGGCTAACCCAAAGTAATTCAACGCAGTTACAAACTCGGGAGAGAAAGGCAGGCGCATTCCGGCCCAAAGGGCTTCCAGGTACAAGGCGATCTCTCTACCCCTCACCTGATCTGCCCTATCTCCTTCTTCGGCCAATCGTAGTGTGTAGTCAGAAGGAATATGGAAACGAGCCCGAGCGGTGACAAGCTCGTCCTCATATCTCACTGAGGACGACGCACCAAGAGCGTCCGCCGCCACCGCTCCGGGAACCGCCCTAGACGCGTGCCCCCGGGAAGAGGATTTGACCCCAACTTCCCGGAGAGGCTCCAACCCAGGGGAAGAATCCTTAGAATCTACCCCTACGACATCTACAGATTTCTCAAAACAAGACATCTAACCTGATGGGAAGAAGTCCTCGAGAAGAGAAAACACAAGATCCGACCTAAAAGGAGAGCGCCGAACAAATAAGACTCAGAACGAGAAAAATGTGAAGAGAGAGAGAGAGAGAGAGATCCTGAATCAGGCCTCTTCCCTATTTATGCTACTAGCGTCCTCATCCAGCGGCGACGGTCGACTCTCGCCAAAATGATTCGGTGCACTCGACGACCATGATTGCCCCACCTGTCGCAAGCGCATTAGCGGCGTCCTATCGGACGCCAGAAGTCTGCGGCACGTCACATCAGCCAACCGGCACCCGACACGTGGTCTGTCGCTATAGCAAAAGTGCACACGATCCGGCGCACCCTCTTTAATGCAAAGGATCTCGCCCTGATTCGTTGGCCTCATCCAGAAAAGACAACCAATTGTCTAGAGACACGCCCGACGATATCTTCGGAAAGGAGCTCACCTCGGGTGATCCGGCAAACCACTCTCGGCCCAACCCGTCAGCTGGTCGGGACGAGAGTGGGGGGATAATGATGATGCTCGATATCAGTGATCTCCCAGATCAGGACACATGGCAGATGACGTGTCCCAGGGCTCACAAGAAAGGACCTATAGTAGTCGACCGGACCACTCCTATGCCCGTCCTACGAGCAAACGCTGGCCCACCTCCGAGCCCCAGCACAATTGGCCTCCTCGGCCTCACAGCTCGTCTCTGAGCTATCACAGGCCCTGAGCCTCCTTGGCCCTCTCAGCTCGCCTCCGGGCTCGAGCAGAACCAAGATCCTCAGCTCTCCCGCTCCTCCGCGAGCTCTCCCGCCGAGGTCATCTTCCTCGGTCTCATCAACCGACCAACAAAACCGTTTGCAGGCGTAACCGTCATCCTGCGAATCTCGCCATGCGCGAGATCTCCGCCGGCCACATCCCACGTTCCACGCCATCACGATCCCCCATTAACAAGCCTGTCTCGCTATTAATGGGAGGTCCCGCTCATCACGCGGGCGTAACGTCGAGAGCGCAACGGCCGGCGTGATTCTCGCGCTTGCCTCGCCTGCTGCCACTGCTATATAAACCCCTTCTTCAGACGGTTCAAGTAAGCTATTTTTACTTCGCTAAGCCGTTATTCTGCTCGGATCTCTAGTCTAACTTGACCGTCGGAGGGTCCCCGGTGGTACAACCACCCCGAGACTTCCTTGCAGGTAGCTCGGCAACCACAACCTCAAACCCATTGAGATCCACACGCTTCAGGAGTGACAGCCACCATATCCAATCTCAGCCACTCATCGCCGCCATCAGCAGATCAACGGAAGGTAACATCTTGGCGCGATCCAGCTCGTGTCACCAATCCAACTAAAGTTTTGTAAACTCCATTTTTAAAATTTGAGGCTTGCAAACCACAATCTGCATCCTCTCTACCTCTAACTCCATATCCAAACAGGGCCTAGATTAAGCGGAGTTTTCTAAACTCTAAAATCCATACCCTCGAAACATGATTTGGTTTGAATTTTAGAGTTAATTTAGATTGCTTTTATAAACCTCCAGTTATCTAAGCTTATATATTCATTCCGAAACAGGGCCTAAAGTCCCATGCCCTTTTCTTTCTTGCCTACATTGTTTGGTTTCGTGTGAGAGATCCCCACAGAAAATTTTCATCTCTCTCTTCATCATAGCAGTAACAATCACAAGCATGAATCACAGGTACATGAGATCCCTCCTCTATCTCTCTACCCCCAATTCACTCTATTTCTAATCCTCTCTCTCTCTCTCTCTGCAGAGATGAGTTTCTTTAAGGGTTTCGTCGATTCCCTCGCCGAGCTCTTTTCCCCTTCTTCAGATCAATCGATGGAGGCGGGGCCATCAGTCGTGAGCGAGAGGGTGGTCCTCAAGCTGAAGGGCTACTTCGAGCTGGCGAAGGAGGAGATCGACAAGGCCGTTAGGGCCGAGGAATGGGGACTCGCCGACGAAGCCCTTGCTCATTACAGGAACGCGCAGCGGATCATGCTCGAGGCTAAGTCTGCTAGGGTTCCTGATGCCCTCTCCTCTAGGTGATTTTTGGATATTATCATCTTTGTCTTGTTTCACCAAAACAATTTGGGGATAAAAGAGGCGACAAGTATAAAGACTAACGGTTAACGTCGGGGGTTTTGGTGATGAAATTAAACCCTAAGGGGTTTTTGGGCAAGTTGGGAAAACCATAGGGTGGTTTTTGGTGAAACAAGTCATTATCTTTTTTTCTTTATATATAAATTTCAGTGCTGTTTTGAATAAGGGCTTGATGATATTAGCAGTGATCAGAACCAAGTGAAAGCCTATCAGCAAAAGATCGCGAAATGGCAGGGGCAGGTTTCGGAGCGATTGCAGATCTTGTCTCAGCGAACAGGTAAACAACTTCTATTTTTTTAATTTTAATTGATTTGGTTAGATAGTTTCGTTTTCTTTTGTTTGCAAAATTGCAACTTTGTAAAGGGATTTTTCATTGTGATCAGGAGCGGGTACAATACTGAAGAAGGTATGGAGTATTTTGGTTGACTTGTAAGTGCATTGTGAATTTTTTTTTAGTTATTTAGCTCCAATAATATATTTGTGTAGTTACTAGTTGATTACCCTGCGCATCATACGCAAAATGTAAATGCATTATAGGATAAAATGGAAGCAAAAAAATTGGATAAAGTCATAAATAGTCCAGCAGACCACATTCTTTAAGATTTTAGTTTGATTGTAGAACAAGCATATATCTGAGATAAATAGACAATAATGAGAGGAATGTGGGGGTGTCTAGCTTAGGAGAGAAAGCTCTCTTAGATCCTTCAAAACTATTGAATATTTTTAATCAACGTAAGCGATCATTTTGATTAACATATACTTAGGAATCTACATATTAAAAACGTGTGATTTAACACTTCTTGCTCTTAAATCGGATGGTCGAAAATTATCAGTTTACCGCAGCTAAACCAACATGTAAAGAAAATCAAAATCACATAAAACTTGGTGTACACATGTTTTATGCGATGAATATCAAGATGGACTAGGCCAATAATAAAAATTTGCGGTGTAATGACTTCTTGACCAACCTTAGAGAGAATTCTCACCTGTGTTGGCAAAAAAAAATTATCACATAAATGTAGTTTTTCTATAAAATTATAATTCGAATTCAAAAATAAATAATAGAAGTATAATCCCAAGTATAAGGCAACTAATATCACACACACACACACACACACACACACACATATATATATATATATATATATATATATATATATATATATATATATATCAAAGGAGTCTCATTATGAAATTTTTAGTTATTGAAACAAGGGCTTAAATGATTACAATAAGATTTATAAATATGAGTGATATGGAGGATTGATTGTAGTATTGCAGCTAAATCTCAAGCATTACATTGATTGAAACTTTGCAATCATATATATAAATGCATATATTAAAATGGGTGGTTTTGATCTTTTTCCCCCATTCAACATTCAAAAAGATGAAGGAAAAGAGAATACCATATCTCTCATCCCAAGCTACCAACAAATCTCTTTCCACTCCATTTTCACCTCAATCAATGTGTGGATACCACATAATTAAAACTTATAGCTTCACCTTAAAAAAGATAGCCTACTTTCGCACCTACACATGATGGATAATACGTATTACCTTTTTTGCGTACCCAAAGCAATATCCATCAAATAATGCACAACACATTTAGGGTTAGGAAAAATTTGGAAGTGTCCATGGCTAAGCACCAAAGATGTTGAGAATCTTTATCGAATATACCCTAAGCAACCCATCATTGTATTAATATAAAGATAGTTGTTCGTAAGCTCTTTCATTACAATGCAGATATGCTCAGTCCTATGTCCGTAGTGAAATATGGGTTTTCATATTCAATAAAGTCATTGCTCTAATAGATTGGACCAGTTTGAAGTCTTAGGTAGCCTAGTGTATTTTATAGTGAAGTATAAATCTTAATTTACCTACATTACCATTCTTCAATATGCCAAGAAATTTGAGCAAGGGTATTCTACTAGTTAAACAAGTTATATCAAAGATAAACCGCTATATCTAATTAACTGGACATGTTAATGTTGGAAATATTGGTTCTCTTAGCGATGCTCATTGTTAAGGGTTTTTATAAGAAGTTAACCTTTGTTGAAAATTGCAATATGGAAAAAATATACATCACATCATAGATATATGTTTATTGACTGAATGCGATAAAGATCCACAAGGAAGCATTGAGACGGATTTATTGTAGTAAAAAGTGGCGATATAGATTTTAATTCCATCCCTTTTAATCCTATTCCAAGATTTCAAAAGTACCTAATTTTTTATCTAACATGATACACGGTATTAAATTAAGAAATTTACTTCTTTCTAGACCCTATACCTTAGTAAAAAAATACTATTGATTAAGCAACCACCACTCATTGATAATAAATATCAACATTTTCAAACTTTTAGGAACACATTGATCACAAGGCTTTTATATTACTCTTCTTATCCTATTTATCCTTGAGGCATTCTTTAGTTATGGCCATCGAAACACAATCAAAGCGTAGAAATATATTCTAATAGGCCAAACATGTTGCACACATACTACTTAATCATTGCAACTTTAAATGAACTAAATTTACAAAACTATCATATGTATAAATAGGTTGAAAAATACTTCGGCGCTTCAGTTTCTGTTTTGTAAAACGTAAAAGTAAAAGTGTAAAACTAAGTAGATTCCGGTTCCACCATTGATATAATGACACGTGTCGGTTATCTCATAAACAATTTCTCTCCACTAAAAGGAAATGCTCTCCTGACTGATTTGATGGAATATGGAAGTCCTTTTGTAATGAGTTTGTTAAAACTACTTCTATTTTAATTCAGCTATTTGTTTTTTGTTAAAACCTATGAGAAAGAAGGAAAAACCTCCGACTTACACAGAGAAATAGATTTGTCACAAACTTAAAAAGATGAAAAAGCATCCTAATATAATAAAGAAAAGTCACTTAACAACAAGAGGCATCCAAGTCTGTAAGAAACTATAATTACTGCTAGCTTAACTGTTTAATCTTAGGCTCCAATTTGAACCTTCTCAATGTATTTTCTCTCTCTTGAATCGGCCTCGATTTCAGCTGCGAACACCATCGTGATGCTTTGAAACAAAAAGACATTTTTTGTTGCAAAATAATATATAGTGATCAAAGAAATAAAGATGAATTTTGGATTGATGGCCAAATTGGAGTTTGCGCAATTGAGACGATCTCGATCGACAAACATTGTGAGATCTAACGGTCGCAACACCTTCTTACGTGCCGCATGCCACATTGGCTGTTGGTGGTAGAGGTCGAGGTCGTCGGAGAACCACGACGTGTCTGGAGACGGCAGAAATCCCAAAAATTGATTCAGTGTAGGCAATTTTGGTTCTTGACGGTCTCACCCCACTACGACTCCTGCCTTAAACCGGTATAAATTGCTCATTTTCGTCCGCTGGAACGATAGCGGCGGCGGAGGATCGGAGTTACGACCGAGGTCGGCGAAGGCGATGAGGAGGCGCATGAAGTTGAGGGTTGGAGTTTTGTGAATTTGTGATGCTGGGAAGACTTCTTTGATGTCATTGGGTGCATGTGGAGTGAGAGGGGGTGAGGTTAACATTTGGAGACTGGAATGAAGTATGTTGACTTGACATGGATTGGAAGAACATGTGATCTTCGTAATTGGGGACCTGTGTAACCAATTGGACTGGTCACCAAATTAATCAGACACCAAATTAATCGGACAGTCCAGATCAAATTCGTAGAAACAATATTTTCATATTTTGAAAGCACCGAAGAACCATCCAAATAGGTTGCATCTATTGAAGTATATGTTTTATAGAGTGATCATAAAATAAATGAAATAATAATTTGATATGCGCTTTAAACTATATGAGGGAGCTCCTTATTGGTTTTATATCTTCACTATCGTCATAAAATACATCATGCCTTTATTTCAAACAATTGACCCTTGGAGGTCGGCCACACTATAGTTTATCATTTACTAAATATGGATTTAGCATACCAAAATCCCTCCAAATGTTTTAAGGTAGATCAAAAAATAATGCTCAAATGCTCTTACATAGTTTCCCATTTTAATCAAGTAGTCTTTATCCTAAAATTTTGGGATCAACTATATATATAGTGCAAGTCAGGTCGGACCCGAACCTGACTCTACCCAATCCAATATTTCAATTTTTGGACATTCTAATCCTACCCAAACTCGATCGGTCCGGTACATGATTAGCTATAGTTTTTTTTGGGCCAGATATGGTTTAGCACATAACTCGTTCATCCGAACCTTAGACTCGGCCTAAGCCGAATGTACATATCCAACCCCACTTGAATTAAAATATGCACTATAGATATTGAATTCTACCTGTTAATGTACACATTGTAATTAATTTGCATTTAGTTATTGCAATTCTTAAGTTTAATTTATAAAATATATGTAATAATATTTAATATAGTTTCGTCAAACTATATATTTTTCATATGTATTTTTCATATGTATTTGGTTGAACTCAACATGCATTTTCAATTTTTTTATAAAAAAAATCTCACAATAGACCAAGCCTAAACCGCAAAACCCAACTTGCCTATCTAAAATCGAAACCCTCTCGAAATCTAAATTTGCATGTTTGAGTAACATGTCAGGATTGGGCAGGTTTTGGGTTTAGGTTTTAGATTTTGGGCTAGGCATATAAATTGTCAAAAACTGCCCGACCCAATTTCACCCATATTTGTATGTTCCTTTGGCGATTTTCTCTAGTGTTTTAAAAAGCGTTCGCTTAAGCGCTTAAGCGGCGGAGCGGGTTTCATCTTTCCGCTTTATTCCGTTTAAGCAGGTGATATTACATAGTCTAGTTTTATTGATGTATGCACTTATAAGTGTCATAATGAATATATAACTGTTGTCATTAGGGTGAGAATAACATAAATACCAATTAATACAAAATCCCATCTCGTTTTCCCTTTTTTACACGTCGTTTCTCTTTAGCGTGCTCAAGTCGACAAGGGTTAGGATATTTCGAGATGCTCGTTTCGATAAACTTCAAGATTTGGGTGTCGAAACTTAAAATTAAGGTTTTGGATCTGATCGACTTCAAGATATCAAGATCTGAATTTATTTCAGGCAATCATAGGGTTTTCCTATTTCGATTTCGAGTAGTTTTTGAATTTCAACCTTGAATTTTTAATTTGATTGACTCGACTAGCTTTAGGCTGCAATCTTTTAGGCACTTTTGTTGTGATTTTGTTATATTTTTTGGACTGTTTTGTTGATTCTTCTAGTTACAATCGATGTTTACTTTTGAAATGAATTCTAGCAACGATAGGATTTTCTTCACAATCAATTTGCATTTTTCGGTTGTTTAGGTGTTCCATAATACTAATTTACGCATTTGCAAACGCAAAAAGAATATAAAATAGCTAGAACGCTAATATAATCAATATTTATTGACAGGAAATAAGAAAATTGATGAGAACACCACTTTTCTGATTTTTGAACGGCCTGAGCGGCCGCTTAAGCAGCCAGGCTCCTCGCCCGCCCCGCTTTTTTATTCCGTTTTTGAAACATTAATCTCCTCAGTTAAGTCATATACATCTTTTTTAACGGACTTTATCCATGCTTGTTTGAGCATATCCCTGGGCATTGCTACTAAAATGCAACAATCCTTGCAGCCCTAATCATTTATCATTTCCATCCTATTTTATCGTTGTTGGGAGCTTTCTTTAACTTCTTTCATTGCACCAGTCTCTTATCCAGTTTCTTCAAACATTTCCAATCATCCATCTTATTACTCTTGTTTAATTTTCTTAATTGCCCAACATTTTGAATTATAAAACAATATTGGTCTTATAACTGTCTTGTAGAAATTTAATCTCAATAATGGATATTCAATGAACGCATAATACTCTAGAATTTAAATCTCCAGAGCCACATCCTCCATCTTACAATGATGGTGGGTGATTGATGTTAAGTAATAGAAATAATCATTCTTGGTATCCACAAGTTCAATCATATGACCAACAAAAATGTAAGATCAGAGCACCCCCACTAATTTTTATAAAATATATGATTGGCGTTAAACAACACAAATAATCATTCTTTACCCTGTATGCATTATACACTCATTTTTCCTCACAGTTTGCTCAGGTTACATTTCATACATTGTCTTTTCATTTTTCTAATTCCTGAACTCGTAGCATAAAGCTTCTCTTACTGTTTTAATTTGAAAGTTATCACTTGTATATACTCGTCATTTAAAACAATGTCATCAACAAACAATATGACATCATTCTGAATGCACCCAGCTAACTTGCTCAGAGTTAAGGCAATGAATACTGACTTAATGCCGACCTTCCGAATCTATGGTAATAAGTAATGACTTATTCTCCTCTCCAGTTCTCACCATAGTAGCTTCTTCATCATATATATCTTTATGACATCAATGAAACTCAAAAATGCTCTCTTCTCTAAAATCCACTACGTTATCTCTTTAGGAATCTTATCCTAGTGTTTTTCTAATTCAATGAAAACATTATGTAGATCCATTTTCCTTTTCCCATATATTTAGAGAATCTATATACTCTTTTGATACTGAACATTATAATTGTTCACTGAATTTGCTATAATGCTCAACATGTGTTGATAAATAATACTGAGATCAAGTTTGAGAACTTTGAAATGTAGTATTCCTGTTTTCCAAATAGCAATAGGTTCATGATAACTCTTATATAATAGAAGAAAATCTATTTGATTGTATATGAAGGGAAAACTGGATATCTATTTGATTGAACATGTAGGGGAAACTGAATGTTTAATATATGTTCTTTTCTTCACCTTAGAAGCCTGCCTCAGCCCAAATCACACAATCACTTAAAACTTGTTTCGCTTCATGGATCCTTGACCTAAAAACTCATGGAGGTGTATTGTTTTCTAGTGGTCAACATTATTGTCTGCATTGAACTTGTTCTTTCGTGCGACTTATGTTCTGGCCCCATCTAAGTTTGTTTCACCATTCTTATTTGAACCTTTTACTTCTTTTGGCCGTTAAAGACGTATGTTGGCTGTCCATTACAAAGAGTTTAAAAGTAGGGTCAGCCACGTCCATTTCAAAGAGTTCAAAAGTAGGGTCAGCCACCTTAGTTTCTAATATTTACTCCCACTCCATCCCAATGTTTTATATAGACTCTGATCTTGCCCCATGTTCTGCATTGTAAAACATGTGCCTTGGTTCAACTTTGAACCCTGATGACTATATTGCTTTCGCTATCTCTCAGACTATTTACATGTAATTCTTGTACTCTACATTTTGTCATATATTTCTACATTCCTTCCCATAATTTTCTTAATATCGTTGTTTCCATTTTGTCCTCCCTGATTGTGTCAGCTCTTGGAAGTTTGTTCCGCCTGTTTTTAAAAAAGATATGACCCCGGGTGACAAAAAAAATCCCTTCATCATTCTCCAGACACAATTTTGGGGATTATGTCAAGTTAGATTGAATAACGACCAACTTATTTTTACTAGAAGTTTCTTATGATAGTAAGTCTGTTGATTCTATCATTTATGCTATGATACTATGGTTGAGTGTGCACGCAAAAGACCATGCCTCTCTTTTGTGGTATAACTTACCATAATATTGGGCAAATTTAGTCAAATCCTTCTATATATTAGGTTGTTGTTGACATGCTATTACAATATTGAATAAACTTGGTTTGATCCTTGTATGTTATTGTTGACTTCACCTGTTGAATATCGAGAATGTATGCAATTTTAGTTTAGTCTTATGTATTAGTGAAGTGCCTAAACATGTATGGCACCGTAACCTTTTTGTTTCCTAGCATCCTGTTATTTCTCAATAGTACAAGCACTAATTATTAAATTTTGGTTATTATTATAGTCCCATGCGTATTTCACTTCCATATTTAAAATTTTGAAAAGCCTTTGATTTTTCAATTATTATTACTTGTCAAGGATTTCGGATATCTACAATTTGTATAATACATGTCATTTATCTATCTGTATAGGTCAGCCCAGTCAACTCCCTAACCAGTGCACCATCTACACCATCTGGAACAAAGAAAGCTACACTACAGGACTTGCCTAGTTTGAAAAACCGCAACTCAGTGATGGCAAATAAGACAGACAGTAATGGTGGCTCCAAGCCTAGTAAAGCAGCTGCTGGTAACTATGATGACAGATTAGTTGAGATGATAAATACAGCCATAGTAGACAGAAGCCCTGCTGTTAAATGGGATGATGTTGGTAAGAGATAAGGAGATAATATCTTCCGTTTATTTGCCAAGTTTTTTTTTTAACCTTTGGTAATTGTATTTCCTTTGATGTGCAGCTGGTCTTGATAAGGCAAAACAAACCCTTTTAGAAATGGTTATCTTACCAACTAAAAGAAGAGACCTATTTACTGGCCTTCGTAAGCCAGCAAGAGGTAGGCTATTTGAAGGAAATCTCATCTATTTCATATTTGCAGGATGGGCTACATTGGTTTACATGTATTTCTTTTCTTTCTGATTCACACTATAACATACATTCCCTTGCTTACCTTGGGGTTTTTCGGTGTTTTCTTTTTCTTGTGGGAAGGGCGATGGCAGGGCACATCATTAATAAAATCCATCTAGTTATTCTGACTTGTTGACGTCATATGTTTATTCAGGATTGCTGCTCTTTGGTCCACCTGGCAATGGGAAAACTATGCTTGCTAAAGCTGTTGCTTCAGAATCTGATGCAACATTTTTCAATGTTTCAGCATCCTCCTTAACATCAAAATGGGTTTGTTCGTGTCATTAATTTTCCATAACCAACTCTTCCCGTATATGAATTTTAATTGTGATGTGTATCACATTTTATGTTCGATATAGGTGGGAGAGGCAGAAAAGCTTGTCCGAACTCTTTTCATGGTTGCCGTTTCTAGGCAGCCATCTGTAATTTTTATGGATGAAGTAAGTTGCTCATGTTTCTTATTATGGTTGCTTGGATCTATACTAATTTGCAGGAGGATGTGGAAATCTTTGCATGAGTTTTGCTTTCGTTTTTAGTATTGTGCCATCCATAATTTTGGCATGCTGTTGATTTTATCACCGTGCATGTTTTTACTTCTCTGGGGTTTTAACTTCTTACTTGTCATGTCCAACTCTTTTTTCTTTACTCTACAGATTGATAGTATATTGTCTACGCGATTAACTAATGAGAATGATGCAAGCAGAAGACTGAAATCTGAGTTCTTGGTCCAGTTTGATGGGGTGGCCTCAAACCCAAAAGATTTAGTAATTGTTATAGGTAAGCAACATCTGTGCTTTAGTGATGATATTATATAGCATGTGATAAGCACACATGACCAAGTTTGATTTACCTGGAAAAAGTATGGGGTGGCATACCCTCTTATATGTGTGTTGCTTTCATTTATTATAATATTCTCATCTCATTTAGCTTCAGTTATTTCTTCATTGCTAACACTAACTGTAAACGCGGTCCATGGAAGAACCATGCTATAATAAGTATCCACTTTCACCATCATTCTTTTGCTCTATAAGCAGCACCCTCCTCAATTTCGCCAATGATGAATATCCGTTATAAGTAGCCAGAGATTATTGCTTCATGTGTCTTGGTCTTCAATGAGATACTTTTTCCTTCTTTAATTTTCTCAAGTTTCATTTTGTGCATATTCTAATTCTACATTACATCTTTTGTTGACATTTTTTCTTTAGGAAGAATCAAGGTTGTAAAACATGTATTCGTTCACTATTCGTTCAGAAGGTGGGTAAAGTATAATCGGGTTATTCGGTGATTAGTCAGTTTACGCAGATTATGCGGTCATGAATATATATATATATATATATATATATATATATATATATAGATGAGAAGAGTCCAAGACTCCAAGATTTGCAAGAGATCGTGGAGATTGTCGGAGATCGTGGAGATTGGTCGATGACATGAAGGTTGGGGTGGTCTCGGGTTAGATAAAAAAAATGTAACACTAATTGGTTACAAGGTTGGGCCAATTAGTTAGCAAGTTGGGCCGGGTAGGATTAATGATGGGTTGTGGAATTTTAAACCATTTGAAAATTCAAAATTTAATCAAGTAAACGATTAATCAACGAATTATACACCGTATAATTTGAGTAATACCCAAATAACTTGTTTTTCCGCATAATGGACTGAGCAATAGATGATCTAATCATTTTGCTACCGAGTACTATTAATCGGCTCCTTCTGTGCTCTCATTATCTGATTCCTGTGCCTTCAGCAAAAAAAAAAAACATGTATCAACCATTTGAATATGCTGAATTCGTTAGTAAATTCATGTAACTGATTAAAGTTTCAAGGTAATGTCGGCCCTTATTCTTAACCTATCACCAGTAATTCTCACTCTAGCACTACATCATACTTATCCTAATTCACATAAACTTTAAACCACTGAACTCTTGTTTCTTATTTGAAACCACCTACCACATGGGTTTTTTAGGGGCCCTATCATAAGACATTCTAAATCATCAATCGATATAAATATTTTTTTAGAAAAAACTTTTTTTTCCAATCGAAACATAGGCTTGTTTTCCATCAGGACGATCGGCAGTTTACTTTCTTGGATATGTATCAACTCTATTCTTATAGATGTCTGGTCTATTGTTTAGTGTTCTTAGGTGTTTAGAATATTCTTTGCTTTGCTAATAAATGCTTGATGAAACACGATATCATGTTTAGGATCCCACTGAAAGCAAAAGGTTTCAGTTATATATTGTCTTACATGTTGGTACAGGTGCAACTAATAAGCCTCAAGAGTTGGATGATGCTGTTCTTAGGAGATTGGTAAGTATTTGCATTCTAAAAAATTCTCAATACAACATTCTCAATCCTGTAGTTTTAACTTTTAAGAGGATTATGGCTGTTGAAAATAAAAACCAAATGATGGGACTTTAGAGATAGCCCCACAATGGAAATAACAAAAGAAACACGTGGGTATAAAAATATAAAATGGGTCACACCTCAACAATGCTTGAGTCTTATTGTTGGAACCCACTTATCATTAAAAACCCAAGTGTAAAAGCCATCACTTCTCCAACTCTTCTCAAACTTTAAACTCTACTTTGCGTTAAAATTACTTTAACAATGGCCAAGAAATTCCCTAAACTAGTTCAGTAGATTTATGGTTGGATTCAACTAAAAATACTTTGTTGGATCTTTTGGAGTAATGATTTTCCCCCTATCTTTATTAAGAATCATAATTCACGTAAAAAGCAAGCAAAAGAGAAAAGCTGCAACTTGGTAGAAGAAGAAAACAGTCAATTAGACAGAACTTTTGTATGTAATTCTAAACCGAGTCGGTGATTTCACGGTAGCTAGGCAACCTTCATTTATATATATGTCTAGTCGCATTACTAGTTCTACCATTACTTAAAACACACCTGTTCAATTTACAGAAAAGATTGGTTGGGCTTGAAAACTAAAATCTGCCTATGAGCCATATCCAGTTGGGTATGTTGTTACTACTTCTTACACCTGGAATTCTTGAGCTCTTCTTCCCAAATTTACATGCATTAGATTTAGCCATATATTTCAAAGTAACCCCATCCCTTTTTAATTAGTTTATCATTTTGTTTTATTTTTTCCTTTTGGTTATATAAAATTACGTATATACTTGCTTTCTGTGGCTTTATTGTGCCAGTCAACAGTTTTAATTATTTAGATTGTATATGAAAATTTTCAGGTAAAGAGAATATACATACCTCTACCAGATGAAAGTGTTAGGAGACTACTACTTAAAAATCAACTCAAAGGCCAAGCATATTCTCTTCCTGGTGAGTTGAATATTATTTGCTCTTGCTCTATAGAAATAAATTCCATTTTCATATACCAATTTGGATTAAACAGCGGTGAACTAGTCTTTCATTTCCATGGTTTGGTGCTCAACCCACATTCTAGCAGTCAAGAGGGAGTATTGTCAATTGTGGATAATCAAAATATGCACTTCTTTAGCACCTCACGAGCAATACTTGAAGCGATAACCGACTTTGCAGTATTGATAAGCCTCCGCTAAAACCTGCTGTTGTTTCTCTTTCCAATCAATACATTATTGTCCATACAATTTGCTTAGTTTTAGACATTGTCGTGCTGCTCGTGCAAGTGCCATCTATTATTAAAACTGTTCTTAAGCTTTGGATAGCTTGCTTCATGCTATTACTAGAAACGAGTAACGACATATATGAAGATTTATCTACTTGCCATTACACTCAAGTCAGACAAGAGCGTTAAATTAGTTAATACAAGCTTGCTTGTTTGTGCTTCAAGAAAGATGTATCAGATCTGGCCTAGTTAGTTCGATCTGTTACAGGCAAGTACTCACTTGGCTGTAATATAGTCTAGTTGTTCGATATGTTACAGGCAAATACTCGGCTATAATACAAACATGAGTTGAAAAAACAATTAGCTGAATTTTCCATTATCTTTCATACAAATGATATATTCGGTGAAAATTTCAACAAACTCTTCTCTCATTTACTGGCTCGTTGTCCTGTTTGAGGTATTGGAAGCAAGTTTTCATTTCTGTATTTGGATTGGTTTTAGCATATACTAAGGTAGCTAGTGTCCAGATGAGCATAATCAACTTTTTTTTATTAGCTTCTGTTGCTTCATGTACATGAATGATTATGATAATCACTTGTTTGCTTCTACAGAATTAGTTGTCTTCCCTTCTGGAAATAATTGTGTTTGTTCTAAAAAAAGGATAGATGCTCCGAAAATTACTGCAAAGGATGCTAACAATAGCCCATGTAATGAAAATATCAGGGCAGAGTTGGATAGATGAGTCAGCAACTGGAATGTCAAACAATCTTGAAACATGAATACATGATTAGTTCGTTTGTTTAGTCAGGTTTAAATTAGAACGCTCATGAGACCCAGACTCTTATCTTTAGACACCATCAAGGTTCTAAATATCAGATATCGGGTGTGTATTGGACATGCGTTTCAATATCGGATAGCGGAAATCGGGTGATATCGCGGCGATATGAGTTCATATCGGGTGGTCATATCGGATATCGATATGACATAAATATCAAGCATATTGTACGACAATATTGGGCATATTAAATATTGTGTGTTAGTGCTGATGGTATTAAAAGGCCGTATGAAATGTGTTAGAAGTAGATATGATACTGTTAGTAAGCTGTAGTTTTCCCTGGATCAATGAAAGATCCATGTCCATGTTGGATTTGTATAAAAAAAGAAACTAAAAAATATAAGCTCACCGCTTACCTGAACAAGGATTGAATAAGAAGAAAATGGCAGGGCAGGTGTCAAGACTTGAGAGAAGAAGGGAATACGCATCAAGACTTGAGAGGAAAAGGGTAGCCTTCGTCAAGACTTGAGAGGCGAAGGGCAGGCGGTGTCGGCGTCAAGAGGATGGAGATGGCGTCGGCGATAGAAGAAGGGCGAGGTGTCAAGAGGGAGGAGGCAGGCGTCGAGACTCGAGAGAGAGGAGGAAGGCAGGTGTCAAGACTTGAGAGGAGGAAGGCAGGTGTCAAGACTTGAGAGGAGGTTTCTTCGAGACTCAGAGATGAGCTATTGGACAAAAATTTTAGGTTTTTTTACCATTTAACAATTGGGGGCAAATATTTTAATAATTAAAACTGATAATGGGTCGGGTCATTCGGGTCGGGTTTAACCTTAAACCAAATAACTTTATATACCATCTCAGCCTATCTAATAGCAATACGAGATATCCGATATCTCGGCCTATATTGGCTCAAAACGAGATTTGAGAAAAATATCTTTATCGTATCGTGGCCAAGCCGATATCAAGATCTCGTCCGATACGGCCGATATTTAGAACAGTGGACACCGTGTCATCCTTTGATGGCATTCGCCGGGGGGGAAAACACAAACTTTCATTTGACAGACTTTCTAATGTAATTGCTACATTTAAAGAGGCGATGTAAATGTGGAAAGAGGATTGCACAGTTTCTGATGGCTTGATATAAATGTCTCAAACAGAATTTCCAAAGGAGAAAAAGGGTCCATTAATTATGGCATTGGAAATCAATAATAAAATAAAGGATATTTGTTTTTTCTTTTCCTGGAGACGTTAAAAAGGGAGTATGTGGACAATGACGAGGTTCAATTGCGGTTAACTCAAGCACTCCCACATGATAATATGTATATGGTACCGAATCAGTTGACAGTTGATAGAATCGACAGAATTGAGAGCATGTGAACTGGTTAGAGCCAAGTTGAGCAGACCCGAAGTTTCAAATGATTACAGGTCCATGCCCCTGAATAAATCAGTAGAACCAAAGGATACGAGAACATATGAACCATGGACTGATCAAATTTTGCAACTTTAGCATGATTATGTGCACGCAGTGAATCAGTCACTAGAAAGCACATCTTAGTGTTTTTTTCAAGAGAAGAATTCATCTTTGTTAAATTTGTAGCTATAGATTTGGATATAAACCATGAATCGTTCACTAGAAACCTTAAAAGACGCTTACTTTGGGAAACGCCTTTGTTTCGTCCATCGTTGAGCTGATTCTTGTTCTCCTCCTACAGGTAAAGATCTCGAAAGGCTCGTGAAGGAGACTGAAGGTAGAATGCTTTTTATCAGATGAAAACTACCTTTGCTATATGGATCATTATTTTGTTGTGTTTCATTATTATTATTATTATTATTATTATAGGGTATTCTGGAAGTGATTTGCAAGCCTTGTGTGAAGAAGCTGCAATGATGCCAATCAGAGAACTCGGTCCCCAGCACATTCTGACCATAAAGCCAAATCAGGTGTGGAACCTTGAGAAAGAATTTACTTGTAGAGTTTTGCACTTAATGAAGAAAAAGTAGTGGAAGCTTGGTCCTTGTGCAACGGTTAACTATTCTTTTTTGAAAAATTTGAAGAAATTAAGATCATTTTTTGTGTTACTAAATACCGATGCCTTAAATTTTGACTTGTGTTACCAGTTACGACCCCTGAGATATGAAGACTTTAAGAACGCAATGTCCGTTATAAGACCAAGCTTACAGAGAAGCAGGTGGGAAGAGCTTGAGCAGTGGAACAAGGAATTTGGTTCAAATTAAAGGGTTCTATATTATACTACAGTCTGAATTATTTGTTTCATTTCGTCGCCAAGGTGGGCCGAATAATTTTCTTCGAAAAGCCGACTTCAAAATGTGACATGTTCGGATCGACGAACTGTAAATGATCATCATCATCATCATCATTATTAAACTATCGGCACAAGTGGACCTCGTTATATATATAATGTACAACCTCAACACGTTTATAAAGTATTTGGTGAATTACATCGATTAACTCGTCAATACTCATGCAGAGGCAGCATTTCTTTGTTATTTTCTGATTGTTACCTTGTATATGATGCTGGAAACTTTCAAGTGAGCTAAACTGTGGATCTGTGGATGTTGCATCATGACCATGTTGCGTGTTTTGTATCTGATTATCTTTTTTGCTTTCATTATAAGTGATCTCAGTAGGTGAATCTTGATGCTTGAGCATATTGAGAATCCTATTTCTTCGAGTAATTCTATTTGACATAATATTTGATATTTAGAAACTTTTCTTATTCAGATTTCTATTTAGAAATTTCTTCACTTGGGTTTTTTTTAGTTTAGGATGTTTATTGTTAATAAAGTTAATTTAAGAAATATCGTTTTATTCCTATCAGGACTAGGCTACTTTAATCTCTTAGGCTTATGACTTGAGAGAGTAAAGAATTGTATTTTGGAGTTTATTATTACTATTGAAAGTTGAGGCCTATGGTTGGAAAAGAAGTCGATCATACATTTTTAACGTTTATTTGCGAATGATTTCTGTTTTCTCTTAAAGCTTTATTAGACCTTGAGCAATCGAGTAGTGTGATCGATATTCCTATATTGTTTCCGTATTCATTCTTGTGCTGTTCTCTTCTTTATTTTCCTTTTAAGAAGTGATTTTGATAAGATTTCTTCTTCATGCATCAAATCACAGTTATATTAGAAGCTGAGAATTGAATAGAGCTGAACTAAAGTATTCAATAAACATAGACAAATTTTAGGATGATTCAGATGAATTATCTTTTAGAAATTCAAAAAACCTTCAATTGCCCCTCACTCTCCATGTATATTTACAGGAACAAGGCATTCATTATGAGTTGGCTTGGTTTTGATAGGCGATTGCCATTCAAAATATTAAGAAACTACTAAAGGGTTAAATATAATTTGAATATATACAAATTTTACCAATTGAGAACACACACCCCTGCTAGATGCCTTCAAATAATACAAATCTGATCTTCAATATATACTGTTCAAATATTTCTGATATACATTCTGAGGACCATTTGGAATATATACCAGAATGCACAAAGTTTAGTTGCATCAATTTTAAATGTAGAAATTGCTTTCACACATACAAACTGAAATTTACAAATATCAAGCATCTGTAATACCTTCATACCACCCCTTTGACAGAGGGTGATTTACAATTGAATTTCCTTTCAATGATGTTCCTATTCCTTTGGCTTATGGCTTAATCTATTGCAGTTCTCTAACCTCCAAATCATTCACGCACTTTGCGCATGCAAACTACTGGTAAAAATATAAATCAAATCCTCGAATTTAACATCCATTTGTTACCTCAGTCATCATCGTTTTTGGAAATTCAGATGTTTAATGCTAAAACCAAACAAAAGTGCAAACACAATAACCACTCCAACATGAAGGACCGCTATTAGCGCGAAATAGTGATCTTGTAAACCGAGGGAATCCAAGAGAAACTGTTTGACGGTCTGATCAGGCCTTCCTGGAACACTAATCAACTCGGTCTGATCGCCCAATTGAGAAAACATGAGACCGTAAATTGTCCATGCTGGAGGACTAGCCCAGTAGAACCATCTCCACCATATCGGTATCATCTGAACCAACATGCGCCGATAACATTAATGTGAGATGTAGACAATATATGTTAGGGTTACTTCTAATAAACCCCATGTGGTATGGCCTATTCTTTTAACAACCTACTTGTGGTATATAACCAGCTAGTCTTTAACCCACTATTGCTGTTATTTCCCACATTTAGGTTTCGTTTGGCAACAGAGCACGGTTTCCGAAACCCCGGTTTCATGGGTTTCGATGCTAAACTCCAACAAATTGAAACTTGGCTAGTTTGGCAACCAAAATAGAGTTTTCTAAACCGAAGTTTCAAAATGTTTCCAAGCTCGAAACCCCATTTTTTTATAAACTCCAAAAGGAGTGGAGCTTCGCAAAGTTTCGTGCCTGTCTCTCTTATTCTCTATCGCTTGCACTTAAATATAAGTTAAACGAAACCTTGGTTTCATAAAACTATGTTGCCAAACGATCCTAAACTTTGTGAAACCCCAAATTTATGATACCATGGCGGTTTAGTTGGTTTTAGAAAACCTTGTTGCCAAACTGGGCCTAAATGACTCAACTATCCTCATAAATTCGGAAGAAAAAAGTCCTAGTTTCTCCCAACTGAAATTGAGAACCGCCCCTAAAATTCATCTAGGGCACACTAAATGCTCCTCTCCAGATAGACGGTGGTCGGAGATAAAGACATCGACGCCAGTCAAACTTGTTGGGGACACAATTCGAGCAAACCCGATTCTGTTCAATCCGAATGCAGGAGAAAACCAGCTGTAAAATTGAAGGGCATATTTTGGGGGGGGGGGGGGGGTAGATCCTGTGACAGCTAGTGACCATTATCGATGTGTTTCCCAAAAAGAAAACAAATGGAATTGAAATTCAGGATGGTAAAATGCTACCGAAAGTTCAGGAGGTATCGACTGACGGTTGAACCACAAGTAGGCTGTTGGGGAATAGGCCATACAACTAGAGAAGAGGAGAGAGGGGGGGGGGGGGGGGGGTCATAAGATATAACCCTTTATGTAGATTGAAGTAGGGGTTTAGCGATATATATACCTTTACAGGAATAATGAAACCAGAAAATACATTCCACAAGACAAAGATGAAGAAGGCAAGACCGGCGGCAATTTCTTGGGTTGGTGTAAGTGCAACTGTCATCATCCCATAAAGTATGAAATAGATGAAGCTAAACAACATGAAGAACATGAACCAAACGAATTTCACCACTTTAAGTTGAAACCCTATCATTGGGTATACAATTGTCGAGAATATAAGCACTTGCATTATGATGTATGGGATTTCAATGGCCACCTGCACAAAATCATGAAAGCAATGTTTAACAATTAGCAATATCTTTTCAAGACACCCCAACACTGTAATTAATAATACAGCATGCAAAGTGGAGATCACTTGATGCTCTAGTATGGGTGTTAATTCATTTTGGATTTAGAAGTCTACGGATTTCCACCACTCACATTCCTTACCAGCCTTTTAAGAGCTAAGATCTTCATGTCAACTTTGCTTTCCAAATTCTCACACAATAACCTTAAAACATTATTGTTCTTCAAATTAATAATGCAAGTAGAGCTAGAGTAAGACCTAAACAAACGTGGGATGCATGGAGACAGTAAAACAAAAATATGTTTATTTAATGTAACCAACGAAATGACCTGTAACAATTAACAAAGCAGAATGGAAGAAAATGATTCATTGCCAACCCAAAAATTGGGATAATGTCATGTTATTGTTGAATGATCCAACTGCCTAGCAGTAACGATTATGCAGATTCCAAACAATGAATAACCTTTAAGCAGAATCATGTAAATATTTTGGTTTTAACATAAGCTTAAAAATTTAGACATCTATTTCGCTGTTCTTGCTCCCATTTTTCTCCTAGATGTAATAATGACGTTTTATGCTTTTTCAGTAAAACTTGTCTATCTACTCATACAACATCTAATTCAGGGTCTTTAATAGGCCGCGCTTTTAGTGGCTTTCATTTACTAGTGATTCCACATAAAACTTGAGCATAATAATATCTGTTCTATGTGGGTGAAACCAATTTTCTACAAAATCACGCCTTTTAAAAACAACCCGATTTTATAAGTAATTGGTTAAATTTATAATATTCATTTCTGTTTTAAGGCATGAAGGAATCCAGCCTTAAAAGATCAGATTTGGTATGATATAAAATTGTAACTCAAGTTTTAGTTCTCACTATTTGCGAAAATAATATTACAAAAACTATAATCAAAACTCAAAGATGATGTTAACTTATTATAGATAATTGGTATATATAATACTAAGATAAGATTTCCTTATCAGTGCAGTGATGGGTGTTGGATTATGGCTCCCATTCATGCAATTCGAAGAGCCGATAATTGGTATATATAACACTTAGAAACAGACTTCATATCACTTAAAAACAAACTTCATAAATTTCATGCAAGAATGAGGATTGATAACAGGGTTTGATTAATGCAATTAGGATAGCCAATAATTAATATATATATAATACTCAAGAGCAATTTTTCCATATTTTGTACAAAGACAGGTGTTGGATTAGGCTCTTAGGGTCTCCTGAATATCAAATTGGAGAACCTATATCCCTAACTTAAAGGTCTGAAATGTTAGATGTGAATGCATATCTATTCTTTGTTAGATTGATTAAATATTTCTTTTTTCCATTAATAACTCGCATATTTAGGCATTAATCTCTGCTAGAGTTTTTCCCAGCGATCCTTCACACAGTGGAATATATAGCAAGTTTCAAACATTGAAAAGCACACTTCTTATGCGCCATGCTAACTGCTTTTTCACCTTTAATGAAAATTTTCCTTGAAAATGTCAAGTAACCTTTACCTAACTTTCCTCGATGAAACTAAAACTTCTTATGTCAGGGTCCATGACTAATTTCGGTAGCTAAGAAATGAAAAATCCACTAGAAGTTTCAGATTTCTGTTGCGATTAATTGAACTGGTTAGTTGATAGAAGTTTTGGATTTCCGTACTTTAAGAGATTAAGAAGTCAAACATTAATATGTTTGAAATGTCTCATATGATCATTTTGTATGCAGAGGAAAATGTACACTATTTTGCTAAGTCAATTTAAATGCAATGTAAAATAGATTTTATGAAACGAGTACCTGAGCAATGGCATAAGGCATGTAGGAATACATCCCAGATGATCTTTCTCGATAGAACACAGTCCTCTCCATTGACACAACAGGCTGCACTATGGTTGCGTTTGCAAAGCCTAAGAACAACGCTGAAGAAAATATAGCACCTAAAATATTGAAGATATCTTGTTCTGAAGTGCTGCCCAATGAAGAAGAGACTTATCAGATCAGAATATTCTGAATAGTTATTATAAGGAAGTACTTTATCTCTGTTAAATGGAAAAAGAGAGGAGAATTGGATGCTTTATTATGTGACCAATGGCCTCTTTATATAGGGATTACAATTATTTGATGGTCAAGCATCATGGTACGGTGTACCCTAATCACAATATATTCTAAACTATTCCAACACTCCCTCTCAAACTAGAGCATAGATATATGCATGGCTTAGACAATAAATGAACGAATACGAGTCTTGAAAGAGATTTCGTCAAAATATCTGCAATCTGTGTATGAGGAGAAACATGATAGAGATTGAGTTTCTTTTCAACAATTTTCTCCCGGATAAGTGGCAATCCACTTTAATGTGTTTTGTGCGTTTGTGAAAAACTGAATTATCTGAAATATGAATTGCAAGTTTATTGTCACAAAACAAGGATGCCGGTGTTGTAGAACTAACACCGAGATCTCGAAGCAATGTGGAGAGCCACATCAATTCTGAGACGGCATGGGCCATAGCCCTATATTCAGCTTCGGCCGATGAGCGTGCAACATGTTGCTTCTTACTGCGTCAAGTAACTAGGTTCTCCGAAAAGAAAACACAATCCACTCGTAGAGCGACGATCATCCACAGATCCGGCAAAATCGGCATCAGCATAGACTACAAGAGACAGATTAGAAAAGAGTTTATAAAGTAGACCTTGCTCAGGTGCACGCTTCAAATAGTGGAGAATGCGCTCAACAGCCCGAAGATGGGAAATTAAGGGCACCTGCATAAACTGGCTCACTGTGCTGACTGCAAATGATATATCTGGACGAGTAACCGTGAGATAGATCAGCTTTCCAACTAACCGTCGATACCGACCTGGATCGGAAAATGACTGGTCATCAGGTGAGCTAACGCGAGAGAGCTTTACTGTTGAATCCATGTGAGTATCAGCAGGGTGGCACCTAAGAAATTTCGTTTCTTTCAGTAGATCGAGAGTATACTTCCGCTGTGATAGAAATAATGATCTCTTATTTCGAGATACCTCTATACTAAGAAAGTATCGTAGAGGACCAAGATCTTTAGTATGAAAATATGAGGTCAAATGAGTTTTGACCTTAGATATACCCTCGTAATCATCTCCAATGATGATTGTCATCAACATAAACAAGGAGAATAATCATTCATTCTTTTCGTCTATGTATAAAAGATATGGATCTGCCGAGCTTCTTGTGAAATTTATCTTTTTCAGGACATGCTAAATTTATCGAACCATACCCGAGAAGACCGTTTTAGCCCATAAATAGCTTTTTAAGAAGACATATAAGAGACCCCCCTTCACACTCAAAACCAGGAGACTCCTATATATAAACCGTCTCGGAAAGATCGTCATTGAGGAAGGCATTTTTGACATCTAGTGATATAGAGGCCAATCGTGGGTAACCGCAAGAGAGATCAAAACACAAAGAGTAGTGAGTTTGGCCACTGGAGAAAAAGTCTTAACATAGTCGACACCGTATTGTGAGTATAACCTTTGGCAATAAAACAGACCTTCAAACGAGATACACTGCCATCAGAATTATGTTTGATAGTAAAGACCCACCGGCAACCAACCACATTTTTCTGTGAAGGGAGGCTAATCTGATCCGAAATGTGGTTAGACCTCAGTGCTTGCAACTCTTCCATCATAGCCCTATACCAACCTAGATGACTCGTAGCTTCCTGAATAGAGTTAGGAAGGGAAACAGACAAGAAAGAGACAAACTGACGGTAAGACGATAATATGAAATAAATGAAGCAAGAGGATGAAAGTAGTGCATGTTTGTTTATCTTTACGAAGAGCAATTCGTAAGCCGTCGGACAAACCATCAGAAAGAGAGATGTGAAGGCTCGACAGCTTCCGGCTGTATATATGGAGGAGGAGCTTCAGTATCTATCACGCTCGGATTCCCAAAATACACTAAAATACGGGACATGACTCAGCCAGCCATGCTATCTACGGTAAAGAAATATCCTTCCATGGTCACATTAAGACTGTCATGCAATAATCAAGCACAATATAAAATACATCAAACTATTACATGTCTAATAGCCACAATAAAATAATAATAGAATCAATAGTCAATAGCGGAAACAAGAAAGAAATATCGAGTCTCAACGATCCAAGAATGACTAAACGAACAATAACGGTACTTGTCCCTGATGGGCTCACAAAATAAATCCAATAAAAATTCAATACGGAAATAAGTCTAAACCATAAATAACTAGATAAGTAAACCACGCCTCAGTGCTCAGCGATCTTCTCGAAGTACTCACGATCCTCTTGTGCTAAGGTCGAGTAATTTGAACTATACAAAACGTGGACGTCAGAGCGTTATATATAATATCATAATAAGGAAATAACCGGATGGGATACATTATATCATCATACAGGAATCAATGTCATATGTGTATACAATAACAATATCAATAGCAAATAATTTATCAAGCAGGATGGAATAGAGCAATCATGTCATGTATATCCTATGGGTTCATGTCACAAAGTTATCTATCCTACATGTATTTGAAACCAATTAATACAATTCTCATCGTAACTCAATAGTATCCTGTACGTGCCCAGAACCATGGTGTCACGACTCTCGAGGCTGAACCCGAGATACGCCACCAGGCAGTAAAACAATATTAATATAGACGAATGATGTCAGCATCATCATCCCGAAGCCTGTAGCTTGTATCGACCGATCAGTCTTTAACAATCAATAACTCTTGAGTTACAATTCGGTTCCATTTTTGAATTCCTCTTTTCCCCAGGTTTCATATTTATGTCAAGTATCAATAATATGTTACCTAATGCCAACACAGGAACGATCAATACTTGTACAAGTCGTGTCAATCAATGCAATGAGGTCAATCAATCAATATAATGATTTCATGTGAACATCACAATACAAGTGATTGGACATGATGACAATACATGGCATTATCAATATAATGATTTCATGTGAACAATCAATAACTGGCATGTCAGGAATATCATAGTATTGGTTAGGTAACATGATCAAACCATATAACTCGAATTCGTGAACTAAATCAACGTATCAGTTCATGTGTCAGGTCTCAGTTCAGTTTGAGACGGCTCATGTGTGCTAAAGATGGTTCACAAGTGCCTGAGACGGCTCATAAGTTGTTTTAAATCAATATTTGTTCTCTTGGTGTGAGAGAAGGCTCATGATAGTCTTCAGACAGCTCGACCTTATCATGAGACGGCTCAAAATGTTTTGAGACGGCTCTAAACAATCCTGGAGCGACATTATGTTCTCTGTGTGCATGAGACGGCTCTTGGTTATGTTGAGCCGGCCCATCCCTATCTTGAGACGGCTCAAACTATGTCTGGAACGATATTTTAGTTCTCTGTTTGTATGAGACGGCTCAGGTAATTTTGATCCAGCTCGTCGACTCTTTTCTAAGACGAACAGGTTTCCGGTTCGATCTAAATTCAATCAAGTTTGTATACAGCAGCAGCTATAATTACGTCGATTACCCTAAGTTCCAATATATCGATTATCAACATTAAAGGTGGTAACTTTAGGGTTTTCTATCAAGTATTATAGTTAGATCAAGTTGTCGACATAACATGATTCGGATCACGATACATTATTAGCATGTAAACATGATCTACAAGTTAATAAAACTAATAATAATGTTACGCCAGATCTGGTCTGGCAGTAACTAGCATGTAGGAAGCATCTAGAGATATTTGTTTCAGTCTACAATTATCACGATGACGACGATGCAAGCACGATCTCGAAACCCTATGCAAGACCTTCGCTTGTACGTTCGGTCTTGATACTGCAGCCGTGAGGGGAAGCACACATACGGAAGAAGACAATAGCGGTGATAATGATCTCCTTAAGACGGGGTAGACGATGGAGATGATGGGGTCGGCCACACGATAGGAGATTTGGGTTTTGGAGTTGGGGTCGAAAATTACATCCAATGCTAAAATCAAAAATCAAAAAGACAAAAAGTCAAAGTCAATGGGTCAAAGTCAAAGTCAAAATGAACACGGTCCAACTAACCCGGATCCGATCTCAAGAAACTGAGCTCACGCTCAAAACCGCCTCAAGCCGAAGCGAATCCGGCTGTCAAAGAAGAAAGAAAAAAAGAAATTTATAATAAATAGATTTTTATATGTAAATAAATGTTAAATTGTAAAATAAGAGTGCAAAAAGCCAATTTATGTAAAACCCATGGCTCATGTGCAAAAATAAATGAGCACATGGGCATGGGATAGGCAAATGAGTTATTTTGTAAAGCTTAAGGGACTGTGAAAAATGTAAGCCTATATAAGGCAACATTATGAGGAAATGAAGCATAATCCATTCTCCACAAAAATTTTAGAGTTTGTGCCTCCTTCTTTAAGGTTCAAAACCTTCTTTCTTTTTTGAATTAAATCAAGAGTTTAACTCTTGTTTTCTCAAAAAAAAATAGTTTCCCACCATAAAACCATTGAAGGGGAATCCCTAGAAAGGAAGATTTTAAATCTCACGACACTTTTTCTCTAAGATCCAAAAAAAGAGAAGGAAGAAAGAGACCTATTTCTAAAATCTTCACTTTGGGGTGGATCCAAGGCTTAAAGAGAAGAAAGGGGTCCCCTCTTATCATCCAAGACATAGACCTTGAAGTTTCAAGAGACCCATTATGGTTTTCTTTTCAAATAAAATTGTTTTGGGAATTTAACTTCATATAAAATCTTTTGAGAGTTTAACTCTAAATAAAATTGTTCTGAGAGTTTAACTCCACCCATAAAAAAATCTTTGGGAGTTCAGCTCCATATTTTAAATTTTTTGGAGTTTAACTCCATAATAAAAATCTTTGGGAGTTTAACCCCAAATTCAAACCTTTGGAAGTTTAACTCCAATTTCAAAACATTTTTTTTGGAGTTCAACTCCAAACATAGAGTATGGTTCTTCCCCCCTTTTCGCCCTTAAAACAACAAAAAATAATAATAAATAAAAAATATAATAAAAATGTAAATAAAAAATGTTTCTTTTGAAACAATAAATATCTCTGTCACATGAAATAAAAAAAATGAAATGAACACGCCCCTATGATTTTTTTCGAGCACCAACACATCACATTGAGTTTGCAATACCGGTCTGACCCGTCAATCGAAGGTTCTCTCGCTAGCGATGGGTAATTAATGACAGCTTTGTTCGCGGCTGTCAGAAATTTGGATCCCTACAATCAATAAAACCCCAGCTTGCCTCAGGCGGGGGAATCTGTACACGCTTGACAAGCACGTGGATTCCTATCTCAATAGGATGACGAAAAAACTTTACAGATTCTGGCACGTCCGGTGGGACTTATTTCTCCTTCCATATTTTGGGTCAAACGTTCATGCGAACTCATTTAAATCACTATTTGTACTGAAATCATGTCTTTTCATACAGGTTAACTTTCAACCACAATCCCAAATTCAACGACGATGTTTCCAGCAGCAGAACCGCTTCACATGCATGCTCCATAAAAGTGTCTGGAATAACATTAAACTAAAATTTCTCAAATTTTCAAGTAGCGTCTGAAATGGCATTAAACTAAAGCCGACCCCTACGTCGTTAAACTAGGAATGTAAAAAAAAGCCAAAATGATAGAACAACTCACAATAAAAATCAGCGAGTAAAATATATATATATATATATATATATAATAAATAACCGAAATGATGGAGCAACCACGAATAAAAAACCAAAATGATAAGGCAATCACAACCTTCGCGATAAGAAAAGCTGAAATAATAGAGCATTCGCGGTAAAAAAACATTCCATTGGAGTTCGTTGGGTTCTAAAAACAGTGCGACCCCGCGACAATAGCTGAACCTGCCATAAAAATGAACAGCACCTCTGAATCCTTAAGGCTGACGCAGAAGAATGCTATGACCGTGAAGATGAAGAGAATGACAAATCCAAAAAGCCGGCAAATTCTATCTCCAGTTTCTCTGCAGGAAGAAATCGTGGAACAAGAAAAATGTCCAGCTGAAGATGCCCAGGTCGTCAAGGACGAACCCGAGGTATCTCCGATATGATAAACTACCAGCAGAAAAATCTATGAAGTTCAGCTGAAGAAGAGAGCTCTCAGATATATGTCCGAAATGAAATTAAACTAAAATCTCTCAAGTTACGTCTGAAATGACTTTAAACTAATGTATGTTAAATTTCCGGAAAAATAAGCTCAGCTTCTGGGATGACTCCTGTCGCATACACAATCAAAACCACTGGCAGAGAGAATTCTTCATCAAATCACATGAAGGAGACATTTGCTTGTACATTCAGTCTTGATGCTGCAGCCGTGAGAGGAAGTGGACACGAGGAAGAAGAAAATGGCGGTGACAATGATTGCCTCAAGCCGGTGTAGACGATGATGGTGATGATGGGGTCGGCCACGCGATAGGAGATTTGGGTTTTGGAGTTAGGGTTAGGTTATGGCGTGAGAGAGATGGAGGCTAGGGTTTGATTGAGATACGTTTGCATGAGAATCCATATGAGTTTAAATAGTATGGGTATCCATGGGCCAAGCATTACACAAGAAATCATATATTAACTAAGAATAAGGATTGAGATAAGGTAAATATAATTCAATATCAAACTATACATATCTTTACCAATTTAAATATTTTACCATGTCCCAATGATAACCAATAGTAAAACCCAATGGAACAATAAACCAGAATCACGTCAATAAACAATAATAGTCGCATGTCAGGTTTTGAGATGGCTTGATAAATTCCTAAGCCGGCTCTCGAGTCTTTTTCATCAGTCAATCTCTCTGGGTATAAGAGACGGCTCATCCCAGGTTTGAGCCGACTCATAAGCTTATTTATGAAAATATTAGAATAGCTAGCAAAATTAATCAATTAAAATTTGTACGACCGTTCTAGGGTGTTATATTATACCCAACTACAAAAAGAATTTCGTCCACGAAATTCACGATAAATAGGAAAGAACGAGAATGTAACAAACAAGAACAATGGAAAGATCAAGAACAAGCAATCATGGAAACAAATTTAGGAACTTCTGTCTAATCGCGTCTCCACGTAGATTCTCCATGTGAATGACCTCCTCACGAAACAAGTACCAACAGGATAATCTTATTCTTGAGAACCTTCTCTCGTTGATCCAATATAGCTGTCGGTCGCTCTTCATATGACAAATCAGTTACCAAAGTCAATTCCAAGTGATCCAAGACATGAGTCTCATCTCGAACATATTTACAAAGTCGAGATACGTGAAACACGTCATGTACACCGGTCAAGTACGGTGAAAAGCCAATCGATAAACCACTTCTCTAATACGCCTAATAATGTCGAAAGGCTCCACGAATCGAGGACTAAGCTTGTCTCGACTACTAAATCGAATCACTTCTCTTGTCGGTAATACCTTCAAAAATACGTGATCACCAACTGCAACTCTAACGGCCGCTTTCCAGTATCAGCACAACTCTTTTGTCGATCTTACACTACCCTAATGTGATCTCGAATTAAACGGGCCTTATCCACGGTTTTCACAATCAATTCCGGTCCCAATAATTTCTTTTTTTTCAACGTCGTCCCAACATACCGGCGATCCACATTTACGTCCGTACAATGCTTTAAATGGAACCGTATGTATACTCATTTGGAAACTGTTGTTGTACGAAAACTCCACCAAGTACAAATGGTCCTCCTATGAACCCTTGAAGTCCAACATGCACGCTCTCAACATGTCCTCAAGAATTTGGATCGTTCGTTCGGACTGACAATCTGTCTATGAATGATACCCATACACAACCTCAACCGAGTTCCCAAGCACTCCTACAATCTCCTCCAGAAATGCGATAGAAACAGCGTGTCATGATCCGACACGATACTAACCGGTACCCTATGCAATCTCATAATCTCCTGCATGTACCTCTCCGCTATAGCTTCTGTTGACTGACCAACTAGAAATGGTATAAAAAGTGCTGCTTTGGTCAGACGGTCCACGATCACCCATATAGCATTATTACCCTTTGGATTTCGCAGTAAAGCTGTCACGAAATCCATGGTGATATGTTCCCACTTCCAATGAGAAGTCGGAATTGGTTGCAGCAAACCAGCAACTCTTTGTTGTTTAGCCTTCACTTGCTGACACCAAGCATCCCGACATAGAACGAGCGATTTCTCTCTCATGCCTTCCTACCAAAATTGTCGCATATCCATGTACATCTTTGTACCTCCGAATGTACCGAATACACCGAACTGTGGGCTTCCTTCATCTTCTTTACGAATTTCTCCTTTAAGCACACACAACTGACTTCCATACCTCAAGGATCCATCTTCATGAATTTACAAATCGATTCTAAGACCTGCCTTAACTTGCCTTCGAAACTACTGCAATCTAAGGTCTTGTAATTGTGCAACCTAGATGCGCTCTATCAATGATGACTGCACTTGTAACTACATCAATTGCCCCGAAGAATCCGGTAACACCATCTCCAACCCGAAACTTTGAAATCTGCTACGAGTTTCTTCCGCGAAGTCAACGTTATCATGGCTGACAATCGACTCAAGGCATCCGGCACTACATTCACCTTTTCCGGATAGTATTTTAGATCTAAGTCGTAATGAGCCATCACCTCTAACCATCTTCGTTGCCTCATGTTAAGCTTTTCCCGTGTGAACACGTACTTTAGGCTCTTATGATCGATGAAAATCTCGACCTTCTCGTCTAAGTAGTATCTCCATAACCTCAATGCAAAGATAACCACAACAAGCTTCAAATCATGCGTCAGATAGTTTTTCTCATGAGTCTTCAGCTGTCTTGATGCGTAAACTATTATCCGTCCATGCTGCAGCAATACACAGCCCAAGCCTTTACCCGATGCATCGTGTGAATGACTAAACCTCCGGAACCGTCTGGCATAGTTAGGACGGTTGTCAACTTATGCTTTAATGCTTCAAAAGTTTGCATATACTTTTCAAACCAAATAAATGGCACTTTCTTTATAGTCAACTTGGCCAACGGTTCTTCTGTCCGAGCGAAGTCTTTCACGAACCTTCGATAATAACCGGCGAGTCCAAATTATCCTTATTTCGAAGATTCCTCGGACTCGGCTATTCTCATGTTCCCGCAATCTCTCTTCCGGATCCACTGCTATGCCAATTCGTGATATGCCGTGGCCCACAACTTCACTTGCCAAAACTGAACTGAACAAGTACGAGTTTAGCACTTAATCCCTCTTGCTCTAATGTCCGAAGTATAGTCCTTAAAGACTTTTCGTGTCCCACTTCATACATCGAAGTTCAGAAAGATTGTGCCGCTTCTGGACAAGGTAGAGATAATGCGGGTGTGAGATTCAAAGTTCAAGATAAAAACATGGATTTGAAAGTAATTGAACAGAGGAAAAACAAGATAGTATCAAGTTAAACAAGAAAAATGAATCAAGAGTAGGACTCTAAATTACTTAAGCAGAGTACTGCATTGCAACTATATCGCGGTGCAAAGTTACAATCACATAACTTCATCCGAGTCATCCAAATCCTAATATCAGAGTCAATGGGATAAAATTTAAGAAACAATAATAAATCAAGAAAATTACAATATAAGATCAGATAGAGATGTAGGGTTTGCATCTTCGTTTCCTTTTCGTCGAGATGTGATCGTCCGAAAAGGTGAAAAGGATTCAAAGAAATAAGGTACTTGGTCACTGGATTCAGCTCCCGGTAATTGATGCATATGCTCCGTTTGCCATCCTTCTTCACCAATAGGACTGGAGCTTCCCAAGGTGAACCACTTATGCGAATACAAACCCTCTCCAATAGGTCCGAAACTTGCTCCTTTACCTCCTTGTTTGCCTTGATCACAGATACGACAACATTCATCGGCTTAGCCCTAAACTCGAAGGTCCGACGGATCTACTGCTTCCCAAGACTTCAAACTTCGGATGACTAGGAATTTGGAAGATCACTTTCTTTGCTCTACAATCCATGTAAGCATGAAAGGTGCCAAGATACTCCATCCCCCAAAACTACGTCATAAACGCCGGTATCAATGACCAAGAGATCCGCAAACAATTTCCGACCGCATACTACGACGAGGCACTTCTTACATTCCCTACTAGAAATAATCTTCCTATCCCAGTGTGTATGTCCCAATTTCTAAATAAAGATGTGTACGATTGAGTGTGCACAGATAAATTTGGAAAATATAGAACAATGGGATGCACTAGAATCGAATTGAGCTAATGCGGGTAAACTACAAACGAGTAGAGTATCTGGAACTACATTCTCCAAAGCCTCCTCGATCATCAGGATGAGGGCTCGTCTCTGATCTAGCCCTTGCATGATTTGCCTCTGCTTAAAAACTTGTTCCTGCAGTACGAACTGTGCTCTCGGAGCATCGCCTTCCAACAGAACCCTTGATGGGCAGATACTGAGCTGGTGGTCAATAGCTCCACAACCGAAACACTGCCCATTCCTCCTTCGACATTCTCTCTGAATATGGCCTGGTCATAGACAATAGTCGCATATCACGGCCCTCTTCTTATCCAGAACCGTAACAAAGGAATGCTTCATGGGAACGACTTCCTGTCTCCGGACAAGAATGCGTCCACGCACATGAACTCTAGCTGGCGCTGGAACTGCCCGTCGCTCGGGAACAACCTGCTCTTGAGTACCTTCCGCTCAGTCGGTGAGCCTCTGTTGCTCTCTAACTGCCCACTCAATAGCAGCGGTATAAAGCATGTTGGGCAATCTTCAATGTCTCAACCTGTTGCTGAATCAAGTTTGCCTGACGGTGTTGATTCTCCAGTCGATCGCGTATGACATCAAGGAAGCTCGATGTTGTCAGTCAGTGTAGCGGAACAAGCTCTTCTTTCCATGATTCTGAAGTTAAGCACAAAGGACGAGGTTAGCAATGAAAACAAGATTCATGTAAGGGATTCAACAGAAACAATGTTCAATAAGACAAGGATTCAATAAACAATGGATTCAAGGATAACAAGACAGTAATGTGGTAAGACATGTTCCTATAGTTCAAGAGTTTTAAGGTCAATATATTGGGTACAATACCCAACTACAAATTGAACCAGACCTAGCTAACCTAAGACTGGCTCTGATACCAACAAAATCTTGTCACGTCCTGCTTCCCAAAATACACTAAAATACGGGACATGACTCAGCCAACCATGCTACCTACGGTAAGGAAATATCCTTCCATAGTCATATTAAGGCTGTCATGCAGTAATTAAGCACAATATAAAATATATCTAACTATCACATGTCCAATAGCCACAATAAAATAATAGAATCATTAGAATCAATGGTTAATAGCGAAAGCAAAAAAGAAATATCAAGTCTGAACGATCCAAGAATAACAAAACGAACAATAATGGTACTTGTCCCTGATGGGCTCACAAAATAAATTCAATAAAAGTTCAATACGGAAATAAGTCTAAACCATAAATAACTAGATAAGTAAACCATGCCTCACTGCTCGGCGATCTTCTCAAAATACTCACGATAGGATCGAATGATGTGAGCAATGCAAAACCCAGACGTTAGAGCGTCATAGATAATATCATAATAAGGATATAACCGGATGAGATACATTATATCATAAAGGAATCAATGTCATATGTGTATACAATGACAATATCAATAGCAAGTAATTTATCCAGGTGGAATAGAGCAATCATGTCTTGTATATCCTATGGGTTCATGTCGCTAAATTATCTATCCTACAAGTATTTAAAACTAATCAATGCAATCTTAATCGTAACTCAATAGTATATTATGCATGCCGGGGACCACGGTTATACAACTCTCGTGGCTGAATTCGAGACATGCACAGTAAAACAATGTCAATATGGACGAATGATGTCAGCATCATCATTCCGGAGCCTGTAGCTCGTATCGACTGATCAGTCTCTAGCAATCAATAACTCTTGAGTTACAATTCGGTTCCATTCTTGATTTCCCATTTTCCCAGGTTTCAGATTTATGTCAAGTATCAATAATATGTTGCTTAATGCCAACACATGAACGATCAATACTTGTACAAGTCGTGTCAATTAATGCAATGAGGTCAATCAATCAATATCATGGATTGTTGGCATCTAGGTAAATATCATAGTACAAGTGGTTGGACATGATGACAATACAAGGCATTATCAATATCATAATTTCATGTGAACAATCAATAACTGGCATGTCAGGAATATTATAATAATGTTACGCCAGATCTGGTCTGGTCGTAACTAGCATGTAGCAAGCATCCAGAGAGACTTGCCTCGGTCTACAATTTTCACGATGACAACGATGCAAGCACAATCTTGAAACCCTATACAAGACCTTCGCTTGTACGTTCGGTTTTGATGCTGCAGCCGTGAGGGGAAGCAGACACGAGGAAGAAGACAATGGCGGTGGCAATTATCTCCTCAAGACGATGTAAACGATGATGGTGATGATGGGGTCGGCCACACGATAGGAGATTTGGGTTTTAGAGTTAGGGTTAGGTTCTGGCGTGAGAGAGATGGAGGCTAAGGTTTGATTGAGATATGTTTGCCTAAGAATCCATATGAGTTTAAATAGTTTAGGTATCCATGGGCCAGGCATTACATAAGAAATCCTATATTAACTAAAGTAGGGATTGAGAAAAGGTAAATATAATTCAATATCAAACCATATACATATTAACCAATTTAAATATTTTACCATGTCCCGATGATAACCAATAGTAAAACCTAACGGAACAATAAACCATAATCACGTCAATAAACAATATCAATCGCATGTCAGGTTTTGAGACGGCTCAATCAATTCTTAAGCCGGCTCACGAGTCTTTTTCATCAATCAATCTCTCTGGGTATAACAGACAGTTTATCCCAGGTTTGAGCCGACTCACAAGCTTATCTATGAAAATATTAGAATAGCCAGCAAAATCAATCAATTCAATTTATTAATTCAAATACGTATGATCGTTCTAAGGTGTTACAATATCTGCTGTTGAATCTATCACTAGTCTCGGTCGACGACTATATAAATGCGTAACCAGAGAAGGATGAGGAATTTCGACAGTAGTAGATTTGGTTTGAATTGGTTGGTCATCTGGAGGTATAGAAAGCAGCGGCGGCGGCGATGAGACGTGATAAGAACTTTCCGCTGGGGAAATAGGGCCGAGCCTCAAGAAAGATGACATCACGAGAGACTACGACGGTAGATGCAGAAGAAAGCAGACAAACGTAACCTTTTTGAGATCGTAGAATAACCAACAAATATATGTTTGACAGCCCTAAAATCCAATTTATCATGAGTTAATCGATGATTATAAACGTAGCAAACACACCGAAATACTTAGGGGAAGGGGAAAAGGGTCTTGGTCGGGAAATAAAATAGAGAATGGTTTTTGGTTTTGAAGAATCGTGGAAGGTATGCAATTAATCAAAAAATATGCAGTAAGACAAAATTCCAAAGACATTTTGGGACATGTATGTTAAGCATAATAGAACGAGCAAGGTCAAGCAAGTGAAGGTTTTTTCTTTCAGCAATGTCATTTTATTGTGGTGTGTATGAGCAGAAAGTTTGATGAATAATCCCACGAGATTGGCAAAGAGTATGAAAAATACTACTCATGTATTCTTTTGCATTATCAGATCTTAGAGTTTTAATAGACGTATTAAACTGAATAACCAACTTCATTAATAAAAATTTGAAACACAAGTGGTAATTCAGATTGATCACATAAAACAAATAGCCATGTCATTTTGGAGCGATCATAAATAAAAATGACAAAATATTTGTAGTCAAATATGCTAGCATGCTTGTAAGGACCCCAAATGTCAGAATGAACTAATTCAAATATCGAAAAACTACGTTGATTAACGGAAGAAAAAGAGGAACAAAAATATATCCCCAAAATACACAATTCGCATGAAAAATCAGATAAAGAGAAATCAGGTAACATGATACGTAGTATAGGAAAAGATGGATGTCCAAGACGTCGATACCAGCAAATGGTAAAAACAACAGCAAATACGGAAGGTGTCGCATCCAAGTAGTACAGGCCATTAATTTCTTTACCCCACCAATTTGCTCTTTCGTCTGGTTGTCCTGGATCACAAAGTAATTAGAAAAGAAAGTTATTGAACAATTGAAATCATTGGTAAGGTGACGAACAAATAAAAGATTTATACGAAATGAAAGAACAACTAAAACATTTTTAAGCGGTAAGAAAGATATCACATCAATATTGGTATAACCACGAACAAGAATGACATCCCCATTGGAAATAGAAATGAATTTATGCAAAGTGGAAAACACAGAATTAAAAACAGAATGAGTCATGTGGTCTAAAACTCCGGAGTCAAGGACCCAAGGATTTGACTGAGTTGGTAGAGATATACCTGATATGGTTAAGTTGGCAATAGGGATATGAGAGAAAATACTTAGCAGGTGCTGTAAATCTTCAGGAGAGATCTGCGAGAATGATGATGCTGGTGGCTGGGTCGCTGTGGATGGAGGAGCCGTACTTTATCGAGCAGTAGGAGTCTTATCCGGATAGCCATGTTTCTCCCAGTATATTGATCTGTATGGTTGGTACGGCCGCAATGAGAGCAAAAAAAGAAACCACGACCATGTCCATGACCCCGAGTACCAATAGGAGCACGACCACAACCAGAAGGAGATCCTCGGTCACAGCCATGAGCAACAAGGGCAGAAGATGGAGCCTCCAATGTAGAAGCACATGGTGGAGGGACACGATAAGTAGCAGCGTGAATACTATTCAGGTTATGCGTACTGCCCTGAGCAATGAGCGAACTCCATCCAAGTGAGGTTTCATTTTAGCCTAATAAAAAGTCCCAATAAGAGCCTTACGCTGACTCTTGGTAACGGCTGGATCAAAGAAAATAGGTTGATATATGTTCCATTCTTCTAGAAACCCCGGAATCGGACCCCAAAGGCATATAGATCATCATCTGGAGTAGCGAAAGTGAGTTCATTGAAGATATCATATAGCCGTGTAAGGCTATCTTCCGACGAGTAAAGAGATTTGAAATGGAACCACATCTCCTTCGCAGTAGAGAGATACATAATAGCCCGATAACAGCTGGGCTCCATAGAGTTCGCAGGCCAAGTGCAGACTTTGCTGTCATTTTGAGACCAAGAGAAATACTGCGTATCGGAGGTTAGTGGAGCTTTCTAAAAGAGATGATGACGAAGGCCCTTTGCTTTTGAGGGCTCGTTCAATGGCATGCACCCATTACAAAAAATTGTTAAAGCCAGAAAGAGTAAAGATAGTTAGACGGAGATCTGTTTTGTAATCGGAAGTAGGAGATTCAATCTTGTTGTCCGTCATATTTAACGTCGCACGCAAAGTGAGCAAGTAATAGAAAGTGCAGATTTAGCACATAAAGAGCGAAATAAAGATACTGGGTTTACTCAAGCCAATTCCCGATCATTATAGATCGGGAAAAAAGTTTTTTTTTTGTTTTTTTGTGGAAAGATCGAAGCGGGCTGCGGCTTGGAAGGCGGTAGCGTGGAGAGGACGGAGGACTGTGAGAGGAGAGGAGGGCTGCGGGAGAAAAGAGCTGCTGGAGGAGGGTTGCGGGGGAAGAGCGAGAGGAGAGCTGCAACTAAGGATTTTTTTAGGACTAGGGTTAGGGTTTAGGAGACCTACTCTGATACCATGTTAAATGGAATAAAAGAGAAGAATTGGATACTTTATTATATGACCAATGGTCTTTTTATATAGGGATTACAATTACTTGATGCCCAAGCATTATGGTGTGGTGTACCCTAATCACAATATATTCTAAACTATTCCAATAATCTCAAACAAACTAAAAGTATTGCTTTGAAGTTGAACTTACATTTTGGAACCAACTTGCCAAAAGACAGCACCAAATAGTAGCGAAACGGCAAAAGTATTTATAAAACGAACAACATTGTGTTCTGGATTTTTCCAGTATGATCTGTGCTGTTTCCATAAGCATGCTGCACACTGGGATTCAAAATTCTGCTCATATCTTGATGGGAACCGCAGGTCATCATTATTTTGAGTTTTACCTAGCTCTTCTACTTGTTTCATAATTTCTCTGCGGACATGGATTTACAACGAAGTTAAGCTGGTTATCACACTATCATAATAATCATATTTTGATGATTTGCAATCATTTTTACCTGTATAGAGATGAGTTACGAAATATTTCTGCATAATCTACGGAAATAGTATATTCCATGGAAGCAGAAGAAATATCCAACATCCATGCTGCTGGATTCTGGCCATTCTTTATCATAGAACATCTTGGGATAGCCTTCATAAATTAAGAAGCATCAGAATTAATTTTCTTTACTTTCATAAATGTGACTGAGAAAATACTTAATCATGTTGCAGGATAGAGGATCCAATGGCCCACTATATTTTCTATACTTTCTATAGATAAGTTTTTACCTCAAAGTACTTAATCATATTGCAGGATAAAGGACCCAATGGACCACCATAAATTAGCTGCCCACCTCTTTTCATTAGCAGTAACTGCAAGATATAAAACAAGGGTAAAACTTGGTGATAAATAGAATATCTATACAATTTAACTGGCTTGAGCTAACACATTTGTTTAGGTCTGAGGCCAAGATAAAACCCTTCCGGTTAATAAACAATTTTTTTTGGTTTTAAAATTGTTTCCCGACACAATAGGCTTTAGTTGTTACCCAAAAAGGGTACAATGTAAACTTAAATTTTAAGGTAAATTGTCAAAAAAAAAACTAGCTACTTTCCCCGCAGTCATAAACCCTTTGGCCTCAAAACTGTCGTCAAAACCCTCAAAATACATCAATACTTTTTCGACCCCCAAAAAAACAAACAAAAAAAAAACACATGTATGGGGGCTTTGATCTTTTTTTAGGTGGATTTCCAAATTACCCTCTCTTAACCCACACACTCTCTCTCAAACTCATGATCCCAAAATTCTCCGCCCTATCTCCTCCCCCTCCCACTCCCTAACCCCAACATCATCATTGTTCTTATCTCCCCCTCCCCCCTCTTCCTCCTAGTGTTCTAAATATTGCTGATATATCTTCTAAATCGGCCAATATATCAGGCACAAAACGATATGATATACTGAAATTATATCTTTTATAATTTTGGGTAAAAATTGCTCGATATTATGATATCGTCCGATATATCGGGTCTGATATATCTATCCAAATATCACAATATTTTCCTAATTTTATTTGCTTTATTGGTTTTCAGGTTACATTGTCAATGGACCCCCGATCAATGAAATGGTTAAGGTCTCGGCGAATCTGTTGAAAAAAAAAGCCCATACACTAAATCAACTATACTTCTCTTTGGAACATAAAGAAAACCCTAAATCTAAGTTATTAATTATTCGTGTTTACCATCAAATCTTCTCAAGTGGGCTTCGAATTGTCGACCGATCACTTTATATGATCGCTTTACCGGAAAAACTCATTTAAAAGAGCCAATTATTCATATCGAGTTCCATTTATAACATTTATGATACAAAAATATTTTTTGAAAGAAATCTCTTAATATATCACGATATCTGATATCCGATATGAAAGTCTTGAGACTGATATGATACTTGCTCTCTTCTCTACTCGATCCCCTCCAAAACCCTTGTCGCCTCCCCTCTTCTCCGCCCCTAAACCACTGCTCTACCGTTGTCGCCGTCTAACTTTGCCACCCCATCTCCTCTTCTCCCCCTTCCTACTCATCACCGTCCTCATCTCCCCCTCCCTCTTATCTCATGGTTATCTATTTTTTGTATTTGTATTATGGTTATGCTTTTTTGGTATTTGTACTACATTGCTTTTTTGGTACATCTATTAATTTGATAAAACTGGCTAAAGATATGTCAAGAAACTGTGTAGATATCTCAAGAAACCGTCATATTAGTGTTATATTGTAGATATCTCAAGGAAAATAGGGGATATGAACTGATATTAAGACAATTTGGAGGAAAATGAGGTTGCTTGGGGGAACTACCAACTTTTGGAGGGGAAGGGAAATTAGGACAGGTCATTTAAATCTATTGATTTGATGAAACTGGCTAGATATGTCAAGAAACTGTGTAAATATCTCAATAAACTCAATAGATTTTGCAATTTCCGTCATGTTCTTTCACAAGTACATATGGCAGCTCTAGCAGTACTTTCTCACATGGGTTCAAGAGTATTTTGGGTATATACGAAATTACATTACCATTAAGTATGCAAGGGGTTTTTTGACAGCTAAGGCAATGACTAGGGGGTTTCTGGTTTCTGCCAAGAGTTTTGGGGCCGGGGGTTTTAGACTGTGGGGAAAGGAGCTACGTTTTTTTACAATTTACCCTAAACTTTATTTATGTTTGAAATGTTAAAGTTTTGACTATAGTAATTACTAAGGTAAAACAGGACTAAAGGACCAAAGGACCCATTTAAGAATAATTCTGAGTTAAACAAAAATTCTCGTATGTTTCTCAAAGTCACGAACTTAGTTTTTTTTCTTCTTTTTGGCCCTTGTGATTTCTAGAGTTTTTTGTCATTTTAACCTAATGCCAATATATGTAGAACAGAGCGGTCAAATAACCAATGACTATGGCATTCACATAACTAATTAAGACAGGTTCAATAAGAATGACTGAATAAAATTTGATCTCAAGGATATAGCAAGTGAATTTATACACGTCCTGTAACAACTTAGTGAGTGGGTTGAAAATGTGAAGGCATGCTTGTTTAGTGTAAATCCCTATAAAGAGAAAACGATTTTATAGAAGAAAAAAAAGGATTGGCAGTATTGCTACTTGTTCAAACCTCATCAAAGGCTTCAAATATCTCAATGCTAGGCTGATGAATTGTGCAGACAACAGTGCGTCCAGTGTCCACCGTCTTTCTCACAGCTCTCATTACAATTGCTGCAGCCTGAGCATCCAAACCTGATGTGGGCTCATCCATGAAAATGATAGAAGGGTTCGAAACCAACTCTACTGCGATTGTGAGTCTTTTCCTCTGTTCAGCTGACAAACCATGGACTCCTGGAATACCAACTATGGCATTTCTCAGTGGCAATAGCTCAACCAAGCCCATGACTTCTTCAACAACCAACTAAAAAAAGAGAGACAATAGATTCTGTCATCATTTTTTGGTTCTTCATGAAATATAATGAAGAAATAGACAGTTAAAAATATATCCCTTAACCCTCATTAAAACTTCCGAGTTTTAGTGCAATGGGAGGGGCATTTCAGAGGGTATTTGAGCAGTGGGGGAGGGGGGGAGCTGATCCATTAAGGCAGGTGCTCATTTTATAAAATGTGGCCAACTTTACGAACACACAACCCCCGTATTTTACACCTATCCAAACCTGACATCTTGATCAATATGCTTTAGATAGCTTACTATCAAATTTCACGAGATTTGGAGACCTCTAGCACATCCATTTGTTGAACAAAAAGTTTATTGTTCTTTGCTATGCCAAAAATGCGATCACTTGATGAATATGCTAGAGGTCTCCAAATCTCGTGAAATTTGATATGTAATCTATTTAAAACAAGCAAATCAAGATGACCGGTTTGGTGTAAAACAAGGGAGGTTGTGTGCTTGAAAATTTGGCCTCATTTTATACCAGCCTCAATGGATCAGCTCGAGAGAGAGAGAGAGAGAGAGAGAGAGAGTTGTGCAAAAATCCAGATTTCAGCCCATAAAAAGGGTGCTTGCCCTGTGTGCCCCTCTTTCCTGGCTCCGTCAAGTTGTATCGGTCACATCGGAAACCAAACTTAGCTCATATACCTCAATTCTCATTATAACTTTGGAGTTATAGTACGGTGGCAGGGACATATCAAAGACTCAAATGAAAAAGAATTTGAATCTTACACTTATCTTCTGTGTTTCAATGGTAGAAGGGAGGCGTAACCATGCAGAGAACTGGAGAGATTCATAAACAGTGATGAAAGGGGAGTGGACATCAGTCTGCTCGCAATATCCGGCAATCCTAGCAAATGTTTCTTGTCTTTTGGGGTACCCATTTATACTTATAGTCCCTTCAATGGACCCTCCAGTTTTTCTTCCCGACAAAACATCAAGCAATGTGGTTTTTCCTGCTCCAGTGACCCCCATAAGTGCACTTAGAACTCCTGGCTTAAAAGCACCACTGACATCACATAACAGCTGAAGCGTCTTCGCATTCGAGTCGTGTTTTATCATCGCCTTATCACATGAGATCAAATTAAATTAATGTAGATTTATATTGAATATTCAATAAAATGTTGTAAAAATGATGAGCGACTTACTGCAGGCATGTCAACGTAGTAATTGATATGTTGGAATACAAGAGTCAGAGGTTTAAATGGCAAAACTAGTTCACTCTTAAGAGCCGTCCATTTTTCTGTTTCCTTATTGAATATATTGGTCTGTTGAGAATCTTTGGATTGAGTGTCTATATTTGCTTGATGCTTGCGTATAGCTGCAATTCACAAATGACTATGATAAGCTCAACAAGACAATATAGGTTAAGCATGATAGTAGATGTGGTTGATGATTTTTACGGTTGAGATACTCCAAAGCAAAAATGCTGAAAATGTTGAATATCAGAGAGAAGCCAAGTAAAACTCCAACACAAATCCAGTACCAGTGCCACTCGTCCATGAACCCTCTTGCTTTCAGGATAGCTTGTCCAATAGTATCGGCATTCATATGTGGATATTCGATTGGCTGTCGCAAATCGGAATAGTGTCTTTCATTTTAGCAGATGGAACTAAAGAGTGAACTAAATATTATTTATTTCAAAAAATGAAATATTATCTATTAATTACAATTCCAAATTGTCAACAATGTGTCATGGATTGCGAACTAGGTGTACTAGCATTGAAGGGGTAAATAGAGAGAAAAGTAGAGAAAGGAGAAAGAGGATAGCAAAAACATGGAACTTGGAATCTATTTGTTACAGGTTTACAACTCAAATTCTATTTATAGACTCCTAAGGGTGTCTCTAGGTGATAATGCTCGATATTGGCGATCTCCAAGATCAGGACACGTGGCAGATGACATGTCCCAAGGCTCAGAAGAAAGGGTCCACAGGGGCCGACCAGGCTACCCGGTGCCCGACCCGCAAGCGCAAACTGGCCCACCTCGGGGCCCCTGCGAATATGCCTCCCGGCCACTCAGCTCGCCCCGAGCTGCCACAAGACCAAGACTCATCGGCCTCCTCGAGCCCCCTGCCGAGGCCGTCTTCCTCGGTCCTCCGACCAACTCCACCGCTCACAGGCGTAACCACTGTTCCGCAAATCTCGCCATGTGCGGATTTTCCGCCAGCAGCATCCCACGTTCCATGCCACCACGATCCCCATTAATGGACGATCCGCTCTTTACGCGGGCATGACGTCGGGAGCGTAACTGCCGGCGAGATCCTCGCGCCTGCTGCTGCGTGCCACCACCGCTATATAAACCCCCATCACAGAAGGGTCAAGTAAGCCATTCTTTACACTTACGCCGTTACTCTGCTCGGATCTTGTCACTAACTTGAGCGTCGGAGGGTCCTCAGTGGTACCAAACCACCCCGGGACTTCTTTGCAGGTACACGGCGACAGCCTTCTCATCCCATCTTCTCCTTTCCAAATCCATTGAGATCCACACACAACGAAGGATAATCAGTCAAGTTCATCTCGAGATCAACGGAAGACAACATCTGACGGAGGCCCCGAAAAGGAGCTCCATCAGTTGGCGCCGTCTGTGGGAAACAATAACTCCACAAAATACAAAGTTGGCATTCCGATCTCCGCCCGCATGGCAACCGACTCCCCTAAGGATCCAAACGCCCGCTACCGCCTCCCACACAACGGGGGCGCGGGCGGACCCTCGCCGGAGGTCGTCGGCCTCCCCGCAGGCTGCCACCCCACACGCTCCGGCGGCCGCCCGACCAAAAGAGCTTGGGGCCGGGAGCCCATCATCTTTGGCGACGAGGATCTCCACGGCATATCTGTGCCCTATAGCGACCCACTGGTGATTGTAGCGCGGATTCACCGATACGAGGTCCACCGAGTACTCATTGATTCAGGCAGCTCGGCGGACATCCTCTTCCACGACTTCTTTTTGCGGATGGGGCTGGCCCCAGCGGACTTGAGACCGACCTCCCACGTCCTCTCGGGATTCACCAACCACTCCGTCCCGGCGCAAGAGGTGGTCACCCTGCAATTCACGATCGGAGAGCCCGGCCACACGCGTACGCTGCCGGTAGACTTCATTGTGGCGGGTCCCCTCGGCCTACAACGTCCTCCTCGGCCGGCCGACTCTGAACTCCCTCCAGGCCCAGATTTCGACGTACCACCTAGCGATAAAATTCCCCCTCGACCAAGGTGGGGTGGGCCGGGCCTACTGGAGCCAACGGGTCGCGGAGGTGGGTCTGGCAGAGGCATCTTCCCCCGAGCAGCTCGCTGATAACGCCGATGCATGCGACGACATGGAGGGGTCCCGAGACACCCGAGACGAGCGGAAGGAGGTCCTGGTCGAGCCACTGACCGAGGTGCCCTTAGCGGAAGGAGACCCAAGGAAGACCGTCCAGGTCGGTTCACTCCTGAGGGGAACCCAGCGGGATGGCCTGACCGAGTTCCTCCGGAGCAATTCCGACGTCTTCGCCTGGCCCCAGCCGACATGCCTGGGATCGACCCCAAAATCATCTCCCACAAGCTCGGGGTTGATCCTACGGCCTGACCCGTCAGGCAGAAGAAGAGAAGCTTCGCCCTGGTCAAACAAAAGGCCATCGAGGAAGAAGTTGACCGACTCCTTGCCGCCAACTTCATCAGGAACGTGCCCTACTCGGAATGGCTGGCCAACGTGGTCCTGGTCAAGAAATCGAGTGGGAAATGGCGTATGTGCGTCGACTTCACCGACCTCAACAAGGCCTACCCCAAGGACAACTTCCCGCTCCCCCGCATAGACCAGCTTGTCGACAGCTCGGCCGGGCACGAGCTCCTGAGCTTCATGGACGCTTTCTCCGGCTACAACCAAATCCGCATGAACCCTAACAACGAAGACATGACCGCATTCACAACGGACCGGGGGTGTACTGTTACAGGGTGATGGCATTCGGCCTCAAGAATGCCGGGGCCACATACCAGAGGCTGGTCAACCACATATTCAAGCCGTAGATCGGTAGAAACATGGAGGTCTACGTCGACGACATGCTCGTCAAGTCCGTCTCGTCGGGTGACCATGTCAAGGACCTGGGCGAGGCATTCAAGGTGCTCCGCAAGTTCAACATGAAGCTGAACCCCGCCAAGTGCGCGTTCGGAGTTACCGGAGGGAAATTCCTCAGGTTCATGGTCACCCACCGCGGGATTGAAGCTAACCCGGAGAAGATCGATGCCATCCTGAACATGACCGCACCCCGGACCAACGTCGAAATCATGCGGCTCACAGGGTGGATCGCCGCTCTGAGCCGTTTCATGTCCAGGTCGGGGGAGAAGTGCCTCCCGTTCTTCAAGGCGCTGAGAAAAATCCCAAGGTTCGAGTGGTCGGAAGATTGCCAAGCCGCCTTCGACCAACTGAAGACGCACCTCGGAACGCCATCCCTACTCACCCGGTCCGTGGAAGGGGACGAGCTGTCGTTGTACCTGGCGGTATCCGACCAAGCAGCAGGGTCGGTGCTCGTCCGAGAGGCCGAGGGGGTGCAGAGGCCAGTGTATTATGTGAGTCATGTATTCAAAGACGCGGAGACGAGATACCCCGCCATAGAGAAGATCGTCCTGGCCCTCATAGTAACCTCGCGGAAGCTGCGACACTACTTCCAAGCACACACCATCCTCATCCTCACTGAGCGCCCCTTGGGAGCTATCCTGGCATCGCCAGAATCCTCTGACCGCCTAGAGAAATGGAGATGTGAGCTGTCTCAATTCGACATAAGGTATCGCCCAAGGCAAGCCATCAAGGCACAGGCCCTGGCCGATTTCGTCATCGAATGCACCATCCCCAGCAGGAAGCTGGCTCCCGTGCCGCCCCTCGCAGCCCGGCATCCAGACCAGGAAGGCCGTAGCTCAGCCCCGGAGTGGGTCATCTACGTTGACGGGTCTTCCACCGAGGAAGGCTGCGGTGCCGGCCTCATTATCCGGGGTCCGACACAGCGCATTGCGCTGCTGCGCTTGCGCTTACCAGAGCGTGACACGTGTCACCTCCACATGCGCTTGCACTCAATAATTGGTGCAAAGCGCCTGACAAGTCACTGTCAGATAATTAATGCACTGCATTATTTACAGAAGGGCCAAGCCTAATTAAAAAAGGCCTAACAGGCCAAATTAAATGCAATGCATTATTTTAAAGAAGGGCAGAGCCCAAACAAATGCTCTGTACCATTTATAAAGGGACAGAGCCCAAATCAGAAAGGCCTAGCAGGCCAAAATAAAATGCAGTGCATTATTAAACATGGGCAAAGCCCTAGCACAGGCCTAATAGGCCAAAGATCAAGAAAAATATTGAATATTCTCAACTGAACTTAGCCCAATCCTGACCGTAAGTCCTCAAATTAAATTGACTGAGCAAGACCGCTCTCTTAAATCAATTTACATTCGGTTCAAGGGTACATCTCCGAACTCCTCTGACCCCTATCGTTGTAATCCTTCAACGACGTCAGAGAGGTGACGGATCCCGACAACCACACACCGATACGGACTGTGGGGTCCTTAAACTCATAGACTAATGCGTCCTTAAACTAACGGACTAATGCGTCCTTAAACACACCCATATAGACTGTGGGGTCCTTAAACCCATGGACTTATGCGTCCTTAAACTACCTATGGACCACCACGTCCCTAAACTGGATCATGGACTCCCTAAACTGGAAATGGACCCCTATGTCCCTAAACTGGAAATGGACCACCATGTCCCTAAACTGGCAATAGACCGCAATGTCCTTAAACTACCTATGGACCACTATGTCTATAAACAGGAACAACAGAGCTTCCAAAAGCTCTTTTGTCGGATCTAAACGATCCCGTTTAAGTTGATCTTAGCCTCAAATCTGGCTAACGTATCCTTAAACATTCAATCGGACTACATATTCCCTAATCAACTTTGGTTCAAGGGTACATCTCCGAACTCCTCTGACACCTGTCGTTGTAATCCTTCAACGTCGTCAGAGAGGTGACGGGTCCCGACTGCCATATATTAAACGGACCACTACATCCCTAAACTGGAACAATAGAGCCCCTAAATGCTCTTTCCGTTAAGTTGATCTTAGTCTCAAATCAGACTAACGTATCCTTAACGAACGTTTAAGTTGATCTTAGCCTCAATACGGATAATGTATCCTTAAACTAAAATACCAAACCCAAATCTAAGTAAATACGGATTTGGACTAATCCACGTCCTACGGACGACGGCATAACTTAGTCTCCGTATACAATCCACGGGCATCCACAAACAAACAAATACACACGACATGAAGTGAAATTTCTGGAGAAGGAGAAAGTGGTTACCACGATGCGGTAGCGTAATTAACTGTAGGGGCTTGCACCTGCAGGGAAGAGCGTCCCCACAATCAAAAACCCCTCAAGCGAGGGGGAATCTGACGAAGTTTGCTACATCGGCCGCATCCATCTAAACCTCCGATACACGGTGCCATAAATCAACTTGGTATCTTCGGAGAGGTGGAAGGATAAAACCAAATAACATCTGCCCTGAATCTCAGGCTAGACGTTCAGTCTCGGCCGTCTTTCAGAGGGGAACAGATTCTGGCACGCCCGGTGAGACATTTTCCTCTTTCCACTCCACACTTCGTGTGTCGTCTTCACGAACGAATCGCGGTTTGTTAATGGTTGCCTTTGGATTTTAAATTACTAAGATTTGGTCTTTTGCCTGGCGCAGAAATCAAGCATCAATGGCCTCCAACTGCTCGAGCTGCTCAAAGTGCCAATGCAACCGACGCTCCACCTCACCTGGAGGTGTAGCTTATGGGCCTCAAGCGGCCTCCATCCTTGCCATGCCGATAGAACAGGTGACCCAGGCCACCACCGGCTTGTTTTTCGGAACCATGATCCCGCCTGCAAGCTTCACCATGCCAGTGCCCGCACCAGAAGCGAATAAGAAGTCGGTTTTCGATCGGCTCACTGCTACAACGGTCCCTTTCAACGGGTCGTCCAATATCAAATCAACAGCCTCTGTCTTTGCCAGGCTGGATCAGAACTCTAATGGGCCCGCCAAGAAGCCTATGAACCCTAAAGTGGCTGTCCCAAGGAAGGCAATAACCGCTGCTCCAGAAGTCGTCAAGACGGCTTCTCCCGTCAAAGAGTCAGTCTTTTCAAGGCTGTCTATTCCGGCTCCTGCTCCTACTCAAGGATCTGTCTTTGACAGATTGAATATCGCTACTCAAAGGACAACTTCAGTCTTTAAGAGGCTAACACCGGCAGCACCGCATTCAGACAGGGGGCAAAAAGAAGCTATCTCTATCACCGAGCCAGTCCCAACGGCTTGTCATGCTCAACGTCGCCACTGGCGCCGAGTAAGGCTGGGGGCAACTCCCCTTCAGGGCTAACTCCACCTGCTCCAGTGGTGGAAGTTAATGCTGCTGTTCCAACTGGGAACAGCTTTGAACCATTTAGGAGGGTACGTAAGAACTCTCCAACTGCTACACTGAAAAGATCTCGTCCACCTGCGGAGAGGGTTCCGGAAACGAAGCTGGAGCAGCCCTCTCAATGGCTGTCCTCCAAAATATACAAGGTCTGGCGGAGGGTTCAAGACTCCGTAATTGACCAAGATCACTCTCATCAACAGAAAAAGGCGAAAGTGATGGAAGAAAAGAACCGTCCTGACAAACAGCAAAGGACGACAACCGCTAGGGTGCTCGCTGCAACGGCCCCCTCAACTTCAACGGCCCACAAGAGAAGGCCGGAGAAAATTCCCACGCCTGCAGCAAATGTCAAAGGCAGTGAACCTAAACGCCCTAAGTCCGGGGGCATAATAGTCCATACTGCATACATGGCGTCGGGGAAGGAAGACAGCCGTGCATCTACAGGTCATAGACCGCTTACATGGTCGGTGACCAAAGCTCAGGAGCAACAGCAAAAGCTCCAGGAAATGATGAACGCGATGGCCGAGCTCACTGGGCCAAAAGAAAGCCCTGAAGCGTCCTCAGATGAACGCCAGGAGCAAGAAACTGATGCTGAATTCCTTCGCAGGATACTGGAAAAGAAGGATAAAGAGGCTGCTGAACAAGCAGCCAACATAAAGCGAATGGCCCTCCTGTTCCAGGACATGGTGGGAATGATGATTCAACAAGATCCTCCTGCTGAAGATCCTCCGATCGTCCTTGAAGACGACAGGGGAGAAACATCAAATCCTCCACCGGCTCTGTCAACAGCCAAGGAAGAGACAATCTCCAAAGCTGACCTGGACGAATATATAGCTTAGCAGATCCGGGTTCATCAGGCGACTGAGGCAGCCGGCCAAGTTGTCAAGACGGGGCGACCGTATCCAAGCTGGTACAATCAGAGCAAGTACCCGTCGGGCTATACAATACCAAAATTCCATGTGTATAAGGGGACTGGCAACCCCCACCAGCATGTTGCCCAGTTCAGGGCGCTTTGTGGCAACACCGGCGGTGATGATAAATTGTTGCTTCGCCAGTTCGTCGGTAGCTTATCGGATACAGCATTCGGGTGGTACTCCGAGCTCCCGAACGACTCTATCAAGACTTTTGCGGAGATGGAGCTGCTGTTTACCCAGCGTTTCGCAAGCGCCAGCGAACGCACCCCGATAACGGCATTGATTAATGCCAGGGTGAAGCCGGGTGGGACATGGGTCCAATATGCTATACGGTGGCGGAATTTATGGTCAAAATGCGAGCAACGCATTGAAGAAGCGCCAGCAGTGGGTATGTTTGTGGGAACCCTCGATCCGCAGGCGACTATATCGCAATTCATGATGTTCTTCAAGCCGACTACCTTCCAAGCCCTGATTGACAAGCTGACTCAAATGGACCAGATGGGTCATAGACCGCCCCCTCCAAAGCCTGACTCTCGAAACGAGAAGGGAAAGGGAAAAGCGATCGTTGTCGCTAATGCTCAACAACAGCCGAGCAACTTGAAACCGGCTGTCCGTCAAAATAATATGCGTCCGCGCACACCCCTCGAGGAGAGGCTAGGACATCCTTACTTGTTTCCCCGAGATAAAACGAGAAGACTATTTGAGCTGGCATTGCGTAACCGACTCATAAATCTGCCGGATCCAAGACGTCCGTCGCAACCAAATGATGTCAACGATCCTAACTACTGTCCCTATCATCGAGTACTGGATCATCCGATCGAGGATTGTTACGTCTTCAAAAATTGGATTGAAGACCAGTACCAACAGGGCAAGTTCGCGTTGTTCGACAGATGGAAGGTGAATCCGCCACAGCCTCACACCCCTAAAAAAGTAAATACGCCGGGGGCAACATGCTCTCTCGTTGAAGAAGCTCCTTGGGAGGTTGTACTATCAGCCAAGACAAAGAGAATGCTAAACGATCTTCAAATATGCCCAGCAATCACGTAGAAGAATCCGTTGGAACCTCAGATCATTGAAGGGATGTTGAAGCGGCGTCCGACTCCAAAGACCGATGGTGGTGGCCCAAGCACTCACAACCAGCCGTTAAAATCTTCAAAGAAGAAGAAAAAGAAATCCAAGAAGCCCGTGAAGCCTGGCGACAAGCGCACGGACTTACAAAAACAAATTGACGCGCTGGAGGAATACAACCAGAAAGCACAGACTCCCATTACACTCCAAGAGTTCCTCAACCATGTCTTTCAAGAGGAAGATGAGGGAGACAGTTCGTCGGATGAATCAGAGAAATACGTGGCGAGCTGTCATATGATCTCCCATTCGTTTACAAACGATGAGGAAACTCCTTGCACTGAAAAGCTGGGAGCAGATCCTAAACCAGAAATTCTGGGGCCATCGGAGGAAGTAATTGACGCATTCCTCAATGAAGCTCTATTAAAAAGTAAAGCTGATCGGGAACGCGAGGCGGTCATATTTGAAAGGGCCAAGCGCCAGCGCCTTGACGAAAGAGCTGAGACACTCCCACTGGAGCAAAATACATCCACCACGGATAAAAGCAAATTCAGGATAAGGAAAAGGTTTGCTAAAGCCATATCCATGGGTATGAAGCTACCATCCTCTGAAGGAATCATTAATGGTGAAGCAGAAATGCACCCTTCCTACTGCTTGTATCATCGGAAGATTTCGCACCCCACCGAAGAGTGCAAAGCTTTCAATGGATGGTGGCAGGGATATGTTGCTCACCGGCAGCATTTTAAGCGGGGGAAGCGCAAAACTCCCCGGGAGCAGAACGATATGATCGAGGGGCTTAACAGAACTACCGGCAATTGTCGCATGGTTAACGCCGGGGGATCGCAAGTGCTCACATTTGGGAGCGATTCCGACGAGGAGCTGACTCTTAGCCCCCTCTTTAAAGAGTCCACTTCGGGGAAAGAAGAAGAGCCGAAGGTCTGCGAAAATATCCGGCTGCATAATCGGACGCTACCCGAAAAGAATCTCGGACTCTTAAACAAGAAAGATAAAGGGGAAGAAAAGGTCTTTGAGGATATTGCCCTAGATGACCAGGTCATGGAAGAGCTAACTGCCAAGGACCCGCTGAAAAAAATAAGATGGATTACAACGTTCTAGCGCATCTGAGAAAGCTACCCTCGCAGCTCAGCATTCTTGACGCACTTTTACTGTCAAAAGAGGCAAGGGATTCGTTAATCAAGGCACTACAGGAGCCGGAGCAATTCCAAGCTTTCCTGACTGAAGAAAAGATGAATGAATTGGAGGAAGTGCATATGGCCGATGTCACTTTTGGCGATGAAGACCTTCTCCTTGGGACGTGCGAACACAATCGCCCCCTCTATGTCTCAAGATATTGCCATGACATAAAGATAGGCAAAATCCTAGTCGACAATGGGTCCTCCGTTAATCTCCTCAATGTGCGGGTGTTCAAGGAAATCTGCATGAGCTTTCAGCACCTTGCTCGGGACAAGATCACCATCTCTGGGTTCGACTCCCAATCATCAAGAACTCTTGGGTCTGTGATACTGACGTTACGTTTTGGGGTGCTCGTCACGGACATTAAATTCCACGCCATAGACGCCAAGACATGCTACAACGCTCTGCTCGACCGACCATGGCTACACGAGTACAACATCATCCCTTCTACACAGCATCAGTGTATGAAATATTTTAGGGATGGTCTCGAGTATACCGTGACGGGAGAACTGAATCCGTTCTCTGTGAACGAAGTCAGCAAATATGAAGATGCCAAATACTTCTTACCGGATTTCGAAGACACGGAGAAGTGTCACAAGCCGGAGAACAAAACTAACGCCACCATCCCTGTCTTTGGGAGTGATACCGAGGAAGAAGAGGAGATAGTTTATTCAGGTCCGCCCCAATACAACAAGCCAGGACCATCCGCTCCTACGTTGATCTTTGGTAGTGACTCGGAAGATGAGGTCCATGCTATATTCTCTGCTCGACCTTCAATACAAACATCTGCCGACGAAGAGCAAAGTCTGCAAGTCGCCATGGTGCCGCCTAAACATCATAAAGAACTGGATGCGGTCGATACCTACAGTGTAGAGGAGCTGCGGACGTTCTATGTCCCTCCCAGGCGAAAAGGCAATTCTATTCTACCGCTCTGAAGAAACCAAAGTGGAGAAAGAAATCTGGCACGGCGCAGATCCTGCGCTTGACAGGCTTCAGCCCATCCATCTGCCTAGGTATTATACAGAATGCTTGAAGAAGCTGTTGAAGCGCCAGGGGATATCCTTCGAACAGACCACTCGAAAAGCTAAGTTCTATGACAGGGTCTGGAACGTCTCCGGAACTCGGCACAAGTTGCCTAGTGGGAGGATGGAAACAATCGGACTTGGTTATATTCGGTCCAAGAACGAGAGCTGCTCCGCGACTGCTACGTCGTACATGACTTCAATGAAGAAGCAGATGCTCAATGGGAGGACGTTAATACTGAACCAGTAAAAGTTCCTGATGCAAAAGTGCCATGTCCGTCGTTCGAAGAACAAATGGACAAGCTTATAAGGGAGGCTGGTCAAAAAGTCCGAGACGACCATAACCGCAAAATGGCCATCTATGAGAAAGCCAAAACGCAACGCCTCCTCCAACAGGCCGTGGAAGATGAAAATGCCACCCCTTGTCAACCTGTTATAAGAAAGGCTCGACACAGAAGCAGAAACAAGTCGAAAGGCCAAAAAAGCGCTCAACAACAACAAAGCGGGACTAATAAGCCACGCAAGCGGGAATCGAGCGGTCCTGATCTATCCCTCATGAAGAAAATGGGTCGAGCATACTCTTTTCCTCGAGACAAGACGAAAAAGATACTTGACCGAGCTATAAAACATCGGATGCTCACACTGCCGGAGTCCAAGCACCCCGAACAAGCAGGCGAAGTCTCTCACCCAAACTATTGCTCTTATCACCGAGTAATAGGGCATTCTCTCAAAAACTGCTTCACCTTCAAGAATTGGGTCGAAGACCAATATCAGCTCGGCAAGTTCGCTCTGTCCGAAAACTGGAGGGTAACGCCGCCACAGAAGCACGAACCTAAAGCCACGAGAGCAGAACCAACTCCACATTGGTCTTGGAAGCGAATTCGTACTTGTCACATGATAACAATATCAAAAGATGAGCCCGAGAACATGGATGACCTTCCCTGGTGCTTCGGAAACAGCAACGATGAGATGATCTCAGAATTCCCACCGGCACCGAAAGAGCTGGAAAATGGAATACATACAACTGCAGATAACCTCAAGAAAATTGAGTTGGGGACAGCGAACGACCCGCAACCGACATTCGTCAACGAGCTGCTATCTGAAGAAAGAGTGGCTGCGTTAAAAGACGTGCTTGTACAGCATAGAGATTGCTTCGCATGGAACTATTCCGAAATGCCAGGACTAGAGCCAGAAATTGCTGTGCACAAATTGGCGATATCCCCGGACGTCAAGCCAGTCAAATAGACGCCGAGGAGAATGCGGCTCGAGCTTGAGATGAGCATCAACGCCGAGGTCAAGAAGTTAATCGACTCTGGCTTTATCCAGGAGGTTCAATATCCTGAATGGATCGCCAACATCGTCCCAGTGATGAAGAAAAATGGGACGGTGCGCATATGTGTGGATTTCCGGGATCTCAATAAAGCCTGCCCGAAGGATAATTTCCTAATGCCAGTCACCGAGCTGATGATAGATAATACGTCCACTCATGAGGTTTTCTCCTTCATGGACGGCTCATCAGGGTATAATCAGATAAAGATGCATCCTGAAGACCAGAAGCACACCGCTTTCCGGACCCCTCTGGGAATATTCTGCTATAAGGTGATGCCCTTCAGTCTAAAGAACGCCGGTGCCACCTATCAGAGGGCCATGACGAAGATCTTCGATGACCTTATACATGAAATCGTTGAATGTTATATCGACGACCTTGTGGTGAAAAGCAAATCGTACGAGGAACATCTCGAGCATCTGAAGATCGTATTTCAACGCCTTCGACAATACAACTTGAAGATGAATCCTCTCAAGTGCGCATTCGGAGTTTCCTCGGGCAAATTCCTGGGATTCATCGTCCGACACCGAGGCATCGAGATAGATCCGTCGAAAATCAAAGCGATCATGGAAATGCCTCCGCCAAGAATTCTCAAGCAATTGCGGTCTCTACAAGGGAAACTCGCCTACATCTGGCGATTTATAGCCAATCTTTCAGGCAAGTGCCGTCCTTACAGGCACCTGATGAAGAAGGGAACCCCGTTCGTCTGGGACCAAAAGTGCCAAAGCACGCTGGACGAAATCAAGCAGTACTTGCAAAACCCGCCAGTGCTGGCTGCGCCGGTCAAGAGAAAACCCCTCATTCTTTATACAACCGCTCTCGAAGGTTCCTCAGGCACATTATGGGCACAAGAGAACGACCAAGGGAAAGAAAGAGCACTCTACTATTTAAGTCGAGTTCTACTGGGGGCAGAAAGCAACTATTCCCCCATTGAAAAACACTGCCTGGCGTTGGTCTTCACGATAACAAAGCTCAGGCACTATGCGTTGGCGCATGAAGTCCGTCTCATTTCGAAGGTGGACCCCCTTAAGTATTTAATGTCAAAGGCCATATTGACAGGTAGACTCGCTAAATGGGCCCTGCTCTTGATGGAGTTCTCGATAACCTATCAGCCTCTCAAGGTAATGAAAGGTCAGGCCATTGCCGACTTCCTCGCTGAGCATCCGATACCTACTGATTCTCCTCTGAATTACGATCTGCCAGACGAACATGCGTTTGACGCGATCGATGGTAGCGATACCCGATAGGAGCTTTATTTCGATGGAGCATCTTCCATGAAGAAGCGCAAACAAAGCTCCCCTATAATCAAATCGGGGGTAGGCCTCATCTTCGTAACTCCACAAGGAGGGACAATGCGCTTTGCCTTCTCCTTGACAGAGCCGAGGACGAATAATGAAGCCGAATATGAAGCTTTGATAGCAGGCCTCGAGATCGCCATCGACATGGGAATTGAAAACCTCCTCATATACGGAGACTCCCAACTAGTCGTTAGTCAAGTAAATGGCGACTACCAAACGTGCAAACCAGAGCTGGTGAAGTACGGTGAAAAGGTGCAACAACTGTTGACCCAAATCCCTTCCTATACTTTGGAAAACATACCGCGTGCGGAAAACAGCAAAGCGGACGCGTTGGCCAAGCTCGCTAAAGAACTGGCTGACAAGAACCTCGATGACGTAAGAATCGTGGTATAAAGCGGTCGGGCGCTTGCCCCAGCAGAAATATCTCTGGAATCATCCGAAGAAAAGGGAGCGACTGAACAGACGACCCTGCAAATAAAAGACCGGGAAAAGGCTGAAGATTAGAGAGAAGTCTTTATAGACTACTTCAAATACCGTCGAACGCCCGAGGATGCGTCTTCAAGACATCAGCTTATGAAACGAGCTCTGTCTTTCGCCTTCGTCAATGATACTCTGTATAAGAGGTCATTTGATTTTCTGTGGTTGAGATGGCTGGACCTGAAGAGGCGAAAAGAGTCGTTCAGGAAGTTCATGAAGAACTCTGCGGCTCTCACCAAGCAGGCCCAAAAATGAAGTTGAAGATTAAACGGATGGGTTACTACTGGCCCACGATGATTCAGGATTGCCTTGAATATGCGAAGCAATGCCACACGTGCCAAATCCATGGGGATTCCATCCATCGGCATCCAAATCCACTATATCCAACGGTGGCTAGCTGGCCGTTCGAAATGTGGGGAACTGACATAGTCGGCCCCATCGAACCAGCATCGTCTAGAGGACATCGTTTCATCCTGGCGACGACTGATTACTTCTCCAAATGGGTAGAAGCAGTACCGTTGAGGGAAGTGAAGACGGAGAATATCCTCCATTTCTTCAAAACGCACGTCATTTACCGGTTCGGAACTCCGCGACGGATTATCTCCGATAACAGGCCAGCCTACAGAAGCCACAAGATCAGTCGCTTCGCGCAGCAGCATAATATAGACTGGACATATTCCTCAGTTTATAATCCCCGAGCTAATAGTCTAGCCAAGGCCTTCAACAAGACCTTAACAAAGATCATGAAGAAGATGGTGTCCCGAAATAAGGACTGGCATGAGAGACTGCAAGAAGCCATCTGGGCATATCGAACTACGTTCAAGACAGCCACGAACACAACGCCGTACGCGTTGGTATTCGGTACAGAAGCAGTACTCCCCCTCGAAATAGAGTTACCTTCTCTACAGGTGGCAGTCCACTACGAGCTGACGGACGAAGAAAATGCTTACCTTCGGCATGAGGAACTTGATGCCCTTGATGAAACCCGGCTCATAGCGCAACAAAATCTGGAGGCTTATAAAGCAAAGATGACACACTCATATGAAAGATTGACTAGGCCGAGAACATTCCGCCAAGGCGAACTCGTGCTAGTGGTCAAAAGGCCTATGATCCCCAATCGCGCCAAGCGGGGAAAATTCGAGCCAAAGATTAGGGCAGTACACCCATTATGCTTATTGGATAGTCTTATTCTAAACTATAGGCTGGTGCCGAACGGTGGGGAAGGAAGAAAACCATTTAGCCTAAGAGGGTGTACAGAAGGTAATGACTAAAGACATATGAAGGGACGTGGAGATGGCAAAGAAATATACGGTTACAGTTGTGAATCTGATAATGGAAGAGGCATTACTAGAAATACCCGGATACCCCTTCGAAACATTTTCATGTTTCAGTTTCACTGTGCATTGTTAATAGAAAACTGATTTCCCAATTAGACACTTGCTCAAGGGTATGTATTTACCAGGCTTGATTCTTATATCTGTATGGTTTTACAAATGATGAGTGGGAGTAAGTTATTGGGAATTAGGTGATCATCCTCATTATATCAGAATTCGTTGTAATTGGTGATATTTGAGGAAATCGCCCGGGTTGTTTGCCGGAAGGCGAATATTTGGTTTTGAATATCCGTTGTTATGCACCAATTTCAAATTGATATAACTGTACTTCTATTTTTATAGAGTGAGATATACCTTCTTGAAATTATGTCCGTGACATTTACCTATATCAGTGGATGGTTAGATAAGGAGCATTAAACAGCGGTGTAATTTTTCATAACCATAGTACAGTTTTCAACCTACAACGCACAGGGTTTGAGTTATTCAACTCACGGGTCTTATACAGAGTATTGTATGTTGTCCAGTATCCATTAGGACAGAGGGGTTGGTCCTCGTACTATATTCTGTTTACCTATGACTTCTCTAGTTCTTAGACAAGTGTTTCGTAGAAACACAAGGTCTGAGTTTTGAGAAGTTATAGGTATAAGAGTAAAGTAGAGAACCAGATATTGCGAGTATCGGGATTCTTCAAGGTGATCGAAGATGTAGATACTTGTGTATGGTATTCAGTTAATAGTAATGATTAAGAGAGCTTGCTTCTCTTTCAGATTACTCATAATTGGAAGTACTCCTAAGTTGAGTAATACTGATCGGACTCTCTCCATTTAGTTGACATGCACTGGAGACAGCTGCATGATTTGAATCTGGTTCAATTAAATCAATGCCTCTATTTTTGTATTGGATATAGAACAGTTCGTATCTTAACGTTGTTAAGGTACGGGAAGTTGTCCAGCTTATGCTTAAAACCAGACTATGGACAATTCAAGACACACTTCTATAATGGCTGTTTGTGGGGTGACCCGGGCTATGACGAGGGTTGATTTTCTACCATCTGGAAGATCAATAGTGATATTGTTCTTGACTCGCCACAGTTTTAATAAAAATGGATTTTTTCAGAAAACAGTAGTGGGAGTATGGTAGAACTGGAAGTGATTCCAGGACCGCAAACGATTACTGAAAATTTAATAGGACCTAAAGATTCAATCTGGTTTGACATTCCATTGGCCACTCCGCAGATATGGTGGGTAACCTCAAGCACTCGAGAGGTACTTCGGTATGCTCAAAGACGGTGATAGGGAGGTTCTTGTTTACCCAGACTTGCCATTGCTGTTGTTCCAGACTGTGAGACCCGGCAGGAGGATGAGTATAGCGTCGTTCTAGACTAGTTTTAGAAGTGTACGTGTATATGACTCTGCCAGAGGGTTGTCGTAGTCAGTGGAAGCAGCAAAAGCATTGGTGGACAAGTAGCTTATGTCTATTTATGGACTAAAGCAGATATAGCGGAGATAGATCATCTGTTTCTGATGTGACAGTCATAGGTTTGACTTCATCAGAATAGGGGATGGATCTGTTAAGAAGGTAGTAGGGTGTAATGTCCTGGTATTTGGATGACATACACAGAGTAGGAAGTGAAATTTCTATACTACGATCGGTTATACTTTGGTTATCATACAGTGGTTTCTCCACATAGGACTTGGATATTATATCAGACATTCTGGTCACCAGATCTATGGTTTTAGATCTAGATTTGAGTGGTTTCCCAATCTGGGTACTTAGACAGCATTCTAAAGGTGTTTTAGAATGGACGACTCCTGGCACGGTAGTGTACCTGCAGGTGATGGAGTCACCCTCTCTAAAGGTGTCTTACAGACTAAAGAGGAGAGGGATGTGCATGATCGGCAGATCACTTGCTTAGGCAATTGAGTTGATCATGAGATGTTAAGTACCACACCAGATGTTGTTTTTGCAGTAGATGCAATAAGATATTGATCCAATCCTGGAGAAACATTCGGAAGCAATTTTAGAACATAAATGGATGTTCTAGGGATATGATAACAGCCTCTTTCTGGAGACGGCTATCATTCCAGGCTTCCAAGGTGACCTGGATAATAGAGTGGCTGTCAGAGTTATAGTTTTCCCTCTGACGAGGGGCAGTATTTTGGACAGGTGGTCTAAGCGGATACTGAGGGAAGCATGGCGCATGATACTGATTGATTTCAGTTGACGATACAGTCTAAGAAGTTTGGATTTAGAGTTCATTTATGAACTAGGTCCCATCAGATATCTAGACATATTCTAAGACAGGCATTGCTCATTTCGGGAGATAATTTTCTCCGCGAACTTGAGATAAAGAGACATAGAAAGAAACACTAGAGCGGATCCACTCACTGAGGCTATTCCTCGAACGCATTAGTTTCGCAAACGGGGTTTTTGAGACTGATTAGTAGAGGAGTTGGGTGTTCAGTATCACACGGGCTGTGAGTATACGACATCGCAATAATTAGCCTTGAGTGCAAGTGGGAGATTATTGGATATAGTGCCCTTAGAGTCAATTATTAGATCACAGGCACGTGATTGCAATGATTGAGCGAGGACTTATGCCGGTAAGACAGTCTTACTCAAGATGATAGTATGCTATCTGGTTTGCCTTTATCATCGTGTACTGTTTTAGGTGACCTTACAGGTCACTATTGCGCGTTAATAGAGCCCTTATGATTCTTGCTTGACGGCCAGCAGTATGATGGCGATCATATACGTGGGAACTGGAGTTTATAAGCACATCCTTAAAAGGTCCCTAATCATGGGAGTTTTCGAGACAGGGCATCGATACTCCAGAGTAGACTAGTGTATATAGTCGAGACCCTGACGAGGGGCGGTGGCCGGTCTCACAAGCCACTGGTGTCAGTTGGTTCACCTAAGATGTATACAGGTGCTCATTAGGTTATGAGTACACCGGACAGGACTCGCCGGGAACATACTAGTTGGTCTTATACCTGACGTCAGATAGTAGTTCCCTGGTGACATGTGTACAGGTTAGTTCATCGACCTGAGATCGTCATTTGTCTCGTGTGAGTTCCCACTGTACTTTGATTACTACCCTACCACGGCTCAAAGGAGTCGTGCAAACAGGTTTTAGTTGGGTACAGTCCCGAGCCACATGGAAACAGTGAGCGGATCTGCAGGGGTTCGTCTCTCCCGGTATTGAGGGTGAGGTCGCGCTGTGTCTAGGAGAGCTATTACACAAAGCCCTCGGCCGAGGCAGAAGATTTACTGGTAGGTATTCCAGTAGTATCTCAGGGTGTTCTGGGCTACACTCCGACATGACTTGTACCGTTTTTGGGGGTCTGACTTTTACCAACCCCCTAGGCCCGCCATGCGATGCTCATAGATGAACGGACCGGACTGTACGGATATTGTCACTGACAGGCTCAGTAGGGTGTCAGGATGAGTTCGCTCATCGACCTCCCTTTTGGTCAATACCTGGTAGCTTGTTACGTACGGATAATACCTCTGACGTGCTAGTGGTTAAATTCACAGCCAAAATATTGACGAGTATTTAGAGTCCCCCACAGACAGTTTCTCAAGTTTCGGACGAAACGTTGTAGAGGCCGTATGATATATGGCAGGGTTCGATCATACACGTGCGGTATTGCACGGATCATGATCGGACGGATCATACTAGTGAGCTTTGGTTTAAACCGGATCCTAGTATTAGATTTGTTGGATTACTTTAGTCTCATCGCATTCGCATTCAGTCGGAATGCGGATGCAGGTATGTATATACAGGTGAGGGGTATCCTTGTGATCCGTCACGAGTTTACTTTAGATATTGCCGTATCTTTTTGTTGTGGCAAACATTTGGATTAATGTTTGCTTATGGAAATAATGAGCTAGAAATTTCATCATGACATGCATATAATGTGACATAGACACATTAGTGACTCATGGTCTCTTTTTATGTGCTAATGTCACATTAGATGATGGTTTTATGTTGATTTGATGAGAAGAGAGAGAAGGGGGCTGCCATGTGTAGGATGAGCTCTTATATTATTGTTTCTCACTCTCTCATTTTTCATCACACATCACAAAAAGAAAAGAGAGGAAAACTTCTTCTTCTTCCTCCTTCTTCCTCTAGCTCATTATCTTCCATCAATGACAACACTTTAACCTCCATCCAAAACCATGGATGCAAGAGACAAAGTGATTACAACATTCTCTACTTCACCTTGGGCACGTCGGCCAGCATACTTCGTGCCCGAGTTGCTTCGGACGAAACGGGAGCCCGTAAAACGAATTCTCGATATGGTGCCCTTTCCGATGTGGAGATGAAGACCGGAGTTGCCGCGGGGAGATCGGGATGGTGGCCGAAGACCGAAGGACACGGATCGCTCAGTATAGCATTCTATCCCTTCTCTAGATAGCTAGCATTAGATTAATGGTCACGATCCGGGTTTTTAGGATGCGGTAGTGCCGGTTTAAAGTCAAGAAAATTTTTCGTTTCCGCATTTTGGCCTCGGATAGACGGCCGGGGCGCTACCATAGTCCTACAGAATATGCCTCCCCGGCCACTCAGCTCGCCCCGAACTGCCACAAGACCAAGACTCCTCGGCCTCCTCGAGCCCCTGCCGAGGCCATCTTCCTCGGTCCTCCGACCAACTCCACCGCTCACAGGCGTAACCGTCGTTCCGCAAATCTCGCCATGCGCGGATTCTCCGCCAGCAGCATCCCACGTTCCACGCCACCACGATCCCCATTAATGGGCGATCCGCTCTTTACGCGGGCATGACGTCGGGAGCGTAACTGCCGGCGAGATCCTCGCGCCTGCTGCTGCGTGCCACCACAGCTATATAAACCCCTATCACAGAAGGGTCAAGTAAGCCATTCTTTACACTTACGCCGTTACTCTACTCGGATCTTGTCACTAACTTGAGCGTCGGAGGGTCCTCGGTGGTACCAAACCATCCCGGAACTTCTTTGCAGGTACACGGCGACAGCCTTCTCATCCCATCTTCTCCTCTCCAAACCCATTAAGACCCACACGCAACGAAGGATAATCAGTCAAGTTCATCTCGAGATCAACGGAAGACAACATCTGACGGAGGCCCCGAAAAGGAGCTCCATCACTAGGATAATAGATTTTCCATGCTAATCCCTCCTCGCTAGATAATGCCTCACATTTCATAAAATGCCCTTATGTATGGAAGATTCTTTGAATCTTTGTACATCAATTTAACATTATCTGATGAAGATGATTCAATTGGTCTTTGACGTGGAGGACTTTTATCATGCATCCTCTCACCAGATAATTCTACACAGTTCCAACATCGAGAATCTTTGCACTGCCCTGAATACATTATGTCCATAATATCCTGAATCTTCCAGACTGATAGACGCTTGTAGGTAATTCTAGATTACAAGAAGTTTCTAGATATTTGAATTTTTTTCTAAAACAACGAATCACATCTTAGCAACATGTGCACTTGCGTAGAATTTAGATTTTCACAAAGTTATTTACATTTTAAAACAAGACATCTAAAAAGAAAATATATCTTTTCCCTTTCTTTTAGACTTATCCATTATCCATAAGAATTTGGAGGATGCCAACTAATCATCTAGAATTATGACAAACTCCTATTGTCATAGTTTTTTGAACCAGCAAATTGGTACTTATTGGAGAGGGTTGACGTCAATTTGACAGCTAGTTGTAAAACTGCCGTATCCTTATTAGAGCTTTGAATCATAGCCGGCCCCAGATGGATGGGAAAAAGCTGAGATGATAACGACATCTAACTAAACCAGCAAATTGGTACTTATTGGAGAAGGTTGACATCAATTTGACAGCTAGTTGTAAATCTGTCCATTGGAGCTTTGAATCATAGCCAACCCCAGATGGATGGGGAAAAGGCTCAAGACGATATGGCATCTAAATATTTTTAGAGGAAAAACCTTTGCTTTTTTGATACAGAAATTACCTTGCTCCACCTTTCATCAAGAAATTCATTGAGCATTACTGCATTCAAACCGTAGGTCAAGGGAGAGACCCAGTATCCCCAAACGAGCCATGGTTGGATGCTGTCTGTTTGAATACCGATATAATCGCTTTGTTCAGCATTTTTCCTTTTTGAAAATTTTGAATAGCTGTGATATAAGCATCTGACCTTTTGATATCACAAAACCTCCAGGATGGAAACTGCAATTAGAGTTGCAGTTCCTATTGTGTTTGCCATCACTTGTGTTCTTCCCACAACTGAAATAAAACGAATATGTGCCATTGACATTTGGTGCACACAAAATAATGCCAGGAACTGCTGCAAGAACCTGCAAAACTCAAGGATACACAGAAATACATGCCTCTATTAGATTTCTTGATCTCTGCTATTTTAAAATAAAAGAGGAACGGGTCTCAGATTGAAATGCATTTTAATTCTCAGTATGACATCTGGCAAAAAATATACCATCATAATGTTGAGGGAAAAAAATAACATTCAATACTTTTTATCTAACTGTCGAAATGTCATAAAAACTTTAAAAATCTGTGCCAAAAGTTTTAGAATCTTCATCAAAGGTTATAGAATCTTCATTCTTTAAATAAGAATAATCTTTTCATGAACCTAACATATGCATATAGCGCGCATCACACATGCAAAAATACTAAAGCATTTTGAACCTGAATAGCAGAGAAATAAATTGATACAAAATTATACCTAATCGTTGAAGGTGCATAGCCAATAGCATAATATGTTGAGGATGTCCAAATGCCAGTTTCAATTAGGGAAATGGGAAGACTTAGGATAGCAACTGATACGAGCAGAGCCCATCCAGGCAAACGTAGTAGCTCCCTTTGTTTGTAGAAGATAGGAAGCCTATTTATCATCATTTGGAGCTCAGTCATTCCATTGAACTCCACAATTACAACTCCTGCAAAGAGAGATCCCATGAACTTGTTTGCATCTTCTACAGAAAGCTGTTTCTTTTTTGTATTGAGGAAAAGTGTCATGGCTACGAAGGAAAGCAATGCTATCCGTATTGACTTGAATATGTGCACGGGATAATTTCTCTTAAACAATAGCATTTCCCTTGAGAAGCATGATCTGAAGATATTCCAGTTGGAGACTATGTAGCCTCCGTTTGGTTGGATCTGCATGTCGTTATTGGTAATGCCACTTGGATCGTGGAGTTCTTTTCTACGGAGTTGACCCAGATGAAAAAAATTAGATGATTCTGCAAATTTTGAAACTGGAATGTACTGGTATTCCCTCGGGTTACCAGTCCAATACTGTGCTTGGTCCATTTTCGAAGTGACCTATTCAAAATTTCAGCAAATGTCAGCAATTTTTTGAATTTCTCAGATAATTTGCAAGTTGTAAATGATGGAAACAATCCATTCAAAAAAAATTAACTATTTGAATTTTATTCGAAGTAGTATCTAGGCTATGAGCATGATGAATCTGATTTTAGTATGCTAAAAAAGATAAGGGGTTGAGAGCTCAAGAATCACTATGGCCAAGTTTGCATATCATCTAGTCATCTAGTAAACCTACTTTTATTCGTTTAATACATCTTTTAACAACTTTTATAGAACAGATTATTCCATGGAAATATCTTACTACCAGATTAAACCTAGATATATAAACGAAGAAGCATGGACATGGATAGGCTGACATGGGCACGACATGCAATGACACAACTAAGTTTAAAACGGCACACAAAAAATATTGTGACACACCAAAAGTGGTTGCGGACACATGTAAGGCATGACCAGTTTCAACTAAATCAGTGTTTGAAGACAAGAAGAAATTGAATATAAAACTAAGATAATGAAGCAAGGATATAATCTTTAAAAATATTAGAACATTATAATGCAGCAAAAAATTGTGGACTACCCATGTAATATGAGGACAGTTGCAAATAGCCTTCCTATGAGGATGTTTAGTTAGTTAAAACCAAGGTTTAGGATGTTGGTATCGGGACCAGTACGGTCACTTTTGGAATCAGAATTGGCAAACTTGCCCATATCAACTATCAGATAGTAATATTGTATTTTATATCATTTGAGAACATGAATTATTAAGAAATGGGAAATTTCTTTAAATAATCAGGTAAAGTAACTATAAACAATTTGGTAAATCTTTAGTAATTAATAATGTTAAAAATCAAATTAATGATATCAAACTAACTGTAATAATTAATAACCTATAATGATGTCAAACTGACGATAATAACCAATAACCTACATTAAACCCATTAAACCATTAAGGAACCCATTAAACCCATTAAGGAACCCACTAATCAATTGGTAAATCCAATATTACTCGGTATGAGATAGTATTTGTAAACTTGACACTAAAACCTCACTAATAAATTGGAAAATATAATATTGCTCGGTATCGGATAGTATTGGTCTAAATTCGGGGTAGTCGTTTTCGGGTTGAATTCGGCCATCTCAAATCAGAGTCGGCTGAGATTTCAAACAATAGTTCGAACCCCGAGATAAATGGTAAATTTATAGTCCATATGAAGTCATGTGATGATACAACCCACTAAAATCCTGAATTTCCCAAAATGCTGCATTGTTTGCAACTAAGTATGCTATTTCCTTAAAATCTTGCCCCATAATTCCATAATGAGGTTCTAGATGTACAAAAGTTATCATCTGAATTACATGCACCCATAATTCAAGTAAATTCAACCTTTAGATCATACATTGTGCAACCATGTTTAGATGGAAAAATCCTAATTTCCATTCTCAGAGGAGTTATTTGATAAAAATTATTTCATTAAGGGGTTATCAGGAAGTATCTCTGTTGCACAAGAATTAGAAGCAAGTTGATAAATAAACAAACAATTAATTCATGATCGCGTACCTTTTGAAGGAAGTCTGCTATGTTTTTCCTGTCTGGACACCTAAAACCCATGTGCTCAAAAAATTGTAGAACCATCTCTCGAGGTCCTTGGTATGCAATTTTCCCCTCACACAGTAGGACTATATCATCAAATAGTTCAAATGTCTCAGGTTGCGGCTGAAGTAAGGAAATGAGCATTGTAATATCCATCAAATGCGCCATCTGACCAAGGAACTTAATAATCTCAAAGGTGGTGGAGCTGTCCAGACCAGTTGATATGTCATCCATGAAGAAACTTCTTGCAAGACTCACTAGCATTTCTCCTGTAAAATAAGGGCCATGGAAACTTCTGTTCAAGTTTTTACGAAGATGAAGAAATCTAAGCATCCGATGTATGTTTTAGTGTGAGAGAACAACAAAAATAAATTAAAATGAGATGTGAAGATAAGAAAATTTATACAAGAGATTGGCGATGACAGTAAAAAGAGCACCTAAGTTTTCAGCTTTTGATTAGTCAAAGAAGGTCCAGATAAAATTGTACAGAAAGTTGTCCTTGTACATTTCCTTGTTTCAATAATAGCATGACCCATGTGCAAAAATCGAAAGGATTTTTTTTTTGTTTGGTGGGAAGGGGTTGTTGGGGAGGATGGGGAAGCCGATGCACGGAACAATACTCGCGACAAACCAATCATGCAATAAACAATCATGCAATTAACAACGAAAAGACAAATTAATAACGATGCGAGAATAAGTAAATAAGAATCACAAATCAAACAAGAGAGGGGTTTGTTAACAAGGTTCACCCACCATATGTCTAGTCTCCGGCAGAGCGGAATCTGCAATGTCTACTATAATCTTAAATCAAGTACACTACGAGCAAACCTTGGAGTTTTCTCTCAAAACTCTTTAGATCTAAGCCGTCACCCTCTCATACAATGATCTCTTTTCTATTTGGTTGTACATAAAACATATAAGAGGTCCCTATTTATACACAAACCAATTCCTTAATTAAGAAACTGCCATAAAACACTTTTTAATTAATAAACTGCCATAATTAAGAAACTCATTAATTAAGAAACTGCCATAAGATACTCGTTAATTAAGAAACTGTGATTTTGGTAAAATCTGATATTGCTTGTGTGCACGTCCAGACATCTGCGTGAAGTTTCTTCATAATTTCAACAATCTCCCACTTGAAGATATTCCCAACGCTAGTAGACTTCACACGACTCCGCTCTACTCTCTCCTCATTATATTTTAATGGAGAGATTCACCAACCTACAACAGAGATTCATCTTATCTCCGTCTACGACCTTGGTGCACATATCCGTCGGATTCTTTTCTCCAGCGATCTTTTGCAATATCAACTCGCCTTCTTCCACCGCAATGCGAATAAAATGATACCGTACCTTGATGTGCTTCGTTCTCGAGTGATAAGCCGCGATCTTCGCCAAATGTATCACATTTTGGCTGTCTCTCTACAAGGTATTGAAGTCTTGCTTCTTTCCCAATTCTTTAAGTAGCCCTTACAACCATATCATCTTCTTACTGGATTTCGTGATAACCACGTATTCGGCCTTCGTAGTTGACAATGTCACCGCCTTTTGCAATTGAAAGACTTAACTTACCATCGTTCCCCCAACCGTGAATACATATCCCGTTGTGATCTTCCAATTATCTCGATCACCCGAGTAATCCGCATCGACGTAACCTTGCACCTTTAAAGTCACCCCCGAAACATAAGCAGTGACTTGACGTACCCCTTAGATACCTTAACATCCATTTCACCGCATTCCAATACTCCTTCCCCGGGTTTTGCATATACCTGCTAATAACTCCTACTGCATGTGCAATACTTGGTCTCGTACTAACCATCACATACATTAAACTTCCTACCGCAGATGCATAAAGCATGTTTGCCATCTTATCTTTCTGCTCTTGAGTTGTCGGGCATAACTCCTTACTGAGTTTTAAATGTTTCGCTAAAAGCATACTCACCGGTTTTGACTTGTCCATGTTGAACCGCTTCAAAACCTTCTCGATGTAGTCCCTTTGCAATAACCACAGTTTCCGCTGCTTCCTATCTCTCACGATCTTCATGCCTAGGATTTGCTTTGCCGCTTTCAAATCCTTCATAGAAAATTTCTCGGTCTTCATCTTCTTCGAATTTTGAATTTTATCGAAATTCGGGCCCGCTACCAACATGTCATCCATGTACAGCAACAATATAATGCAGTCTATGTCCTTGAAGTGTGAATGTACACGCAGTGATCTGATTCATAGCGTACAAATCTCGTCTCCAACATAAACTGATCGAATTTGAGATACCACTGCCTTGGAGCTTGGTTGAGGTCATACAAACTTTTTCGCAGTTTACATACCATATTCTCTTTCCTCTTCATCTCGTATTCCGGTGGCTGCATCATATAGATCTCCTCTTCCAAATCTTCATGAAGAAACGCAGTCTTCACATCCAGCTGCTCTAAGTGCAAATTCTCCACCGCCACGATACTGAGAATCATCCGAATAGATGTCATCTTCACGACCGGGGAAAAAATCTCTTGGTAGTCAATTACTTGCTTTTGCGCATATCCTTTGACCACCAAGCGAGCCTTATACCGCTTCACACCATTGGCCTCATCTTTAATTCTGTACACCCACCTATTCAACAACGCTTTCCGACCTTGGGCAGCTTCACTAGATCTCACGTACGGTTCTTCTTCAAAGAATCCATCTTCTCGTTCACAATTTGCTCCTACTGCTTGCTAGCATTGTCGATTGTTGCTTCTTCAAGGGATTCGGGCTCTCTCGAATCTTTGTACAATATGAAGTCGTTCACAAGTCTTTCAGGTAGCCGTCTATCTCGCGTAGATGTCCTCAAAACTAGTATATCTGGTTGCTGAACATGGTCACCATCCTGTTCTTGAAACTGATCCTGTACCGCAGTTTCCTCCACATTCTAATCTCCACCTATAGGTACCTAAATGTTCTCTTGAGTTCTGCCCAACTCAACGAACTCCGATACCACACCATCCTGGCTTGCTTTTTTTCTTTGTACAAGTGCTGCTCATCAAAGACAACGTTCCGGCTTCGTATTACCTTCTTATTTGTATAATCCCACAGCCGATATCTGAACTCGTCTCCACCATACCCAATGAAAGCACACTTCCTAGACTTGGAGTTAAGCTTACTCCTTTATGTATTATCAGTCAAAGAATATGCAATACAACCAAATATTTTTAGGTGCACGTAATTAACCGGTTTACCTGACCAAATTTCTTCTAGAATGCTTCCATCAAGCGTACTTGCACGGTTTCTGTTGATCAGATACACAGCAGCATCGATAGCTGCTGCCTATAAGAACTTTGGCACATTAGCATCCAAGATCATGCTCCGCATTCGCTCTTCCGCACTCGCTCTAAGATCGTCTTGTTCATCCTTTCAGCGATATCATTCTGCTGCGACGCCCCCGATACCGTCTTCAACCAACGAATACCCTTTTGCGAGCAAAACGCCTCAAACTCCTGTGTGCAGTATTCCCCTCCATTATCGAACTTAAGGCATTTTACCTTAGCCCATGTTTGGTTCTCAACTTGCGCAATCCAGTATTTGAAAATACTAAACACATTAGACTTCTTCTACATCGCATACACTCATGTCTTCCGGCTTGCATCGTCGATGAATGTCACGAAATATCGATTCCTTCGGTAAGACTCCACCGAGGCCGGACCCCATACGTCCGTATGCATCATCTCCAGCTTATTGGGCCTTTTAGATACACCTCCAATTTGAAATCTGAGCGCGATTTGCTTTCCACAAACGCAACTCTCACAAAACCCTAACTCCACCTTCTTCAGCCTCGAAATCAGCCCCCTACCCTAAAGAATTTTCATGTTCTTCTTGTTGGATATAGTGCCATCAAGTCAATTATTGTAATCGCAGACAAGCGATTATGATGATCGAGGAAGGACGTATATGAGTATAACATTCTTACTCGAGATGATAATATGCTATCTAGTTTGACTTTATCATCATGTACACGTATTATGTGGTATTACAGATCACTATTACATGTTGATAGAGCCCATCGGATTCTTGTTTGACTACAAGCATTATGATGGCGATCATATACGTGCGAGTTGGGTGGTCCATAAGCATATCCTTAAATGTCCCTAGTCGAGAGAGTAACGAGACTGGGCATCGATACTCCGGAGTAGGCTAATATATACTTTTCGAGACCCCTACAAGGGGCAGCGACCGGTCTCATAAGCCATTGGTATCAGTTGGTCACCTAAGATGGTATACAGGTGCTCACTGGAGGTGAATACACTGGACGGACTCGCCGAGAACATGTTAGATGGTATTATACCTATTGTCGTATAGCAGTTCTCAGGTGACATGAGTACAGGTTGGTCTGTCGACCTGAGATCGTCATTTGTCTCGTGTGAGTTCCCACTGTGCTTTGATTATTACCCTACCATGGCTCAAAGAAGTCGTGCAAACAGGTTTTAGTTGGATACAGCCCCGAGCCACATGAAGACGGTGAGCAGATCGTCAAGGATTCGTCTCTCCCAGTATTGGGGGTAGATGTTGCACTGTGCACGGGTGGCCATCACCAGAAATCCTTGGCCAAGATGGACGGGATTTACTGATTTGGATCAGTAGTTTCTCAGTGGGTGATGGGTTTCACACCGACACGAAATATCGCGTTATTAGAGGTCTGACTTTATCCATCCCCTAGACCCGATATGCGATACTCTTAAGACGAACAAACCGGATTGTACGGAGATTGTCACATATAGGCTCAATAGAGATACGGATGAGTTTGCTCGTCGGCCTTACTTTCGCTCAATACATGGGTAGCCGTTACGTACAGCTGGTGCCACTGACGTACTTGTGGTTAAACTCGCTGCCAGTATATTGATGAGTTTTTAAAATCCCACACAGAGAGTTTTCCCGGTTCAGGCGACATGATGTAGATGGCGTATATTGGTATATACAGGTGTCTGATTAAATATGTGTACAGGCTACACGGATTTTAATCGGACAGTTGATAGATATTCACAAAATGAGGTGGAGGGTGAGGTGGCATTGAGCATGGTTGAAGACATGTAGAGAGGAATGGGCTTCATTATTTTATTGCAAATTGTTATGAGATTTTTTATTTGTATGGTTGCAAAAAAGAATATGAAGCCATTCTACATTCTATCATTCACTTCTTTTCATTTTCTCATGCCTTCAAGACTTGCTCATGACCATCGTTCCTCACCTACCCCTTCTACACTTGCTCTCTTGAGATTAGATTTGAGAGAAAAGGATAGTGGAAAATTCTTGCATCCCCACTCTCCATTCCTAGCAAGCTTGGAGCGTCGGTTGCTTCAGTAAGTGAAGCCGGAGTTTGGATCGGTTCCTTCGGATGGATCATCTTCGGCAAAAGAGGACCGTCTTGCAAACGCGATCCGGAGCTCTTGAAAAAAGCTTGAGGATGTGAGTATTGCTAACATAGTAGATTAGCATGGCTCACTAGGTTTTTGTTTACAAGTTCTATCTTTTTAGTTCGATTCATAGTTTTGGAACTTTAGAAAATTAGAAATTTTTTAAATCCATGTTGCTATCTTGCAGAATTAGCTTGCTAGTGTGCCTAAGTTCCCAGCAGTGGTATCAGAGCCAGGCTAAAGACTAGACTTATTTGCATTAATTTAGAGTTTCGATCGACGGAATTTTCCGAATCACATTTTCAAACTTTGCTTACTGTTCGAATTTCAAAGTTGGTCAAAAAAAATTTCTAAGACCCTTAAAAATATGTACAGGCATAATTAGAGCTAGAAAAAAAAAATTGGGCACTTAAGACCAAAATTCGACCGCTGAACGGCCACCAAATGCGCCCATTGGCCGCTGATCCATGGCCAAATTTTGGCTATTGTGCCTCAAATTTTTTCTGGGACTTTAATACATGGAAATATGATTTTTGGAATATTTGTTTTTGGTCCATATTTGTTTGTGTACCGGTTTGTACCTGGGGCTAATACAGAAAGTTTTAATCGATCGAAATTTTAAATTCATGTTTTTCTATGCATTTGTTTATGCGGCCGTGAATATCATAGCGCGGTATAATCCGATTGGTTGCTATATGTACAATCAGACAGGTTTACGAACATGATATTCACGTTGATATTCTGTGTTGCTCTGTTGATTATGGTAATGTTGGATTTGTCGTGATAAATAGCCCGGTGTATGTAGTATTTGATGTAGTTCTCTGTGATGTAATGTATATTTATATTACGTGGCGAGCGTCCGACATGTGGATTGCCGTCACTGCGGCTTGTATATTATTCTTTGGGGCGCGTCCTGATTGCGGACGTAGCATCGTTGTACATTCAGGTTTTCATTATATGCACTAGAATTACCCCGGGACGGAGTGCTTGAGTAGCCGGATTCTAGAGGGCAACGAGCCTCCATCTCATGGCGTTGAGACCGAGGTGCTTTACTGTAGAATTGGCGGGCTATTCGCCGCACTCGTAGGAGGTATATGATTGACCCGTGGAGGGGTGCCGAAGTCATCGGATTTCGGAAGTGCTGGGTGGCCTACTCACTTCGTTGATTGGGGTTGCTTCGCTTCTGGAATTGGCGGGTGGTTTACCGCACTTGTAGGGGTCTAGGATCTGATACTACGGGCTATCCACACGACCGAAAAAATTGTATTTCATATTTGGCTCCATTGAAATTTACTTTTCCTAGTTTATCCATATTTTCATATTGCGTTTGCTTCCGTTGTGATTCTGCCGTGATTCTTCTTTGATATTACTTGATATCATGCGTACGACGAATGTTCATATTATATATATATATATATATATATATATATATATATATATATAGTAGACCCTATATATGTTTTGCATCCGCGCTAGACCTGTCCTCGCCATGCGCTAAGTTAAGTAACCTTACGGTGAAGACCCGGGATCCTGTGACGAATGCGGATGGTATATATATGCGTGCCTATTTTCGTTTCTTTCTGGCATGATATGATTAATTGATGAGACTGCATTAATTCTGATTAATGCAAGGAAAACAAACCTAAATGATGTTGGAACAATTTTTTGAAAACTATAGGCGTTCTTTTTGCTTTGCGTCGAAGTATTTGAAGGGTTCCTTAGCACGACTAATAGGTTTTGAAAGACATCAAGCATGCAATTTCAAAAAATTTAGTATGCTAAGAAACCCGAACCTAGGATCTAATTAGAGAATTAGGGTTTAACTAAGCAAGTAAACAACTTTACTCTAAGTGAACAAGGAATACAACCTTTGTAGACCGGTCCTTCACTTCTAAAACTCCGTGTAGTAGTCTCTTTGCTCCAAGTAGTGGTCTCCCGGAATCTCCTTAGGCTCCACTAGGAGAAAGGAACGAGCTTGCTCAAAGATCTTCGAGACCGAAGATGATCTACGTCGAAGAATCGCTAACTCAAGCTACCTCTTCACTAATAGATGAACTAGTGAAGAAACAACCTATACTAAATGGCTAGTTTGGTATAGATTGGTGAAGTAGGAATTTTGCTCACTTTAGAAATGTTTTTCTCTTTTTCTCTTTCTTCTCACTTGAGAGCTAGAGATCAAAAATGAAAGAGATGATGAAAGAAAACTCTAGTGATCAAGTGTGAACCATGGGTGAGAAAATATCTGATATAAACTCATGTAGAGACTAAACCATGGCTAAAGATAATGGTTAGGTTAATAAATATCTAGAGTAAAACAAAATTAATGGACTTAAGTCAAACCTTCTCTATGCTTCCACAAGCATCTCAAGCCTTGCTAATTTCCACCTAATTTTGATTTTTCCCTTAATATTTAAACACCAAAATTATCTTAAGTTAGGTATGAGTCTCATACACCCAAGTCCAATGTATCATCTAGCATGACACATAATAAATACATTAATATATATCACATAGATATTTGTATGTATTTTGAGAAAAAAATTTCTTAAGTGGGCTAATATTAGTTAATGTATATTAATATATCAAATATATAATCATACATTAAATTATTAAATCAACACTTGATTTAATAATCCGGGTATATCACATACAACCGACTAATATCATATAATAAATTATCGAATCAACACTTGATTCAATAATCCGGTTATATCACATATAACCTATATCGCGAGATTTGAATACGGTATCACATACACGTATTAATCTCGGTCCCGCACATATTACATACGTGCCCTACTTCGTTTCGCATGAGCTAGGAAACTTCTGTATAGGATGCTAAAGACTCGTCAATACGCCGGCAGTAGGTAATGATCATATCAGTTACCCACAAGCTGTCAACGGTACTAGCTGGACGTAACGGCTACCCGTGTATTGAGCGATCAGAAGATCAACAAGCAAGCTTGTCCATACTCCCGTGAATCCAATAAGTAACATTACCGTACAGTCCGGTCTCTTCGTCTGATATGTCGTATATCTAGTCTAGGGGTGGTAAACGTCAGACCCCAATAACTTGATAAGTCATGCCGATGTGAGGCTCATAACGGGTCGAGAAACTACTGATAACACTTACCGGTAAATCTCAGTATCAGCCCTGACCAGGGACTTCCTGTTATGGTCAATCGAGCACAGCGCAACATCAACCCCCAATACCGGGAGAGACGAATCCCCTCCTATCGCTCATTTGCCTCCATGTGACTCGGGACTATACCCAAAATCCACCGTTTTGCATGCTCTCTTGAACGTGGTAAGGTGGAAATCAAAGCACAGTGGGAATCACATAAGACTCTATGATGATCTCGGGTCTACAGACTAACCTGTACCAGTGTCATCAGAGAACTGCTATCTGACGTTAGGTATAATACCATCTAGGAGTTCTCGGCGAGTCCTGTTCTGTGTACCCAGTCTCCACTGAGCACCCGTATACAATTTTTGATGTCAAACACCAATGGATGTGGGATCATCCATCGCCCATCAAATGGGTCAAGAAACGTATACGCTAGTCTACTCTGGAATATCGATGCCCCGTCTCAATACACCCACGACTATGAACAATTAAAGGATGAACTTGTGGACTACCCTGGCCCCACTAGTATGATCTACATCATAATCCTGGTAGTCAAGTACATCCTAAGGGCTTTACCAACATGTGAGAGCAAGACAGTATCACAATACAAGTCTACATGTTAAGATAAAGAGCAACCAGATAGCATACTATCATGTCGAGCAAGAAAATCCTCTCTATATATGTCCAAGCATCCATTATTATAAGCGAATTGAACTTTCTTTCACTAAGAATTCAGTATACAGAGAGGCTCTTTTTATAGCCTTGTTACACGAGTATAGAAAGAGATGGGGAAAATAATAAGGAAGTTACAAACAGATTCTAATACAAACAGATTCTAACTAAGTATAAACAGATTTTGTTACAAACAGATTCTAACAAATCTGAGAAATATCTTGTTGTTGGCTATTTCCAACACTCCCCTTCAAGTTGGTGCGTAGATGTCCATCATACCCAACTTGCTTATGAGTCCCTCGAACACTGCTTTGAATAGTCCCTTTGTAAAGATATCTGCAGTTTGTTCTTTTGTCGGAATGTAGGGGATACAGATGGTACCGGCATCCAGTTTTTCCTTGATGAAGTGGCGGTCGACTTCAATATGCTTCGTTCTGTCATGTTGTATGGGGTTGTGTGCTATGCTGATGACAGCTTTGTTGTCGCAGTATAGTTTTAGTGGCTGAGTTATAGGCTGCTTTATTTCCTGTAGTACCTGTTGAACCCACATAACTTCACAAATACCGTTGGCCATGGCTCGAAATTCTGCCTCCGCACTACTCCTTGCCACGACACTTTGTTTCTTGCTCCGCCATGTAACCAGATTGCCCCACACGTACGTACAATACCCTGAAATTGACTTCCTGTCTACAATGGAACCTGCCCAATCCGCGTCAGTGAATACTTCGACGCTGCGAGTCTCACCTTTTTTGAAAAATAAACCTTTTCCTGGTGCGCCCTTTAAATACTTCAAAACTTTATATGCTGCATCAAGGTGCTCTTCTTGAGGTGAGTGCATAAATTGGCTTATCATACTCACTGCAAAGATGATATCGGGACGTGTGTGTGAGAGATAGATCAATTTTCCTACTAACCTCTGGTATTGTGGAATGTCCACTGGCGGGCTCTGTGTAAATTCTCCGAGCTTTTTATTCGGATCTATCGGTGTCTCCGCAGGTTTGCAGTTTGTCAACCCTATTTCTTTGAGAAGATCGAGAACATACTTCCGTTGAGACACGACAATGCCTTTCTTACTTCGAGCAATTTCCATACCCAAGAAATACTTCAATTCTTCTAAGTCTTTTACTTCGAACTCCTTGGCGAGACTTCCTTTTAACTGTTTGACCTCTTCCTCGTCATCTCCTATAACAATGATGTCATCAACGTAAACAATTAGTATTGCAATTTTTCCATGTCTCGAGATTCTGTAGAACATGGTGTGATCTGCCTGAGCCTGATTGTATCCTTATCCTTTCACAAACTGATAGAAACGTTCGAACCAAGCTCATGGAGGTTGTTTAAGACCGTAAAGTGATCTTTTCAATCTGCACACTTTGGAGCCGAACCCTTTTTCAAACCCCGGCAGAGGTTCCATGTACACTTCTTCGTCCAGGTCTCCATTCAAAAACGCGTTCTTCACATCTAGTTGTTGAAGTCGCCAATCGAGGTTTACTGCAACTGACAGCAAGATCCGGATCGTGTTTAACTTAGCTACAGGTGCAAAAGTCTCCGTGTAGTCGATCCCGTATGTTTGAGTGAACCCTTTAGCAACGAGCCTCGCTTTATATCGTTCTAGGGTTCCATCTGCACGAAACTTTGGTGTGAATACCCATTTGCATCCTACAGTCTTCTTTCCTCTCGGCAACTCCTCCATGTTCCAAGTCTGATTTTTCTCAAGTGCGTTCATCTCCTCGAAAATCGCCTTTCTCCACTCTGGAGCTCTCAGAGCATCCTGTACAGTTTTTGGAATCTCCACAGCAGACACATTAAAGGTAAAGGCTGAAAAACTGGGTGAGAGATTATTTGAGGACACAAATTTTGACATTGGATACAAGGGACGACTAGTACATGACCTTGTGGACTTTCGGAGGGCTATGGGAAGATCCAGCTCACTGTGATCCGGTTCTGTTCTCGAGTCGGATTCTTGATGGGGCTGGACAGAGTCGGCCTCTGCTTCTGGAGAAGGATCTATCTCAATTAAATGCTCATGTTGCATTTTTTCCAGGCCTGTTTCACGTTGTTTCCTTTTGTAAGTTTTAATTTCCACATCAGTTTCTGGTGGATTTAAATTCACGGGGCAAGTTGTTTTAGGAGTCGATGGTGTGTTCCTATTTTTATGGGATTTTTCCGGATTTTCTAATAAAGGAACCGAGTTTTCAACAGACATATTTTCTGAGTTTTCAAGGACCTTTTTTTGAGTGTCCAGTGAATTTTCACTGTTTTGGTTTGCCAGGTGTTCAAAAGACTGGTCTAAAATGTCTTGATTTAAAAAATCTAGATCTTGTGAATTTGTATGTGGGATTAAGTTGGGTATTTTTGAAAGACTTTTTTATGGAAACCGGGTCTTCACTATTTATCTCCCCCTGAAGAGGAGGCTTAAAAAAGATTTATTTTCAAAAAACAACACATCCATTGTGATAAATATTTTATTTGATAAAGGATCAAAGTATTTATACCCTCTTTGATTCGTGGCGTAGCCAATGAAAACACATTTTTTCGATTTTGGATCAAGTTTACCCCTAGTGGGGTTGTGATCGTGAACAAACACGGTACAACCAAAAATTTTCAACAGCAGATCCGAGATTGCAAGGCGGCTTTGAGGGTAAAAAGATTTTAACAAGTCAACAGGTTTTTTAAAATTGAGAATTTTCGAGGGCATTCTATTAATAAGATAGGTTGCTGTTAAAATTGCTTCATTCCATAATGTTTTTGGAACATAGTTGGTGAATAATAATGCCCTAGCAATTTCAAGAATTTGTTTATTTTTTCTTTCAGCCATACCGTTTTGTTGCGGTGTGTTAATGCAAGAGCTTTGGTGAATGATGCCTTTCTTTGCAAAAAAATCTCCCAAGGTTTCGTTAAAAAATTCTTGTCAATTGTCACTTCGAAAATTATGAATTTTTGTGTTAAACTGTGTTTCAACCATGGCATAAAAGGTTTTGAAAACTTGTTCAACTTCTGATTTCTTCTTTAGCAAAAACACCCAAAGGACTCTAGTGTGATCATCAATAAACGAAACAAACCATTTTTTTTTCCGAATACAGATAAAACACGGGATGGTCCCCAAATATCACCATGGATTAAGGCAAACGGTGCTGAAGGTTTATAGGGTCGAGGTGGATAAATTGCCCTTTTGTGTTTGACAAAAGCACAAACTTCACATTGAAATTGAGAAGGATTTTTATTCCGAAACAACTTTGGAAACAAATACTGCATATAATGGAAACTAGGATGACCTAGACGAAAATGTAACATAATCAATTCATTGTCACGAGAAACAAATATGGACTGAAAACACAAACTAGATGCAGACTTATTGAGATGCGATCCTTCTTCAAGCAAGTAGAGACCTCCACTGGTCCTAGCATTGCCAATCATCGTCCCCGAGTCCAGAATCTGAATTTCACAATGAGAGGACATGAATTTAACTTGACATTTAAGGTCTTGAGTTAGCTTTATAATGGAAATCAGATTGCAGGAAAGCTTTGGAACATGTAAAACATTAAGGAGGGTTAAGGAAGGAGAGATTGTGATGGTTCCTTGGCCGGTTATGGCAGAATATGAACCATCTGCAATTTTGACCATTTTGTTTCCTGCACAGGGTGTGTAGGTTGAAAATAATGTGAAGCAAGAAACATGTAGACGCGATCATTTTCCTCGCGTACCTTGAATCTCTTCAGGTCGTTGGGATTTTCCCAGTGTTCATCATAACACTGGTCAAGTTCCCGCCACAGGGCCACCATCTCGTTGTAGAAGTTGATCACATCCCGTTCTCCCTGCTTCAAGTTCCACAGTTGCGTCTTGATTTCAAATATCTGCGAAGAATTTTCGAGATCTGAGTACATCTCTTTGACAGTTTCCCAGACTTCCTTCGCAGTAGGCAGAAACATGTATGGCTTGGCTATAGAGGACTCCATAGGGTTGAGGAGCCATGCTGTAATCAAATAATTCTCCGATCGCTACGTCTTGAATTTCGGATCCGTCGCATCAGGAACCTTCTCATCGCCAGTGAGATGGCCTAGCTTGCCGCGTCCGTCAATGGCGAGTTTCACTGATTGGGACCATTCAAGGTAGTTTTGGCCGGTCAATTTATGAACGGAGAGTTGGAGGGATTGAAGGGATTGAGCTAGGGGGTCGGAATTGTTTTTTGTGGGGTTTGTGGAGGATACTTCAGTCTCTATGGTGGAGGACATTAGTGCTGGAAAAAAAAGAACTGGGATTTCTTTTGGTTGAGGAAAAATGGTGATTTTTTTTGGAGAAAGTTTTACCGCTCTGATACCATATAAGCGAATTGAACTTTCTTTCACTAAGAATTCAGTATACAGAGAGACTCTTTTTATAGCCTTGTTACGCGAGTATAGGAAGATATGAGAAAAACAATAAGGAAGTTACAAACAGATTATGTTACAAACAGATTCTAACTAAGTATAAACAGATTTTGTTACAAACAGATCCTAACTAATCTGAGAAATATCTTGCTGTTGGCTATTTCCATCAATTATAATATACAATCATGTATAATAATGGCCTCTAGGGCATACATACAACTAACAGTATTCGGTCAGGAATATCTTGCACCTCATTCGATGAAGAAAGAGCCTAGATCCATTCACAGGGAATAACCTTTTTGGCAAAAGTTTACAAAACCACCGGTTTTCCACAAAACCACCGGTTTTAAAAAATGCGAAGCCTAAGCCACTTATTTTCAAAACTGCTTGAGTTCCTTCAACGAGATCAAGTTCATTACGTTAAAGGTTTTTTCGCCAAAAACTAGCCGCGGCCCTCCGTCATTTCCTACGAGTAGTGCTCAGTATTCGTGTTGCGTATGTTGGCATTGTCAAGACGTAGTGTGCGGTAGCTGAGTATTGCTTGTTTGTAGCATTAGATGCGATTGGTTAGGACAGTCGTACGGTCATGTTGGCATTGTCAAGGACTCATACGGATGGGTTTAATGCAATCAAGATAATGACGGGTTGAACTTGACTAAGACCCTTTGATATGTTGGCATTGTCAAGATCATTTGGGTCTTAGGGGAAAAAACATATCGGGAGTTTCAAATATAAGGGAAACTTGTCAGGCATGCGCATACCTTCTGAAATGTGGTGACTTGAGTGGCTTCAATCAAGTTATCACATAATGATAGTTGGATCCCGATTCCCATTGATGAGTAGGTGTTACTCCTCGGGTGATTTTCAGATGATCTCGACTACTTCTCCTTTTAGGATTTAAAGGAGAATTCGAGGAAACAGTGGGAGCCATCCTAATTAGATAAAGTGATTAACCAATCTAATCTAAATTAGAGTGCACGCTAAATGTTTCTTTTCTTTCTCTTTCTGGTTTGCGACCATGACTTGCCTTAAACTAAAACTCATGAACCAAGTTAACCGAAACTTCTTACACACTTTGGCTTTTAAATTGTCATGATTCACGACAACGTCACATATATCACTGCCACCCCTACTTCCCCTTTGCATTTCTCCAGAATACTCCGTATCACTACGAAAATCCATATTGCTTGGGTATTCCATCATATAGTTACATACGAACTCGAAGAAACTTGTTTCGGTTCGAGAATGGATTCCGGTTCTGGAGAAATTGAATAAGATTATTCGGTTGTCTTTTCCCTTTACCTTCTCTCAAGTTGCGAGGGCTCATAGTATTAGGAGAGTACACCTATTACGCTTATTGAATAGCCTTCTTCCAAACCTTATGCAGGTGTCGAAAGGTAGGGAAAGAAGAAACCCAATTAGCCTAAGTATGGTATACAGAAGGTAAGAAGCAAAGCCATGTAAAGGGATTAGAGTGAGGGCAAGGAAATTTGCGACTACTGTCATGAATCTGGATAGTGGAAGAGGCATTACTAGGAATACCCGGCCACCCCTTGAAACATTTTCATATTTCAGTTTTACTGTGTGGTATTAATTGAAAACTGCTTTTCCAATTAGATTCTGACTCCTGAGTATGTATTCACCAGACTTGATTTTCACATCTGTATGGCGTTACAGATGCAGAGTGGAAGTATAATATTGGGAATTGGATAATTAGATCCTCAATATATCAGAATTCTTTGTAATTGGTGATATTTGAGGAAATCACCTGGGTTTTGTTTAACAAATATTTGGTTTTGAATATCCGCTATTATGCACCAATTTCAAACTGACATATATGTACGTTTATTTTATAAAGTGAGATATAACCTTTTGAAATTATGTTTGCAACATTTAGCTTTATCAGTTGATGATTAGGTAAGATGTATTTAATAACGGTGTAATTCTTCTTAACCATAATACAGTTTTCAACCTACAACGCACAGGATTTGAGTTATTAAACTCAGAGGACTTATACAAAGAATTGTATGTTGTCCGATATGCATTAGGACAAGGGGTTGGTACTCGTACTATATTCCGTTTACTTATGACTTCTCTGATTTTAGACACGTATTTCGTTGAAATACAAGATCCAAATTTTGAGAAGTTATAGGTATAAGAATAAAATAAAGAACCATGCATTGGAAGATCAGGATTCTTCAAGGTGATCGAAAATGTAGATACTTATACTAGATATTCCGTCGTAAGTAATATATTTGAGAGCTTGCTTCTCTCTCAGGTTACTCATCCGTAGGTACACTCCTTGATGAGTAATGTTGCACGACCTTCTTCCATCTAGTCGAAATGCATTGAAAACGGCTGTATGTATTTTGAATCTGGTTCCAATTAAATTAGTGTCTTTGTTTCTATATTGGATATAGAATGGATTCATATTTTAACGATGTTAATGTATAGGGAGTAGTCCGGGTTATGCTTAAAATCAGAATCCGGATAAACTCAAGGCACATTTTAGTAATGGCAGTTTGTGGGTTATCCCGGGCTTTGACGAGGGTTAATATTCTGCCATTTGCAGGATCAATATTTATATTGTTCTTAACTTGCCACCTTTTTAGTAAAATGAATTCTTTTCGGAAAACATTAGTGGGAGTATGGTAGAACTGGAAGTGATTCCAGAACCACAAACGATTACTGAAAATTTAGTAGATCTTAAAGATTAAAATTGGATTCGACAATCCATTAGTCACTCCACATATTTGGTGGGTAATTTCAGCCATCCGAAAGATACTTCGGTCTCCTCAAAGATGGTGATAAAAAGGTTTTGATAACCCAAGTTTGCCACTACTGTTGTCTTAGACTATGAGATCTGGCAGGTGGATAAATATAATGTCATTCTAAATCAACTTTAGAAGTGCACGTGTATATGACTCTGCCAGAGGATGGTTGTAATCAGTGGGAGCAGCAGAAACGTTGTAGGCAAGTAGCTTATATCTATTTATAAACTAAATCAAGTATAGCGGAAATAGATCATCTATTTTTGATGTGACGGTCATAGAATTTGACTTCATCAGAACATATGGACCTACTAAGAAGGTAGTAGGGAGTGATGTCCTGGTATTTGAATGACGTACTTCTTATAGGGAGTGATATTTCTATACTGCGATCGGTTATATTGTGGTTGTCACGTGTTTTTCTACATAAGATCTAGACAAAATATCAGGGATTCTGATGACTAGATCTATGATTTTAGATCTAGATTTGAGAAGTGTCCCTATTCGGGTACTTTGACACTATTCTAAAGTGTTTTAGAATGGACTCCTGGCGTGGTGGTGTACCCGCAAGTGATGGAGTCGCCATTTCTAAAGAGATGTCTTCTAGACCGATGAGAGAGAGATTTGCATGAATGACATATCACTTGTTTAGGCAATTGAGTCAATCATGTTTGTCAAGTACCACACCAGATATTGTTTTTGCACTAGCAGCAATAAGTATATATTAATCCAATCCTAGAAACATTGGAAAGCAGTTATGAACATAAAAGGATATTCTTGGTATATGGTAACAGCAGCTTTCTTCAAAAGGCAGTTATCATTTCAGGCTTCCAAGATGATCTAGATAACAGAGTGACTGTCAGAGTTAAAGTTTACCCTTTTCTGAGGGGCAGTATGTTGGACAGGGGTCCAAACGGATACTGAGAAAGGCATGGCGCAGAATACTGATTAAATTCAGTGGAAGATACAGTCTTAAGAAGTTTGTTGGATTTGGAGTTCATTTATGAACTTGGTCACATCAGATATCCAGACAAATTCTAAGACATGTATCACTCATTTTGGGAGATAGTCTTTCTCCGTGAAATTGAGATAGAGAGAGATAAAAATAGAAACATTAGAGCGGATCCAGTCACTGAGGCTATTTCTCGAACGCGAATGTCTCGCAAACATGATTTGCGAAACTGATTAGTAGAGAAGTTGAGTGATCGATAACACACGGACTGCGAGTATGAGACACCACAATAATTAGCCTTAAGTGCAAGTGAGAAATTGTTGGATATAGTGCTCTCAAGTCAATTATTATAATCGTAGGCAGGCGATTATGATGATTGAGGTTGGACCTATATGGGTAGAACAGTCTTACTCGAGATGATAGTATGCTATCTGGTTTGACTTTATCATGTACATGCATTATGTGGTATTACAGATCACTATTACATGTTCATAGAGCCCATAGGATTCTTACTTGACTACTAGCATTATGATGATGATCATATACGTGGGAGTTGGGTGGTCTATAAGCACATTCTTAAATGTCCTTAGTCGAAGGAGTTTCGAGACTGGGCATCGACACTCCGGAGTAGACTATTGTATACTTTTCGAGACCCCGACGAGAGGCAGTGGCGGATCTCACAGGCCATTGGTGTCAGTTAGTCACCTAAGATAGTATACATGTGCTCACTGGAGGTGAGTACACTGGACGGACTCGTCGGAAATTGTAACGTTTCAGAAATCGTTTTGCGAATTTTCCCGTTTTAGGGCAAAATTGTCGGTTTTTCCCGTTTTAACCCGATTTCGATCAAACGACCGTATAAGCTTACCGGCACCTATTTTAGCTAAAATAAAGCTTGTGCGCGAACTTTAGGGGTATTTGGGAGGTTTTGGTTCAGATAGTTTTTTTCCCAAATAAAATATTATTTTAAGCGGTATTTTGTGCACGTAAATCGAGAATTTTTTTATTTATTTTGTGAATAAATTAATTTTGTCACTAGAATTATTTTAGAAGGTTCTTTTTAAATATCTAGATTTTTTTTGGTGACTAATGGTTTGGATTTAAAAAGAAAAGAAAAGAGTGAAAGGTGGCAAAATATCATTTTTTATATTATTTACACTCTTTCCTAGCTATTTCCTCACAAATTATTCACAAAAATACCCCCCATCCCTTCTTGGCCGAGCTCAACCCCCCATTTCTGTCCTTAACAATTCCAAACTCATTTCTCACTCATTTTCTATCAAAAACACAAAAGGAATTCCAAAAATAAATCCAAAAATTCCTATATAAATATTAAACCATTTTTCCTTCACTAATCCTTCATGGATCTTCATCAAAGCTTGATTTTGGAGGATAAAAATGATGGATCAAATTTCTTTTTGGTGTTCTTGAGGAGGTATAATTTCTTACCTTAATCTATAATTAATTGCTTTAATCTTTAACTAGCTAATTTAGATAGCTATTTAAGTGCTTAATTTAGCTTTTAATTCATGATTAATTCATTATATTTGGTTTAAAAAATTTCATGTTAGGGTTAAATTTTGATTAAGTGATTAGTGTTTAATTCAAGAGTTAAATTGTGTTTTGGAAAAGATTAATCTAGTAGAAAATGCTAATTTTTGCTAATTACTACTTTGTCTAATTAAGGGTTTTTGCTTACTGGATTTTTGCTAAAACTTAATTAAGCAAGTTTAAAAATATAGGATTGGTTTAGATAGCTTAGTTAAGCTGTTTTAAGGTATTTGTAATTGTTAGATTTGTGTTATCTTGAATCTAGTGCGATATATTGCGATAGGTTGCTTACTAGATTTCGGGGTTTTTCCGACGTAGGGTTCTTTTGGTAGTTGCGAGGTTATATCCAGTATATTCCTCGTAATTTTTGTGTTGTGTTGCGCGATCGGGACGATCGGGGTCCAGAATTGGTGTTTTGTAGTTTAGCGACCCCAATTAGGGTTTTGGCCGGTATCGTGCGCGATAGATGCGCTAAGCACGCAGTGTTTTTTCAGGGCGTTATTCTTGCGTTTCGATATCTTTTCGTCGATGTAGAATTTATGCTTATGTGATGTGTTTATGAAATTTTAGATTCGCAAGCGGGGACTTCGGACGCTACGACAAGGGGAAAACAGGTGGTAGGCTTCACCTAGCTTGGAGCGTTGGTGAGTAGATTTAACTCTACAGGGGAATTGCCCGCATGGCGTTATGCGTCTGGGCTAGAAATATTTACATTGTCGCATATTCTATGTCATGTTTAGAATTGCGTATTTACCCTATTAGTTAGATTGTAGTGTGCCTGGACTAGTAGTAGTAGGACACTGCACATATTATTGACGATTTATGTTGCACTAGCACTGTTTGTATGCTACACACACCGTCAATAATTACCATGTCACACACATAACCACTTATAGATGTTATATTTCTTGGTTAGGGACATTGTGACATTGATTCATATTTCTTATCACATTGACATACAGTTATCTGTTTACCTATAGGGTATTGTACCATTAGTGATAGGTACATACACACCTAAGGACATAGCTACAGGTGTACTTGCATTTTATACTTTACTTATACCTGATAGGTATATCACATCATCATATAGGTAGATACCTATATTTCTGCTATACCATTCATGTGTTCATTTATATCCGGTGAATGCTATGCTTTTCTTTTATACGCTTTCATTACAGTTTTTATGTTGCGTATACTTTATTCATGGATTATCGCATTGTTATATGGATTTTTCATGATGTTTTCTGGATTTGGGAACCGTGGTAGTTCATGAAATTATGTATACATTGAAAAACCCGGTTTCCTTGATATGATATTTTAGCAGCCACCATGAGATTTATCGGTGCTGATATATATACCCTACGCGAGGAAAGGAGGGATCCGTGTATGGGTACATGGTGGGGCCCGGAGGTACCCCGAAGCAAGAACGATGTCGTGGTGTCAGGTGATGAGGCTTAGGGGAACCATACTATCCGGTGACAGGACCAATGACTCAGCGGCTATCATGTGGATACCGACGGGAGTCATGTACGTATGGATACGTCGAGAGGCGAGGGTCAGAGCTAGGCACTCGAGCTTTCGGGATAGCGTATGATACGTACCTATCAGGGGGCCAGTCATGGAGACAGCACCTGATGGATCAGCATTTCTGTGTCGATGCTTGGCACATTGGTTTCATGATATTTCCAATTACTCTTTTGTATATATAACAGGGGATTGAGTCGCTGTTATATATACCCTTACACCAATATTAGTGGAATGGGACGCTAATATATGTGTATTGCCCTCATCATATTTATTTATGACATTATATTAGGATGTTAGAACTGTGCTGGAGATTTGATTTGGGACTTAAGAGATTCATTGGGATTGGATACTGATATTGTACATACGAGATATGTGAGATCCACTTGCTGTTGTACATTTGATATATATGAGATATACTGATATTGTACATACGAGATAGGTGAGATCTATTTGATGTTGTACATTCGATACATATGCGAGATATACTTGATATTGTGCAGTTGAGGCGATGTGACACTTAGATGATAAGGGAGCCAATTTGGGGGCTGATTTGAGGAATTGGGATTTTGATTTGTCTTGCTGGATTGTGATCCTACCACGATGTCAGGATTCCGTGGAAATGACATATTTCACTCCATACCTCATCTTTATATACTTGTGCACTGTTCCATGTATTAGGAGTACCTATGAGTGTACCTTTCATGAGTGTTGCACATTTACTTTCTCATATCCCCAGTGCATGATTATTGCATACTGTTGTCATATCATTATTGCTTTATATATTGGTGGTACTTGTTAGTGTACTTTCCATTATTTCGTACTCATGACCTGTTATTACTGCAATTGTCATATATTAGATTCATGCTGTACGTACATTCTTGCGATTACCTGCATATGTTATTTACTATTCACGAGTTGGCAACTCATCCCCGTTGTGCCACAGGTGTTACAGAGTGTTCCCCAGAGTAGTCGAGGCTGGCTATTCATCTATCATCTTTTGCTACGGATACCGCATCAGCTCACAGTGTGCAGTTTGCTTAGGTGGGTTTTGTGGTTATTCGTTGTATTGTATATTCGTTGTATCCCTGTACTCTCCATCTACTATTTTCATATTGACTTAGAGACTTGGTGAGGACGATGTTGTATATTATGTTGGATTTGTTGTCTTTTATACAGTTTCCTTTCTATCGTCTTCTATTTCTTCGCTACGGCGTCGTATATCTGTTGTGGTGTTGTTTTCTGCCGTTGGGCGTGGATTTTGCTCCCGTTTGGGATGCTTTACTTTATATTTATGTTGTACCCATTTTTGGGGCTAGCTTTTACAAAGGAGGTGCTGCCAAAATTTTAAAGAAAAAATGGACTCTTTTAAAGAATTTAGGTTGTGATTTCAAATGTTTCAAAATTTTTTTATTATCTTTTCCGTATTCTTATGGTTTAGATTTTTGGGTTTTGGCTTTCTTTTACTGCGTTACGTCTGGAGGCGTTGCGTAGTATTAGGGCCGTCACGTGCCAATTTCGGGTCGTGACAGAAATATGCTAGATGGTATTATACCTATTGTCATATAGCAGTTCTCAGATGACATGAGTACAGGTTAGTCTGTCGACCTGAGATCGTCATTTGTCTCGTATGAGTTCCCACTGTGCTTTGGCTACTATCCTACCACGGCTCGAACGAGTCATGCAAACAGGTTTTAGTTGGATACAGTCCCGAACCACATGGAGGCAGTGATTAGATCGTCGGGGATTTGTCTCTTCCGGTATTAAGGGTAGATGTCACGTTGTTCACGGGTAGCCATCACTTGAAATCCTTAGCCAAGGTGGACGAAATTTACTAATTTGGATCGGTAGTTTCTCAGTAGGTGATGGGGTTCATACCGACACAAAATATCGCGTTATTAAGGGTCTGACTTTATCTACCCTCTAGACCTGATATGCCACTCTTAAACGAAAAAACTGGACTGTACGGAGATTGTCACATACAGGCTCAGTAGAGATACGGATGAGTTTGCTCGTCGGCCTTCCTTTCGCTCAATACCTCGGTAGCCATTACGTACAGCTAGTATCGCTGACGTGCTTGTGGTTAAACCCACCGCCAGCGTATTGACGAATCTTTAAAGTCCTACACAGAGGGATTTCCCGGTTCATACGACATGATGTAAATGACGTATGTTGGTACATACAGGTGTCCGATTAAATATATGTACAGGCAACACGGACTTTAATCGGACGGTTGATAATACTAGCGGCTTAGGATTAACCCGTATTATTATATCAAGTTTCGATATAATAATTTATATATATTCTTAATATATGTATTCTAGTATTATTGTTCACTATTCATTTTTTCTCTTGGTTATTCATATTTTTATACGGATACCCATATATGTATTTCGATATGTATACCGGGTCGTATTCCGTATTTATACGGAATTTGTTCTAGAAGATGTACATCTCATTTGTGAATATTCATTTATGAATATTCACAAAATGAGATGGAGAGTGGGGTGGCATTGAGCATGGTTGAAGACATGTAGAGAGGAATGAGCTTCATTATTTTATTGCAAATTGTTATGAGATTTTTATTTATATGGTTGCAAAAAAGAATATGAAGCCATTCAATATTCTATCATTCACTTCTTTTCATTCTCTCATGCCTTCAAGATTTGCTCATGGCTATCTTTCCTCACCTCCTCCTTCTACACTTGTTCTCTTGTGCTTAGATTTGAGAGAAAAAGATAGTGGAAAATTCCTACATCCCCACTCTCTATTCCTAGCGAGCTTGGAACGTCAGTTGCTTCACTAGGTGAAGCCGGAACTTAGATCAGTTCTCTCGGATGGATCATCTTCGGGGAAGGAGGAACGCCTTGCAAGCGTGATCCGAAGCTCTTGAAGAAAGATTGAGCATGCGAGTATTGCTAACATAGTAGATTAGTATGGGTCACTGGGTTTTTGTTTACAGGTTCTAGCTCTTTAGTTTGACTAATGGTTTCGGAACTTTAGCAAATTCGAATTTTTTTTAAATCCATGTTGCTATCTTGCAAAATTAGCTTGTTAGTGTGCCTAAGTTCCCAGCACTTCTCGCTAAGGTGCTCCAATCGTTTGTGCCACAACGAAGTTTCCGAATCTATTTTCGAACCCGTCGCTAATGCAACCGAATCTCCACTGCTCGCTAAAGGAATACAACGAACGGCTCAACTTGCCCCTTACGACCACCGACCCTTTGAAAATCTTCCATTGAGAATTTCCAAACGTCGTAATATAACATTCGTTGTCCAGCTGACTTGTAGAAATTAAGCTTTTCTTCAGATCTGGAATGTGTCTCGCTCTTCAGCTTTATTTGACCCCCTAATGGTTGCAAGACGATCATCTCTTTACCAACAATCTTACATGTCTGACCGTTTTCCGCCGTCACATGTCCAAGATCGCCTTAACATACTCGCTGAAATGACGTCGGTCCGAAGTGCAATGAAAAGATGCGCCTGAATCGAGAAACCAAGCATCCATCTTTGGGTTCTCGCTCGCCGATAGACAAAGACCTTGTTCCCCTTATTCATGTGTAGGCACCACATTCACTTTCTTTTCATCCGTCTTTTCATCTGAGCCTTTCTTTGGAGATTTACAGTCACTTTTCTTGTGACCCTTCTTCCCATAATTTCAACACGCGTCTTGAATTTTTCCTTGAGATTTTCCTCGGTTTTTAGACTTGTCCTCCCCTTTCCCCTTTCCATCGTTCTGCCGCGATTTTCCACTGAAAGTGCAAAAGTCTTCGAACTCCCACTCACAGCCTTTCTTCGCATCTCATCACTTAATATGCAACTCACCGCATTATTAAATGTGAGTCTCTGAAATCAAGTTGTTAACCGCCGTTACGAGGTTCTTCCAACTCTCCGGCAATGAACATAGAAATAAAAGGACACGAACCTCATCTTCAAACGCAATTGAAACTGATTCGAGTTGGCTCGTCACGCTGTTGAATTCGTTCAAGTGTTCTGTCACCAAACCACTCTCAGCTATCTTCATATTGAAAAGCTTCATCAACTATATCTTGTTTGATGTTGAAGGTTTCTCATACAACTTCACTAATATCGTCATTAACGCCATGGTGGTCTTCTTCTTTGAGATATTAAAGGCCACTTGCGGAGTTAACGACAATCTGATCGTCGCCAGGGCTTTCCTATACAAAAAGGTTCGACGCCTCATCGGTCATCTTCTCAGGCTTTTCTCCTAGCAACGGAAGATACATGCCCTTTTGGTATAAGCAGTCCTCCATCTGCATGCGCCATCAACCATAATTGTGACCATTGAATTTTTGGATACTTATTTTATGCTCCGACATCTTTTCATCTACACAACTTCTCTCTTGATTTGAACCAACGCCTTTAAAACATCGATCTAAGCAAGTGGGAAAAAGGACATAAGCGTCGTTATCCACTGTTAACCTAGATCGTGGAATTGAAGAACCTTATATTCCTTAACCGGTAACCACATCCTGATACTAGTTGTTAGTATCAGACGTCAAGCCCTAGGCTCTGATACCAGTTGTTGAGGAGGATAGGGAGCTGATGTACGGAACAATGCTCGCGACAAACCAATCATGCAATTAACGAAAAGACAAATTAATAACGATACGAGAATAAGTAAATAAGAATCACAACCAAACAAGAGAGAGATTTGTTAACGAGGTTCACCCACCGTATGGCTAGTCCCCGTTAGAGTGGAATCTGTAATGTCTACTATAATCTTGAATCAAGTACAACACGAGCAAACCCTAAGAGATTTCTCTCAAATCTCTCTAGATCTAAGCAGTCACCCTCTCATACAATGACTTCTCTTCTATTTGGCTGTACATAAGACATAAAAGGTCCCTATTTATACACAAACCAATTTCTTAATTAAGAAACTACCATAATTAAGAAATTGTCATAAAACGCTCCTTAATTAAGAAACTGCCATAATTAAGAAACTGTTATTAGACACTTCTTAATTAAGAAACTGTCATAATTATGAAACTGTCATAAAACACACCTTAATTAAGAATTTTGGTTTTGATAAAATCTGATATGGTTTGTGTGCAAGTCCAGACATCTACCTCAAGTTTCTTCATAATTTCAACGGGGTTCTCATGTCCGAGCGCTTAGGCAGGGTGGTTAAGGTGGGGGTGTATGCTTGTAGGCAAAAGAAATATGAACACTAGACACTTGCATTGGTATTTAGTTCCGGTTGATCATGGTTGGCCATTTTATAAAATGTTTATAAATGGCTATATGTCTCTGTTAATCCTATATTCTTAGAAAGGAGTAAACATCTGATCTATATATTTGCCTAACCTAGAAAGGACTCTTATTATAGTTGAAATTGCATAATTGGAATTCAAAAATGCCTTAATTCTTGTAGGAATTATAGGCCCAACAAGAGATTAATGAAGTATATAATTTTGGTAGTTATTGTGTCTCCTGTTTATCAAAAAGACTTTCCAGTTGATAAAATAAAATGCAGACACAAATCATATTATCTAATTTGGAAGTATTTCTTCCTATTCAAAATACCGGAAAATCAAACTTTAAAGTTTGCTTGAAGTTTTATTGTAATTTGCATATTTAAACACGTGAATGGTACACACCCACGCATCAATGGAATAAACTCAACATATATGCCGTCCAGATTGTCGATACTTGCCTTGCTATTCTTTACGCTTTCACCTAACATCCCTACGATAAAGATAACCTAATAAGTAGAGCAGCACATGAGAAACCATATTTATTTTACTATAAAGTGAGGATGTAATTGAGCAAATAAGAATAGGTTATTTGAATTGTCAGACGTGCATATTTAACATTCGGAATGAATAGAAATTATTTCGTGCAATGATGTTAATATCCTCCATAAGTATTTTTGTAGTTAGATAACATCAAAGTTTTTTTAATATGTAATAATTTAACTTTCATATTTAAATTGTTATTTTCAGGGTAAAATTATTTTCGGGCCCAGTGTTGAGAAGTTATTTGTTTTAAAACCCACGCATATTCAAAATTGTTGAAAAAAAACCAATACTCAGAAAATGCAAATATTTCAAGCCCATACTTATTCCAATTGAGATTTTTTTCCTTCTCAAAAATACCAGCTTTTACCATTCTCAAGCTACATGCTTCTAACTTTAGTAATTTTATTTACTCGGCTATAACATGATTAACATTAACCCATAACATTGTTTATCAAATCATAACATTATTTATGATAATATAACTTTATTTACCAAATCATAACACATATTTAATGAAATCTTAAAAGGGTAATTGACAATACATACACATACGTATACAAATCAAGGTTTGGTTCTAGAAGAATTTCAATACTATACTTTTGCGTATTTCCACAGTTTTGGAACATTTGGGTGTAAAAAGAAATCAAGTTAAGAAACTAGGCCCAGAAACAGTTTTCCCTATTTTCAAATATATTAATATGGATGTATAGGAGTATGTGTAGAGACATGACTTGCCTTATGATGGGGTATATGCAAAATGCAATGCCATGTAGATTGCACTGTTAGAGGTTTTCCAAGCATATATTCATAGGAGATCTTACAAACATATTAAAATAATTTATTTAGTGATGAATTAGATGTACACCCTGCATATCAATTATTGGAACTTCAGTAAATTCTTAGGGGGATAGGGATTTGTTGCATGTTCCATAGAAACAAAACCTAGATACGCTTAGACCACGAAGAAGATGACAAGAAGAAGAAGATATATTTCCTTCAAAGTTCAGATTATTTTCCTTTATAAAATGATAAAGATAAAGTTAGGTATTGTGTGTGAGTGTTTATTGCAAAAATTGATCTTCCAACTCTTACTCAAGAATGCATATTGAAATAGGTGCAAGCAATACAATACTAGAATAAGTTCTAAATTAAGTGTGTACATGTGCTTGCTTAGTGCTATGAAATATAACCGACAAGGTATTCAAAGTATGTAACATGTAAATATATTTAACATGGTTTGATAATAATCTTTCATCCAACGTATTTATAAAATATATTTTATACAGCTTACATTTGTTAATTGCACATAGCTACTCGCAATAAATAACTCATGTAGCACAAAATTGAGGTCCGCTTTAGATACAAAGAGTACTGAATGGTTAGAAAAAGAAAAAGAAAAAAAGGCAAGATATCGCTTACATTTTTCTACAAGTAGTGTTCAAAATACCTCAAATTATCATGGAAAACCCATACATTTCACCTGACACCGCTATGCATGCATGTGAGAATATTCAATATACTGATGAATTGCTGCTCTAGATTCTTGCAAAGTTTCTACATATAATATGTTAATATATATGATTAACCTATTCGTGTTTATGTAGGGTAAATGTTATAAAACGCCATCGACTTCTCCCCCCGGTATCTGAGATAACACCAATGAACTTAAAAAATGTCATTAACCTCCCTTGAAGGGTATTTTTGTAAAAAGAAGAAAGTATTTATGTAAAATAAAATGCTGCATTCAGTTCATTTTGGGACTTTTTAAGTCTACGTACAAGGAATTTTGGGGTTATTCGGTACTCTAGTGTATTGTACGAATTTAGCGAAACTAACGTTTCCAGACAACATTGCTAATTTAGAGGGTTTCATGGCATTTTTAAAGACCATTAGTGTTATCTCAAAACCCCCCAAAAAGTCAATGGTGTTTTATTATATTTACCCTATTATGTATGAATGAGATGTAATAAAAGATATTTTGAAAGCAACAAAATCTTTGGATAATCAAAATGTTACGTATCATTTAACTTTAAACAATTACTAGCTTTTTAAGCATGTGTGTGTGTGTGTGAAAGAGAGAGAGAGAGTGGTTATCATTTTTTTTTTTAGAATTATTATTTTTCCTAGGAAAAAAGGAGAGATGTGTGTGCCACTTGTCACCTTGAAATTAAAATTGGGATCTCGATTTTAAAAATCTGTCATTTTGCATTAAAACAGTAGAGATATACTTGTATTTGCATATAAGCCTATTATTTGCCAGGTTTTGATAAATAATGATCCACATGAGTCACCAAATTGGCTGTGCCTGGTTGTAAATGTGTAATTACATGAATTAATAGGTGTAATGTGATAACAAATAAATCTTAATGCTCAAGTATTAATTAATCAACAATGTTTGTTAATGGTTACTCACCGAACACATCATCTGTTTCAAACATGCGTCGAGAGAAATCTAGAGTTTCCCTCACAGTCATCTCGGCATGATGCAGATCATGTTGGTCAACATATACGCACATGTGATGCAATATGGATGGATTGAGCTCTTGTTCATTGCACATAACTTTTCCAGTGCACTATCATAAAGTAAAAGATTTTGCAAATTGAACATGAAGGTCAAACTGGAATTAGCAAGATACATAAGCATAACATAACGATTCTGATATTTAAAATATATTTGAACAATTCCTTTCTTTTAAGCAACAACAGTCATAGCAATATAAGGCAAACTAAAAGTTATCTACATACTTATATAAATTTCTTTATAAAATGAACGGTGAAAAAAAGATGGTATCATATGAAATTTGGTGTATCCACATCTTACATGATAAAGACGACGACGACGGGTGCCGATCGTCGGAAATAATCGAGGGTGTATTTTTTCGACGCCATAGGAATAAATTCCCTCCCATGGCACCTTTCCTCCATTATCCTCATACACACACATAGAGAGTTGATTCTATGAGGCCATACCTCATTTCTTAGTTTGAGGCCAAAATTTTTAGTACATAACCCAATGTGTTTTTCACCGATCCGTATCGTTCGTTTCGATCTATATGTTTTAGATAGGTTGTATACAAGATATGTATATGCATGCAACATGTAACATCCTAGTTTGATCATACGTTTCTTTTTCTTTTTCTTTTGGATATATTGGGTTTTGTTCTGTTTTTATTATTATAACTTGGAGTTTAATACTTTTAATCAAGATATATACATATGATTATGGTTTTTCAAGTTTGTTAAATATGCATATTATTAGTATTTAAATATTTATTTGTCTAACACTATTTTATAACCATATTTATATTTTAGTAGCATAGTTTAAACAAAAGATATTTTATTTGGTATTCCTTTAAACAATACATATACATAAGATTTTACCCCTTTTTAAATTCTATTTATAAGATATTTTGTCTTACGATATCTATTTGGTTAAAATATTTAATTTTGAAGAGTCATGAAATCTCCTGTTAAATCTTTTAACCATATAAATATTTTTCCTAAACTAACAACTCAATTTTCTCTCTCCAATCACCATATATGTCTCACATGATAACTTTATTCTTTTAAAACAAATACTATTCTCTCTCCAAACAAATATCTTTTCCAACAGATTTCTTTCTCCCCATATTCTATTCTATCTACATATATTTTTTTATATGATCACTAACTATATTTCACCAAACCCCCGCTCTCTTTCTATATATATTCCCTAACAAAATCTCTCTCTCAAATCTAATCTAATCTCTCTCAGCAGATTCTCTTTCTGAAATCTACTCTCTTTAATTATTTTTCTACAAACCTATATAAATACATACATATATATAATTGATGATATTTTGTTATGATAGTTTAACTGAAAATATATTTTAGTTTGATATCATAAAATCCTATATATATAACTAATTGTATTTATTTTCATTAACCCATAGCCATTTACATATCTACATATATTTTCACTATATACTAATATGTATATATACATATACTTTTCTAGTATTCTAACTATATACAAACTAATATGTATATATACAACTTTTCTAATATCTTATAGAAGTATATAACAACCCATCATATCTCTCTTTTATAAAATCAAATCCAAATCTCATCTCATCAGAATATTTCTCTCTCCAATTATAATAATCTCTCCAATTTTTAACATATCTCTTCCCTATAAATAACAACCTAATTATTACCATCTCTCCCCTTCTCATATAAATCAACCTTCTCTTTTTCCCATCACAATATTTTCTTCTTCTTCAAAATTAGCCGAGCAATCAAACCTTGGAGTTGTTCTTCGTGTCGTCGTGTTTATCTGTCTCCGAGGCAAGTACTCTTACTCTTTTATTTTTTAATGCAACATCAGTAATTCTCTAAATAAATTATTAACTTACAATATTTAAATAAAATTGTAATATTCTGCCGCTTTATTAATATATCTTATAATACTTGTACATATATATGATGAAAACCCCAAGATCTAGAATACCTATTAATTCTTTCATCAAGTGAACTGTAAAAGTGCAAGCGTAATAAAATAACTATTAACATGTAAATGTGGTTTAATATATAAAAAGTTTTATAAGTAATTATATGTTTCTGTTGCAACAATATTGGTATACACTAGCATGCAAAATGTCAACACTTATATTATAATCTAAAACATAAAAATATACCATTATTACTGTTAATCAATAAACGTTTTGGGCTTAATATTATATATATATAAATTAAGCTTTCTACACTATCACTCCTTATAATATAGCTGCACTCTATGTGCCCTAATCATATAAATTATTTTGATACAATAATTTGTATTAATATTTTCTATTATCACATGATTATGAAACTTATTATTAGCACTTACATGATAATTAGTCAATCTGTCATTTATTTTATCTTACTTACTATTATCTCGTAATTATACTATTACCACCATCCGCTTTATGCATCTGTAATTTGTCATTCCTATTTAATTATATTAACCCTTTAAAACCATATTTCAATTTATTATTCTTTTCAATAAATAAACTCGGATGTTAAATACAGATACTTGCATATTTATGTTGAGTGTTGTTTACATTTTTGACCTTATCATATTCTATCGTCTATATTTAACATTTTACTTGAGACTATCATTGTCGGCATGCTTGAGAAAGCTTAACATGATATTCTTGTTTATGGACACTATCATTTTATAACTATTGTATTTGACATGTCTATTCATGATCCTTGTTATTTATATTAAAATGAAATCATTAATTGGAATGCTGAACAACATGCCATGACACTACTATTCACCAGTTTTATTTCCATACAATTACCATACCACAAGATCCTGTCTGTTCAGCATTCGTAATTTAGTGATTTAACCTTTACCATAGCAGCTATAAATACGTGGGTGTTGGGGTAGTTTGAGTGTGCGTTGTACAACAGGATCTCAGGAGTCCCATGCCGGCAGCTCGTACCGGGCTATAGCGGTCTCATGTTTACAGCTCGTACCGGGTTATAGCGGTCTCTTGTTCATTCCACAGTTGGGCCCGGATTTCCTAACCCCTGGGGCACCACTCTTGGGTTAGGAATACTCCTGCAGAGGTTGACGCACATACTCGAGCTTACGATATGATAGTTTACCTTTTAGTGACCAGTTAGGTTATGACCTGACCCCTTACATATATGTTTCATAGTGTTAATGTATCTAATTATTTATATACCTGTTTTTCTTGCGCACCCGGCTTCACTACATTCATATATTCATGTTATTATGCTACACACACACTTTATTCGTTGAGTACTTGCTGGGATGTTCTGACATCCCTGAGATTTGCCATCTCAGGTTTAGTGACAGATTTTCAGGCCGAGCAGGATCAGAGCGGCTACCAGGACTTTGCCGAAGATCAGTAATTGTAGGTTTATTTTTTCCTTTCAATTAGCTTTTAGCACGTGCGCCCTTATGGGACATTAGGACTTATGCATCTCTTTTGGATCTTATTTTATTTCTGAATCTTTTGTTTCAGATTTTTAATTGTATCAATTATCTAGTGAATTCATTTTTAGTATTCCTTATGGTTTCATTGCAGCATGATTATCAGTATTATTTCTTTTGGTATTGGATTTTATTTTTGACAGGTTAATCTAGACAGCCTTATGTGACTATGGAAGGATCTTCCTTACCGTAGGTAGCACGACCGACCTTCGTCGCTCTCCGCATTCCGGATTTTTAGAAAGCGGGACGTGACACAACATACGTTTGAAATCTAAAAAACCTATTTGGTTAGCAATGAAATTCCAAACTGTGGAATTGAATACCTTTAAGGAGGTACACAATTTCCCAGACAAGGCTCTCAACAATGTCGACTTTCCTGATCCTGGTGGTCCAAGAAGAAGTGTCATCCTGCAAATAGTTAAGCAAATCATCTGATATAGTTTCAGTTTAAATACCACAATTTTATATGGCATAACAAGAGAAGAAAAATCTATCTGAAATTTAAGTTTCATGTAAAATTCCTTACTAATTTACTGTAAGTTATATATCAGTAAATTTATTCATAAAGTTTACTATGAAAATATGGTTCCACTTTAAATATAATCTTCTTAAGAAAACCACTTAAAATACATATAGATCTCTTTGTTATTTAAAGTAGAATATTACAAATAAACACATACATATGCATATTCATACTATACCCACAAAATACAAAATCTCAACCAACATAGAAGTAACTTTTCTCCTACTATAACTTAGAAAAAAAGTCCAACTTTTTCACTCTTTGATTTGATGATCGCCAGAGTCCATGTTAATAACCATGGTATACAATCTAGCTACACAAAAATCTTGTGATGTCCATGATTACTGACACAGTTGTGAAATCAATGATTTTATAGTTGCAAAATTAACGATTTTACTTAAAAAAAGAGAACACTCCAAGGAACCATAAAAAATCTGAAAGGCATTCGACTTTAAGCATTTAAAATAGGACAATTTTTTTTATAGTAAACCAAATTTAAATAATAATTATTAAAAAAAACACTTTCAAAAATAATTATAAAAAGAGACCACTTTTTTCCTCGTAGGCACCACGTCAGCGCCAGCTCAGCGCAGGCGTGAAATAAAAAAAAATTATGGGCGCAGTTTGAAACTGCGCCCATAGCATTTGTATGGGGGCACAGTTTACATTTGCTATGGTTGTATGGGTGCAGTTTGAGACTGCGCCCCATACAAATATATTGGGCGCAGTTTCAAACTGCGCCCATAACAAATGTCATGGACACAGTTTGAAACTGAGCCCCTAAATATTTTAGTAAAAAATAACGGGACACTTTCAAAGTACGCCCATTCTCCTATTTAATCTGACAGTCACTAACTTTTCTCTTTCCTTGCTTTATTTTCATTTCTCTCGGGCGCTCTCTCTCTCTCGCTTTCTCTGCTCTCCCTTTCTCGATCTCGCTCTATCTCTATCTCTATCTCGATCTCTATCTCTTCCCTCTATCCACCTCTATCCTCCGACCTCCCTCCACCCCCCCGAGCCTCCTCCGACCTCCCTCGGGTCTCATCTGGCTTCTCTCTCTCATCTCCCTCCCTCTGTCTCCCTCTCATCTCTATCGCTCACTCAGATTTCTCGATCTCACAGTCTTGCGCTTGTGCATATTTAGTTGGAAATTTACGGACGAACAATCGCCTTCATCCTCGCCATCGTCATCACCACTGTGAGCATCTCGAAAGTTAGCTAAACCCTAATTTTATTTAAAAATAATTTTAAAAAATTGGTTAAATTTTCATGTTGGAAGTAATTCGAACAAATTGGATATATATTAGGCGTTTTTCCCGATTTTACTTATGACGGACCAATGAATAGGATATAAATTCTTGCAACTTGTTACATGCTATAAATATGGATTTTATTGTAATTTTATATAATTAGTTGAGTATAATTGTGAAGATAAATAAGTAGGTTGTTTGATGAGAACTCTCAAAATGTGTCAATATTTCTGGCAGGTGGAAAAATGACGGATAATTATATCCATATAGTTTGCTATTTCGGTGGCCGATTAACGATTGGAAAAAATAATATTCCTGAATATGTCGGTGGAAAAACTAAGATGACTAGAGTTAAGAAGTCTAGTACATACAACGAGCTGTGCCAAGTAGTGTATAAAGCTATCAAAATCAATCCGTTAGAGTTCAATATCTCCTTACTATGAAAATAGCCAACGGAGTATGAATATACCGCCATTGAAGTATCCAATGATGAGGATACACAAGTCATGCTTGCATCGGAATCAAAATCGATCAAGCTGTTTGTGAAGAAGGAGATATTGACGTCCGCTCAACTGCCTGAACCATATTCTGAAGTGACTGATCCTTCTTTTCGAGCATCCGAGCAATACCCGCAAGGAGAAATGTCACGTATGCTCAATATAAATACTGATTCTACCGAATTTATGTCTCCCACCAATGATAAACAGTATATAGATCAAAGTTACGTAGGTGAAGGCACATCATGCGGGACGCCAACGAATTGGCAGTTTACGAAATACGTATTACCTTGCATATGTTTATACCACATATACATTTAGCGGATCACTATTTATTGATAGTGGAGGTATGCTATAGTTACTAAATATTCATATTTGTGTGCAGTTTTTATGTACCGCCGTCCGGTTATAATTGCATGTCACTACCAAGTTTCGGTTTTAATTGCATGCCAACGCCAAGGTCCGGCTTCAATATTATGCCTAAAAATACCGAGCACAAGCAATCATACAATATGGAATACAATACGGGATGGACACTGTTTACAGACGATAGGTCGGGATTTCGTCAGTATGAAACCGGAATATCAAGTACCATGCAAGTCCCCAATGTTGGTTCCGCACATCCAACCGATATACCTACTACGGATCCAGTGGTGTTGGAACATTATGGAGATGAAAGTGATGATGATGCTAGTGATGAGGACGAGATTCAAGCATAAGATAGTATGTAAATTGCACATGTCCTTACTGATGAGAATGATAGACAGTGGATTACTATTCATGTGTTAACAATGACTTAATTGAGTTTGAAAATCCACTTTCCGATAACATGACAGATACTCACATGTTATCTACATCGGTGATAGTGAATGTCAACTTTCGTGCGGAAAGGCTTTTGACAGTCGATATTGAAAGTAGGTTGAAGGTCGGCTATTTGTTCGAGAATAAAGAGAAGTTAATTCAGGCAGGCAGCGTTTGGTCAATTAAACACGGAGTTTCTTTTAAACCAATCAAGACTAACACGACCAAGTACACCGCCGTTTGTAAAACAGACATGAACTGCCCGTGGAGGCTTTATGCATGTATCTCAAAGAAATCATCGACATGATTCTAGCAGAGAAAGAAGTATGCGGGTAATCATACTTGTGTGAATCCTGTAGTGAATTCAAATCATAAACAAGCCACTTCTACATTCATATGTAACAAGATATTGCTTTTTGTGAAAGCGGATGTCGATTTGACCCCCAAAACGATTCAAGTATCTTATAAAAGATACATTATTCATTGAAATAAATTATATGAAGGCATGGAATACGTTGAACAAAGCATTGTCTAAAATATACAGCGATTAGAAAGATTCGTATGAACATTTGCCACGATATCTTGCCGCCATCAAATCCACTAATCCCGGGACCGTCTTCAAGATAACAACCGACGCTTCAATGTCAGAAAGAATGAGATATTTTACCGGTGCATTTTAGGCATTCGGACCGGCCATTGAAGGTTTCGCTTATTGTCATCCCGTTCTCAGTATTGATATGACCCACTTATACGGCAGATACAAAGGGACTTTGCTCATTACTACCGGTGCCGATGCAAATGATGGCATTTATCCTTTGGCATATGCTATAGTTGGAGGTGAAACCACTGAAAATTGAGAGTGGTTTATTGCTTGCATTCATATTTACATTCTATCCGTGCGGGGAAGGCACATTACCTTCATATCTGATCGGATGAAAGAGATTCTGATTGCACTACGAAGATCATGGCCAGAACCTCATTGTCATCGTTATTGTATGCGACATATCAGAACCAACTTCTCAACTGCTGGATTTAATGGCAAAATCTTGCAGAGTTTGTTCTCTCAAATTGCATATGCACCAGATGACCTGACCTATACAGAGCTGAGAGAGGAACTTAAACGTATATGTCCAAGAGCAGGCACTTGGATTGAAAATAGTCAAAAAATGAAGAAAAAAGATGGACTCTTTCGAAAGATGGTGGCAGTTGATTTTGCATGATAACTACGAATGTTTCAGGAAACTTTAACGGGTCTTAAAAGGTATCTATCTTTGCCTATTCAAGCCTTAGTAGAACGGACTTTTTACAGGAAGAACAAATACTTATTTGCATGACGTCAGGAGGGACAAGAGTGGACGACAAAATTATGTCCTAAGTTCGAACAATTAATAACAAAAAGGGCTACTGATGCTAGGTATGCTTGAATCGTGAGGTTCAGCCAGTCCGAATGGCAGGTGACTGATAAAGATGGAAAAAATTACGGCGTAGTCATCGATGGTAGGAACTGCATTGTACGTGCAATATTCCTAAGTTGCAAAAGTTGTCTTGTTCACATGTAATTTCAGCATGCACACGAGCAGAGGGTGGAAGGAACATTGTACATCACGATTTTGTTTCGAAGTGGTATTTTGTCCCCAAATACAAAGCTACTTATGCCATGTTGTTCTATCATGTACCCGATAACCGATATTAGGAGGTATACAACGGTCTAATGATATTACCGTCTATCGGTAGGAGACAAGCAAGACGACCACGTTCTACTCGTATCAAAAGTGTTATGGATGATTCACGAGAAGGACGTAGGCAAAATAGATACAACATCTGCAATAAGTATGGTCATAACAAGGCACGATGCAAAAATCCTCCAGCCCCACGTCGCCATTGGTAATCTCTGCCTATATTTTGAAATACACATACATGCATATACACACATACACACGTCCAAACACAAAAAAACATACATCTACACACAAACACGCATACATATGTTCTTTGTTATACATGCTCATTTTTTCAAAAAAAATATAACTTGACTTTTTCATTGTGCAGATATACCTATGGATTCTGGACTTATAGATACAAGTGTTCTGTACTTGCAGGCTGATCACAGGTCGGCCAACGCTGTAGCAGTACTAGTAAAACTTTGTGATTTTATTTTCTTTAATTACATATGTTATTTATATGTTACTGATACAAGTCCTCTTTTTGTAATTGGCAGAGTGATCAGGTAATTACATGCATTGACCACTTAGTCCAGAGCAGCCGGATCCCAGCTGGAGATGCTCGTGTGCAGGCTAAGCTGCAACAGACAGGCTTTCATTTTCTATCCAGATTAGAGTATATACGTCTGGATAGAAACTTAATTATGGATTTGGTAGATAGATGGAGACTAGACACCTGCACATTTCATTTTAGAGTTGGTGAGATGGCTATCATACTTCAGGACGTCGCTGTGCTACTTGGTCTGCCTATAGACGGAGAGATGGTTGCTGTGGAGTACGGCCACGATTGGTCAGACTTGTGTCCCAGCTTGTTGGGTAGGATTCCGTCTGTTGGGCTGAGGAGAGGCAGTTCCACTTGAGTTGGCTGCGGGAGGCGTTCAGTGCTGGGCTTACCATGGATGCTACCCCATGGCAATCGAGCAACACACACGAGCCTACATTTTACATCGGATTGGAGTTCGCTTATTCCCGGATAGAAGTAAGAGCAGAGTTAGTTTTGCCTGGCTGCCTTTTTAGCTGATCTCGATCAGTGTGCCACTTTATCGTGGGGGTGCAGTTCTGTCATTTTTCTACAGCGAGCTGAGGACGACTGCATTGATGGAGCAGAAGAGTTTTGGGGGCTGTTTGACACTTCTTCAGGTATACAATACTTAAAACCGCATTCTACTAATTTTGCGTAATTAAATTGATATTCAACATAAAACGTAATTCTATCATATTGTATTTCAGATATGATCATGGACATATCTTGCTATTGGTCACCCGACCATTACGACACAGTTCGCTTTAGATTGCTAAAGGCCATATGGATGCCAGTAAGTAAATAAAACTATACGCATATTTCAAATTTCAAGTTTTTTTTAAAATATTAACTTGTGTGTAATCTCTATGCAGGTGGAATATGCCCAGGTCATGGGATATGACACCAGATCGCAGCCTCCGCTTTTACCGCAATGAGTTCGATATCATGGAGGAGGCAACAGTTATGTGGATACTGTATACACATAAACTGATGGGCACTCTACATCCATTATGCTTGGTAGGGGTCGGCTTCTAGTGTGCGCGGACGCCGATCGTCTACAGCGATGTTATTCAGATGAACGTGCCAGACCGTGTTCTTCACCAGTTCGGTTTGAGGCAGCACATACCAGACGTGGTGGAGCAGACACCGCGACATGATGGAGCGCTAGTTGGGGATGCTTGGCTCGTGGATATCAGATTTGGGTGGATCGATGGTACGATCGAGTACACCACATAGCCGATGAGATACAACCAGGTATACCAATAGATCGGTACCTTTCCTGGTATTGGATGATTACCCGCAAATTCGTCATCACAACCGTCCCTCCGTCCACCTCATATACGTCTCGAGGACTGATAGAGAGAGATTTAGTAAGTTTATATTAATCCTTTTAAAACTAAAATCTTATTTTTATGAAATTCATTATTTTATTTACCATCAATATAGATCCATACCATTTACACGTACACGTTGGAGGATATAGCTGATGAGGGTATTAATGGCACCAGGGACTCAGCGAGCTGCTTTATGAACATCAAGTCCCTGATCAAGAGTGTGATGATGAGGCACAGATTCACACGTCCACCGGCCGTGCCTGCAGCATCCGTGCCTTCGCCATCCGTCCCTGCACCACCCGTGCCTCCGCCACCCGTCCTTGCACCACCCGTGCCTACACCAGCTGTGTCTGCACCTGTCATTCCTATCACGCATGCACGACGTAGACGGAGACAGCCGGCGCTGTCTCGGCATCCCGATGAGTATGAGCATGGACCATCACAGCCAGATCCGTCTCAGCCGCCTGCCGCCGACGAAGCCGGACCGTCACAGCCTCGACGTCATGTAGCAAAGAGGACACCTGAGATGGTGCGACAACTTCGTTAGATTATCATGAGTGTTCGTGATGTATTGTGTTGCGATGAATTCGTTATTTATTTTACATTGTTTATTGTTTTCAGCTTATTGTTCTTCACCGTATGGGTGTCGTATATTGTGCGTGGATTGTGTCTCCGCCGTTTGGGTATTGAGTCTCCGCCGTTTGGGCGTTGAGTTAGCTCCGTCTGTGGATACTATTATTTTACTATGCGTGTACATGAATTTTATTCAAAATTTACAAAGGAAGTGCTGTCCGATTTTCCCCGATTATTTCTTTACAAAACAACACTTTAATTCATTTTAATTCAAACGTTGATTCTCTCTTACAAAAACATGTGTTCATACACGATATATTACATACACATGGTACATCCATCCATAACATACACGAGAATGACGCAAACAAAATAGATAGAAAGAATAGTAACGCCATAATTCACCACTAAAATTTCAAAAATAAATTCTCTACGTTACTTAGCTCCGCAACAACATAATTAATCTGCTCTGTAATTGCATCAATGGCTTCATCACCTGGCGCGGAATCTCGAGTGAGTTCGAGGCGGTTCAAAGTCCGACGGTGCATAAAGATACGGTAAAAAAAGCTTGTGGAGTACTCGATATTGCGACCTGAAAGAAGACCCATAGAATAAAAGAAGTGCAGGCGACAATTTGCTTCCCTATGGTGGTCATGAGTTACTTCTTCAGGGGGAGACGGGAGCGCATCCAATACGGCTAAATACAAGAGCTGCAGGATTTCACTATCGATCTTCATCGGCCAGTTCATACCCCCTCGTAATCGATAGAGAATACTTTCGTAACCAGAATAGTCTATCATCGTATATACAGATTCACCACGGTGTAAGGGATGCATCTCTTAATTTCATCGATTGATGGCAATCCTGCAGATGAAGATCCTGACATTGAGAAAGAGAGAAAGACAGAGAATATGATGTTGGTGAGATTTGAGAGAGTGTGAGAGAGCTCAACAAAAATAGTGAGATTCGAGATAGAGAGGAAGAGATTGAACTCTTAATATAATGAACATAATTATTCATGGGTATGTGTTTTTTTAGGGCGCAGTTTGCACCTGCACCCAAGAAAAACACATACCCGTGAATGATTGTGTTTTCTTTTGGGGCGCACTTTCAAACTGCGGCATAGAAAAATCACAGACCCGTGAATGAGTATGTTTCTTTTTTTTGGCACAGTTTGTAGCTGCGCCCCATAGAAAAACACACCCATGAATGGTTGTGTTTCCTTTTGGGATGCACCTTTAAACCACGCCATAGAAAAATCACAGACCCGTGAATGAGTATGTTTCTTTTTGGGGCGCAGTTTGCAACTGCGCCAAAAAAACAAAGTCCTCACAATGACAATGATTCATATTATTTTGTTTTTATTAATTGTATGGGGCGCAGTTTCTGCGCCCATAACAAATGTATGGGGGCACAGTTTCAAACCGCGCCCCATACAAATGCTATGAGCGCAACTTCAAACTGCGCCCATAAAAAAATTATTTCACGCCAGCGCCCGCACTGAGCTGGCGCTGATGTGGCGCCTACGAAGCAAAAGGTGGTCTCTTTTTGTAATTATTTTTTAAAGTGATTTTTTTATAATTATTATTTAAATTTGGTTTACTATAAAAAAAATTTTGTTTTTATTAATTGTAGGGACAAACCACTGTCCCTATGGATTTCTCCGTAGGTCCTGATAAATGCCTCTACGAATTAATTCGTAGGAGCAAGTTTTACCCCTGTTACTGAGTCCATAGGGACAAAATATCAGATATTCTGATATTTTGTTCCTACGGAGAAATGTGTAGAGGCAAACCTTGCACCTACGGATTAATCCGTAGGGGTATTATATTAGGTTTTTTTAAAAAAGGGGCTTCCCGTTTTTTTCCCGTCCTGTGCACAATAATATATACATCATATAACCAAATACAGAAATATTCATAATCAACATCTCACGCATAATATATATAAAAAAATAAACAAATAGAATACGATATCAATCTAAATTATCATGAACAAGCAAACAACCACCAATATCGTCTAAAATATATACAATATGTATCAGATAAGTACATACATCCTCAAAAATATAAATAAAGCTATCCTAGCTCGGTCCAGCTTCTCCACCTCTGATAATCGCCATAATCTGGCACATCTGCTCCTCGGTGCAACCCCGAGTCGTCAAAAACTCGACTAATGAAGGGGCGGACTGTGGAGCTGTAGGAGTGGTCTGCGCAACCGCAACTGAGATAGTGGCTTGCGGAGCCGCAACCGAAGGAGATGCATGTGGAGCCGCAGCCGAAATAGCCTGCCGAATCTATAAAATTTTGTGTGTAATAAACGAGTAAGAACGGTGTATTAGATTTTAGTCGAATTCGTATCATTATCAGATTATTGCAAAACCCCAATCTAAGAATACTTAAGGACTTAGGCCTAGTTTGAGTATCTAGTTTGGAAAACCATAGTTTATTTTAATTAGATAGTTTTATGTAAGTATGATTAATCAAAGCCAAGTCTACAACCAAATAAGCCCAGGCTACTAATATTGCATATATTACTATCTATAATGTGATATAATATTTTACTCTTAACTAATATACGTACCAACATCTTCTTCAACTGCTCGACGGTGGTCTTCAAGGCAGCAACATCATGTTTCAGACGTCGCTCACGGGGGTAGGAGAAGTAACTGCCGGAGTGGAGACCAACCTCATATGAGCCCTGCTAGGATCCAGTCCCCGGCCTCTTTCCCAACCTCCGTGGTGCCCTCCGTGTGCGGCGTTTAGGACTGGGGTCAGTAGCATCGGATCGGTCTGTCTACTAAAATCGATCCCCGATGCCTTCGCCTGCTCTACCACCCGCTTCTACACCTACATTAACCATTAAAATATAAGTATATTTTTTAAATTTGAACTTATCAAAACAAAAATTTCATTCGAATTAGAATAAATATTAACACTTACACAATACTCCTGGATAGCGGTGTCGGGGAATCGAAGCTCTCCCGTGGCGGGATCTGTCGAGGTGCCGTGGACGGCAAGTTACGCGGTCAACACGCTCGGTGTACCACCCTGCACCAGGGTCTGAGCTCTCTGTAATTCACAAAAAATTTACATATATTATAAAATAACTCTTAATATTTCATTATATCAAAATAGATCTATTGTAATTTACCGATACCTCCATAGCATGAGTAATGTTCCTCGAGCCACCTATGTAAGTGGGGCGACCCCTCTTCACCGACTTCCTATTCTCCTTATTTTGATCGGCCTGTTTCTGCACAACACAATCAGATTTAGTTTTCTAATTAAGCAACACAAAAAAATAAATTATATACTAAACAATGAATTACATTTAAATTACAAACTTGTTTGCGCTCAGATTCATAATATCGGCACAAGAGAGGCCATATATCTACGTCGACTCTGGCAAAGGCCGGAGTATGTAGGAGAGCCGCTCTATCTGCCTCGGGGGTCGCCAGCCATACCAAATAGCAATCGATCTTCAGCTCGTTCCTATTATATCGGACCTTAGATTGCATGTTCTTCATGAGGCCCAGGTAAAGAGCGTGAAGATCGAACACTGTTAGGGTGATCAGGGTCGGGTACAGGCTGAAAGTCGTAATCCAACTGTAAATACAAAAAAATAATGTATTTAAATTACAAGCGTTAAATAATAATAAATTTATTGGATAAGTCAAATGAAAATATATATTAATACCTGAGCCTGATCCCAGAAGAGGACAAATGAGCGCCGGTGCTGATCGCCCTACTCAATGTGAAGTGGATACTTCTTTTGGATGCGGCTCTCATCTCCCATATACCTGCCGAAGCTCTCGGCATAATCACCAATATAGCGATAATCGGGGGTAAAGAAGAGGAGGGATGGTGCCTCCCCCTACCTCTATCGGGCCTCAGCCTGTGAGACTGATTTGGCCCTCGAGTCCCCCTCTCGGGATGGGGCTGCTCTGCATCTACAAGAAATATCAAGACAAGCAATATTAAGACAAAACAGTATTAAGAAATCAAGGATTAACGAAAATTGAAATGTGATATATACTGTTAGTGTATATGCCCTAGAGGCCATTACTGTATCATACTAGTTTGTATATTACTTGATGGAAGCTTGGGATATTCACAGTTGTATATACAATCTTGCTCGAAATGGTAGTATGCTACTTGGTTTGTCTCTGCTTTAATAGGTGCATGTGTTTCTTTTAACATATAGCTGATATACATATTAGTAGAGCCCTTAGGATCTTTGCTTGATTACCAGCATTGCGATGGCGCTCACACTCGTGGGAGCTGGGTAATCCATAAGCACATCCTTATACAGGTCCCTAGTCGTTGGACTATCGAGACAGGGCATCGATACTCCGGAGTAGACTAGCGTATGCGCTTCTCATCCCAGTGTGGGAGACGGTCTGTCCCACAGCCGTCAGTACGTCGTACTTGAGATAGTATGCGGGTGCTCGTTAGGTTACGAGTACACTGGACAGGACTCGTTGGGAACTGTTGGTTGGTATTATACCTATCGTCAGTTATCAGTTCCCAGGTGACATGAGTACAGCTTAGTCCGCTGACTTGAAACTGTCACTTCGCCTCGAGTGTGTTCCCACTGTACTTTGATTACTACCCTACCACGGCTCAAAGGAGTCGTGCAAACAGGTAGTTTTTGGCTGCAGTCCCGAAGCACTTGGAGGCAGTGACGGTTAGACAGGATTCGTCTCTCCCGGTATTGGGGGTTGACATCGCGCTATGTCCAGGAGAGCCATTACACGAGTAGTCCCTGGCCAGGGCAAGCGAGATATACTGGTAGGTTTCCAGTGTTATCTCAGGGTGTTCTGGGCTACACTCCGACACGACTTGTACCGCTATTAGGGGACTGACGTTCACCGCCCCCCTAGGCCCGCCATGCGATGTATCAGACGAACAGACCGGACTGTACGGAGACTGTCACATACAGGCTTAGTAGGAGTTCATATAGGGTTCACCTCGTCAGTCTTCTTATCGACATCTACCTGGGGACCGTTACGTACAGCTAGTGCCGCTTGCGGTCTGTGGTTAAACCCACTGCCAGCGTAGTGTCGAGTCTTTAGAGTCCCACACAAAGAGCTATTCGCCTTTAGGCAAAATGAGTAGAGGTCGCATGGTTTTGCGACAGGGTTCGTTCACATCCGCGCACTTGTGCACGTTTGCTGTCCGGACAGCTTATACTAGCGGGCTTTGGTTTAAGCCGGATCCTAGTATATGATTTGGGATTGGTTTTTCTCATTGTATTCGTGTTCCTCGGATCACGAATACGGGTGCGTATGCACAGTTGCTTGAGACAGAGGGAGAGGACTTTGATTAGGGTTAATGACTATTGTCATTTTATTAACCCTAATGCTTATGTGTGTATTATGGTTAATTGATATTAGTTTAATATAATTGTGAATGGTTATGGTTGTTGACCATTTGACTATCTTGACTTGTTGACCTTAGTTGACATGTTGACCATCATCATTCCATATAAAAGATGCTCTTTGATCCTTGCAATTAGCATTAAATATGAAATGATAATGGTCATGTCTTGATTAACCATGACAATTATCTAGCTAATTATCAATTTATAATAATTCACACATATATGTGAGAATGGTTATTATTCTCTCATTCTATCATTTACTTTCTCTCTCTTGTTCTTCCTCTCCCTCAAGCTCTCCCCTCTCATGTGTTGAGAAACACTTGAGCTTGAGAAAAACCTCTTCTTGATAATCTCTACTCTCATCTAGGGTTCTAGGATTAGCACTTCTAGCACCCTAGTTACTTCTAGCTTGGAGTTGAAGCCAAAGGTGAGGCTTTCGGGTGGATCTTTCTTCGACGTGAGAAGACGACAAAGGTGACCTCTTTCCACTACTCCAAGGAGCAAGGAGAGAAGGACATAAAGCCCTAGGTATAACCGTTCTAACCCTTAGCTAGTTTCTAGTTAGCTTTAGCTTGTTTTTGTTTAGCAAAGATCCTTCTTTGTCTAGTCCATGTTGCCTAAGTTGATAAAAATTTGATTTTTATTCCGTTTTCCGCCTCCCCGTAAGCACCGGGGTGGGCAACGTGGACTTACAGTGGTATCAGAGCCTAACTAAACATAAACTAGCTAGGTAGTAAACTGTATGGAAGTTCAATCGGAAAAAATCGAAAAACCGAGTTTTCAAAACCCTAACTTTCTGTTCAAAACAAAATAAATCATACTCCAAAAATCATCTCAGGGTTTTATGAAGAAAACCACCAAAAACGATCCAGAGATTCGCTCAAAGAGCCGCGGTTCCGCGGCAATAGCAAGCTATTGCCGCGCAACCGCGACCGTTTAGGCTCGGCTCTCGGTCGAGTTTGGTGCAGTGTTTTTCTGGCTTGGTTTTAGGATTTTTAAGATGGTTTATATGCGCCCAGGTTTTCCAGAATAGAAATTTGTTTTTGGGGGCCTATAAATCCGTATTTTTTATCGAACTTCACTACACTTTTACTATAAGGGTTATATCTGTGATGTTTATATGTATTGAATGTCGGCTAATCGCTATATGTCGATTAGTCGGGGTTATACATATCTGTGATCTGTGTTTGATGATGGTATGTGTATATGAATGCGTTGGATTGTCGCGGGTGAATAGCCGGGGTGGATGTGAGATGAGTGTTGCTTTTTCTTTCATTCATTGTAATATGTAAATTTATGTAATATTTTTATTTGTATGGCCGCACAACCGGGTCGGGGTTGTAGCCGCCATTGTATAATTCTTTTTACTGTTTTTGCTCCTAGGATAGACCCATGGAGGGGGTGCACAAACTACCGGGTATTTCGAAGTGCCGAGTGGCCTACTCACGATGTTGAGGGAGGTTGCTTCGCTTCGGGTACTTGGCAGGTAGTTTGCCGCACCCGTAGGGGTCTTGGGTGGGGTATTTGGCTATTCACCGCGACCATGTAATCCGCTTTTCGTTGCAGGCTCGAACGGATTGCGGATTCCTATTATATCCAATGTATTCATCTGTGATCTGTAATGTCTATCATTGCTATATATTTATATATGATAACTATTCAGGCGTTGCTTATGTTTTACAGCCGCGCTAGCCCATCCCCCGCTCTGTCGTTAGTTAAGTAACCTAACGGGTGATGACGGGGCCCCGTGGCGAATGCGAATGGCATAAGCGTACGTCATATTTTGGTTGTTTTCTGCAATGGTAGGATTAAATGATGGGACGCATTAAAAGAACTAATGCAAGAAAATAAACCAAGTAAAAGTCGATTGGAACACTTTGAAAACCACTCGGTTCTTTTCAAAACTAAACTTTTAAACGCGGAGCTTGAACCACTCCTTTTAAAAGCTATCTCGTTCCATCGATTATATCAAGTTCATTACGTTCACGGTTTCGCCAAAACCATTCGTAGCCCCCCATCATTTCAGTTAAATATACGGTAGTATTCAAGCTATGTATTTTGACCTCATGCCAAGGCATAGTGATTGGTAGCTGCCGGATATTTATCTGTTGCATAGATAGAATGCGTTGGTTTGAGACAGTCGTACTGCCATTTTGGCCTACGTCAAGGGTAGGTACGGGTGGGTTCAAATTAACCGGGATAATGATGGGAAGAACTTGACATGTGACTTATGACATTTTGACCTCACGCCAAGGTCATAAGAGCATGGGGCAAAAATCCACATCGGGAGTTTCATAAGTACTGAAACTTGCTAGCGCTGCATACCATTTGGAGTGTGATAATTCTGGTAGGATTCCTTCGGTTTTATCACGCGATGATATTTGGATCCCGATCCTACTGTGAGTATATGCTACTCCTCGGGAAAACTCTCACTTAACGATCAATGCTATAAACCTAGTAGGTGTCTAGAAAGGTGTTAGTAGGGCTACACCCCCAGGGAAAAGAGGTTCTTAAATTAAGGAACTTCGCGAAAGAGTTGGAAAACCTCCCTCGAAGTACCGACACTGGCCTGGGTGAACGGTTAAGCAAGTATTGTACGGTGAGACTGATCCTGACTAATCCTTTTCTTTACGGTTTGAGAAGGGATTCTAGAGACAGTGGGAGCCATCCAGTTTAGACAAACTAAAAACCACTCTAAACTTGCAAGAGCATCATGCTAAAGTGTTTCTTTTCTCTCTCCTAATTGCAGCGACCATTCAACATGACCGAACTTAAGTTATTACTAGATTAGAACATATTGACAGGGCCAAACTACAAAGATTGGCTCAGGAATGTCAAGATGGCAATCACTTACGACAAGTTGGGGTATGTCCTTACTACCAAATCTCCCCCTGTCCCAGGTCCCAAAACCAGTGTCGTAGATAGGGAAATCTACAAGACCTGGGAAATAGATTGCGCGAAGGCCAAATGCCTCGTACTAGCCTCGATGGACAACGAACATCAGAGGAGGCACGAGAATATGGACCTAGAGTCCATATTTTTTCATACAAAAGAACTGTATGGAGAGCAGTCTCGTATCGCAAGATACGAAGTGTCGAAGAAGTTGTTTTCGGCAAGGTTGGCCGTCGGATCATTGGTAGCGGAACACGTGCTTAAGATGATTGGCTACATAGAGGAGCTCGCGGACCTTGGGACCACGTTGGAGAATGAACTCTATACTTATTTGATTCTCCAGTCCCTTCCTTCCACTTACGCCCAGTTTATCCTTAACTTCAACATGCAAGGAAAGGAGGTTGAACTTTCCGAACTTCTGAACATGTTGAGGAGTGCTGAGGGCACCCTACAGAAAGGTAGGGAGACATCCACTTTGTTTGTAGGAGGATCTTCCTCTTCTAGATCCAGGGCGAAAGCCAAGGGTAAGAAGAAGAAAGTCCCCGCCAAACCAAGAGGCGGTATCGGTAAAGTGGATACGAAGGGAAAAGGAAAAGCAACAAAGGTAGCGGGAAAGCTGGTGGGGAAGGAAGAATGCTTCTATTGTCACAAAAGTGGTCACTGGAAACAGGATTGCAAGGCTTGGAAGGCCAGAACACAGGACTTGAAGCGAGTTGCAGCTTCAGCTTCAGGTGTGTATGTTATTAAAAACTGTCTATCAATAAACTCTACTTCTTGGGTATTGGATACCGGATCAGGATCTCATATCTGTAATTCTTTGCAGGCGTTGAGAAAGCGTAGAGTTTTGAAGGCAGGTGATATGACCCTCAGAGTTGCAAACGGTGCTAGCATGGATGCTGAGGCCGTGGGGGACTATCACCTGGGATTGTCGGATGGACATTTTTTGGTTTTGCGTAGTTGTTATTATGTACCAAATGCAACCTGTAATATCATTTCTGTATCTTTATTATCTAAAGAAGGTTATGAATTTGCATTTGTAAGTAATGTAGTGAACATTCACCTTAATCAAGTTTTGATTGGGTCAGGTACATTGAACAACGGTATATACGTTTTAAACCAACCACAGATTTTCAATGTCCAGAATACACACAAAAGAAAGTCTCCAGAAATCAATAAAACTTTCTTATGGCATTGTAGACTGGGTCACATCAATGAGAGAAGGTTGACTAAGTTACATGCAGAAGGATATTTGGATCCGTTCGAATATCAATCGTATGCAACTTGTCAATCCTGTCTCAAAGGAAAGATGACAAAGACTCCGTTCACTGGACACGGAATAAGAGCGAGCGAGCTCTTGGGACTCGTACACAGCGACGTGTGCGGTCCAATGTCTACACATGCGCGAAGCGGTTATTCTTACTTCATTACTTTTACGGATGACTTTTCAAGGTACGGTTATGTTTTCTTAATGAAACATAAATCTGAGGCTTTTGAAAAATTCCAGGAATATAAGAATGAAGTAGAAAAAAAAACAGGCAAAAGTATCAAGGCACTGAGATCTGATCGAGGTGGTGAATACTTGAGTGCCGAGTTCCTGGGTTACTTAAAAGAGAATGGAATTCTCTCTCAGCTTACTCCTCCATACACTCCGCAACATAACGGTGTATCGGAGAGACGGAACCGAACCCTATTGGATATGGTACGGTCCATGATGAGTAATGCTGAGTTGCCGCGATCGTTCTAGGGATATGCGCTAGAATCAGCTGCATACCTTTTGAACCGAGTTCCCACTAAGACTGTGCCTACCACACCATATGAGTTATGGAGTGGGAAGAAACCCTATCTTCAATACCTGAAGATTTGGGGATGTCCAGGTTATGTCAAAAAGCAGCATGCGGACAAGCTCGAGGCACGCTCAAAGCTCGAGACACGCTCAGTACTGTGCAAGTTTGTGGGATACCCAAAGAACTCCAGGGGGTATCTTTTCTATTACGCAGAGGAACAAAAAGTCCTTGTTTCTCGTAATGCCCATTTTCTGGAACATCAGTTCTTAGAAAAAGAAATAAGTGGGAGTGCAATAGAACTGGAAGAAATTCCAGAACCACAAGCTATTACTGAAAGCTTAGTAGAACCAGAGGGTTCGAAAGATCAGGACATTCCCACGCCACTCCGCACGAGTAGTAGGCAGTCTCATCCGCCCGAGAGATACTACGGTTTTCTCATTGACGGGGATAGAGAGGATTGCATCATAGATTGTGATGAGCCTACTAGCTTCCAGCAAGCCATTCAGAGCGTCGACTCGGTAAAATGGCTGGATGCAATGCGGACCGAAATGGAGTCCATGTACACCAACAAAGTATGGACGTTGGACATTGCTCCAGATGGGGTAAAACCCGTAGGATGCAAGTGGATCTTCAAAAGGAAGATTGGTGTAGATGGACAGGTTGAGACCTATAAAGCTAGACTGGTTGCAAAGGGTTTTCATCAAAGACCTGGTTTGGACTATGACGAAACCTTTTCTCCAGTAGCTATGCTGAAATCCATTCGAATCCTTCTTGCCATTGCTGCCTTCCACGATTATGAGATTTGGCAGATGGACGTAAAGACAGCTTTTCTAAATGGACATTTAGAGGAGTGTGTCTATATGGACCAGCCAGAGGGTTTCATTCAGAGTGGGAGCAGCGGAAAGGTGTGCAAGTTGCTTAATTCCATTTATGGACTAAAGCAGGCATCGCGGAGTTGGAACATCTGTTTTGATGAGACGGTCAAAGAATTTGGCTTTATCAAAAATCCAGATGAACCATGCATCTATTGTAGATTTGTAGCGAGAACTGTAGCATTCCTCGTTTTATACGTGGATGACATTCTCTTAATAGGAAATGACATTCCTATGCTACAATCTGTCAAGGGGTTCTTGTCACACAGGTTCTCCATGAAAGACCTGGGTGATGCCTCATACATTCTGGGTATCCGGATCTACCGTGACAGATCCAAGAGGATATTAGGACTTTCACAGTCCAGGTACATCGACACCATACTGAAGAGATTCAGTATGGAAGATTCCAAGCGTGGTAATCTACCGGCTTGTCACGGGATCACCCTCTCCAAAGAGATGTCTCCCAAGACTGATTTGGAGAGGGATCGCATGTCTATTATACCCTACGCTTCTGCAGTAGGCTCTATAATGTATGCGATGTTGTGTACCAGACCGGATGTGGCTTATGCACCGAGTGTGGTAAGCAGGTATCAGTCAAACCCTGGGGAGAAACATTGGATAGCAGTAAAGAACATTCTCAAGTACCTGAGAAGGACTAAGGAGATGTTCTTGGTGTATGGCGGAAAAGACCTCCAGATTGAGGCCTTTGCTGACTCCAGCTTCCAGAGTGACAAGGATGATTCCAAGTCCATGTCGGGTTTTGTCTTCACCCTCAATGGAGGGGCGGTGTGTTGGAAGAGCTCCAAACAGGAAACCGTTGCTGACTCGACTATGGAAGCGGAATACATCGCTGCATCTGATGCCGCAAAAGAAGCTGTCTGGATGAGGAAGTTCTTGAAAGAACTTCAGGTGGTTCCGTCCATTGTTGACCCAATACCTCTGTATTGCGACAATAATGGGGCTATAGTTTTAGCGAAGGAACCCAGGTCCCATCAGAAATCCAGACACATCTTGAGGCGGTATCACCTGATCAGGGAGATCGTGGATCGCCAGGAGATCGAGGTTCGGAGGGTTGCTTCAGAAGATAACACAGCAGATCCATTCACCAAGGCCTTGCCTCAGACTCAGTTCGAGCGGCTGATCGAGATGATAGGTCTTCGATACGCCAGTACATGGCCTTAGTGCAAGTGGGAGATTGTTAGTGTATATGCCCTAGAGGCCATTACTGTATCATACTAGTTTGTATATTACTTGATGGAAGCTTGGGATATTCATAGTTGTATATACAATCTTGCTCGAAATGGTAGTATGCTACTTGGTTTGTCTCTGCTTTAATATGTGCATGTGTTTCTTTTAACATATAGCTGATATACATATTAGTAGAGCCCTTAGGATCTTTGCTTGATTACCAGCGTTGTGATGGCGCTCACACTCGTGGGAGCTGGGTAATCCATAAGCACATCCTTATACAGGTCCCTAGTCGTTGGACTATCGAGACAGGGCATCGATACTCCGGAGTAGACTAGCGTATGCGCTTCTCATCCCAGTGTGGGAGACGGTCTGTCCCACAGCCGTCAGTACGTCGTACTTGAGATAGTATGCGGGTGCTCGTTAGGTTACGAGTACACTGGACATGACTCGTTGGGAACTGTTGGATGGTATTATACCTATCGTCAGTTATCAGTTCCCAGGTGACATGAGTACAGCTTAGTCCGCTGACTTGACACTGTCACTTCGCCTCGAGTGTGTTCCCACTGCACTTTGATTACTACCCTACCACGGCTCAAAGGAGTCGTGCAAACAGGTAGTTTTTGGGTGCAGTCCCGAAGCACTTGGAGGCAGTGACGGTTAGACAGGATTCGTCTCTCCCGGTATTGGGGGTTGACATCGCGCTATGTCCAGGAGAGCCATTACACGAGTAATCCCTGGCCAGGGCAAGCGAGATATACTGGTAGGTTTCCAGTATTATCTCAGGGTGTTCTGGGCTACACTCCGACACGACTTGTACCGCTATTAGGAGACTGACGTTCACCGCCCCCCTAGGCCTGCCATGCGATGTATCAGACGAACAGACCGGACTGTACGGAGACTGTCACATACAGGCTCAGTAGGAGTTCAGATGGGGTTCACCTCGTCAGTCTTTTTATCGACATCTACCTGGGGACTGTTACGTACAGCTAGTGCCGCTTGCGGTCTGTGGTTAAACCCACTGCCAGCGTAGTGTCGAGTCTTTAGAGTCCCACACAGAGAGCTATTCGCCTTTAGGCAAAATGAGTAGAGGTCGCATGGTTTTGCGACAGGGTTCGTTCACATCCGCGCACTTGTGCACGTTTTCTGTCCGGACAGCTTATACTAGCTGGCTTTGGTTTAAGCCGGATCCTAGTATATGATTTGGGATTGGTTTTTCTCATTGTATTCATGTTCCTCGGATCACGAATACGGGTGCGTATGCACAGTTGCTTGAGACAGAGGGAGAGGACTTTGATTAGGGTTAATGACTATTGTCTTTTTATTAATCCTAATGCTTATGTGTGTATTATGGTTAATTGATATTAGTTTAATATAATTGTGCATGGTTATGGTTGTTGACCATTTGACTATCTTGACTTGTTGACCTTAGTTGACATGTTGACCATCATCATTCCATATAAAAGATGCTCTTTGATCCTTGCAATTAGCATTAAATATGAAATGATAATGGTCATGTCTTGATTAACCATGACAATTATCTAGCTAATTATCAATTTATAATAATTCACACATATATGTGAGAATGGTTATTATTCTCTCATTCTATCATTTACTTTCTCTCTCTTGTTCTTCCTCTCCCTCAAGCTCTCCCCTCTCATGTGTTGAGAAACACTTGAGCTTGAGAAAAACCTCTTCTTGATAATCTCTACTCTCATCTAGGGTTCTAGGATTAGCACTTCTAGCACCCTAGTTACTTCTAGCTTGGAGTTGAAGCCAAAGGTGAGGCTTTCGGGTGGATCTTTCTTCGACGTGAGAAGACGACAAAGGTGACCTCTTTCCACTACTCCAAGGAGCAAGGAGAGAAGGACATAAAGCCCTAGGTATAACCGTTCTAACCCTTAGCTAGTTTCTAGTTAGCTTTAGCTTGTTTTTGTTTAGCAAAGATCCTTCTTTGTCTAGTCCATGTTGCCTAAGTTGATAAAAATTTGATTTTTATTCCGTTTTCCGCCTCCCCGTAAGCACCGGGGTGGGCAACGTGGACTTACATATACCTCCGGCGACAGCAGCACGAGCTTGGACCCGGGCAGCAGCACGAGCGGGACGATAGTTCCTCCGGTGAGGAACAGCTGGTGACCCGGACGTGGACGCATCCCCTCCAACTAGAAAATAAAGATTGACGATAAAATTACATGAAGTTCATGTTAATTCTTAGAGAATATGTAAAATGAAAAAATATTTTATATTTATTCATACTAACCTATAAACTGAGCGGAGGGTACGGAAGTGGCGGGAGTAGCCTCTGCGCCAGATGTGGATACACCACCTATAATTAGACAATTAAAAATAGATTATATAAGTAATTGCAAAAAGAATGTGTATATCTATAATATAACATTTTAAATCAATATGCATGCAATATAGGATATATAAACATACCCGCAGGTGCGGTGATGACCTCTGCCCGGGATGTGGAGGCACCACCTACAGCTAGACAATCAAAAATTAATTATCTAAGTAAGAGCAAAAAGAATGTGTGTATATTTATGATATAACATTCTAAATCAATATGCATGCACTATAGGATATATAAACATATCTGCAGGTGTGGCAGCGGCCTCTGTCTCTGATGTGGACGCACCACCTACAGATAGACAATTAAACATTGACTATATAAGTAATTTTAAAATAAATATGCGTGTATATCCATAATATTACATTCAAAATGAATATGCGTGCAATATACCTGGAGGTGTGGCAAAATCTATATGGAAGGAGTCATCCGAATGGGATACCGATCGGGGTGCAAGACCAGCCCTCTGGAGCTCCCTACGCAGCTCTCCGGGTGGCAGAACCACTTTGCCTCTGCCTCTGCTGTGGTTGGTGCTCCTGCCGCCCCTCGCTGCTCCGGGCGTCGTCATCAGACCTAGATAAGAGTACAATCATTATATATGCATGCAATATATGTATAGATCGTAGAAATGTGAAGTAATAATATAATATTACTGATAACCTTTTTCGTTTCGTAGACGCATTAGACATATCTACTTGGATTTCATCATCAATATCATTTCTAACCCACGTAACTTCACGATCAGCCGAAAACAACCCGTCTTTTGAAACAAAAGGTCGGAGCACTCTAAGTCTTCTCTCTTCTTCATCCTCATCGATGTCCTCCATACGATCCTCGAATTCTGGAATATCGTAAACATCTCTGGGTTTCCAACGGCATACGACACTCCATCCCGGATGCTTCAAGCACTGTGAGTAGTATACTTGGAACGCTTGGTTCGGAAAGATAAATGGATCGTCCTGACCGTAAAATCGAAGTGTGTTCACACTAGTCAATCCATATTCATCTTTCCAATGAGATTGTTTCTCCACTTATCTGTATCGGTTCGTGTATCGTACCAAATACACTGAAATATATAAAACGGTTCTGACCGTCCGGGATATTGGATGCCAAGTATGCAATTTAAGTATCCAAAATAAATCACACCATCCGATCCTACCGTCGCAATCCCACTATTTTGAGTGGTTCGAGATGTTTCTATATTCTTAACTTCAAATTTGTATTCGAGGACACCGAATCCTTTATAATATGCAACCTCCATACTAGGAAACTGAGCTAAACATCTTGAATCTCTCTCTAATGATGCAAACAAATTCGGATCGTGGATTTGACAAAACAAATTTTACAGCAAATATATAACGATATAAGTTTAGATTAAGACTGGTAGCAATAACATGTTATTCGAACAACTTACATGATCTGCAACCCAATCGCAAAAATTATCCTGATGATATTTTTCCAATCATTCATCATTCCAATCAGGATTCCCCTCACGTACCTCATCAATATGAATTTTGTTCCCAACAATCAATTATGATATTAATATTATATCATTTTATACACACACAAACACAAATATAACAATTAATCCAAAAAAACTTATTCTCTAATTTCTTTAAGACATACGCTATTGAGGAGGATAAACCGATATATCTTGTTTATAAACATAGTGTCTACTCTCTTATAATCAGCTTTACCATATGGCTCGTCATGAATTCTTCGAGACCGGTTAAGCTTCGTCTCAATGTTCTCGTCCAGATAGCGGGAAAAAAATGTGGTTATTTCATCTAGAAAATAATCTTGCATGATAGAACCTTCTGGTCGATTTCTATTGCGTATTTACTTTTTTAGAGTGTAGAGGTACCTAAAAAAATATGTTAAATAAATAAATACGGGCATATAGGACAACAATAATTTTAAAAAATGAGTGGAACAAAAAATTTCACGTACCTTTCAACAGGATACATTCATCGATATTGTACCGGTTTGGCAAACTTAGCCTCGGTTGCAAGATGAACCGTCAGGTGTATTGCGATATCGAAGAACGACGGTGGGAAAATACGCTCAAGCTTGCAAAGTATCAATGAAATAGAATTTTCTAAATTCTCCAGCATCATAACATCCAAGGTTTTAGCGCACAATTCTCTAAAAAAGCAACAAAGGTCATTGATTACTAGACCAACAGATTCGGGAAGGGAAGTCCTGAGGGTTAATGGAAGAAGGTGCTCCATAATAACATGGTGATCATGACTTTTCAGCCCATCGATCTTGCCTTTCACAATTTTTATCTTTTTGCTAAATGATCCTGAGAAACCTGTGGGAACTTTCAAATCATACAACACCTGCAGGAACCTTTTCTTCTTCGGTTGTGATATATGATACGCGGCATTGGAAAGTACAAACTTACCTGATTTACTCGTTATCGGTTTAGAATGCAATTCACTTTTAATTTTCCAGTCCTAAAGATCCATCCGAGCACGGAGATTGTCTTTCGATTTTCCGTCTTTACAAAGAAGCAAGTTGAGTACGTGCTCGGATACTCCCTTCTTTATATGCATGACGTGCAGATAATGACGCACAAAATTTGTTGACCAGTACGGAAGCTCGTAGAAAATGCTTAACTTGTTCCAGTAGGATGGTTTGACCTGTTTTGCCGGATCTATCCCGAAGGTCACATTATTGTAACCATCCTACTGAGCAATTACGTCCTCTCCGGACAATGAGGCTGGAGGCCTAAGAAACTCCTAATGATCATTAAAGTGAGCAGCGTCTAATCTGTAGGGATGGTCTAATGGCAGAAAATGTCGATGACCGCAATAACAAACCTTCCTGCTAAAATTCAACCATTTCGATGTTGTATATTGATGGCAATAAGGGCATGCTTTGTGACCATGGACAGACCAACCTGATAGCATTCTATACGCAGAAAAGTCATTAATTGTCTACATTAAAGCCGCACGCATTGTGAATGTTGTATCTGTGTTTGCATCGTAAGTCTCTACACCATCAATGAATAAAGATTTTAACTAATCGATCAGAGGTCGGAGATAGACGTCGATATTGTTTTCCGGTGAGTTTGGTCTGTCAATAAGAAAAGACATCATAAAAGAGGATTGATGTTTAGTCAACCAAGGTGACAGATTATAAACTATCATTACAACGGGCCATGTGCTGTGGCTTCCAGCCATATAGTTGAATGGGCAGAAGCCATCACTAGCGAGTCCGAGCCTGACATTGCGAGGATCACTACTGAATATTTTGTGCATCTTATCAAAATCTTTCATGCCAGTGAATCTCTTGGATGACTCATTTTTCCATCTTCGCTTGGAGAACCACGGTGATGCCAAATCATTGTCTCGACTGTTTTCTTGCACCTGAATAGCCTCTGCAGCCTCTGTGTTATGGGAAAGTATCGTGCTATCTTGACAGGTATATCGAGCTTCTTATAAGATTCTTTCGGCTTATACCTGACCTTTCCGCATGTTGGAAAATCTTTCAAATCTAAATTCTCTTTCCGGTACAACACGCAATTTTTAGGACATGCATGGATCTTCTCACACATTAGACCCAAATCAGACATCATCTTCTGGGTTTCGTACCAGCTGTCGGGTACGTTATTTCCTGGAGGCATAGAATCTTTCAGAAACTTCAGAAGCATCATGAATAACCTGTTGCTCCATCCATTTAGGCACTTAATCTGGAAAATTTGGGCGAACCATGATAGGGTGGAATACTTTGCATTCTCATAAATTGGTCTTCAGCATCATTCATGAACTTTTCATACTTATCCGCACGCGGTCCTTGACCCGAAGGAATGTCATCTTCGGTAGGAATACTATCACCGAGGGCAGCCTCTACCATATCCTCCATTTCTTGTCCTGAAAAGATGTTATCGTCTTCTTCTTCTTCTGCCACATCACTGTCTTCTTCTTCTTCTTCTGCCACATTTCCGTCTTCTTCTTGTCCTTCCCCGTGATATAACCAAGTTGTATAAAGTCTAGTAAAACCATGTTTAACGATGTGAAGTTCTACGATTTCTACCTTCTGCCAGAACTTATTCCCACATCTATCGCATGGACAGAAAATCTTCTCTAACATGATCTTATTATGTGCGCGTGCAAATTCAATGAAAGCAGCAACTCCTGCAACAAATTTAGATTGCATGCGTTGTTGCCAATCCACGTACATCCAGTCCTTAACTCTGATGCACTCATGGGTCATGTTAGACTGTATAACATATAAATTGTAGGTTATGGTAACTATATTGAGAAATATAAGAACGGGATGATTACCGACAAAGAAGAAAATCCGTAGAGACAAGTTTGTCGTTGAAAAGAATAAATTATTGATTAACAAAGTTAGATTTGAAGATACCCAAGTATTAGTTGTATTCTGTGTATGTGTGTTTCAATTTATGATTTCGCTTAGGTGTAGAGTTATTAGTGTGTATGTGCTTTATGTATGCGTTTGTTGTGTATTCGTGTTGTATGTGTGTGTTTCGGCTGTCGGGGGTAAGGCTTCTGTCCCATTAAGAATGTATGGAGCAGACACCCATTCGCTTGTGCTTTCATCCGTTTCGAGTAAATTCAAGCAGCACCTCCCCGCTGTTCTCCGAGTACACTGTAATAGAATAGATAATCATTTCAATGCTGTGAAACAACATTGAAATGAACATCTAATCTATCTTTGAATACGGAGAACCAGCGGAAAAGTACTGACAAAATAACTCGAAACGAATGAAAACACAAGTGAATGCAGGTGTTTTCTTTATACATTCCCAACTTGTCCACACTGGACAAATCTATCGGTTATCATATGATTGAATCTTCTCGTCACATAGACTACACGACGGTTGTTAGCACCGAACTATATCGTCCAATATTTAACAACATTTGTATAGTTCTATGTCATAACAAATATCGAACGTATGTTAACCGATAGACGGGGACTACGCCGCGCTTTGATTTTCACATATAAATATCGATGAGAATATGAAAGTTTCATATTATCATCGAGTATCATATATTGGTTTTAACTTGAACATTTAACTTGAATAGGTTTTACGTTTACATTTTGTTTTTAAGGGTTTGAAGTTTTTAGTTTAGGATAAAGTTTTCTTACGTTTACGGTAAAGTTTTACGTTTACGTTATCATCGAGTATCATACTGAAGGAACTAGTGCACTCTAAACCCTAACCCTAATTAACCCTATGTTAGTGATATATGCCCTAGAGGCCATTATTGTATCATACTGGTTTGTATATTACATAATGAAACTTGGGATATTCACAGTTGTATTAACAGTCTTGCTCAAAATGGTAGTATGCTACTTGGTTTGTTTCTACCTCAATATGTGCATGTGTTTCTTTTAGCATATTGCTTATACATATTGGTAGAGCCCTTAGGATCTTTACTTGATTACCAGCGTTGTGATGGCAGTCACACTAGTGGGGGCTGGGTAGTCTATAAGCACATCCTTATACAAGTCCCTAGTCGTAAGATTATCGAGACGGGGCATCGATACTCCGGAGTAGACTAGTGTATACGCTTCTCATCTCAGCAGGGAAGATGGTCTGTCCCACAGTCATTAGTACATCGTACTGGAGATAGTATGCAGGTGCTCATTGGGTTATGGTACACTGGACATGACTCGTCGGGAACTGCTAGTGGGTATTATACCTATCGTCGGGTAGCAGTTCCTAGGTGACATGAGTACAGCTTAGTCCGTCGAATTGACACTGCTACTTCGCCTCGAGTGTGTTCCCAATGTACTTTGATTACTACCCTACCACGGCTTAAAGGAGTCGTGCAAACAGGTAGTAGTTGGGTGCAGTCCCGAAGCACTTGGAGGCAGTGGCGGTTAGATAGGATTCGTCTCTCCCGGTATTGGGGGTTGATATCGCGCTGTGTTCGGAAAGTCATTACACAAAGTACCTGTCCAGGGCAAGCGAGATTTACTGGTAGGTTTTCCAGTAGTTTCTCAGGGTGTTTTGGACTACACCCCGACACGACTTATTACGCTATTAGGGGTCTGACGTTTACCGCCCCTAAGCCCGATATGCGATACTCTTAGACAAACAGACCGGATTGTACGGAGATTGTCACAGACAGGCTCAGTAGGAGTTCGGATGAGTTTGCTCATCGGTCTTCTTATCGACAGATACCTGGGTAGCTATTATATGCAGCTAGTACCGCTTGCGGCTTATGGTTAAACCCACTGCCAGCGTACTGTCGAGTCTTTAGAGTCCCACATAGAGGGTTTCCCTGCATCGGGCAAAAGATGTAGAGGCCGTATGGTTTTATGGCAGGGCTTCGATCACTTACATGTACTTGTGCATGTATGATGATCGGGCGGATAATACTAGTGGGCTTTGGTTTAAGCCGGATCCTAGTATTATATTGATGGATTATTTTCGTCTCATTGTATTCGTATTTTTCGGAATACGGATGATGGGCATTCTTGTAATTCTCTCAAGATTGCTTCCAGAAGGAGACACCTCATTAGGGTTTTTATCTTTTGATTAAAACAATTATGAGGTGGAGGAAATGAATTGTTTTTTATATGATAATTGAAGCATGGCTACTTGGTTAACTATTGAGGCAAAGTTTGACTTAGATATTTAGTGTGAGATATTTTTATGGGAGATATTTTTGTTTGCCAAATAGTCACAAGAAGAGCCATTGTAACGTTCTGAAAAATCGTTTAGGTGATATTTCCGATAATCGGTAAAATAACTGGTGTTTTCCGTAAAAACAAAGATATAATTATTTTTCAACTCAGACTTAAATATACCTATTCTAGCTATGTAATTGCTAGTATTTGGTATTTATTTGGTCACTAGTAAATTTCTAGTTTACTTAAATATTATCCTTAATTAATTATTTTTAATATTATTTTAAGTTTTCACTAATACATTTAATTAGTGATAATTACAGATGAGAATGGGTTAGTTACTCAAGTGTGAACCATGACAACTTAAAACCTAGTTTGTAATATATTTTCTCTTTTTCATTTTGCTTCCAAGGTTCTAGTAAATTCTAGGGTCAATGGGATTTGAAAATAAAATAAAAATAGAAATTGATGTGAGGTGCATTAATGAGGCTTGAGGGTTTTTATTTACTTGGAAATTCCCCCCTCCACACCCACACCTAAGTGCTGGCCGAAATCTGCAGTTGCAGCCCCCCATTTTCCCCACTTCACCACTTCATTTCTCCTCTAAAATAAAAGATAAAAACAATAAAGAAAGGAGTATGGTGTTAGATAATGAGGTATGGGCTTTTTCCTTGACTTCACAACCTCACACCACACCTCACATTCTCTCCCCCCCTCTCATTTCTTGTGGCCGCGCCTCCCATTCCTGTAGCCCCCTCCCCTTTTTCCCCACTTCATTTTGCATCAAAAAATCCCCAAAATCCCCTTAAAAATCCATACAAAATCCCACAAACTCTAAATCAAATCCTTACCCATTATTCCTTAGCCTATCTAGCATGGATCTTGGAGAAAAGAAGCTAATTTGGGAGGCTAAGTTGCATGTTAGCTCTACAAATCTTTGAGGTATAAATCCTAACCCCATGTTTAATTTGTTGCTATATTACTTTAAATCAACTTAATTAGGTATCTAAATGGTTCTAGTTGCCAGTTTAAGATTTACTAGAAAAGGGTTTGATTTTGAGTTAGGGTTTTAACCATCACCACTAGGTTAGCTAAGTGTAGTTGCTATCTAGTGGCTTAGTTTGGATGTTTAATTGTGATTGTGGCCACTAGATCGCTAATCCACGAGGTTTTGCACCAAAATTCCTTTGGGTTGCTTACTAGGTTTTCGGTATAATTAGACATTGGTTTTATTTGATGTTGTGATGATATATATATTAACTTCTACGATATATATTGTGTTATTAATGAGCGATCGGTACGATCAGGTTCTAGGTTTGGTGGTTATCTCGTATAGCGATCTTAGTTGAGGTTGTGGCGGTGTCGTACGCGTTTTGTGCACCAAGTGCACAATGTGTCTATCTTGTGGACGTTTATTCTTGCGTTTCATTGTCTTTGTGGTGGCTCAGGATATTTAGCCTTATGTATTGTGTTTGTGAAATTTTAGGATCGATTGCGGAAACTTCGGACGCTACTAGAAAAGGGAAGCAGGTGGTTAGACTTACCTAGATCGAGATCATCGGTGAGTAGATTTAACATCTACGGGGAAATCGTCCGTATGTCGTTATGCGTCAGGGATAGATATGATATTATAGTCACATGTTATACGCATATGAGTTGATTGTGCATGAGCATCATTGCATACTATTACTTGTTGTGCCTTGACTTAGTACCTATTGGACACTGCACCATTACTGACGGTTCATGATGCACGAGCACTAAATTGTATGCTACACACACACCATTGGTAATTGCCATGACACGCACAACATATACGCATATATGGTAGTGTGTTCGTTATTGACCTTGAGACATTGATTCGTGTTCTATTGCGCATAAGAAATGTATCATGCATACATACCTACATGTGTACACACATACCTTGCTATAGCTACATATACACCTTTATATGATTTTGCATTGATTTTGGAGATGGTGGGAACCGCATGATATTATTTACGGGATTCATTTAAAAGAGCGGTTTTTCTCTTGATATGCTCATATTATTGTTCTATGTTGCATACATCATATTTCATGGATTTACGCATTGAGATACGGATTTCATGTGATTTATGGATTTGAGAACCGTGGGGATATTTCAAGAATTATGCATTGTTTTTAAAACCCGGTTTCTCTTGATATGATATTTCGATGCGTCCACCATGAGTTTTCTCGGTTCTGAGACTTGTGTTAGATACCCGATTCGAGGTGCGGTAGGCACCGTCTGCGGGTATATGGTGGACCCGGTGAGGTACCCCGGGGCAAGAAGACTCGTATAGAAAGGCGGTAAGCCCGGCGGAGGGAATACTACCTACCGGTGATAGTATAGAACCCGACGGATATCCGGAGGATACCGTTTGGGAGTTATGACATGAGATATATTGAGGGCCGATCTGGGTATGCGACACCTGAGAGATGAGTATTTACGTGTCGTTGATGGACATGGGTTTTCATGATGTTTCGAGTGTCGAAGTTGGGCACTCAGGTTCCATGAGTTTTACAGATATGAGGGCCGATTAGGGTGACGGCGCCTGAGGTATTGGGATTTGGGGTGTCGTTAATGGACACCGGGATTTTCCACGATGATGATTCATTGATGATGTTATATTTTATCTCATACTCAGTATTTATTTGATATGCATTGTTTCATGTGTTTGTAGTACCTGATGGAGTACCTTGATCATGATTGTTGCATATCCATATTGCCATACTTATGCTATCAGATTACATATTGTAGATTATCGCTGTTCGTGTATACCTGCGATAATCTGTATGATGTTACTTACTATTCATGAGTTGGCAACTCACCCCCGTTGTGCCACAGCGTTTTGCAGGCTTGACCCTCACAGTAGTAGTGGCATGGCTTTTTATTGCATCTTTTTCAGCGGATACCGCTACGGTTGGCTGTGACCCTTTTTGCTGTAGGTTGGTTTGCGGTTATCCGTTTATGTTCATTGTATATCTCATTGTATCTAGTACTCTCCATCTACCACTTTCATGTATTGACTTAGAGACGAGTTGTGAGGACGATATTGTATATTTTGTGACTCTGGGTGTCATGCTCGTGTGAGCCGGCGTTTATTATGTAGTTTTACCTCTTTATGCTGTTTTCATTTATATGTTTGTACCCGTTTCGGGGCTAGTTTTTACGAAGGAGGTGCTGCCGAAATTTTTATGAAAATAAACTTAAGTTTTAAGATTTTTACTTGAGATTTCCAAATGTTTTTAATAATGTTTTACCACTTATTTCTTTTTATGGTTTAGATTTTTGGGTTTTCGGCTTACTTAAATTGCGTTACGCCTGTTGACGTCACGTGGTTTAAGTGCCGGTCACGTGCCTAATTTTGGGTCGTGACAAAGTTGGTATCAGAGCACTAGGTTTTACCTTTTGGAGTGTAGGATGACCTTGGTATGATGGAGTAGGTAACTTAAGCAGAGTGACGTAGCGTGTGTATGTTCCGCGGCATACTTACGACACGGTACTCCGCCTAAGTGACCTTATGACTTGTTGGTTGAAATTCCTTCCGTGATTATATACATCCTTGTGATTCGATTTCTATGTTCTTATCGAATCCTGTTTTCATTTCCAGCCATTATGCCGCCGAAGACTACGAGGGCGCAGAGAGCAGTCGCGAGAGCCGAGGTCAGGGTAGGCTCGTCGGAGATGAGGACTGACCAGAGCGGTACACCCGTTGTACAGGAGCAGGTTGATCCACCTACGACAGACCGTATTACTAGGCTAGAGGCCAGTATGCAGGATTTGCGCCAGATGATGGGGTCGTTGGTTGAGGCCAGTCGAGAGCAGCGACAGGAGGTTGTCCCACCTGTTACGGGGAATGCGATGGTGCCTACTTTCAGGAAGTCGTACTTGCAGCTATGGAGGTTATCACCGTATCATTATCTGAGTTCATGAGGCTGAAGCCTCTGGTCTTCACCGGCACCGATACAGCTGAGGACCCGCAGTCGTTTATTGATCGGATGGCCATGATCTGTCGTTCGCTGAGATGTTCCGACGTGCGATGGGTAGAGTTCGCGAGTTTTCGATTGGAGGGTCTTGCCCAGACCTGGTGCGAGTCTTTAGAGAGGGGCAGAGCAGCAGGTCTTTCTCCTATGACCTGGGCTGAGTTCGTGACGGTGTTTCTTGCCCGTTTTCTTCCGCAAAGCGTCAGGGATGCTCGAGCTCGCAGTTTTGAGTTGTTACATCAGACTTCGGGTATGACGGTGGCAGAGTACGATGTGTAGTTTACCCAGCTATCTGTGTATGCTCCATATTTGGTGGACACTGAGGAGATGCGGATCAAGAGATTTGTACGAGACCTGCTTACCCAGTTGTTCCTCGCTATCTGCTCCCAGCATTTTGACACATATGCAGCCGCAGTGGACGCAGCCCTATTGGTAGAGGAGCGCATTTCTGAGACTTCGATCATTCCGGAACCGAAGAGGATTCGTACCGATTTATCAGCGTGGAGGCAGTTTGGCAGAGGCCGCGGTGGATTCGCTATAGGTCGTGCGGGTAGCCAGAGCGTGAGACGGGGCCAGACATATAGTTTATACCCACAGGGTCAGCAGTCTTCGCCTGGATGTTTTGGGTGTAGCAGTCCCCATCACCGCATCAGAGATTGTACTAAGATACACCAGAGGGAGGCAGCGGTTCCACATGTTACCTTACCACCTTCCCCTCAGAGGGCGTTGCCTTCTACGCTTGTTGATGCTCCGCGTCAGACTTTTGCTCAGAGAGGTCGTGGTCGCGGAGGTTTTGCTCAGAGGGGACAGGGTGGTAGAGGCGGAGGACCGCCAGTTTCCGGTAGAGGGCAGGCTCGAGTATTTGCTTTGACTCATCAGGACGCGCAGGCGTCCAATGCAGTGGTTTCAGGTACTCTTTCAGTATGTTCCTTCGATGCACACGTTTTGTTTGATCCGGGATCTACACATTCGTATGTTTCTACACACTTCGTGCCGAGGTTGGGCAGAGAGTCGTGTTTGCTAGATCAGCCGCTTTTCGTGACTACTCCTGTTGGTGAGTCGTTTGTTGCGCGATATGTGTTTCGGTCGTGTGCCGTTCGTATTGGAGATAGAGATTCGTCCGTAGACTTGATCCTTCTTGAGATGTTGGACTTCGACGTTCTCCTGGGCATGGACTGGTTAGCTACTTGCTACGCGTCCGTAGACTGTCGTGAGAAGACAGTCAGGTTTTGTTTTCCCGGCGAGTCAGTTCTTGTTGTGCAGGGGGGCCGTAGTGCCGCCCCTCACAGTTTGATTTCAGCCCTTTGCGCTAGTCGGCTTTTGAGGAGGGGATGTCGAGGATTCTTAGCTTTCGTTCGTGATACCGGAGCCACAGTAGATTTGTTGGACCGAGTTCCTATTATGAGAGAGTTTCCCGACGTTTTCCCCCATGAGTTTCCCGGATTGCCGCCAGAGTGCGATATTGAGTTTTGCATTGATTTGATCCCCGGCACGGGGCCTATTTCTATACCGCCTTACTGGATGGCCCCGGAGGAGCTTAAGAAGATTAAAGATCAGTTGCAAGAGTTGCTTGATAGGGGACTTGTGCGTCCGAGTGTTTCTCCTTGGGGAGCTCCTGTTCTGTTCATCAAGAAGAAGGACGGCAGTTTGAGGTTGTGCATTGATTATCGTCAATCGAACCGAGTTACGTTGCGGAATAGGTATCCTTTACCTCACATTGACGATTTGTTTGATCAGCTTCAGTGCGCGGGACATTTTTCTAAGATTGATTTGAGATCGGGTTATCATCAGTTGCGGGTTCGGAATGATGACGTTCCGAAGACTGCTTTTCGTACGCGCTACGGGCATTATGAGTTTTTGGTGATGTCGTTCGGACTCACCAATGCCCCAGCAGCGTTCTTGGATTTGATGAACCGGATTTTTAGGTCGTTCCTCGACCAGTTTATTATTGTGTTTATTGATGACATTCTGGTTTATTCCAAGAGTCGAGAGGAGCATGAGCAGCACTTGAGGATTGCTTTGCAGACATTGAGAGAGCACCGGCTGTTTGCTAAATTCTCGAAGTGTGCCTCCTGGCTTGATAGTGTTGACTTCCTGGGTCATGTGGTTACGGGAGACGGTATTCGTGTGGACCCGAGGAAGATCGAGGCGGTACAGCTTTGGCCTAGACCTGTATCGGTGACAGAGGTCCGCAGCTTTTTGGGCTTAGCCGGCTACTATCAACGTTTTGTTCAGGATTTCTCCCGTATCGCTGCACCGTTGACCGGGTTGACCCAGAAGGGGGTTCCTTTTCTTTGGACCGAGGCATGCGAGCTGAGTTTTCAGCAGTTGAAGACTGCACCAGTTTTATCTTTGCCTTCTGGATCGGGAGGCTTTGTCGTTTACTGTGATGCTTCTCGAGTGGGGCTCGGTTGTGTATTGATGCAGCATGATAGAGTTATCGCTTATGCTTCCCGGCAGTTGAAGAAGCACGAGCAGAATTATCCCACTCATGATCTTGAGATGGCCGCAGTGGTATTTGCGCTTAAGATTTGGAGACACTACTTGTACGGGGAGTCGTGTCAGATTTTCATGGACCACAAGAGCTTGAAGTACATCTTCTAGCAGCGGGATCTGAATTTGAGACAGTTCCGTTGGATGGAGCTTGTGAAGGATTATGATTGTGAGATCCTTTATCACCCGGGCAAGGCGAATGTGGTAGCTGATGCTTTGAGTCGCAGGCCCGGGGGTAGCTTGTCCCAGTTGAGCGCAGTTCAGAGACAGTCTTCTGCAGATTGGCAGATCGTGTGTGACAGTAGAGTACAGTTTGAGTTCACTTCCACTGGGGGACAGCTTGCTCATGTCCGTGCCCGTCCACTTCTACTAGATTGTATTCGTGAGGCACAGCTCGACGATGTCCGTTTGTCTGAGATTCTTGAGCATGTTCGGTAGGGTCGAGATTCGGAGTTCTTGATTGATGACTAGGGTGTGCTACGTTTTGGGAATCGTTTGTGTGTACCTAATACCGATGGGTTGAGACGCGAGATCCTAGAGCAGGCACATCAGTCAGCTTTTAGTGTTCACCCAGGTTCCACCAAGATGTTTCGTGACTTGAGAGATATTAACTGGTGGGCAGGGATGAAGAGTGATGTTTCAGATTTCGTTTCGAGGTGCCTGACTTGTCAGCAAGTCAAGGCTGAGCATCAGAGACCGGCAGGAGAATTGCAGCCTTTACCCGTTTCGGAGTGGAAATGGGAACAGATCTCCATGGATTTCGTTGTGGGTCTACCCAGGTCCAGTAGAGGGTATGACTCCATTTGGGTGATTCTTGAATGGTTGACGAAAGCGGCTCACTTCCTTTCAGTGAAGACCACTTCGGTTATGCTCAGTATGCTCAGTTGTACATTGATAGGATTGTGCATCTGCACGACATTTCCACATGTATCATATCCGATAGGGGCACCCAGTTCACTAGCCGTCTTGGCAGAAACTTCAGGAAGCTTTGGGTACCTGATTGAGCTTTAGCACCGCTTTCCATCCGCAGACCGATGGTCAGTCAGAGTGGACTATACAGACTCTGAAGGATATGCTTCGTGCGTGCGTGCTTGATTTTGGTGGCAGTTGGGATCGTTACTTGCCGTTGATAGAGTTCTCCTACAATAAAAGTTATCAGGAGACGTTTCAGATGGCACCTTTTAAGGCTTTGTATGGTAGAAAGTGTCGATCGCCAGTCTGTTAGACCGAACTCAGCGAGAGCAGGATATTGGGACCCCAGCTAGTTCAAGAGACTACGGAGAATATCCAGTTGATTCAAGATAGGATGATAGCAGCCCAGTGTAGACATAAGTCTTATGCCGACCGTCGTCGCAGGTTCGAGTTCGCAGTGGGGGATCATGTATTCCTACGGATTTCTCCGATGAAGGGCGTAATGAGATTTGGGAAGAAAGGGAAACTTAGTCCATGATTTGTAGGTCATTTTGAGATCCTTGAGCGAGTTGGTACCGTTGCCTTTCATTTAACACTTCCGCCCAGTTTCCCAGATGTTCACCCCGTGTTCCGTGTGTCGATGCTCCGCAAGTACCTTCATGACCCTTCTCATGCGATTCAGCACCAGACAATCCAGCTAGAACGCGACCTTTCTTTCACCGAGCAGCCGGTGGTCATTCTGGATCGGCAGGTGAAGAAATTGAGGTCAAAGGTTATACCGTCCGTAAAGGTTCTTTGGCGTGGCCCGAACAGCGAAGAGGTCACCTGGGAGACCAAGGAGGAGATGAGGAAGAAATATCCCTATCTCTTCGAAGGTACGCGTAGTTAAAATTTTAAATTTGGGGACCGAATTTCTTTAAGGGGGGAAGATTGTAACGTTCTGGAAAATCGTTTAGGTGAAATTTCCGATAATCAGTAAAATAACCGGTGTTTTCCGTAAAAACCAAGATATAATTATTTTTCAACTCAAACTTAAATATACCTATTCCAGCTATGTAATTGCTAGTATTTGGTATTTATTTGGTCACTTGTAAATTTCTAGTTTACTTAAATATTTTCCTTAATTAATTATTTTTAATATTATTTTAAGCTTTCACGAATACATTTAATTAGTGATAATTACAAATGAGAATGGGTTAGTTACTCAAGTGTGAACCATGACAACTTAAAACCTAGTTTGTAACATGTTTTCTCTTTTTCATTTTGCTTCCAAGGTTCTAGTAAATTCTAGGGTCAATGGGATTTGAAAATAAAATAAAAATAGAAATTGATGTGAGGTGCATTAATGAGGCTTGAGGGGTTTTTCTTTACTTGGAAATCCCCGCCCACACCCACACCTAAGTGCTGGCCGAAATCTGCAGTTGCAGCCCCCCCATTTTCCCCACTTCACCACTTCATTTCTCCTCTAAAATAAAAGATAAAAACAATAAAGAAAGGAGTATGGTGTTAGATAATGTAACATTTCAGAAAAATAAAATATTATTTTTGGGAATTTTTATAATTAAATAATAAATATTATGAATATTTTAATATGGCGGTATAATTAAATACCGATAAATTGGGAAATATTTGGAAAATTATAGGAATTACTGAAATGAGAGCGTTTTATATGATTTAGGCAAATTATAAATTTTTATGATTAATTATATTCCATTTTAATGCTAATCGCGATTAAATATCACTAATCGCGCATTAAGCTTGAATTGTGCACATGACATGCACCATGTCACATTTTAGCACTTGTTACATTGTTATCATGGCTTTTTCTTTATTTTCATGCATGGTTGTTGTTTTAAATGAGAAGAGAAAATAGAAAAGAAAAAGAAAAGAAAAAGAAAAGAGAAAATGGAATAAAGAATAGAGTATGGGCATGAGAGAGAAGAGAGAGAGGTGAGGGGTCAAGTTGACCAAGCCCCATTTCTTCTTTCATTTGTTTTTCTTCATCATTTTTCCCTCCTCCATCACCATGGCAGCCCTCTTCTTCTTCCCTCCTCTATCACCTCAAAACACCCCCAAAACAACATCAAAATTTCATCCCCGCTTCATTAAAAACATGCACAAGCTCACTACAAGCACTTTGGACCAAGAAAGGATGGATTTTGAGCACTTGGGGCAACTCAAGAAAATTCTTGAGTTGCCAAATGCGGTACTTTCCTTACCATTAGAGTAGTATTACCTTTACTTTAGCATCCATACATGTTTAGTGGTGTTTTAGTGAGGGTAAATGAGGTTTGAAAATTCCTAGAGAGGGTTGATGAATTTTTGAGTTGTGGTTGTGCTAATGAGCCTTATTGGTGACCTTAAACCCCCCATGGTGCTAAAACCTGGACCAAACCAGTGACTTAACCCAAATTACAAGTTTCATATCGATATGTCGGTTTTGTGTGTAAATTGAGGGTGCAGGGAATCTGGGATACCCTGGGACTTTTACTGGAAAACCAAACAACTTCAGAGACCTAGTTAGAGCACTACGAGACCACCCTGCCAAAACGAGACCCCAACTCCCCACCCAAACTGAGGAGGCCGGATTTCAGGGGGTAGTGGCCGGCCACTCTGTGGATTTTGGTGCCCAGGTTTCTTCTGTAGATCATATACACCCTATATATCACCCCAGTACTGTTTGTGCACCTTGTTTTCACCTGAACAAAAATCTGGGACCATTTTATTGGGTTGCTGCTTTGAATTCCTCGATGTTTATGAATTCATGTTTTGGTATTTGTGTTTTGTATCGGTCACTTGACGTTTGTACGTCGATATCGGGTGTTTTGGGGCTCTTTTGTGTGAGTAGCCTATATGTTTTGACCTATGTGAGATTCGTGTGTCATTTTGATTTTGAATTGGATTTTAATGCGGCACGATACGTTATAATATGTAGGTACCGTCACGAGGACTTCGAGACGACAAGCAAGCGTGTGGCGACATCGGCATCGGCAAGCGAAGATCAAGGTGAGTAGATATATATCTACGGGGGAAGTCGGGTGGATGGCGTATAGCACCCCCGCAGTTCGTAGTGTAGTTTATGATAGATATGTATTTATATATACAAATACGGGTTATATGAAATGTTACTTATTAGCAAGAAGATTTTAGAACAGCATGTGTTAGTTATAGTGTAATTGGTAGAGAACGTTTTTAGTAGTTTAGTAGTCGCGAACCCTAGTGTAATGATTTGCATACACGCACACACACACTCGCATACATTTTACTTTCTTGTGCGTATATGGGGATATGTACACACACACACACACACAGGTATGGGACTATGTATATATATATACGTATACATATACATGGATGATGAGGATAGTATATGGTATTTGGAGATGAGTCGATGAGTTTGGGCATGGTGCCACGAGATCGGTGATATGATTTGGTTCGTATTATGAGATACGACATGAAGTTATAGCGAGTCTTTAGGCGATGTGTTTTCATACACACGCATATATATATATATATATATATATATATATATATATATATATATATATATATATATATATATATATATATATATATATATATATATATATATATATAGAAGGTATCGATATTGTACTAGACTTAGATCAGTACCCCAATTCACGATATGTGATGATAAGGATACCAGATAAATAATGAGATAAATGTGATATTCGACCCGTACCCAGATTTGGGATGCCGTACGATGGATTTACCGTACGAGCTATATTGATGATAGATCCGCACTCTTGACTCGAGAATGTCATATTATATATTGTATCATATGTGATACTATTGAGGCGGGATCACCGACTATTATATATATATATATATATATATATATATATATATATATATCGACTCAGACTTAGGTGGTTTTCCTTACCCTTTTGATCAGTCCGTTAGTTTAGTCCAGTAGTTTACTTGTAGATGTTAGACTAGAATCGGGTCTTACCTATTTCAAAACTAACGAATCGTGAGTATTTTAAAGACAGGCCAAGGGATTCTACGGATATTTCAGAGGACGTACCTTTTCTTAAAAACACCGTAGCCCTATTTTCTAAACACCACGATTCATGTTATTTCAAACGCCAAAACTGTATGACCCATATATGTTAATGTAGATTCCTTATTGTTGCATTTACTATTCATTTCGGTATATTCGGTATTGCTGTGTTTAGTATTCATTCTTTGTTTATCCATGTTGTTATCATCGCATTGCATGTTTATTGTGTACTTTAGTGATTATGAAACCATGCTGTCAGGACACCAGCACCATTACCGATGATGCGTATGATCCACGTACACCTGCTTGCCGGCTCACACACATCATCATCGGTAATTGCCATGTCACGTACACTTTAGAGAATATTAATTCATTGATATCGCTTGTTAGTCCATAGTTCCGATATATCATCACTGTGCTAGTTTAGATGTTGCATTTATTATTGTGATATTTCATGCATATTTACATATTCATTTGTCATGCAATATTATAGGGGCCAGTCTGGATTGCCGGAGTCCAGTATTCATTATTATTGATTCTTCATTTTGGATTTCGGAGTTTTCCATGAGATTTCTGGATTTGGAGAAACCGCAAGATTTATAAACTCATTTTCATTTCAAAAGATAAAAAGTGCGATTTTCTCATGTTATGATTGAGATATGTCCACCATGAGTTTTCTCGGCTCTTGAGCGATATCATACACCCGATTCGAGGAGGAAGAGGAATCGTCTGTGGGTGCATGGTGGACCCGGTGCAGTACCCCGGGACGAGAAGGTCGCAGATGATGGCGTTGAGCCTGAGACAGGGGAGCACTACTGACCGGTGATTTTTGTTGCGCCAGGGCAGTGCCCCGGCCGTCTATCCGAGGCCAAAATGCGGAATCAAAATTTTTTCTTAACTTTAAACTGGCGCTACCGCGGACAATATACCCGGATCGTAACCATTAACCGATACTAGCTAACTAGAGATAGGGTGAGAGATATACCGAGCGATCCGTGTCTTTCGGTCTTCTCGTCGTCGTCCCGATCTCTCGCGGAATCACCATTCGTCGTCTTCTCGTCGGAAAGGGCACCACGAAGCCGGATTCTTTTACGGGCTCCCACCTCTGGACCGAGGCAACTCGGGCGCGAAGTTGGCTAGCCGACGCGTCCAAGAAGTGCTGTAGGCTAGTGTAGAATGGTTGTCTCATTTGGGATAGTTGTTGCCTTTGAAGATGATGGAGGAATCAAGATAAGGAAAAATGGTGCTTGCATTTTCCTAGCAAGAAATGAGATCAAGAAAAATGCCACACTAAAAATGAAAACCCTCTCATCCTCTCTCTAATGTGGCCGGCCTCATCTAAGAATGGGAGGGGAGAAAAAACAACACAAGAAGGGAGGTTAGTATAGGAGATGCAAAAGGGTGACCACATCAAAAGTAAGCTTCACATCAAAAGGTAATGATAATTCTCTCAAATCAATTTCTAATCCTTTCATATCTTAATTAATGCAAAGGAAAAGAATAAGAAAGCATCTCATGATTATGAACCATCATGAAACCCCACAAATGCAAGAAACCCCCTCCACAAATGTTATTTGCAAACTTGCAAATAACCCCCTCCATCGGAAAAGTCCGGCCGGGAAAGAACAAAGGAAAACCGGCCGGAACGGAATGCAAACTGGCAACTCCAGAAAACTGGTCCTGTAATAAATTACAGGAAAACCCCGATACTGTGCATACACACCCGCATCTGTATTCCTACGGGATACAAATGCAATGAGACAAAATCTACACTGTACTAAACTAGGATCCGGCTTAAACCAAAGCCGGCTAGTAATATCCGTTCGATCCTGATCCGTGCTATACCGCACGTATCTGATCGAACCTTGCCATATAACTATACGGCCTCTAGTACTAACCGTCCGATCCTGATCCGTGCAATACCGCACGTATCTGATCGGACCCTGCCATATCTCCATACGGCCTCTACAGCGTTTCGCCCGAAACTTTGAGTAACTGTCTGTGTGGTGGACTCTAAAGACTCGTCAATACTATGGCTGTGGATTTAACCACTAGCACATCAGAGGTATTAGCCAATACGTGACGGGCCACCAGCTATTGACCAAAAGGGACGTCGATGAGCGAACTCATCCTGACACCCTACTGAGCCTGTCAGTGACAATATCCGTACAGTCCGGTCCGTTCGTCTATGAGTATCGCATGGCGGGCCTAGGGGGTTGGTAAAAGTCAGACCCCCAAAAGTGGTACAAGTCGTGTCGGAGTGTAGCCCAGAACACCCTGAGATACTACTAGAATACCTACCAGTAAATCTCCTGCCTCGGCCGAGGGCTTTGTGTAATGGCTCTCCTAGACACAGCGCGACCTCACTCCCAATACCGGGAGAGACGAACCCCTGCAGATCCGCTCACTGCCTCCATGTGGCTCGGGACTGTACCCAACTAAAACCTGTTTGCACGACTCCTTTGAGCCGTGGTAGGGTAGTAATCAAAGTACAGTGGGAACTCACACGAGACAAATGACGATCTCAGGTCGATGAACTAACCTGTACACATGTCACCAGGGAACTGCCATCTGTCGTCTGGTATAATCCCAACTGGCAGGTTCCCGGCGAATCCTGTCCGGTGTACTCATAACCCAATGAGCACCTGTATACATCTTAGGTGAACCAACTGACACCAGTGGCTTGTGAGACCGGCCACCGCCCCTCGTCGGGGTCTCGACTGTATACACTAGTCTACTAATGGAGTATCGATGCCCTGTCTCGAAACTCCCACGACTAGGGACCTTTTAAGGATGTGCTTATAGACTACCAGCTCCCACGTATATGATCTCCCTCATACTGCTGGCAGTCAAGCAAGAATCCTAGGGGCTCTATCAACGTGCAATAGCGACCTGTCTGGTCACCTAAAGCAGTACACGATGATAAAGGTAAACCAGATAGCATACTATCATCTCAAGTAAGACTGTCCTACCGGGACAGGTCCTCCCTCAATCATTGCAATCACGTGCCTGTGATCCAATAATTGACTCTGAGGGCACAATCTCCAACAATCTCCCACTTGCACTCAAGGCTAATTATTCCGATGTCGCGTACTCACAGCCCGTGTGATACCGAACACCCAACTCCTCTACTAGTCAGTCTCACAAAACTCGTTTGCGAAAATATTGCGTTCGAGGAATAGCCTCAGTGAGTGGATCCGCCGTGATGTTTCTTTCTATGTCTCTCTATATCTCAAGTTCGCGGAGAAAGCCATCTCCCGAAATGAGCAATACCTGTCTTAGAATGTGTCTGTATGTCTGATGGGACCTAGCTCATAAATGAACTCCAAATCCAAACTTCTTAGACTGTATCGTGAACTGAACTTAATCAGTATCCTGCGCCATGCCTCCCTCAGTATTGCCTTGGACCACCTGTCCAAAATAATGCCCCTCATCAGAAGGAAAACTATAACTCTGACAACCTGTCTGTCATCCAGGTCACCTTGGAAGCCTGGAATGATAACCGTCTCCTAAAGGAGGCTGCCGTTATCAATTCCCTAGAACATCAACTTATGTTCTAAAACTGCTTCCGATTGTTTCTCCATGATTGGATGAATATCAACTTATTGCACCTACTACAAGAACGACATCTGGTGTGGTACATGACATCTCATGATTGACTCAATTGCCTGAGCAAGTGATCTGCCAATCATGCACATCCTCTCCCCTTTAGTCTGTAAGACACCTTTAGAGAGGGTGACTCCATTACCTGCAGGTATACTACCGTGCCAGGAGTCGTCCATTCTAAATACTCATAGAATGCTGTCAAGTACCCTAATTGGGAAACCACCCAAATCCAGATCTAATACCATAGATCTAGTAACCAGTATGTCTGATATAATATCCACGTCCTATGTGGAGAAACTACTGTGTGACAACCAAAGTATAACCGATCGTAGTATAGGAATATCACTTCCTACTCTGTGTATGTCATCCAAATACCATAACATCACACCCTACTACCTTCTTAACAGATCCATCCTGTTATTCTGATGAAGTCAAACCTATGACTATCACATCAGAAATAGATGATCTATCTCCGCTATATCTGCTTTAGTCTATAAATAGACATAAGCCTCTTGCCCACTGTGCTTCCGTTGCTCCCACTGACTACGACAACCCTCTGGCAGAGTCATATAGACGTACACTTCTAAAGCTAGTTTAGAACGACGCTATACTCATCCTTCTACCCGGTCTCTCAGTCTGGAACAACAGCAATGGCAAGTCTGGGTAAACAAGAACCTCCCCGCCACCGTCCTTGAGCATACCGAAGTACCTCTCGGGTGCCTGAGGTTACCCACCATATCTGCGGAGTGGTCAGTGGAATGTCAATCCAGATTGAATCTTTAGGTTCTTATCAAATCTTCAGTAATCGTTTGCGGTTCTGGAATCACTTCCAGTTCTACCATACTCCCATTACTGTTTTCTGAAAAAATCCATTTCTTTTAAAAATGTGGCGAGTGAAGAGCAATATCACTATTGATCTTCCAGATGGTAGAAAGTCAACCCTCGTCATAGCCTGGGTCAACCCACAAACAGCCATTACAGAAACGTGCCTTGAGTTATCCGGAGTCTGGTTTTAAGCATAAGCCGGACAACTCCCCATACCTTAACAATGTCAAGATATGAACTGTTCTATATCCAATACAGAAACAGAGGCACTGATTTAATTGAACCAGATTCAAATCATGCAGCTGTCTCCAGTGCATGTCAACTAAATGGAAGGAGGCCGATCAGTGTTACTCAACTTAGGAGTACTTCCAATTATGAGTAACCTGAAAGAGAAGCAAGTTCTCTTAATCATTACTATTAACTGAATACCATTCACAAGTATCTACATCTTCGATCACCTTGAAGAATCTCGATACTTGCAACATCTGGTTCTCTACTTTATTCATACACCTAAAACTTCTCAAAACTTAGACCCTGTGTTTCAACGAAACACGTGTCTAAGAACTAGAGAAGTCATAAGTAAATAGAATGTAGTACGAGGACCAACCCCTCTGTCCTATTGGACACTGGACAACATACAATACTCTGTATAAGTCCCCTGAGTGTAATAACTCATTCACTGTGTGTCGTAGGTTGAAAACTGTACTTATGGTTAAGAAGAATTACACCGCCGTTTAATGCTCCTTACCTAACCATCCACTGATATAGGTAAATGTCATAGACATAATTTCAAAAAGGTACATCTCACTCTATAAAAATAGACGTACAGATATATCAATTTGAAATTGGTGCATAATAGCGGATATTCAAAACTATATATTTGCCGTCCGGCAAACAACCCAGGTGACTTCCTTAAATATCACCAATTACAACGAATTCCGATATAATGAGGATGATCACCTAATTCCCAATAACTTACTCCCACTCATCATTTGTAAAACCATACAGATGTGAGAATCATACCTGGTAAATACATACCCTGGAGCAAGTGTCTAATTGGGAAATCAGTTTTCTTTTAACAGTACACAGTGAAACTGAAACATTGAAATGTTTCGATGGGGTATCCCGGTATTCCTAGTAATGCCTCTTCCATTATCCAGATTCACAACTATAACCGTATAATTCTTTGCCATCTCTCCAAATCCCTTTATATGTCTTTAGTCATTACCTTCTGCACACCCCTTTAGGCCAAATGGTTTTCTTCCTTCCCTACCGTTCGGCACCAGCCTATGGTTTGGAAGAAGACTATCCAATAAGCATAAAGGGTGTACTGTCCTAATCCTAGGAGCACTCGCAATGCGAGAGAAGGTGAAGATAAAAGACAACCGAATGAACCTTATTCCTATTTCTCCTGAACCAGAATCCATCCCCGAACTGGAACAAGTTCCTTTCGAGTTCGTATATAACCATACGATGGATTATCCAATAAACTTGGGATCTTCGTAGTGATACGGAGTGTCCTGGAGAAATACAAAGGTGATTTAGGATTGACGAAGAAATATTTGGTATGGTCATGAATAGCAGTCGCAATTTACTTTGCCCTCTTACCAATCCCTTTATATGTCTTTACTTAATACCTTCTGTACACCGTTTAGGCTAATTGGTATTCTTCATTCCCCACCGTTCGGCACTAGCCTAAGGTTTGGAAGAAGACTATCCAATTTGCCTAATAGGTGTACTATCTCCTAAGCCAAGAAGTACTCGCAATCTGAGAGAGAAGGTAAAAGGAAAAGACAACCGAATAGTCCTATTCGTTTTCTCCAGAACCGGAAACCATCCTCGAATTCCTTCGAGTTCGTATCTAACCATACGATGGTTTTGTCCAATGGAAGTGGACGTTCGTAGTAATACGGGGTGTCCTGGAGAAAAGGGTAAAAGTAGGAGTGGCAATGCGGTTTGCAACTCTGACAATCCAAAAACCAGTGTTAAGAAGGTTCGGTCAACTTGGTCACTGAGTCATAGTCTTAGGGTCGGGTCAATGGTCGTTGCCGAAGAGAGAGAGAAAAGAAACACTCAGCGTGCACTCTAACCTAGATCAGAATGGTTATCACTTTATCTAATCAGGAAACCTCCCACTTGTTCATATCAGATTTTTGCATTTTCATACCGCCCAATTTTTGTCACATTGCATATCGGTAGATACTCTTGAGCCGTGTTTGCTAGTCAATTGCAGGATACAGGTTCTCGGTTCTAAAACGGTGAAATTCATGGAAAACACGACAAAATCCGGGTTCCTGCCAACCACTGAGAAAACACGGTCTCCGCTCGTCATCCGTATGTTGCCAGATACCAGTTTAGGAAGACAAAATGTCAAATCAATGTCACCTTCATGCACAAGGCTCAATGGCAACAACAAGTTCCAAGAAATCTATACGGAGCTCGAGGCAATCATACCAAATCTTGACAAAAAGTCCACCTTTCCCTCAACAGAAATTCTGGAAAATTCGTGAAGAAATTATGAAAAAATACAGATACCAGAATAAAGGGCACAGAGGACCAGGAAACCACAGCAAATTGGGGGGCCCAACTCAACCAAAGGGCCGCGGATCCGCGGCCAAAGGGGGGTCTGGGCCGCGGATCCGCGGCCAAAGGGGGGTCTAGGCCGCGGATCCGCGGCCGTATGGGCGCCGCATGTGCAGGGATTTTGGGGGTATTTTGGTCTTTTCGTTTTTGTTCTGGTGGTTGCCCTAGGTTTCCATCCTCCAGCCTATAAATAGCCCAGAACTTTGTGAAGGAAAGGGTCCATTCTTGTATTTTCATTTTGCAAAGTGTAGTTGTGTTTCTTCTTCCTCTTCTCACCTCTTCTCCATTAAACTTGTAGTGAGCTTGTGAGTGAAGAGTGATGAATAAAGAAGAACCATTTATTATCATGCTTGTCTTTTTATTTTGTTAACTGTTGTAATTTTAATTCGTTAAGTAGTTGTTGTTATTTTCTTGTTGTTTCTTTCTTCTCTCTTTTTCTTTATCCTTACATACGACAATGATGCTTACGCTCGATCCTCGCCAAGGTGAGGTCGCAAATAGCTAGTCGTATTCTTCTAATCTCTTTCTTTCTATCTTCCTCTTTTGTTTTGTTTTATTTTTCCGTATCATGATGTTTGAGTAGTTCATTCTTGTTAGGGTAGGATAAGGGAAGTTTGAGAGAAGGAAATCTCTCTCACTCTTTCCTTGCCCAACAGCTTAAATCGACTCCCGTTAATTGAACCACAATCCGCTCCTTACGGCACCCTATCCTACATGATAGCGGTGATTCCGTAGTGAGACCGGTTGTGGTTGAATTAACCGGAGGTTATGGCTAAGAGCCAAGAACGGACGGACAAGCACCAAAAGGAAGGACTTATGAGTTGGAAAGCCTAGCTTATACTCGCAAGTTCCTTCCTAGTCGTGCTAATCCCCGTTGTTGCCGATTACCGTAACACCGATATTAAGAGGGGCAACGAAAGATGTGAAGACTCCTAACTCAAACTAACCTAATCCTAACCCTAACAAGCTCTCTTTAAAATATCAACTCAACACTTAGATAATCACAAACAAAATCTGAACTCTCGGACTTAACTCGTTAAAACACATTGAAAAAGACTCCCATCTTCCTGCGGACGACCCGTACTCAACCGGCTAGCTATAAGCGAAACCGTCTTGATTGCGGTATTTAACTAAAACTTGAACAAGCAAAACACCTAACAATCACCACTGTAACCTCAAATTCTTCCCCAAACCTGAAAGAAGAATTAGCCGGGATCACCCGAGGAGTAAACCAACTCATCAGTGGGAATCGGGACCCAACTATCATCGCATGATAACGTGACGGAATCCACTCACGTCACCACACTCCAGAAGGTATGCGCATGCCTGGCAAGTTTCAGTTTCTTTAGAAACTCCCGATATGATTTTTACCCCTAGGACCCAAGTGACCTTGACAATGCCAACATATCAAAGAGTCCTAGTCAAGTTCAACCCGTCATTATCTTGATTGCGTTAAACCCACCCGTACGAGTCCTTGACAATGCCAACATAACTGTACGACTGTCCTAACCAATCCACTTATCCATGCGACAGAAAAGTATTACACAGCTACCGAACACTACGCCTCGGCAATGCACGACATACGTAGCACGAATATTAAGCAATACTAATCTGAAATGACGGAGGGCTACGGATGGTTTTTGGCGAAAAACCTTTTACCGTAATGAACTTGATATCGTTGAAGGAACTGCATAGCTTTTATAAAAATATAGTGACGAAAACCCTTTGCTAAAGAGGTCACTCCCGGTGAAGGGATCTCGGCTCTTTCCCCGTAGAATGAGGTGCAGGATATTCCAACTGAATACCACGATGCAAAGCAAAAAGTAATCGGCTATAGTGAAGTTATTGCCCTGACGCAAACTTCTGTCCAAGGGGTCATTCCCGGTGAAGGGATCTCGGCCCTTGCCTTGTCGACTGAGGAGCAGGATATTCTAACTGAATACCACTATGCAAAACAAAAGAGAACGCCCTTGCAATAACAGCTTTTTTTGAAAAATTGTTCCAACAACATCAGAATAGGTTTGTTTATCTTGCATTGATCCGAATCAACGCAGTCCCATCAATTGATCACACCACAAAGAACGAAAATATACTGATGTACGTATATGCCATCCGCATTCGCCACTGGGTCCCGTCATTACCCGTTAGGTTAGCTAACTAACGACAGAGCGGGGACTAGACTAGCGCGGATGCAAAACATTTACAACATCTACTAATATATATATACCAATATATTATATTCGCTCAAGGCGTGATAAAATGCAACATCACAGAAATGTACAGCATCACAGAATAATACAGATATCTGGGATCCCCGGGTTTCATAGAGCCGCTACTGAAACCCGACGTTCCCCTGGTCGTGTGGATAGCCTGTGCAATGAAATCCTAGACCCCTACGGGCGCGGCAAGTCACCCGCCAAGACCTGAAGCGAGCCAGTCCCCTCCAGCACCGTGAATGGACCACCCAGCACTTCACGGAATCCGGTAACTTGGGCACCCCTCCTGGGTCATCCTGTACCCCCTACGAGTGCGGCGAATAGCCCGCCAATCCTAGAGTGAAGCCCCCTCCGTCTCAATGCCATGAGATGCGGGCCCGTTGCCCTCTAGAACCCGGCTATCCGTGCACCCCACCTTGGGGTAATCCTAGTACAGAAAGTAAAATATACATACAACGGGTACATCGACCGCAACCTGGTCGTGCCCCAAAAGAATAATACAAACAGGCAGTGACGGCAGTCCACATGTCGGACGCTCGCCCCGCAATATCAAATGTACATATATAAACAAAACTGTACTACCACTGCAACCAGGCTATCCTCACGACCGATCCGCAACATCACAGCATAAACACAGAACATCAACGTGAATGTCACGTTCGCAAATCCGTCTAAAAGGGCTATAGCAGTTAGACAGGATTTACCGATCGAGTGACATTCACAGTCGCAGATATAATGTAAATACTGTGAACTAATGTATTTAAAATATCCGATCGATCAAAATTACCAAGTGGGCCCCCAAGTACTACTGTAGCACATCAAGAAATTCTGGGCCTAAACATAATATTCCAGAAACCCTATTTTCACCCCAGAAGCCTACTGGAAAAATTCGACACATCGATCACTCCATACTGCGGCGGAACCGCGGCGCCAAGTGGGGTTTGGCCGCGGTTCCGCGCTCCCCTTGAAAGATCATGGTCTCGAATTTCTCCAGAATTCTTAGGACTTCCAGTACATCAGTTTTCTGCAACCTGAAAAATTTTTAGAGCCCGGAAAAATTCGACAGAAAACTGATGTGAAGAAAACGCGGTTTTGGAATTTTTGTTCGATTGGAAAAGTAAAACACACTACAACAAGCTAGGCAAGGTTAATGGCGTGGCTCTGATACCATGTTGCGCCACGGCAGCGCCCCGGCCGTCTATCCGATGCCAAAATGCGGAATCAAAATTTTTTCTTAACTTTAAACTGGCGCTACCGCGGACAATATACCCGGATCATAACCATTAACCGATACTAGCTAACTAGAGATAGGGTGAGAGATATACCGAGCGATCCGTGTCCTTCGGTCTTCTCGTCGTCGTCCCGATCTCTCGCGGAATCACCATTCGTCGTCTTCTCGTCGGAAAGGGCACCACGAAGCCGGATTCTTTTACGGGCTCCCACCTCTGGACCGAGGCAACTCGGGCGCGAAGTTGGCTAGCCGACGCGTCCAAGAAGTGCTGTAGGCTAGTGTAGAATGGTTGTCTCATTTGGGGTAGTTGTTGCCTTTGAAGATGATGGAGGAATCAAGATAAGGAAAAATGGTGCTTGCATTTTCCTAGCAAGAAATGAGATCAAGAAAAATGCCACACTAAAAATGAAAACCCTCTCATCCTCTCTCTAATGTGGCCGGCCTCATCTAGGAATGGGAGAGGAGAAAAAACAACACAAGAAGGGAGGTTAGTGTAGGAGATGCAAAAGGGTGACCACATCAAAAGTAAGCTTCACATCAAAAGGTAATGATAATTCTCTCAAATCAATTTCTAATCCTTTCATATCTTAATTAATGCAAAGGAAAAGACTAAGAAAGCATCTCATGATTATGAACCATCATGAAACCCCACAAATGCAAGAAACCCCCTCCACAAATGTTATTTGCAAACTTGCAAATAACCCCCTCCATCGGAAAAGTCCGGCCGGGAAAGAACAAAGGAAAACCGGCCGGAACGGAATGCAAACTGGCAACTTCAGAAAACCGGTCCTGTAATAAATTACAGGAAAACCCCGATACTGTGCATACACACCCGCATCTGTATTCCTACGGGATACAAATGCAATGAGACAAAATCTACACTGTACTAAACTAGGATCCGGCTTAAACCAAAGCCGGCTAGTAATATCCGTTCGATCCTGATCCGTGCAATACCGCACGTATCTGATCGAACATTGCCATATAACTATACGGCCTCTAGTACTAACCGTCCGATCCTGATCCGTGCAATACCGCACGTATCTGATCGGACCCTGCCATATCTCCATACGGCCTCTACAGCGTTTCGCCCGAAACTTTGAGTAACTGTCTGTGTGGTGGACTCTAAAGACTCATCAATACTATGGCTGTGGATTTAACCACTAGCACATTAGAGGTATTAGCCAATACGTGACGGGCCACCAGCTATTGACCAAAAGGGACGTCGATGAGCGAACTCATCCTGACACCCTACTGAGCCTGTCAGTGACAATATCCGTACAGTCCGGTCCGTTCGTCTATGAGTATCGCATGGCGGGCCTAGGGGGTTGGTAAAAGTCAGACCCCCAAAAGCGGTACAAGTCATGTCGGAGTGTAGCCCAGAACACCCTGAGATACTACTGGAATACCTACCAGTAAATCTCCTGCCTCGGCCGAGGGCTTTGTGTAATGGCTCTCCTAGACACAGCGCGACCTCACCCCCAATACCGGGAGAGACGAACCCCTGCAGATCCGCTCACTGCCTCCATGTGGCTCGGGACTGTACCCAACTAAAACCTGTTTGCACGACTCCTTTGAGCCGTGGTAGGGTAGTAATCAAAGTACAGTGGGAACTCACACGAGACAAATGACGATCTCAGGTCGATGAACTAACCTGTATACATGTCACCAGGGAACTGCCATCTGACGTCTGGTATAATCCCAACTGGCAGGTTCCCGGCGAGTCCTGTCCGGTGTACTCATAACCCAATGAGCACATGTATACATCTTAGGTGAACCAACTGACACCAGTGGCTTGTAAGACCGGCCACCGCCCCTCGTCGGGGTCTCGACTGTATACACCAGTCTTCTAATGGAGTATCGATGCCCTGTCTCGAAACTCCCATGACTAGGGACCTTTTAAGGATGTGCTTATAGACTACCAGCTCCCACGTATATGATCGCCCTCATACTGCTGGCAGTCAAGCAAGAATCGTAGGGGCTCTATCAACGTGCAATAGCGACCTGTCAGGTCACCTAAAGCAGTACACGATGATAAAGGTAAACCAGATAGCATACTATCATCTCGAGTAAGACTGTCCTACCGGGACAGGTCCTCCCTCAATCATTGCAATCACGTGCCTGTGATCCAATAATTGACTCTGAGGGCACAATCTCCAACAATTTTATTGTGACACACCGAATATCCGGAGGATACTGACGTGGTCTTGGGATTTATGATACAGGCCAGTCCGGATAGCCGGAGCCTGAGATATTGAGATTTATGATACAGGCCAGTCCAGATAGCCGGAGCCTGAGGTATTGAGATTTGATGATACAGGCCAGTCCGGATAGCCGGAGCCTAGGATTTTGATATATATATTTTGTGTCGATACTAGACACTGATTTTCTGTTGATTTCATTGATAAAACCTCGATTTATATAAATAGAAATCTCACCAATTAAAGAAAACAGTTTTCTCATTCATGATGTATTCTGTTTTCATTATATTGCATTAATACCTCATATTTATGATATGTTGCTACCTGAGGCACTGACTCGAGCACTTGGTATTACACATATGTATAGATGTTTACCCATGCCATTATTAGATGTTTCAGACTATATCAATTTGATGTTATATATATTGTGATCGTATGACCTAGGATTGAGTCATACATTCGATTTCTGCTCTGTGATGTTTTCTACTCACGAGTTGGCAACTCACCCCCGTTGTGCCACAGTTCTTGCAGGTTTTGCCGTACAGGTTTCGTTGCGGCTTTGCTGGCACACTGCTTTCATACCGGGTGATTGCTTTGGTAGGTGGGTTCACTTTCATCGTGACCATCATTGTACCTTATTTTATTCAGTTGTATCTAGTAAACTCCATCAACCGGACTTGTATTATTTGATAACCTTAGAAGACCAGTTGTATATTCTTTCGACCTTAGAGTCGCTCGTTGTATTATTACGGTTTTCTTGATGTTGTTGAGTTTTCTTTTGAGTTTTGATTCTCGCCCTTTGGCGTTGTATATTATATTGCTTGAGTGGTTGTGACCGCCAATTGGCGAAGAGCTAGCTCCCGCTTGGGGATGCCTTTATTCATATTATGTATGTTGTACCCTTTTGGGGCCAGTATTTACAAAGGAAACTCTGCCGAAATTTTCAGAAAAGACTTGAGACTTTAAAAATGCATATTCGGCTTATGTTATTAAAACCACTTTCTTTAAAACTAAACTTTTCCTTCTTTCTTCTTTTAAAATGGTTTAGATTTCTGGGTTTTTTTTGGCTTACTTGAATTAGATAGGGTCCTATAGACTTCATATGATTCAAGTAACAGTCACGTGCCATTTCGGGTCATGACAGATAATGAGGTATGGGCTTTTTCCTTGACTTCACAACCTCACACCACACCTCACATTCACTCTCTCCCTCTCATTTCTTATGGCCGAGCCTCCCATTCCAACAGCCCCCTCCCTTTTTTCCCCACTTCATTTTGCATCAAAAAATCCCCAAAATTCCATTAAAAATCTATACAAAATCCCACAAACTCTAAATCAAATCCTTACCCATTATTCCTTAGCCTATCTAGCATGGATCTTGGAGCAAAGAAGCTAATTTGGGAGGCTAAGTATCGTGTTAGATCTACAAATTTTTGAGGTATAAATCCGTGTTTAATTTGTTGCTATATTACTTTAAATCAACTTAATTAGGTATCTAAATGGTTCTAGTTGCTAGTTTAAGATTTACTAGAAAAGGGTTTGATTTTGAGTTAGGGTTTTAACCATCACTACTAGGTTAGCTAAGTGTAGTTGCTATCTAGTGGCTTAGTTTGGATGTTTAATTGTGTTGTGGCTACTAGATCGCTAATCCACGAGGTTTTGCACCAAAATTCCTTTGGGTTGCTTACTAGGTTTTCGGTATAATTAGACGTTGGTTTTATTTGACGTTGTGATGATATATATATTAACTTCTATGATATATATTGTGTTGTGAATGAGCGATCGGTACGATCGGGTTCTAGGTTTGGTGGTTATCTCGTATAGCGATCTTAGTTGAGGTTGTGGCGGTGTCGTACGCGTTTTTTGCACCAAGTGCAAAATGCGTCTATCATGTGGACGTTTATTCTTGCGTTTCGTTGTCTTTGTGGCAGCTCAGGATATTTAGCCTTATGTATTGTGTTTGTGAAATTTTAGGATCGATTGAGGGAACTTCGGACGCTACTAGAAAAGGGAAGCAGGTGGTTGGACTTACCTAGCTCGAGATCATCGGTGAGTAGATTTAACATCTACGGGGAAATCGCCCGTATGGCGTTATGTGTCAGGGCTAGATATGATATTACAGTCGCATGTTATACGCATATGAGTTGATTGTGCATGGGCATCATTACATACTATTACTTGTTGTGCCTTGACTTAGTACCTATTGGACACTGCACCATTACTGACGGTTCATGATGCACGAGCACTAAATTGTATGCTACACACACACCATTGGTAATTGCCATGACACACACAACATATACGCATATATGGTAGTGTGTTCGTTATTGACCTTGAGACATTGATTCGTGTTCTATTGCACATAAGAAATATATCATGCATACATACCTACATGTGTACACACATACCTTGCTATAGCTACATATACACCTTTATATGATTTTGCATTGATTTTGGAGATGGTGGGAACCGCATGATATTATTTACGGGATTCATTTAAAAGAGCGGTTTTTCTCTTCATATGCTCATATTATTGTTCTATGTTGTATACATCATATTTCATGGATTTACGCATTGAGATACGGATTTCATGTGATTTATGGATTTGAGAACCGTAGGGATATTTCAAGAATTATGCATTATTTTTAAAACCAGGTTTCTCTTGATATGATATTTCGATGCGTCCACCATGAGTTTTCTCGGTTCTGAGACTTGTGTTAGATACCCGATTCAAGGTGCGGTAGGCACCGTCTGCGGGTACATGGTGGACCCGGTGAGATACCCCGGGGCAAGAAGACTCGTATAGAAAGGCGGTGAGCTCGGCGGAGGGAATACTACCTACCGGTTATAGTATAGAACCCGACGGATATCCAGAGGATACCTTTTGGGAGTTATGACATGAGATATATTGAGAGTCGATCTGGGTATGCGGCGCCTGAGAGATGAGTATTTAAGTGTCGTTGATGGACACAGGTTTTCATGATGTTTCGAGTGTCGATGTTGGGCACTCAGGTTCCATGAGTTTTACAGATATGAGGGCCGATTAGGATGACGGCGCCTGAGGTATTGGGATTTGGGGTGTCGTTGATGGACACCGGGATTTTCCACGATGATGATTCATTGATGATGTTATGTTTTATCCCATACTCAGTATTTATTTGATATGCATTGTTTCATGTGTTTGTAGTACCTGATGGAGTACGTTGATCATGATTGTTGCATATCCATATTGCCATACTTATGCTATCAGATTACATATTGTAGATTATCGCTGTTCGTGCATACCTGAGATTATCTGTATGATGTTACTTACTATTCACGAGTTGGCAACTCACCCCCGTTGTGCCACAGTGTTTTGCAGGCTTGACCCTCACAGTAGTCGCGGCAGGGCTTCTTATTGCATATTTTTCAGTGGATACCGCTACGGTTGGCTGTGAGCCTTTTTGCTGTAAGTGGGTTTGCGGTTATCCGTTTATGTTCATTGTATATCTCATTGTATCTAGTACTCTCCATCTACCACTTTCATGTATTTACTTAGAGACGAGTTGTGAGGACGATATTGTATATTTTATGACTCTGGGTGTCGTGCTCGTGTGAGCCGGCGTTTATTATGTACTTTTACCTCTTTATTCTGTTTTCATTTATATTGTCTTTTCTTTGCTACGGCGTCGTATATTTATGCTTGTGGTGGTTGTTTCCGCCTTTGGGCATGATTTGCTCCCGTTTGGGGATGCTTTACTTATATCATATGTTTGTACCCGTTTCGGGGCTAGTTTTTACAAAGGAGGTGCTGCCGAAATTTTTAAGAAAATAAACTTAAGCTTTAAGATTTTTACTTGAGATTTCCAAATGTTTTTAATAATGTTTTACCACTTATTTCTTTTTATGGTTTAGATTTTTGGGTTTTCGGCTTACTTAAATTGCGTTACGCCTGTTGACGTCACGTGGTTTAAGTGCCGACCACGTGCCTAATTTTGGGTCGTGATAGCCATATTCCATCATCATTAACACTAACACTTTCTCTTTCCTCAAGTGATCTTCTTCTTCCTCTAAACCCTAAAAGTCTGATGAGTTGAGAAACCTAGGGTTCCAAGAGGCAAACTAACCCATCTTCTTTCTTTACATCATCTAGGCCATCTAGTTTAGCGAACTAGGTGCCCTAGTTACCTTGGATTTGAGGTTGGATCTTGGACTATAGACTCTCGGGTGGACCATCTTTGACTCGAGAAAGCCGACGAGGAAGCATCGATCCGTTATGATCCTCGGAGATTACGATGACGAGGAGGACAGCAAAGAAGACCCGAAGGACATGTATCGTGAGGTATAAACTCCTTTCTGAGTAGTTAACCTCTTTACATGCTTAGCTAGTTAGGGTTTAGCAACGATCCTGGAGTTCAAGTCGGTGTTGCGAGCTTTGAAAAATCGTTTTTTAAATATTCCGCCACCCTGCGAACCCGTGGGGTGCGCGATATCGAATTACAGTGATATCAGAGCCTACTAAACCTTTACTAGCTAGTTAGCAAGTTATTAGAACTTCGTTCGTCGGAAAATCACGAAAATGATACACCCGTAACCCATGTTTCTGTCGATTTTAAAACTGCAAGAAAAAATTATTTCAGTGGCATGAAAATTGCAAGTAGGGTATTCTAAGAACACAGCATAAAAACGAGTCAATAACTCGTCAGGACTACTGTCGGTCGATTTGTCGCCGTTCCGCGGCGGAGTCGTGGCCGAGTTGGCTCATTTTCCTCTGTGTATCTTATTTTGGGTGTATTGTTCTCTGGAATATTTGGTTTCTATCCAGTATGATTTGTGTGCTGGATTGCACTTGGGGTAGACACGGAAAATAGTTTTCGATCGAAATTCTAAGTTATTTGCTAATCGGGTTTTATCTGTGTTGTGATATATGTGCTGAACGTCCGCTAATCGCTATACGTCGATTAGTAGGGGTTGTACATATCTGTGATCTGTGATGTTGGTTTGTGTATATGAACTTATTGGATCGTCGTGGATGAATAGCCGGGGATGTGAGATAAGAGTTTTCATTTTTTCATTCGATGTAAATTGTAAAGTGATGTAATATTATTTTGCGAGGCACATCCGGGTTGAGGTTGTCGCCACCGTTGTATTATTTCTTTTACCGTTTTCTGCTCTTAGGATAGACTCAAGATGGGATGCACAAACTACCGGGTTCTTTGAAGTGTCGAGTGGCCTACTCACTTTGCTGAGGGAGGTTGCTTCACTTCGGGAATTTGACGGGTAGTTTGCTGCACCCGTAGGGGTCTGGGGTGGGGTTTGTCTATTCATCACGACCGTGGAGTCCGTCTTTCGTTACAGGCTTAAATGAAATGCGGAATTCCTAGTATATCCAATATGTTCATGTTAGTTATGTATATGCCCTAGAGGCCATTGTTGTACATTTGATGTATATTATAATGGATGCTTGGTTATATATAGAGAAGACTTTCTTGCTCGTCATGATAGTATGCTATTTGGTTTCACTTTATCTTAACATGTTGACTTGTATTGGTTTACTGTTTTACTCTCACATGTTGATAAAGCCCTTAGGACTTGTACTCGACTACTGGGACTATGATGAGATCATACTAGTGGGGCCGCGGTAGTCGATGAGTACATCCTATAACTGTTCCTAGTCGAGGGTATATCGAGACAGGGCATCGATACACCAGAGTAGACTAGCGTATACGCATCTTGACCCATATGATGGGCGATGGATGATCCCATATCCATCGGTGTTAGACATCAGAGATGGTGTACGGGTGCTCAGTAGAGACTGGGTACACTGGACGGGCTCGCCGAGAACTCCCAGATGGTGATATACCACACGTCAGATGGTAGTTCTCCGGTGACACAGGTACAGGGTAGTCTGAAGACCCGAGATCGTCATAGAGTCTTGTGTGATTCCCACTGTGCTTTGATTTCCACCTTACCACGTCCAAGAGGGCGTGCAAAACGGTGGCTTTTGGGTACAGTCCCGAATCACATGGAGGCAATGAGCGATAGGAGGGGATTCGTCTCTCCCGGTATAGGGAGTTGATGTTGTGCTGTGTTCGATTGGCTATAACTGGAAGTCCCTGGCCAGGGCTGATATAGAGATTTACTGGTAAGTGTTACTAGTAGTTTCTCGACCCGTTATGAGCCATACATCGACACGACTTATCGGTTACTGGGGTCTGACGTATACCACCCCTAGACTTGATATGCGATATATCAGACGAACAGACCGGACTGTACGGGAGTATTACTGGTTGGATTCACAGGAGAACGCACAGGCTAGCTTGTTGATCTTCTGATCGCTCAATACCTGGGTGGCTGTTACGTTTAGCTGACCGCTTGCAGCTTGTGGGTGTTTGATATGATCATCACCTGCTACCGGCGTATTGACGATTCTTTAGAGTCCTACACAGAGGTTTCTTGGCTCAGGCGAAACGGAGTAGAGGCACATATGTGATATGTGCAGGACCGAGAATAATGCGATATGGGATACCGTATTATATTCTCGCGATATTTAGTTTTGAACCAGGTCATCGGATCAAGTGTTGATTCGATGAATCGGTACATGATATATTAGTCGGTAATATTCGATATAGCCGGATCGTCGGATCAAGTGTTGATTCGATGATTTAATATATAATAATATATATGATATATTATTATATTAACTAATATTGGCTTGCTTTATTATTTCATTTTCTCAGTGGATGATACATTGATATATATGCGATATATGTTAATTGTATTATTTTCTTTTGTTGCAAATATATAATATATATGTGATATATATTATTGTGACATGATATGATTAATTGTTAAACATGTTTAAGGATGATTAATTGAGGTTAGGGTTTGATTAGGGTTAGTAGCTTCAAGTTCCTTCTAGAAGCTATTTCTTTTGTCAAGGTTAGGATATTTAGTGATGACACATTATTAACTCAACCAAACCCTAACCATAGTTGTTTCTCTACTTGTTCTCATCCAATCATCCTTGACCATGGTTAATAATTCAATCATATGTTTATATTTCTATTCATGACAAAAGGATTAATTCATATTATGATTTCCATTATCTTCTTCTTCTTCTTCTTGAAGAAGCTCTCTTGAAAATCCTTATGTGATGAAAGATTATGAGAAAATGATATAAAAAGAAAGCTAAATCACTACTCTCTCATCCTCATCTCATCTAGCCCTTGGGATTAGGGTGTTCTTCTCTTTTGAGTGAGAAAGCTTGAGTCAAAGCAACTTCAAGGTAGATCATCGGAGATTTGGATTACGACAAGCTAGAATGGATCGTTCGAGTCGTGGAGCCTCTCCTGAGTCCGGGAGATCGTGGATCCCGGCAAAGGGACTTCTACTCGGAGCTTGTGAAGTGAAGGAGCGGACTACAAAGGTTGTAATCCCTCACACTTAGATAAAAGTTATCTAATTACATGTTAAACCCTAATAATCTAGCAAAGATCCCGGCTTTGGGTTGTTCGGCATGTCTAAAATTTAATCCGGGCATGTTTGATGCCTTATGAACCTTCACAAGAGTGCCTAGGAACCCTACAGTGGTATCAGAGCCTAGCTAGAGCATTAGGCGATGTGTTTACGAAGTTAAAACTCCGATCGAACGCGAAACGACGGAAAAAACCCCCTCTCTGGAATTTTTTTAAAATTTGGGATTTTTCTGAATTAAAAATATGTAAAAAAATCAGCAGGCAATTATAAGAATTACCCTAAAATACGATCCCCCAAATCGATCAAACGGCGGCGGAACCGCGGCGCAAGCATGGCTTGCGCGGCGGTTCTGCGGCGGGTTGATGAGATATTGACACGTGGATTTGATGGTAATTCCCGTAGGTACTTGCTGACCATTCTGGATATTTTTATTCTGTTCCAGGTGTTTAAAATTCTGGGGTTTGTTTTGTAATAGTAGACTCGATCGGAATATTTAAGTTCGTATTTCTTTCCGGATATTTAGAAATTGTTAAACTAGTTGAACGGATATCATTAACTTACTGTTTCCCGGTACAGCAAACTTTCAAGTGTTGAAATTTATTCGGGTTTAAATCTTTCGGAAAATTGTACAAGTTAACTGGTGGACCCTCTAGAAGACAACAAACCTTAACTCGATTATGTGACTGTCTTGAACTGCCTTTTGAACCTTCGGGTTTGGGGCAGTACGGCGTGCCACATGTGAGGCGTTGGCTTGACCCTTCTACGGCTGGATCACTGGTACTGTGACATATTCTGGGATTATTTGAACTCCACTCAAGAGTTGAGCACTTTGGGAAATTTTGGGTATTTGATTATCTGTTCGGAAAGTTTAATTCTGTCTATTTATCTGGAATGTGATACAATATGTGGAATTCATAGAGTTAGGCATGAAATGCGGAATATGTGATATTTCGGATTTACGATTACTAAAGTGATTGTGGATTCCAAATATTGTAGTTTTACACTTTCTTTTCTGTGACCGTAAGTGTAGTATGTGAAATCGCCGGTTTCGTTGCTATATGTCAACGACAATTGGGATGCGCATATTTACTTACGTTGATGATATGAGATATTATGTGTTGCTGTGATATGTTATATTGGATCGTCGCGATCAGAATAGCCGGGGGTTTTTATGTGAGATGAGGGTTTTTATTTTCATTCATGTAAAATTCTTTTGTAATGTAATATTCTTTTATTTGGGGCACTTCCAGGTTGCGGTTGTTGTCACCGGTGTATATTATTTACTTTTCCGCATTAGGTAGACCCAAGGTGGGGAACACAAGCAACCGGGTTCTAGGGTCCAGTGGGAGGCCATCTCGAGGAGTCGAGACCGGGTCTTCTAACCCTAGAATTGGCAGTGTTACTTGCCGCTCTCGTAGGGGTCTTGGGATGTGGGTTTGGCTATTCGTCGCGACCGTGGAATCCGTGTTTTATACAGGCTCGTATTGAAAACACGGACGTCCTAGTATATCCAATATTTCATATATGTTCTTCTGCTGCAATGTTCTGTGATGAGATCATATTACTGCCTGAGACGAATGCTTATACTATATATATATGCTGATATATAAATATTACTGCTTTCGTTTCTTCTGTGATGCTTAGGAAGCATAAGCTGATGGGATTTTTATTAATGAGATTAATAAAAGAAAAAAAACCTAAAGATGTTGTAGAATCAAAACTTAATAAAAAGGGTAGCTACAGTTTTGCTTTGCACAGTGATATATACGATATATCCTGCACCTTATTCGATGAGGAAAGGACCGAGATCCCTTCACCGGGAGTGACTCCTTTAGCAAAACTGGCAGATGCTACAAAACGCGGTTTGTCTTTTGATTGCTTTTAGTGTTTTGCTTTGCACAGCGGTATATATGATATATCCTGCACCTTATTCGATGAGGAAAGGGCCGACGATCCCTTCACCGGGAGTGACCCCTTTAGCGAAACTAAGAAAAGCTTCAAAACACTCCTTTTCAAAAATACATGATTCTACGACGATATCAAGTTCATTACGCAATAGGTTTTTAGAAAAAAACCTGTCGTAGCCCTCCGTCTTTTCAGATAAGTCCTGTTTAGTATTCGTGCTGCGTTTGTTGACCTTGTCAAGGCGCAGTGTGCGGTAGCTAACCAGTATTTATCTGCTTATGCATATGATGCAGATTGGGTTAGGGTAGTCGTGCGGTCTTGTTGACCTTGTCAAGGGTCGTGCGGGTAGGTTTGATTCAATCAAGAAATGACGGGTTGAACTTGACTTGCGGTCTATGGTTTGTTGACCTTGTCAAGGTCATAGATCGTTTGGGGCAAAATATTATCGGGAATTTCAAGTGTTGAAATTTGCAATGAGATTGCATACCTCCTATGAGATAGTTGGATCCCGATACCCACTGCGAGTAAGAGTTACTCCTGGGAGAGTTTTACACAGGACAATTAGTCATTCAAGTAGGTGTCTAGAAAAGTGTTAACGAGGTTACGCCTCTGGGAAAACGAGGTTTACTAATTAGGTCCGTGCGAAAGCACGGGGAACCTCCCTCAAAGTACCGACACCGATCTGGCTGAAAGATTGACGAAATTGTAGGGTGTAATTAATCCCGGCTAATCTTACCTTTTAGGGTTTTAAGGTAGATTTGATAAAAACAGTGGGAGACATCCTGATTAGATAAGATAATAACCAATCTAATCTTGCAAGATCATACGCTAAAGTGTTTTCTTCTCTCTCTCTCCAGGTAGCGACCATTTCAGGCCATAATCAAGATAATAATATGGATGTATTGACTGAACCTGATTATTGTACTGAGCAAGGGAACGTCAGACCCGTTCTTTCTTATAAGAGTTATAAGACTGAACAGGAAACATGAGGATATCTGGATTCTCAAGCCGCCCAAAAGAACATACATGTTGATGCATCTTCTTCAGGTGTGTTAGTTATTGAGAACTGTTTCTCAGTTCACCCTACGTCCTGGGTATTAGATACCGGATCAGGATCCCACATATGTAAACAGTTACATGGGCTACGTAAAGGTAGAGAACTGGGAAAAGGTGATCATTCCGTTCAAGTAGGGAACGGTGCAAGTATTGTAGCCAAAGCATTTGGCGAATATCACCTTGTATTACCAAGTCGTAATACACTGATTCTAAATGAGTGCTATTATATACCGAACATGATGTGCAACATTATATCAGTTTCTTTATTGAGTAAAGAGGGATATAATTTTGTAGTACAGGATAATGTTATGAACATATTTCTAGATCAAAAGTTGATTGCATCAGGCTCGTTACATAATGGCATATTCATTCTAAATCAGAATACAGTCCTAAATATACAAAACACACACAAGAGGAAAAGTTCAGATATGAACGAATTCTTCTTGTGGCATTGTAGACTTGGTCATATCAATGCGACACGACTGGCTAAGTTACATAGAGATGGTTATTTGAATTCGTTCGAATTATCATCTTATGATACTTGCCATTCATGTCTCAAAGGAAAAATGACCAAAGCTCCGTTTAGTGGACACGGAGAAAGAGTTACTGAACTCTTAGGACTGATACATAGTGATGTATGCGGTCCCATGTCTACGCATGCCAGGAACGGTTCTTCCTACTTCATTACATTCACTGACGATCTCTCTAGATACGGACATGTGTTTCTGATGAAACACAAGTCTGAAGCTTTTGAGAAATTCAGAGAATATAAGCAAGAAGTAGAGAACCAAACGGGCAAAAGTATTAAGATTCTTCGATCTGATCGAGGAGGTGAATACTTAAGCGGTGAGTTTTTAGATTATCTAAAAGAGAATGGGATTCTCTCTCAGCTTACTCCTCCTTATACACCACAGCACAACGGTGTATCGGAACGAAGAAATCGCACCCTATTAGATATGGTGCGCTCTATGATGAGTACAGCTGAGTTACCTATTTCCTTCTGGGGGTATGCGCTTGAGACAGCGGCATACCTATTGAATCAAGTTCCAACTAAATCTGTACCTACCACACCATATGAGATATGGAGTGGAAAGAGACCGTATCTTAAACGAGTTAAGATATGGGGTTGTCCGGCCTATGTCAAAAGGCAAAAACCGGACAAACTCGAGGCACGATCAGTTCTTTGCAAGTTTGTAGGATATCCAAAGAATTCATATGGATATTTTTTCTATCACAGTGAGGAGCAAAAGGTGTTTGTTGCTCAACATGCCACCTTTTTAGAAAAGGAATTTCTTGAAAAAGAAATTAGTGGCTCTGAGGTAGAATTGGAAGAAGTTCCAGCAGAACAAACTACAACAGATGATTTAGTGGAACCAGAGGATTCAGTAGTACCCGACGAACCCCAGCCTCTCCGCCGATCTAGTAGGGTTTCTCGTCCACCTGAGAGATACTACGGTTTTCTCATTGATGGTGGAAGCGAGGATTGCATCATGGAAGATGATGAACCCACAAGTTTCGAGCAGGCCATCACGAGTGGTGACTCTGTGAAATGGCTGGATGCAATGCGATCTGAGATGGAATCCATGTACACCAATAAAGTATGGATTTTAGAAAATGCTCCTGAAGGGGTAAAACCCATTGGGAGCAAGTGGATTTTTAAAAAGAAATTTGGTGTAGATGGAAAAGTTGAGACTTTCAAAGCTAGACTTGTAGCAAAGGGTTTTCGTCAACGTCCAGGTATGGATTATGACGAAACCTTTTCTCCAGTGGCTATGCTTAAGTCCATCCGGATCTTACTTGCCATTGCTGCATACCATGACTACGAAATCTGGAAAATGGATGTTAAGACCGCCTTTCTAAACGGTGATTTAGAAGAGTGCGTGTACATGACTCAGCCAGAGGGCTTCGTAGATAGTGGGAGCAGCGGAAAGGTGTGCAAGCTGCTTAAATCCATTTATGGGTTAAAGCAAGCATCGCGGAGTTGGAACATCTGTTTTGATGTTGTAGTCAAAGAGTTTGACTTCATCAAAAATATAGATGAACCTTGTATCTATAAGAAGGAAGCAGAGGGTAAGGTTGTCTTCCTCGTACTGTACGTAGATGACATACTCCTGATAGGAAATGATATTCCTATGCTGCAATCAGTCAAGCTCTTCTTATCACAGAGATTCTCAATGAAAGATCTAGGTGATGCCTCCTGCATATTGGGAATCATGATCTATAGAGATAGATCTAAACGGATACTGGGATTGTCCCAATCCAGGTACATTGACACCATACTAAAGAGGTTTAGTATGGAAGAATCCAAGCGTGGGAATCAGCCCACGATCTCTGGACTCACTCTCTCCAAAGAGATGTCTCCCAAGACTGATTTGGAGAGAGCTCGCATGCAAGGGATACCCTATGCTTCGGCAGTAGGCTCTATCATGTATGCGATGCTATGTACCAGACCCGATGTAGCATACTCACTAAGTGTAGTGAGTCGGTATCAAGCAGATCCTGGAGAGAGTCATTGGACAGCAGTGAAGAACATTCTCAAGTACTTACGAAGGACTAAGGAGATGTTCTTGGTGTATGGTAACGGAGAACTCCAGGTGGAGTCCTTTACCGATTCCAGCTTCCAAAGTGATAAGGATGACTCTAAGTCGCATTCGGGTTTTGTCTTTACCCTCAATGGAGGGGCGGTATGTTGGAAGAGTTCCAAACAGGATACCGTTGCAGACTCAACGATGGAGGCTGAATACATCGCTGCCAACGATGCTGCCAAAGAGGCTGTCTGGATCAAGAAGTTCATTAGTGAACTTGGTGTGGTTCCATCCATTGAGCATCCAATACCTCTGTATTGCGATAATAATGGAGCTGTGGCTTTGGCCAAGGAACCCAGGTCCCATCAGAAGTCCAGACATATTCTGAGGCGGTATCACCTGATCAGGGAGATAGTTGATCGCCGGGAGATCGAGGTCAGGAGAGTAGATACGAAGGACAACACTGCGGATCCATTCACGAAGGCTATTCCCCAGATACAGTTTGAGAGATTATTCGGGATGCTGGGTATGAGATACTACAGTAGCTGGCCTTAGTGCAAGTGGGAGATTGTTAGTTATGTATATGCCCTAGAGGCCATTGTTGTACATTTGATGTATATTATAATGGATGCTTGGTTATATATAGAGAAGACTTTCTTGCTCGTCATGATAGTATGCTATTTGGTTTCACTTTATCTTAACATGTTGACTTGTATTGGTTTACTGTTTTACTCTCACATGTTGATAAAGCCCTTAGGACTTGTACTCGACTACTGGGACTATGATGAGATCATACTAGTGGGGCCGCGGTAGTCGATGAGTACATCCTATAACTGTTCCTAGTCGAGGGTATATCGAGACAGGGCATCGATACACCAGAGTAGACTAGCATATACGCATCTTGACCCATATGATGGGCGATGGATGATCCCATATCCATCGGTGTTAGACATCAGAGATGGTGTACGGGTGCTCAGTAGAGACTGGGTACACTGGACGGACTCGCCGAGAACTCCCAGATGGTGATATACCACACGTCAGATGGCAGTTCTCCGGTGACACAGGTACAGGGTAGTCTGAAGACCCGAGATCGTCATAGAGTCTTGTGTGATTCCCACTGTGCTTTGATTTCCACCTTACCACGTCCAAGAGGGCGTGCAAAACGGTGGCTTTTGGGTACAGTCCCGAATCACATGGAGGCAATGAGCGATAGGAGGGGATTCGTCTCTCCCGATATAGGGAGTTGATGTTGTGCTGTGTTCGATTGGCTATAACTGGAAGTCCCTGGCCAGGGCTGATATAGAGATTTACTGGTAAGTGTTACTAGTAGTTTCTCGACCCGTTATGAGCCATACATCGACACGACTTATCGGTTACTGGGGTCTGACGTATACCACCCCTAGACTTGATATGCGACATATCAGACGAACAGACCGGACTGTACGGGAGTGTTACTGGTTGGATTCACAGGAGAACGCACAGGATAGCTTGTTGATCTTCTGATCGTTCAATACCTGGGTGGCTGTTACGTTTAGCTGACCGCTTGCAGCTTGTGGGTGTTTGATATGATCATCACCTGCTACCGGCGTATTGACGATTCTTTAGAGTCCTACACAGAGGTTTCTTGGCTCAGGCGAAACGGAGTAGAGGCACATATGTGATATGTACAGGACCGAGAATAATGCGATATGGGATACCGTATTATATTCTCGCGATATTTAGTTTTGAACCGGGTCATCGGATCAAGTGTTGATTCGATGAATCGGTACATGATATATTAGTCGGTAATATTCGATATAGCCGGATCGTCGGATCAAGTGTTGATTCGATGATTTAATATATAATAATATATATGATATATTATTATATTAACTAATATTGGCTTGCTTTATTATTTCATTTTCTCAGTGGATGATACATTGATATATATGCGATATATGTTAATTGTATTATTTTCTTTTGTTGCAAATATATAATATATATGTGATATATATTATTGTGACATGATATGATTAATCGTTAAACATGTTTAAGGATGATTAATTGAGGTTAGGGTTTGATTAGGGTTAGTAGCTTCAAGTTCCTTCTAGAAGCTATTTCTTTTGTCAAGGTTAGGATATTTAGTGATGACATATTATTAACTCAACCAAACCCTAACCATAGTTGTTTCTCTACTTGTTCTCATCCAATCATCCTTGACCATGGTTAATAATTCAATCATATGTTTTTATTTCTATTCATGACAAAAGGATTAATTCATATTATGATTTCCATTATCTTCTTCTTCTTCTTCTTGAAGAAGCTCTCTTGAAAATCCTTATGTGATGAAAGATTATGAGAAAATGATATAAAAAGAAAGCTAAATCACTACTCTCTCATCCTCATCTCATCTAGCCCTTGGGATTAGGGTGTTCTTCTCTTTTGAGTGAGAAAGCTTGAGTCAAAGCAACTTCAAGGCAGATCATCGGAGATTTGGATTACGACAAGCTAGAATGGATCGTTCGAGTCGTGGAGCCTCTCATGAGTCCGAGAGATCGTGGATCGCGGCAAAGGGACTTCTACTCGGAGCTTGTGAAGTGAAGGAGCGGACTACAAAGGTTGTAATCCCTCACACTTAGATAAAAGTTATCTAATTACATGTTAAACCCTAATAATCTAGCAAAGATCCCGGCTTTGGGTTGTTCGGCACGTCTAAAATTTAATCCGGGCATGTTTGATGCCTTATGAACCTTCACAAGAGTGCTTAGGAACCCTTCAGTTCATCTGTGATCTGGAATGCCTATTATTGCGTGAGACGAATAGTTATTATATACATATATATTATATAATAGACGTTGCTTATGTTTTGCATCCGCGCTAGTCCAGCCCCCAGCTCTGGCGTTAGTTAAGCAACTTAACGGTGTAAGACGGGACCCAGTGGGGAATGCGGATGGCATAAGCGTACGTCATATTTTCGTTTCTTTCTGTGATGATAGGTGTAAATGATGGGACTGCATTACATTAATGCAAAGCAAACTACCAAAGTTGAATCGTTGGAACAAATTTTAAAACCACTCTGTTTTTTCAAAACAACAGACTTTTAAATGCGGAGCTTAAACCACTCCTTTTAAAAGCTATCAGGTTCTTTCGATTATATCAAATTCACCACGTTCACGGTTTTTCCAAAACCATTCGTAGCCCTCCGTCATTTCATATGAATGTTCAGTAGTATTCAAGCTATGTTTGTTCACTTTCGCCAAGGCATAGTGATTGGTAGCTGCTGGATATTCATATGTAGTATAGATAGATGCGTTGGTTTGGGATAGTCGTATTACTTTGTTGGCCTTCGTCAAGGGTATATACGGGTGGGTTCAAATTAACCTGGACAATGATGGGTAGAACTTGACATGTGACTTATGATTTGTTTTCCTTCGTCAAGGTCATAAGAGCATGGGGCAAAAATCCACATTAGGAGTTTCTAAGGAAACTGAAACTTGCTAGTGCTGCATACCATTTGGAGTGTGATAATGTTGGTAGGATTTCTTCAGGGTTATCACACAATGATATTTGGATCCCGATCCTACTGTGAGTATATGCTACTCCTCGGGAGATTTTTTCACTTAACGATCAATGCTATAAACTAAGTAGGTGTCTAGAACAGTATTAGCGGGGCTATGCCTCCAGGGAAAAGAGATTATTTAATTAAGGAACTTCGCGAAAGCGTCATAAAACCTCCCTTGAAGTACCGACACTAGCCTGGCTGAAAGGTTAAGCAAGTATTGTACGGTGAGATTAATCCTGACTAATTCTTCTTTTATGGTTTGAGGATGGATTCGAGAAACAGTGGGAGCCATCCTGTTTAGATAAATTAAAAACCAATCTAAACTTGCAAGAGCATCATGCTAAAGTGTTTCTTCTCTTTCTCCTAATTGCAGCGACCAGTTGACCGCGTCTAGGTTACATTTAGCTAATAAATTGACTGGGCCAGACTATATTGACTGGCAAGGGTTTGTCTAGATGTCCATTGCCTGTGACAAGCTGGACCACCTCATTACTACTCAAGCCCCCTCCATCCCAGATCCAGATTCCATCGTCGCGGATGATATCCATAAGACAAGGGAAAAGGACAGTGCGAATGCCAAGTGCCTCGTGTTGGCCTCAATAGATGGTGAAATCCAGAGGCAGCACGAGAAGATAGACTTAGCATCCATCTTCCTCCATAACAAAGATTTATGTGGAGAGCAATCTCGTATCGCAAGATATGAGACCTCGAAAGAATTGCTTCAATTGAGGTTGGCTATCGGGTCATCTGCAGGGAACAACGTCCTTACGATGACTAGCTATATTGATGAGCTCACGGACTTGGAGACCACGTTGGAGAACGAGTCATATGCTGACTTAATTCTACAGTCCTTACCTTCTACTTACACCCTGAAGGAAACCAGGGAGACACCCGCTCTGCTTATTGGGAATCTTCCTCTTCTGGATCCAAGGAGAAAGCCAAGGGTGAGAAGAAGAAGACCTCCACAAAGCCGATAGGCGGTGTCAGTAAGGTAGAAGGAAAGGGCAGGGCAAAAGTTTCGGGGTTAATAGTAGGGAAAGAGGGATGTTCCTATTGTCACCGGAAAGGGCATTGGCAGAAGGAATGCAGGGCTTGGAAATCCATAATTCAGGATCTGAAGCATGTTGTGGCTTCGGCTTCGGGTGTGTTTGTAATTGAAAACTATATGCCAATTAACCCTACTTCCTGGGTACTAGATACCGGATCAGGATCTCATATATGTAATTCATTACAGGCTTTGAGAAACCGTAGATTTATCAGGACAGGTGATATGACTCTCAAAGTTGCTAACGGAATGAGCGTGGACGCTGAATCCGTAGGGGAATATCACCTAGGATTGACAAGTGGGCAGATATTGATTCTACGTAACTGTTTGTATGTACCTAGTCTAGCTTGTAATATCATATCTGTATCTTTACTTTCTAAAGAAGGATATGATTTTACATTTGTAAGCGATGTGGTCCACATCCACCTAAATCAAGTTTTGATTGGGTCATATACATTAGATAACAGTATATACGTATTAAATCAAGATCAGGTTTTCAGTGTCCAGAACACACTTAAAAGAAAGTCTTCGGAATTAAATCAGGCTTTCTTATGGCATTGTAGACTGGGTCACATCAATGAAACATGGTTAACGAAGTTACATAGAGAAGGATATTTGGATCCGTTTGAATATCAATCTTATGCAACTTGTCAATCTTGTCTCATAGGAAAGATGACAAAGACTCCGTTCACTGGACACAGAGTAAGAGCGAGCGAGCTCTTGGGACTCATACACAGCGATGTATATGGTCCAATGTTTACTCATGCACGAAGTGGTTATTGTTAGCAATATGTATACCCTAGAGGACATTATTGTTGATATAGTGGATGCTTGGACATATATATAGAGGAATTTCTTGCTCGATATGATAGTATGCTATTTGGTTGCCTTTATTTTAACATGTAGACTGGTATCTTTATACTGTCTATCTCTTACATGTTGATAAAGCCCTTAGGATATATACTTGACTACCAGGATTATGATGAGATCATACTAGTGAGGCCAGGGTGGTCCAAAAGTACATCCTTTAACTGTTCCTAGTCGAGGGGATATCGAGACAGGGCATAGATATTCCAGAGTAGACTGGTGTGTACGTTTCTTGTCCCTTAGAGGGAGATGGTTGATCCTATAACCATTGATGTGTGACATCAAAGATTGTACAAAGGTGCTCATTAGAGAATGGGTACACCGAACGGACTCGCCGAGGACTCCTAGTTGATAGTATACCTATCGTCAGATAGCAGTCCTCTGGTGACACTGGTACATGTTAGTCTATAGACCCAAGATCGTCATAGAGTCTTGTGTGGATCCCACTGTACTTTGATTTCCTTCCTACCACGCTCAAGAGGAGTTGTGCAAACAGGTGGATTTTGGGTACAGTCCCGAGTCACATGGAGGCAATGAGCGATATGAGGGGTTTCGTCTCTCTCGGTATTGGGGATTGATTTTGCGCTATGCTCGATTGGCTATAACTGGAAGTCCCTGGCCAGGGCTGCAGATGAGATTTACTGATAAGAGTTATCAGTAGTTTCTCGAACTGTTATAGGCCAGACATCGGCATGACTTATCACGTTACTGGGGTCTGACGTTTACCACCCCTAAATATGATATGCGACATATCAGACGAAGAGACCGGACTGTACGGTAGTGTTACTGATCGGCTTCATGGAGAGTATGGACAAGCTTGCTTGTTGATCTTCATATCGCTCAATACCGGGGTAGCCGTTACGTCCAGCTAGTACCGCTGACGTCTTGTAGATGACTGATGTGATCATCACCTACTGCTGGCGTATTGACGAGTCTTTAGAGTCCCACACAGAAGTTTCCTGGTTCAAGCGAAATGAAGTAAAACACAAATGTGATATGTGCATGGGCCTGATTAAATACGTGTATTTGATACCGTATTGTAATCTGGCAGTTATTTGTTATCAGTTAGGTTATATGTGATATAATCAGATTATCGAATCAAGTGTTGATTTGATAATGTGTTATACAGATAAATGATATTAGTCGGTTATATGTGATATAACCGAATTATTAAATCAAGTGTTGATTTAATAATGTGATGTATATTATATTTTATATAATTATATCTTAACTGATATCATTAGCTCACTAATTATTCTTCATAATATATATATATATATTAATATATATGATATATATATATATATATATATATATATATATATATATATATAATAATGAAGCATGGCATGAGATTTTTATTTTGTGAAAATAGAAATTGAGGCGGAAAATAGGAGCATGGTGAGGCATGGTTGTTTTTCTTTTGTTTATTCATCTTGACTCACTATTCAAGCATGGTTGCAATTTTATATTGCAAATATCTCCATGCTTGAATGAGTGAGGGTCAAGGGGTTGCTGTTCTTCACCTCATTCTCAAAACTTAGCCATTTTCTAGTGTTGCTCCCATATTCTCTCACTTGCTCTCTTCTTCTACCTCATCATAGTTCAAGCTTCAACCCTCACATATGATATGAACCATGAAGTTTGAACACATATTAGTGAGCCTCAAATCCTCTACTTCACCATCCCACACCAAACTAGCACTTTGGTGTGGCGTGTTTCCTTCACTAATAAGAGATTAGTGAAGAGGTAGCTTGAGCTAGCGGGCTTCGCGTGGATTATCTTCGGCACGAAGGTCATCGGGGGAAGCTCGTCCAAACCCTCAAGTGGAGCCTAGTGGAGTCGCGTGGACTACTACACGGAGCCTATAAAGTGAAGGACTCGATCTACGAGGGTATAGCCATCTTCACTTCTTTAGTTTACATATCATCATAGGTTTAACCCTAATCTTCTAGTCACGATCTTGTTTAGTCTAATCTAGCACCCGAAAAATTTAAAATTTGGCATGCTTGATACTACTAAAACCTCATGGTGGTGCTAGGGTAGACTTTTATGGTATCAGAGCCAAGCCAGAACATTAGGGAAGGTCATTACGACGTTAAAGTGTTCGATCGGTTTTCGAAACTGGTAATTTTTGAACTTTCTGCCGAATTTTTCAAATGTTGAAAATTTCGTGTTTAAAAATATCCAAAAAATCGTGCAGGGTATCCTATGGAGCCCCAAGAAATTTGGAGACCCAATTCCTCTAAAGCGCCGCGGAACCGCCGCCAAAACGCTTGTTTGGCCACGGTTCCACCGCCTTTTTGGGGAGTTGGGGGCCCTTTTTTCTTTTGTTGCTCTATGGTTTCATTTTGCACTTTCAGGGTATTTTTAATTCTTCTCAAGTTGTTGAGATCTCTGGAATTTGTGGGTGTTTGTTAAACCGATCGAAATGTTTAATGTCGTTTAGACTTTGATGATATGTGATACAATATTTAGAATCCAAATAATTAGTTTTATGAAAACTAGTTAGTATATTGTAAATCTAGTGTTTTAGTCTTGGTTAATCGGTTGCCACGGAGTTTTGATTCGGATCAAAACTCGGTCGCAATAGCGTATTGTACGTGAATACTCGTCGGTAACTCTAGTAGACAGCCACACCCCATAGCCCCGACCAAGTGACTGTAGGAGAACCTCGTTGCCAAAAGCACCCATTCGGGTGCTTGCGGCCACGGTGTTTCTCCTTAGTGCACTTCGTCGACGATATGGGAGGTGCGGCCATCTTCTAAAGTTTCCGACTAGCATTCGATAATGTAGTCGGGAATCCTGTTAAATTACCCGACTAAAGTAATTGAAAAGTGTTTTTAATTTGAGACTAAAATACAAGGTTTATAGGTTAGGCATGAAATCCGAAATATGAGATATTATGGGTTTATGATGTCTAAGGATATATGGATTCTAATTATTGTAGTTTTCCATTTCTTTTTTGCGACCGTAAGTGTAATATGTGGGGTATCCCGATCTCATTGCTATATGTCAACAAATTTTCGGGATACGCATATTTACTTACGTTGATGACATGAGATGTTATGTGTTGCTGGTGATATGATTTATTGGATCATTGTGAATGAATAGCCGGGTTTTTTTTATGTGAGATGAGATTTTTTATTTTAATTCATGTAAAATCTGTATGTAATATTCTTTTATTGGGGCACTTCCGGGTTGAGGATGATGTCACCATTGATATATATTATTTACTTTTCCGTATTAGGATAGACCCAAGACGGGGAGCACAAGTAACCGGGTTCTAGAGTCCAGTGGGAGACCATCTCAAGGAGTTGAGACCGGGTCTCTTAACTCTAGAATTTGTAGGGTTACTTGCTGCTCTTGTAGCGGTCTAGGGATGTGGGTTTGGCTATTCTTCACGACCGTGGAATCCGTGTTTTATATTACTGGCTAAATTTAAAATACGCAAATCCTAGTATATCCAATATTTCATATGTTGCTTCTGCTGCTTGGTTCTGTGATGTGATCATATAACTGCGTGAGACGAATGTTATATTATATATATGATATATAATAAACGTTGCTTATGTTTTGCACCCGCGCTAGTCCAGCCCCTCTCTGCCGGTAGTTAAGTAACCTAACGGTGCATGACGGGGCCCAGTGGTGAATACGGATGGCGTAAGCGTACGTTCTATTTTCGTTTCATTTTTCTGTAATGTTTAGGAAACAATAATTGATGGGACTTCATTAATGAGATTAATGAAAAGAAAGAAACCTAAAGATATTGTAGAATCAAATTTTCAAAAAGGGTAGCTCTAGTTTTTGCTTTGCATAGTGGTATTCCTTGATGAATTTCCAGCACCCCATTCGATGAGGAAAGAGCCGAGATCCCTTCACCGGGAGTGACCTTTTTAGCGAAACTAACAAATGCTACAACTCACTCGGTTTTGTCTTTTGATTGCTTCTCTAGTTCTTGCTTTGCAAAGTGGTATTCCTTGATGAATATCCAGCACCTCATTCGATGAGGAAAGAGCCGAGATCCCTTCACCAGGAGTGACCTCTTTAGCAAAACTAGCAAAAGCCTAAAAAACACTCCTTTTCAAAATCACCAGATTCTACAACGATATCAAGTTTATTACGCTCATGGTTTTCTTAAAAACCTGCGTAGCCCTCCGTCATTTCAGATAAGTACTATTTAGTATTCGTGCTGCGTTTGTTGACCTTGTCAAGACGTAGTGTGCGGTAGCTGATTAATACTTATCTGCCCGCATGTGATGCGATTGGGTTAGGGTAGTCGTGCGGCCTTGTTGACCTTATCAAGGGTCGTGCGGGTGGGTTTAATTCAATCAAGAAATGACGGGTAGAACTTAACTAGCGCTTATGGTTTGTTGTCCTTGTCAAGGTCATAAGTGGTTATGGGTAATAAATATTATCGGGAATTTCAAGTGTTGAAATTTGCAATGAGATTGCATACCTTCTATATGATAGTTGGATCCCGATACCCTATGTGAGTAAGAGTTACTCATGGGAGAGTTTTGCACTTTACAATTAGCTAATCCAGTAGGTGTCTAGAAAGGTGTCAACGGGGTTATGCCTCTAGGGAAACAAGGTTTATTTTAATTAGGTCCGTGTGAAATCACGGGAAACCTCCCTCGGAGTACCGATACCTGCCCGGCCGAACGATTGGCAAACCTGTAAGGTGTAATTAATCCCGAATAATCTTACCTTTTAGGGTTTGAATGAAGATTTCATAAAAACAGTGGGAGCCATCCTGATTAGATAAAAACCATTCTAATCTTGCAAAGAGCGCACGCAAAGTGATTATCCTTCTCTCTCTCCTGGTAGCGACCAATGAAATGCCTTAATCAAGATAATAATATGGATGTTTTGACCGAACCTACTTATTATACTGGGCTAGGTTCCGCTCTATCTTATAATTGTCATAAGTCTGAGCAAGGAATAAGGGAATATCCAGATTCCCACGCCGCCCAAATGAAGAAACAGCATGTTAATGCATCTTCTTCGGGTGTGTTCGTTACCGAGAACTGTTTCTCAGTTATATCTACATCCTGGGTATTGGATACCGGATCAAGATCTTATATATGTAATTTGTTACATAGGCTACCGATAGGTAGAGAACTGAGAAAGGGTGATATGTCTCTATTAGTAGAGAATGGTGCAATTGTTGCAGCCAAAGCAGTTGGCGAATATCACCTTGTATTACCAACCGGTAATACATTGATTCTGAGCGACTGTTATTCCGTACCAAAAATATTGTGAATATTTTCCTAAATCAAGTGTTGATTGGGTATGGTACGTTGTATAACAGTATACACGTTCTGAATCAAACCACAGTTCTAAACGTACAGAACACACACAAGAGGAATAGTTCAGAAATGAACGAAGTCTTCTTGTGGCATTGTAGACTAGGTCATATCAATGAGACAAGACTAGCTTAAGTTGTATAAGGATGCATATTTGAATACGTTCAAATTTACATCTTATGAAACTTGCCAGTCATGTCTCAAAGACTAGGTGACCAAATCTCCGTTTTCTGGAAACGGAGTAAGAGCTACTGAACTCTTGGACAGATACATAGTGATGTATGCGGTCCTATGTCTACACATGCCAGGAATGGTTCCTCGTACTTTATTACATTCACCGATGATCTCTCAATATACGGACATGTGTTCCTGTTGAAACAAAAATCTGAATTTTTTGAGAAATTTAAGGAATATAAGTACGAAGTTGAGAACCAGATAGGTAAAAGTATTCTAATCCTTCGATGTGATCGGGGGGGACTTGAGCACGGAATTCAGAGACTGCTTAAAAGAGAATGGGATTCTCTCTCAGCTTACTCCTCCGTATACACCAGAGCACAATAGAGTATCGGAGCGGTGGGATCGCATCCTATTTGATATGGTGCACTCTATGACGAGTATTGCTGAGTTGCCTATTCCTTTTTGGGGTTATGCACTTGAGATAGCTGCATATCTATTGAATAAAGTTCCGACCAAATCCGTTGCCTACCACTCCATATGAGATATGGAATAGGAAGAGACCATCTCTTAAACGAGTTAAGATATGGGGTTGTCCGGCCTATGTTGAAAAGCAAAATCCGGACAAGCTTGAGGCAAGGTCGGTTCCGTGCAAGTTTATAGGATATCCCAAACATTCGCGAGGGTATATCTTCTACCACACCGAGGAACAAAAGGTGTTTGTTTCTCGACATGCCATCTTTTTAGAAAAGGAATTTCTTGTAAAAGAAATTAGTGGCAATGAGGTAGAAATGGAAGAAGTTCCAGCAACACAAACTATAACTGACGATTTGGTGGAACCGGAGGATTCAATAGTCCCCGACAAACCGCAGCCACTCCTCAGATCTAGTAGGGTTCCTCATCCACCTGAGAGATACTACGGTTTTCTCATAGACGGTGGGAGCGAGGATTGCATCATGAAAGATGATGACCTAACTAGTTTCGTGCAGGCCATCATGAGTGGAGACTCTGTGAAATGGCTGGATGCTATGCGATCTAAGATGGAATTCATGTACACCAACAAAGTATTGACTTTGGATGTTGCTCTTGAAGGGGTAAAACCCATCGGGAGCAAATGGATCTTTGAGAAAGATAATTTGGTGTGGATGGAAAAGTTGAGACTTTCAAAGCTAAGACTTGTAGCAAAAGGTTTTCTTCAACGACCTGGCGTCGACTATGATGAAATATTTTCTCCTGTCGCTATGCTTAAGTCCATCAGGATCCTACTTGCCATTGCTGCATACCGTAACTACGAAATCTGGCAGAATGCACGTCAAAACCGCTTTTCTAAATGGCGATTTAGAAGAGAGCGTATATATGACACTGCCAGAGGGCTTCGTAGACAGTGGGAGCAACGGAAGCATGTGCAAGCTGCTTAAATCCATCTACGGATTAAAGCAGGCACCGCGGAGATGGAACATCTGTTTTGATGAAGCTGTCAAAGAGTTTGACTTCATCAAAAAGGTAGATAAACCATGTATATATAAGAAGGTTGTAAAGAGTAAGGTTGTCCTCCTCGTATTGTATGTGAATGACATACTCTTGATAGGAAACGATGTTCCTATGCTACACTCGGTCAAGCTCCTCTTATCACACAAGTTCTCCATAAAAGATCTAACTGATGCCTCCTACATCCTGGGGATATAGATCTATAGAGATAGATCCAAACGGATTTGAGATTGTCCCAATCCAGGTACATAGACACCATACTAAAGAGGTTTAGTATGGAAGATTCTAAGCGTGGTAATGTACCCGCTTGTTCAGGAATCACTCTCTCCAAAGAGATGTTTCCCAAGACTGATTTGGAGAGGGCTCGCATGCAAGGGATGCCCTATGCTTCGGCAGTCGGGTCAATCATGTATGCGATGTTGTGTACCAGACCGGATGTAGCATACTCACTAGGTGTAGTGAGCATGTATCAATCAGATCCTGGGGAGAAACACTGGACGGCTGTGAAGAACATTCTTAAGTACTTGAGAAGGACTAAAGAGATGTTCTTGGTGTATGGTAATGGTGAACTCCAGGTGGAGTTCTTTACCGATTCGAGCTTCCAGAGTGATAAGGACGACTGAAAGTCAGTCTCGGGTTTTGTCTTTACCCTCAGTGGAGGGACGGTATGTTGGAAGGGTTCTAAGCTATATACTGTAGCAGACTCGTTGATAGAGGATGATTACATCGCTACCAATGATGCTGCCAAAGAGATTGTCTGGACGAATATAGTTCATAAGATGAACTTGGTTCCTACCATTGAGCATCCAATACCTATGTATTATGATAACAATGGAGTTGTGATTTTGGCCTAGGAACCCCGATTCCATCAGCGATCCAGACATATTCTTAGACAGTATCACCTGATCAGGGAGATAGTTGATCTCCGGGAGATCGAGGTCAGGAGAGTTGACACAGATGATAACACAGCGGATCCACTCACCGAGGCCCTCCCCTAGATGCTATTCGAGAGACTTTTGGGACGTTGGGTATGAGATACTACAACAACCGGCCTTAGTGCAAATGGGAGATTGTTAGCAATATGTATGCCCTAGAGGCCATTATTGTTGATGTAGTGGATGCTTGGACATATATATAGATGACTTTCTTGCTCGACATGATAGTATGCTATATGGTTGCCTTTATCTTAACATGTAGACTGGTATCTTTATACTGTCTGTCTCTTACATGTTGATAAAGCCCTTAGGATATGTACTTGACTACCAGTATTATGATGAGATCATATTAGTGGGGATAGGGTGGTCCAAAAGTACATCCTTTAACTGTTCCTAGTCGAGGGGATATCGAGACAGGGTATCGATATTCCAGAGTAGACTAGTGTGTACGTTTCTTGTCCCTTGGTGGGCGATGGTTGATCCCATAACCATTGATGTGTGACATCAAAGATTGTACACAGGTGCTCATTAGAGAATGGGTACACCGAACGGACTCGCCGAGGACTCCTAGTTGGTAGTATACCTATCGTTGGATAGCAGTCCTCTGGTGACACTGGTACAAGTTAGTCTGTAGACCCGAGATCGTCATAAAGTCTTGTGTGGCTCCCATTGTGCTTTGATTTCCTCCCTACCACACTCAAGAGGAGTTGTGCAAATAGGTGGATTTTGGGTACAGTCCCGAGTCACATGGAGGCAATGAGCGATATGAGGGGTTTCGTCTCCCCCGGTATTGGGGTTTGATGTTGCGCTATGCTCGATTGGCTATAACTGGAAGTCCCTGACCAGGGCTGCAGCTGAGATTTACTGATAAGAGTTATCGATAGTTCCTCGAACCGTTATAGGCCAGACATCGGCATGACTTATCACGTTACTGGGGTCTGACGTTTACCACCCCTAGACATGATATGCGACATATCAGACGAAGAGACCGGACTATACGGTAGTGTTACTGATAGGCTTCATGGAGAGTATGAACAAGCTTGCTTGTTGATCTTCATATCGCTCAATACCCGGGTAGCCGTTACGTCCAGCTAGTATCGCTGACGGCTTGTAGGTGACTGATGTGATCATCACCTACTGCTGGCGTATTGACGAGTCTTTAAAGTCCCACACAGAAGTTCCATGGTTCAAGTGAAATGAAGTAGGACACATATGTGATATGTGCGCGGGCCTGATTAAATACGTGTATGTGATATCGTATTGTAATCTGGCAGTTATCTGTTATCAGTTAGGTTATATGTGATATAACCAGATTATCGAATCAAGTGTTGATTTGATAATGTGATATACAGATAAATGACATTAGTCGGTTATATGTGATATAACCGGATTATTAAATCAAGTATTGATTTAATAATGTGATGTATATTATATTTGATATAATTATATCTTAACTAATATCATTAGCTCACTAATTATTCTTCATAATATATATTAATATATATGATATATATATATATATATATATATATATATATATATATATATATATATATAATAATGAAGCATGGCATGAGTTTTTTATTTTGTGAAAATAGAAATTGAGGTGGAAAATGGGAGCATGGTGAGGCATGGTTGTTTTTCTTTTGTTTATTCATCTTGACTCATTATTCAAGCATGGTTGCAATTTTATATTGCAAATATCTCCATGCTTGAATGAGTAAGGGTCAAGGGGTTGCCATTCTTCACCTCATTCTCAACACTTAGCCATTTTCTAGTGTTGCTCCCATATGCTCTCACTTGCTCTCTTCTTCTTCTACCTCATCATGGTTCAACCTTCAACCCTCACATGTGATGTGAACCATCAAGTTTGAACACATATTAGTGAGCCTCAAATCCCCTACTTCACCATCCCACACCAAACTAGCACTTTGGTGTGGCGTGTTTCCTTTACTAATAGGAGATTAGTGAAGAGGTAGCTTGAGCCAGCGGACTTCGCGTGGATCATCTTCGGCACGAAGGTCATCGGAGAAAGCTCTTCCAAACCCTCAAGTGGAGCCTAGTGGAGTCGCGTGGACTACTACACAGAGCCTATGAAGTGAAGAACTCGATCTACGAGGGTATAGCCATCTTCACTTCTTTAGTTTACATATCATCATAGGTTTAACCCTAATCTTCTAATTACGATCTTGTTTAGTCTAATCTAGCACCCGAAAAATTTAAAATTTGACATGTTTGATGCTACTAAAACCCTATGGTGGTGCTAGGGTAGACTTTCAGTTATTCCTATTTCATTACTTTTACGGATGATTTCTCTAGGTATGGACATGTCTCTTGATGAAACATAAATCTGAGGCCTTTGGGAATATAAGAATGAAGTGGAAAAACAAACAGGAAAAAGTATCAAGACACTGAGATCTGATCGAGGTGGTGAATACTTAACTGCCGAGTTCCTGGATTATCTAAAAGAGAATGGAATTTTCTCTCAGCTTACTCCTCCATACACACCACAACACAACGGTGTATCGGAAAGGCAGAACCGAACCCTATTGGATATGGTTCGTTCCATGATGAGTAGCGCTGAGTTCCCGCGATCCTTTTGGGGTTATGCACTAGAATCAGCTGCATATCTTTTGAACAAGATTCCTACCAAGACTATGCCTACCACACGAGTTCCTGGATTACCTAAAAGCGAATGGAATTCTTTCTCAGCTTACTCCTCCATACACACTAGAACACTACGGTGTATCGGAAAGGTGGAACCGAACCCTATTGGATATGGTTCGTTCCATGATAAGTAACGCTGAGTTGCTGCAATCCTTCTGGGGTTATGCACTAGAATCAGCTGCATATCTTTTGAACAAGGTTCCTACCAAGACTGTGCCTACCATACCATATCAGATGTAGAGTGGGAAGAAACCCTATCTTAAGTACCTTAAGACATGGGGATGTCCAGCTTTTGTAAAAAAGCAGCATGCGGATAAGCTCGAGGCACGCTCAGTACTGTGTAAGTTTGTGGGATACCTAAAGAACTCCAGGGGGTATTTTTTCTATTATGCAGAGGAACAAAAGGTTTTTGTTTCTCGTCATGCCCACTTCTTGGAAACTGAATTTGTAGAAAAATAGATAAGTGGGAGCGCAATAGAACTGGAAGAAATTCCAAAACCATAAGCTATTACTGAATGCATGGTAGAACCAGAGGTTTCAGAAGAACCGGACATCCCCGCGCCACTCCGCAGAATTAGTAGGCAGTCTCATCCGCCCAAGAGATACTACGGTTTTATTATAGACGGGGATCGAGAGGGTTGCATCATTGAAAATGATGACCCAACTAGCTTCCAGCAAGCCATTCAGAGCGGAGACTCGGTAAAATGGCTGGATGCAGTACGGGCTGAGATGGAGTCCATGTACACCACCAAAGTATGGAATTTGGACATTGCTCCGGAAGGGGTAAAACCTATAGGCTGCAAATGGATTTTCAGAAAGAAGATTGGTGTAGATGGACAGGTTGAAACTTATAAGGCTAGACTTGTTGCAAAAGGTTTTCGTCAAAGACGTGGTTTGGACTATGATGAAACCTTTTCTCCAGTGGCTATGCTCAAATCCATTCGGATCCTTCTTGCCATTGCTTCCTTCCACGATTATGAGATCTGGAAGATGGATGTAAAAATGACTTTTCTAAATAGAAATTTGGAAGAGTGCGTCTATATGGATCAGCCAGAGGGTTTCATTCAAAGTGGGAGCAGCGGGAAAGTGTTCAAGTTGCTTAAGTCCATTTATGGACTAAAGCAGGCATCGCGGAGTTGGAACATCTGTTTTGACGAGACGGTCAAAGAATTCGACTTTATCAAAAATCCAGATGAACTATGCATATATAGTAAGATTGTAGGGAGAACTGTGGTATTCCTCGTCTTGTACGTGGATGACATTCTCTTGATAGTAAATGACATTTCTATACTACAATCAGTCAAAGAATTCTTGTCACAGAGGTTCTCCATGAAATACCTAGGTGATTCTTCCTACATTCTGGGGATCCAGATCTATTGTGATAGATTTAAGAGAATGTTGGGATTTTCGCAGTCCAGGAATATCGACACCATACTGAAAAGATTTAGTATGGAAGATTCAAAGTGCGGTAATCTACCGGCTTTTCACGGAATCACCCTCTCCAAAGAGATGTCTCCCAAGACTGATTTGGAAAGGGCTCGCATGGCATCTATACCCTACGCTTCTGTGGTAGGCTTTATAATGTATGCGATGTTGTGTACCAGACCAGATGTTGCTTACACACTAAGCATGGTAAGCCAGTATCAGTCAATCCCAGGGGAGAAGCACTGGATAGCATTAAAAAACATTCTCAAGTACCTGAGAAGGGCTAAGGAAATGTTCTTGGTGTATGGAGGAAAAGACCTCCAGATCGAGGCCTTTGCTGACTCCAGCTTCCAGAGTGACAAGGATGACTCCAAGTCCATATCGGGTTATGTCTTTACCCTCAATGGAGGGGCGGTCTGTTGGAAGAGCTCCAAGCAGGACACCGTTGCTGACTCGACGATGGAAGCGGAGTACATAGCTGCTTGTGACGCCGCGAAAGAAGCAGTCTGGATGAAGAAGTTCCTAACAGAACTTCAGGTGGTTCCGTCTATTGTAGATACAATACCTCTGTATTGCGACAACAACGGCGCTATAGCCTTGGCGAAGGAACCCGGGTCCCATCAGAAGTCTAGACACATCTTGAGGCGGTACCACCTGATCAGGGAGATCGTTGATCGCCGGGAGATCGAGATGAGGAGATTAGATACAGAGAATAACACTGCAGATCCACTCACAAAGGCCATCCCTCAGACACAGTTCGAGAGGCTAATTGAGATGATAGGTCTGCGATATGCCAATATATGGCCTTAGTGCAAGGGGGAGATTGTTAGTGATATATGCCCTAGAGGCCATTATTGTATCATACTGGTTTGTATATTACTTAATGGAAGCTTGGGATATTCACAGTTGTATTAACAGTCTTGCTCAAAATGGTAGTACGCTACTTGGTTTGTTTCTACCTCAATATGTGCATGTGTTTCTTTTAGCATATTGCTTATACATATTGGTAGAGCCCTTAGGATCTTTGCTTGATTACCAGTATTGTGATGGCAGTCACACTAGTGGGGGCTGGGTAGTCTATAAGCACATCCTTATACAGGTCACTAGTCGTAGGATTATCAAGACGGGGCATCGATACTCCGGAGTAGACTAGTGTATATGCTTCTCATCCCAGCAGGGGAGATGATCTATCCCACAGCCATTAGTACGTAGTACTGGAGATAGTATGCAGGTGCTCATTAGGTTATGAGTACACTGGATAGGACTCGTTGGGAACTACTGGTGAGTATTATACCTATCGTCGGGTAGCAGTTCCCAGGTGACATGAGTACAGCTTAGTTCATCGACTTGACACTGCTACCTCGCCTCGAGTGTATTCCCACTGTACTTTGATTACTACCCTACCACGGCTCAAAGGAGTCGTGCAAACAGGTAGTAGTTGGGTGCAGTCCCGAAGCACTTAGAGGCAGTGGCGGTTAAATAGGATTCATCTCTCCTGGTATTGGGGGTTGATATCGCGCTGTGTTCGAAAAGCCATTACACAAAGTCCCTGGCTAGGGCAAGCGAGATTTACTGGTAGGTATTCCAGTAGTTTCTCAGGGTGTTTTGGGCTACACTTCGACACGACTTATTGCTGTAAGTGCACGGCGGCGCCCCGGCAGTCAACCCGACGGCCAAACGCGGAAGCGGTGAAAAACTTTAATTTTTGCGGACTTAGCAAACCGGCACCACCGCGCACTAAACCCCGGATCGTAACCATTAACAAGTCTAAGCTAACTAGAAGATGGGTTAGAGATATACCGGCTGATCCGAGTCCTCCGGTCTTCATCTCCACTCCGATCTCCTCGCGGGATCTCCGGTCGTCGCCTCTTCGCCGGAAGGGCACCACGTCGCCTGCATCTTTTACGGGCTCCCGCCTCTATACCGAGGCAACTCGGGCATGAAGCCGGCAACTCGACATGCCCAAGGTTTGCTGTAGGATGTGTAGAGTCTATGTCTCATTGGGGTATTGGAGTTGCCTTTGATGGAGGAATCATGAACTTTGGAGAGGGTTTTTGAGAATTTGGCAAGCATGAAAAATGAGATGTGAATTAATCCCTCATCCAAAGTTGGGACCTCTCATTTTTCCTCTCTCCTAAAAAATGTGGCCGGCCAAATCTTTTTGCAAATGGTGGAGGAATCAATTCTAATACAAGAGGGAGGTGATGGTAGTAGAACACAAGTGGTGACCACATCAAGAGACAAGAAAACATCAACCATGCTTACACCTTAATCACATCAAATCTCATTAATGCAAAAGCATGGATGAAAGATATCATAATCAACACAATAGCAAGAAACCCCCTCCACAAAAGTTATTTGCACAATTGCAAATAACCCCCTTCCATCGGAAAAGTCCGGCCGGGAAAGAACAAAGGAAAACCGGCCGGAACGGAAAACAAACTGGCAACTCCAGAAAACTGGTCCCGTAATAAATTACAGGAAAACCCCCATACTGTGCATACACACCCGCATCTGTATTCCGTCCGGATACAAATGCAATGAGACAAAATCTACACTGTACTATACTAGGATCCGGCTTAAACCAAAGCCGGCTAGTAATATCCGTCCGATCCTGATCCGTGCAATACCGCACGTATCTGATCGAACGCTGCCATATAACCATACGGCCACTAGTACAAAACTGTCCGATCCTGATCCGTGCAATACCGCACGTATCTGATCGGACCCTGCCATATCTCCATACGGCCTCTACAGCGTTTCGCCCGAAAGCTTGAGTAACTGAAAGTGTGGTGGACTCTAAAGACTCGTCAATACTATGGCTGTAGATTTAACCACTAGCACGTCAGAGGTATATGCCAATACGTAACGGGCCACCAGCTATTGACTAAAAGGGACGTCGATGAGCGAACTCATCCTTACACCCTACTGAGCCTGTCAGTGACAATATCCGTACAGTCCGGTCCGTTCGTCTATGAGCATCGCATGTCGGGCCTAGGGGGTTGGTAAAAGTCAGACCCCCAAAAGCGGTACAAGTCGTGTCGGAGTGTAGCCCAGAACACCCTGAGATACTACTGGAATACCTACCAGTAAATCTCCTGCCTTGGCCAAGGTCTTCGTGTAATGGCTCTCCTAGACACAGCGCGACCTCACCCCCAATACCGGGAGAGACGAACCCCTGAAGATCCGCTCACTGCCTCCATGTGGCTCGGGACTGTACCCAACTAAAACCTGTTTGCACGACTCCTTTGAACCGTGGTAGGGTAGTAATCAAAGTACAGTGGGAACTCACACGAGACAAATGACGATCCCCAGGTCGATGAACTAACCTGTACACATGTCACCAGGGAACTGCTATCTGACGTCAGGTATAAGACCAACTAGCATGTTCCCGGCGAGTCCTGTCCGGTGTACTCATAACCCAATGAGCACCTGTATACATCTTAGGTGAACCAACTGACACCAGTGGCTTGTGAGACCGGCCACCGCCCCTCGTCGGGGTCTCGACTGTATACACTAGTCTACTCTGGAGAATCGATGCCCTGTCTCGAAACTCCTACGACTAGGGACCTTTTAAGGATGCGCTTATAGACTCCAGCTCTCACTTATATGATCGCCCTCATACTGCTGGCAGTCAAGCAAGAATCCTAGGGGCTTTATCAACGTGCAATAGCGACCTGTCAGGTCACCTAAAGCAGTACACGATGATAAAGGTAAACCAGATAGCAAACTATCATCTTGAGTAAGACTGTTCTACCGGGATAGGTCCTCCCTCAATCATTGCAATCACGTGTCTGTGATCCAATAATTGACTCTGAGGGCACTATCTCCAACAATCTCCCACTTGCACTCAAGGCTAATTATTGCGATGTCGCATACTCACAGCCCGTGTGATACCGAACACCCAACTCCTCTACTAGTCAGTCTCACAAAAAACGTTTGTGAAACTATTGCGTTCGAGGAATAGCCTCAGTGAGTGGATCCGCCTTGATGTTTCTTTCTATGTCTCTCTATATCTCAAGTTCGCGGAGAAATCTATCTCCCGAAATGAGCAATACCTGTCTTAGAATGTCTGGATGTCTGATGGGACCGAGCTCATAAATGAACTCCAAATCCAAACTTCTTAGACTGTATCGTCAACTGAATTTAATCAGTATCCTGCGCCATGCCTCCCTCAGTATTACCTTGGACCACCTGTCCAAAATACTGCCCCTCGTCAGAAGGAAAACTATAACTCTGACGACCTCCTTGTCGTCCAGGTCACCTTGGAAGCCTGGAATGATAACTGTTTCCCGAATAGGGCTTTCGTTATCATATCCCTAGAACAGCCACTTATGTTCTAAAACTGCTTCCGACTGTTTCTCCAGGATTGGATCAATGTCAACTTATTGCATCTAGTGCAAGAACAACATCTGGTGTGGTACTTGACATCTCATGATTGACTCAATTGCCTAAGCAAGTGATCTGCCAATCATGTACATCCCTCTCTACTTTAGTCTATAAGACACCTTTAGAGAGGGTGACTCCATTACCTGCAGGTATACTACCGTGCCAGGAGTCGTCCATTCTAAATACTCTTAGAATGCTGTCTAAGTACCCAGATTGGGAAACCACCCAAATCTAGATCTAAAACCATAGATCTAGTAACCAGTATGTCTGATATAATGTCCAAGTCCTTTGTGGAGAAACCACTGTGTGACGACCAAAGTATAACCGATCGTAGTATAGGAATATCACTTCCTACTACTTCTCAACAGATCCATCCCCTATTCTGATGACGTCAAACCTATGACTGTCACATCAGAAATAGATGATCTATCTCCGCTACATCTGCTTTAGTCTATAAATAGACATAAGCCTGATGTCCACCAATGCTTCCGCTGCTCCCACTGATAACGAAAACCCTCTGGCAGAGTCATATAGACGTGCACTTCTAAAGCTAGTTTAGAACGACGCTATACTCATCCTCCTGCCGGGTCTCGCAGCCTGGAACAACAACAATGGCAAGTGTGGGTAAACAAGAACTTCCCTGTCACCGTCCTTGAGGCTACCGGAGTACCTCTCGGGTGCCTGAAGTTACCCACCTTATCTGCGGAGTGGCCAATGGAATGTCAAATCAGATTGAATCTTTAGGTTCCTTATCAAATCTTCAGTAATCGTTTGCGGTTCTGGAATCACTTCCAGTTCTACCATACTCCCACTACTGTTTTCTGAAAAAATCCATTTCTTTTAAAATTGTGGCGAGTGAAGAACAATATCACTATTGATCTTCCAGATGGTAGAAAATCAACCCTCGTCATAGCCTGGGTCAACCCACAAACAGCCATTACAGAAACGTGCCTATGAGTTATCCAGAGTCTGGTTTTAAGCATAAGCCGGACAACTCCCCGTACCTTAACATCGTTAAGATATGAACTGTTCTATATCCAATATAGAACCAGAGACACTGATTTAATTGAACCAGATTCAAATCATGCAACTATCTCCAGTGCATGTCAACTAAATGGAAGGAGGCCGATCAGCATTACTCAACTTAGGAATGCTTCCAATTATGAGTAACCTGAAAAGAGAAGCAATTTCTCTTTATCTTTACCATCAACTGAATACCATACACAAGTATCTACATCTTCGATCACTTTGAAGAATCCCGATACTCGCTACACCTGGTTCTCTACTCTATTCAAATACCTATAACTCCTCAAAACTTAGACCCTGTGTTTCTACGAAACACATGTCTAAGAACTAGAGAAGTTAAAAGTAAACAAAATATAGTATGAGGACCAACCCCTCTGTCCTAATGGACACTGGACTACATACAATACTCTGTATAAGTCCCCTGAGTCTTGCGACTCAATCACTGTGTGTCGTAGGTTGAAAACTGTACTTTTGGTTAAGAAGAATTACACCGCTGTTCAATGCTCCTTACCTAACCATCCACTGATATAGGTAAATGTCATCGACATAATATCAAAAGGTATATCTCACTCTATAAAAATAGACGTACAGATATATCAATTTGAAATTGGTGCACAACAACGGATATTCAAAACCAAATATTTGCCGACCGGCAAACAACCCAGGTGGCTTCCTCAAATATCACCAACTGCAACGAATCCCGATATTTTAAGGATGGTCACCTAATTCCCAATAACTTACTCCCACTCATCATCTGTAAAACCATACAGATGTGAGAATCAAACCTGGTAAATACATACCCTGGAGCAAGTGTCTAATCGGGAAATCAGTTTTCTTTTAACAGTACACAGTTGAACTGAAACATTGAAATGTTTCGATGGGGTATCCTGGTATTCCTAGTAATGCCTCTACCATTATCCAGATTCGCAACTATAACCTTATAATTCTTTGCCACCTCTCCAAATCCCTTTATATGTCTTTAGTCATTACCTTCTGCACACCCCTTAGGCCAAATGGTTTTCTTCCTTCCCTACCGTTCGGCACCAGCCTATGGTTTGGAAGAAGACTATCCAATAAGCATAATGGGTGTACTGTCCTAATCCTAGGAGCACTCGCAACGCGAGAGAAGGTGAAGATAAAAGACACCTGAATGTACTTTATTCCTATTTCTCCTGAACCAGGATCCATCCCCGAACTGGAACAAGTTCCTTTCGAGTTCGTATATAACCATACGATGGATTATCCAATAAAATGGGATCTTCGTAGTGATACGGAGTGTCCTGGAGAAATACAAAGGTGATTTAGGATTGGCGAAGAAATACTTGGTTTGGTCGTGAATAGCAGTCGCAATTTACTTTTCCCTCTTACTAATCCCTTGCTTTGTCTTAATCTTAATACCTTCTGTACACCGTTTAGGCTAACTGGTTTTCTTCATTCCCTACCGGTCGGCACCAGCCTATGGTTTGGAAGAAGACTATCCAATTTGTGTAATAGGTGTACTACTCCTAAACCAAGGAGTACTCGCAACATGAGAGAGGGTGAAAAGAAAAGACAACTGAATAATCCTATTCGTTTTCTCCAGAACCGGAAACCATCCTCGAATTCCTTCGAGTTCGTATCTAACCATACGATGGTTTTGTCCAATGGAAGTGGACGTTCGTAGTAATACGGGGTGTCCTGGAGAAAAGGGTAAAAGTAGGAGTGGCAATGAGGTCTGCAACTCTGACAATCCAAAAGCCAGTGTTAAGAAGGTTCGGTCAACTTGGTCACTGAGTCATAGTCTAGGGTCGGGTCAATCGTCGCTACCAGAGAGAGAGAGAAAAGAAACACTCAGCGTGCACTCTAACCTAGATCAGAATGGTTATCACTTTTTCTAATCAGGAAACCTCCCACTGTACCTCAAATTCTCCTCCAAACCTGAAAGAAGAATTAGTCGGGGTCACCCGAGGAGTAAACTAACTCATCAGTGGGAATCGGGATCCAACTATCATTGCATGATAACGTGACGGAATCCACTCACGGTATCACACTCCAGAAGGTATGCGCATATCTAGCAAGTCTCAGTACTTTTGAAACTCCCGATGTGATTTTTACCCCATGCTCTTATGACCTTGACTTTGGCCAACATATCATAAGTCACATGTCAAGTTCTACCCGTCATTCTCCAGGTTAATTTGAACCCACCTGTACATACCCTTGACTTTGGCCAAAATGGCAGTACGACTGTCCCAAACCAACGCATCTATCTATGCTGCATATGAATACCCCAATAGCTACCAATCACTGTGCCTTGACTTTGGCCAACATACACAGCTTGAATACTACTGACTACCCATATGAAACGACGGAGGGCTACGAATGGTTTCTGGCGAAAACCTTTAACGTAATGAACTTGATATCGTTGAAGGAACGGATAGCTTTTTAGAAAATATAGTGACGAAAACCTTTACTAAAGAGGTCACTCCCGGTGAAGGGATCTCGGCTCTTTCCCCGTAGAATGGGGTGCAGGATATTCCAAATGAATACCACGATGTAAAGTAAAAGTAATCGGCTATAGTGAAGTTAATGCCCTGACGCAAACTTCTGTCCAAGGGGTCACTCCCGGTGAAGGGATCTCGGCCCTTGCCTCGTCGACTGAGGAGCAGGATATTCCAAATGAATACCACGATGCAAAACAAAAGAGAACGTCCTTGCAATAACAGCTTTTTGAAAAGTGTTCCAACAACATCAGAATAGGTTTGTTTAACTTGCATTGATCCGAATCAACGCAGTCCCATCAATTGATCACACCACAAAGAACGAAAATATACTGACGTACGTATATGCCATCCGCATTCGCCACTGGGTCCCGTCATCACCCGTTAGGTTAGCTTACTAACGGCAGAGCGGGGACTGGACTAGCGCGGATGTAAAATATATACAACATCTACTAATATATATACCAATATATTATATTTCGCTCAAGGCGTGATAAAATGCAACATCACAGAAATGTACAGCATCACAGAACAATACAGATATCTGGGATCCCCGGGTTTCACAGAGCCACTACTGAAACCCGACGTTCCCCTGGTCGTGTGGATAGCCTGTGCAATGAAATCCTAGACCCCTACGGGCGCGGCAAGTTACCCGCCAAAACCTGAAGCGAGGCAGCCCCCTTCAGCTCCGTGAATGGACCACCCAGCACTCTACGGAATCCGGCAACTTGGGCACCCCTCCTGGGTCAACCTGTACCCTCTACGAGTGCGGCGAATAGCCCGCCAAACCTAGAGTGAAGCCCCCTCCGTCCCAATGCCATGAGATGCGGGCTTGTTGCCCTCCAGAACCCGGCTATCCGTGCACCCCACCGCGGGGTAATCCTAGTACAGAATGTAAAATATACAACACCGGGTACATCGACCGCAACCAGGTCGTGCCCCAAAAGAATAATACAAACAGGCAGTGACGGCAGTCCACATGTCGGACGCTCGCCCCGCAATATCAAATGTACATAATACACCAACACAGTACTAGCATTGCATCCAGGCAATCCCCCACGACCGATCCGCAACATCACAGCAAAAACAGAACATCAACATGAAAGTCACGTTCGCAAATCCGTCTAACCGGGCTATAGCAGTTAGACCGGATTTACCGATCGAGTGACATTCACGGTCGCAGATATAGTGTAAATACTGTGAAAAATGTGTTTAAAATTTTCCGATTGACCAAAAATTAACAAGTGGGCCCCCAATCAAAACTGTAGCACTCACAGAAAACCTGGGCCCAATTTTAATATTCCAAAACCCCCAATTTAAGCCCAGAAGCCCACTGGAAAAGTTTGATTCAGTGAGGACATCAATGCGCGGCGGAACCGCGGCCCAAGGGGGGTTTTGGCCGCGGTTCCGCGCTCCATTGATCGAGTCACTGCGTCGAATTTTTCCAGTATGCTTAGAATTCCCTGCACATCATTCTGAGACCACCTGAAAAATTTTTAGACACCAAAAAATCTTAACAGAAAACTGATGTGAGGTAAAATGTAGATTTTGGAATTTTGGTCGATCGGAAACGCAAAACACATCAAACGAAGCTAGACGAAGTTAATGGCGAGGCTCTGATACCACTGTAAGTGCACGGCGGCGCCCCGGCCGTCAACCCGACGGCCAAACGCGGAAGCGGTGAAAAACTTTAATTTTTGCGGACTTAGCAAATCGGCACCACCGCGCACTAAACCCCGGATCGTAACCATTAACAAGTCTAAGCTAACTAGAAGATGGGTTAGAGATATACCGGCTGATCCGAGTCCTCCGGTCTTCATCTCCACTCCGATCTCCTCGCGGGATCTCCGGTCGTCGCCTCTTCGCCGGAAGGGCACCACGTCGCCTGCATCTTTTACGGGCTCCCGCCTCTATACCGAGGCAACTCGGGCATGAAGCCGGCAACTCGACATGCCCAAGGTTTGCTGTAGGATGTGTAGAGTCTATGTCTCATTGGGGTATTGGAGTTGCCTTTGATGGAGGAATCATGAACTTTGGAGAGGGTTTTTGAGAATTTGGCAAGCATGAAAAATGAGATGTGAATTAATCCCTCATCCAAAGTTGGGACCTCTCATTTTTCCTCTCTCCTAAAAAATGTGGCCGGCCAAATCTTTTTGCAAATGGTGGAGGAATCAATTCTAATACAAGAGGGAGGTGATGGTAGTAGAACACAAGTGGTGACCACATCAAGAGACAAGAAAACATCAACCATGCTTACACCTTAATCACATCAAATCTCATTAATGCAAAAGCATGGATGAAAGATATCATAATCAACACAATAGCAAGAAACCCCCTCCACAAAAGTTATTTGCACAATTGCAAATAACCCCCTTCCATCGGAAAAGTCCGGCCGGGAAAGAACAAAGGAAAACCGGCCGGAACGGAAAACAAACTGGAAACTCCAGAAAACTGGTCCCGTAATAAATTACAGGAAAACCCCCATACTGTGCATACACACCCGCATCTGTATTCCGTCCGGATACAAATGCAATGAGACAAAATCTACACTGTACTATACTAGGATCCGGCTTAAACCAAAGCCGGCTAGTAATATCCGTCCGATCCTGATCCGTGCAATACCGCACGTATCTGATCGAACGCTGCCATATAACCATACGGCCACTAGTACAAAACTGTCCGATCCTGATCCGTGCAATACCGCACGTATCTGATCGGACCCTGCCATATCTCCATACGGCCTCTACAGCGTTTCGCCCGAAAGCTTGAGTAACTGAAAGTGTGGTGGACTCTAAAGACTCGTCAATACTATGGCTGTAGATTTAACCACTAGCACGTCAGAGGTATATGCCAATACGTAACGGGCCACCAGCTATTGACTAAAAGGGACGTCGATGAGCGAACTCATCCTTACACCCTACTGAGCCTGTCAGTGACAATATCCGTACAGTCCGGTCCGTTCGTCTATGAGCATCGCATGTCGGGCCTAGGGGTTGGTAAAAGTCAGACCCCCAAAAGCGGTACAAGTCGTGTCGGAGTGTAGCCCAGAACACCCTGAGATACTACTGGAATACCTACCAGTAAATCTCCTGCCTTGGCCAAGGTCTTCGTGTAATGGCTCTCCTAGACACAGCGCGACCTCACCCCCAATACCGGGAGAGACGAACCCCTGAAGATCCGCTCACTGCCTCCATGTGGCTCGGGACTGTACCCAACTAAAACCTGTTTGCACGACTCCTTTGAGCCGTGGTAGGGTAGTAATCAAAGTACAGTGGGAACTCACACGAGACAAATGACGATCCCCAGGTCGATGAACTAACCTGTACACATGTCACCAGGGAACTGCTATCTGACGTCAGGTATAAGACCAACTAGCATGTTCCCGGCGAGTCCTGTCCGGTGTACTCATAACCCAATGAGCACCTGTATACATCTTAGGTGAACCAACTGACACCAGTGGCTTGTGAGACCGGCCACCGCCCCTCGTCGGGGTCTCGACTGTATACACTAGTCTACTCTGGAGAATCGATGCCCTGTCTCGAAACTCCTACGACTAGGGACCTTTTAAGGATGCGCTTATAGACTCCAGCTCTCACTTATATGATCGCCCTCATACTGCTGGCAGTCAAGCAAGAATCCTAGGGGCTTTATCAACGTGCAATAGCGACCTGTCAGGTCACCTAAAGCAGTACATGATGATAAAGGTAAACCAGATAGCAAACTATCATCTTGAGTAAGACTGTTCTACCGGGATAGGTCCTCCCTCAATCATTGCAATCACGTGCCTGTGATCCAATAATTGACTCTGAGGGCACTATCTCCAACAATTGCGCTATTAGGGTTTGACGTTTACTGCCCCTAGGCCCGATATGCGATACTTTTAGATGAACAGACCAGACTGTACGGAGATTGTCACAGACATGCTCGGTAGGAGTTCGGATGAATTTGCTCATCGGCTTTCTTATCGACAGAAACCTGGGTAGCCATTACGTGCAGCTAGTACCACTTGCGGCTTGTGGTTAAACCCACTGCCATCATACTGTCGAGTCTTTAGAGTCCCACACAGAGGGTTTCCATGCATCGGGAAAAAGATGTAGATGCCGTATGGTTTTACGGCAGGACTTTGATCACTTACGTGTACTTATGCACGTATGATGATCGGGTGGATAATACTAGTGGGCTTTGGTTTAAGCCGGATCCTAATATTATATTGATGGATTATTTTTGTCTCATTGTATTCGTATTCTTCGGAATACGGATGCGGGTATGTATATACAGATGATAGGCATTCTTGTAATTCTCTCAAGATTGCTTCTAGAAGGAGACACCTCATTAGGGTTTTTATCTTTTGATTAAAACAATTATGAGGTGGAGGAAATGAATTGTTTTTTATATGATAATTGAAGCATGGCTACTTGGTTGACTATTGAGGAAAAGTTTGACTTAGATATTTTGTGTGAGATATTTTTATGGGAATATTTTTGTTTTCCAATTAGTCACAAGAAGAGCCATATTCCATCATCATTAACACAAACACTTTCTCTTTCCTCAAGTGATCTTCTTCTTCCTCTAAACCCTAAAAGTCTCATGAGTTGAGAAACTTAGGGTTCTAAGAGACAAACTAACCCATATTCTTTCTCTACATCATCTAGGCCATCTAGTTTAGCGAACTAGGTGCCATAGTTATCTCGGATTTGAGATTGGAGCTCGGACTTAGACTCTCGGGTGGATCATTTTTGACTCGAGAAAGCCGACGAGGAAGTATCGATTCTTTACGATCCTCGGAGCTTACGATGACGAGGAGGACATCAAAGAAGACCTGAAGGACTTGTATCGTGAGGTATAAACTTCTTTCCGAGTAGTTAACCTCTTTACATGCTTAGCTAGTCAGGGTTTAGCAACGATCCTGGAGTTCAAGTCGGTGTTGCGAGCTTTGAAAAATCGTTTTTTAAATATTCCGCCTCCCCGCAAACCCATGGGGTGCACGACATCGACTTACACCCTAATCATCAACTTAACTCAAATTATCCCAAAATTAAGCTAATTAAACCAAAGTAACCCTAATCAACACTCTAACCCAAATTAACCCTATTTTACCTAATTAACCCAAATTAACCCTAACCTTAACTCTAACCCTAATCGTCACCTAAACCCTAACCCAAACTAAAATTAACTGTAATTAATCTAATTAACCCCAACCCTAATCACCACCAACCCTATTTTACCTAATTAACCCAAATTAACCCTAACCCTAACCCTAATCATCACCCAAACTCTAACCCTAATTAACCCTAACCAAACCAAAATTATCCCTAATTAATCTAATTAACCCTAACCCTAACCATCACCAACCATATTTTACCTAATTAACCCAAATTAACCTTAACCCTAATCATCACCCAAACCCTAACCCTATTTTACCTAATTAACCTAAATTAACCCTAACCCTAACCCTAATCATCACCCTAACCCTAACCCAAATTAACCCGGCCCTATAACCCTAACCCTAACCCTAAAATCAACAATAACACCAAAACAAAAAAATTATAAAATAAATTCCTAATTAATTTACAGAAATAAAAAACATAACTAATTAGGAAAATTCAATTTTAAATTATATATATAAATTCACCTCGCTGCCAAAGACTGGCTGACGACAAAGAGCTTGAGGAGGTGGAGAGCAAGAGCTCGACGAGGTGGAGGAGTCCGGGAAGATGGAGCTCGAAGAGGTGGAGGCGGTGTAGCGTCTTGAAAAGTCGTTTTGGTGTTTTCCTGAAATTCGGTGAAAATTCGGTATTTTTCCGAAAACCGTCTTTCTCGATATTTTGCAGTTTAGGGATAATTATACCTAAAATGGATAGGTAATTACTTGTTTTTAGTGACTAATGAGTTAATTATGAAATTTTGGTCATTTAAAAATTTTTCCCTATTTTTCATTTTTTAATATTATTTTAAGCCGGTAAGAAAATACATTAAATAAGCGATAAATACAAATTTTTCCGGGCTAATTTTAATCTCTAAAATTATGATAATTATATTCTAGTGATAACATGAATTTTTAGTAATTTATTTTGATTTTTTTCAAATTTTTATGAATTTAAACGAATTTATTGAATTTTGGGCTAAAACTTGCAATTTTTGAGTTGTAGGGGGCCTTTTTGCATAAAATTTCTTTTGTAAAACCCCTCTCTCATTTCCCTCAGCCCTAGGACAGCCCAACCATGACCAAGTCCAGAAAATTCTGATCTCTTTTCTTTAGTTGTTTCTTGAGTTGATTTAAGGGGTTTTTTTTGGGTTTATTTTAATTTAATTGAATAAAGTATGATACATTGACTTGGAGACTTGACCCATGACCTTCCCCACTTGCCCACACCCTCCCCCATCCCTCTTCTGGTCGAAAATTCCAGCAGCCCTCCCCCTTCACCTTCCTCTTTTCATTTCCTCCAAAATTTCATCAAAATTGCTACAAAAATCCATTTAAATCCACAAATTTGTTTACAAAACCAAAACAAATCCTTGTGCTACCTCTTCTCAAGCCTATTATAGTTGAAAACATGTGGAAAGGAGGCATTTTTGGAGCAAATTCTCTTGCTTGATCCATTGATCAAGAGGTATAATTCTCATCAAGTTGCTTTCTTTTGCTAAAAATTCCTTTAATTGTATGGTTAGTGTTAAAAGTTAGCTTATTTCTAATCTAGTTTAAAAGAAGTAGTTTGTCTAAACTAGGGTTTTGAACCATGGTGGTTAATTAAGTTGTTTATAGTTAAGTTAGTTGTTAATGAACTAACCTATATAGTTATCTTGTTGATATAGTTTCCAATTATGCTAATTTGGTTAAATTTAGAAGTGTGAAATTGCTTTTTAGGATTTTCAAGAAAAGGATTTTGTATGGAAATGGTATTTGAAACATGATTAGTGAGTTGATTAAGTTTTAGAAACCATTATTTAGTTGGTTAAACCTAATTTGTTATCTAGTATTTTGCTAACCTAAATCTAAGAGGTGAACTTGCTAATTGGGGTTGAAATTAGTGTTAATTAAGTTTTTCAAGTGTGGATTTTGATTTGCAATTGCTATTTATAAAAATCAAGAAAGGGTTTGGTTGTGGAATATAGGTTTTGGAGCATGGTTAATGTGTTGTAATTAGTGGGTGTGGATTGCTTGTAGTGTGCTTGGGTGAGTATGCTTTATTGTAGTCGTTTTGTCGCAAATCGGCGATTTTTGCACCGATTTTGGGACGCTATGCTTACTAGATTTTTATATAAATTATGTGATGGACTATTTTTGATATCTTGAGGATTGTAATGGCTTGTCCTACGACTTTTAGGATGCGTGAGTGCGGTTTTTGGGTAGTCGGGTTTTAGTTTTGCCGGGCGACCCAAATCGGCGTTTTTCGGCAGTTTTTGCGATTTTCGCGTGTGTCCGCGCACTTTGTGCACGTTGTACCTAGCTAGCGAACTTTAGTAGTTTCGTTAGGGTTTTGCGTCGTTCTTGATATGTAACCTTATATTTGATACTGATGTAAATTCCAGGTTCGGTCGTGGAAACGTCAGACGCGGCGCGAAAGGGAAAGGCGGTGATTGGACACAGCTAGCCAGGGATCCCGGTGAGTAGATTTAACATCTACGGGGGACGATCGTTTGGATGGCGCAAGTCGCCCGATAGATTTAGTAAACTGGAAAATAGTAAATTGGATAATCACTTGTGACATTAGAATAATAATACTGGCATGATAATTGCTGCAATTAGATCAATATGTTATACCCATATACGCAAACTCAATTGTAGGACACATGCACTATTACCAAGTTTTTATATGCAGCACGAGCACTATTCATGCTTACACACACACCCTGGTAATTGCCATGCCACCACACTAGATAACTTTTAAATTGAAACTTTTTACTAATTGATACTTAAACTGGTACTATTGCCTTTAATTCCTTAAAAAATGAAACCGTAGTATTGCTAGTCATGTGCATGTACTTCATCATATTAATTGTTCATGCTTAATACATTAATCACACATCGCATCTTGATTATTGATATCATACGCATTCATTATCATTGATATATGCACTTATGAGGATTTCTTGGGATTTTATGATATTGCTGGATTTCGGGGGAAAGCCGCAAAATTTCTAAACTTATTATATTTTTAAAGTATGTTAATTGCGGTTTTCTAGTGATGTAATGTCGTCCACCATGAGTTTGCTGTGGATTTGGAAATCCGTGTCGAGGAGTGGAGGAACCGGCACGGGTACATGGTGGGCCCGGTAAGGTACCCCGGGGCAAGAGGAATGTGGTGATGACGTTGAGCCTGGCAGGGGACGGATTACCTACCGGTGACTGTTTGGGACGGCGGATATCCAGAGGATACCGACCGTGGCCGCTAGATGATGAGATATTGAGATTTGAGATGGGTCAGCCGGACGGCTGAGGCCAGAGATACATTTATGAGATTTGAGACAGCTTTTGGGTGTCGTTGCTGGACACCGATTTTCGTCGATTCATTGACATTATGCTGGCATTCTAAAAGAGTTTCAAAAACAAAAAGAGATAAAATATTTCTTATATATACCTATTGAGACCTCAGATTTTCATGTTGCATACATATTAGCACACTGATATTGTATACACACCTGCTAGTGCATCCAGTCATACCTGTATTTTAGATACTAGGATGCTTGTGTGCATGCATACGATAGCCTTTGTAGATGTTATTTATTACTCACGAGTTGGCAACTCACCCCCGTTGTGCCACAGTCTTTTGCAGGTCCGCTCCGTCAGTTCAGTAGCGGCGGGCGCACTTGTGCTTTTGCCTCTTTTGCCTGAGCTCGAGATTTGCTCATAGGTGGGTTATGTTATTATTTTGTACCACCTTGTATATTCTTGTATCTAGTGTACTCCATCTACTGTTTCCACCAGATTATTGTATATTGACCTAGAGATGAGACAGTGAGGTTTGTGGATTTTATGCTGTATTTTGGGGTCGAGCTCACTTGAGCCGACATGCTACTTTTTCATGCTTCCTTATGCTTTATTATGCTTGTTGTCATTTACATTGCGTGGGATTTGTGACCGCCTTGTGGCGAAGAGCTAGCTCCCGCTTGGGGATGCCCTATTTTGTGGATTCATGTATATATTTTGTTGTACCCATTTTTGGGGGTCAGTATTTACAAAGGAGACTCTGCCGAAATTTTCGGGAAAAATTTGTATTGTTTTTAAAAAGTGTTTTACATGACTTATTTGATAACTCGCTTTCAATTGATTGGGTTTTCTTCACTCTTTTGCTTCATTGGTTTTGTTTTCTGGGCTTTGGCTTACTTATTTTACGGACGCCTTTAGACGTTTCGTAAACTTAAGTGCCAGTCACGTTCCGTACCCTGCGGGTCGTGACAGGCGGCGACGAGGACCTCGATGTCGATTGGCGGCAACGGGAAACTCCACGACGAGCTCGATCGACGACGATGGAGAAGGAACTCGCCGACGAGCTTGATCGGCGACGAGGAAGTCGACGACGAGATCGACTAGACGCGGGAGAGATAAGGTTGGTAGAAAATTTTGGGGGAAAGTAGGAAATTACTTGGATTTTTTTTAAAATAACCCTTTGTTACCCATACGGTTTAATCCGTAGGGCTTTCTTTTGCGGCACCATAGGGCCAAATAAAGAAATTACATTTTAATATTTTTTAATTTATTTATGCCCCTACGGTGGGCACCGTAGGTGTTAGTGGATGTTGCACACTCTCACAATACTTGTGAAGAGGCGGAAGTGATAAACAATAATTTTCTTGCATGCAACACCCACATAACCCAAGATTAGTGCTTAAACCTTAACTAGCAAACCCTATCTAGAGTTCTAAACTACTATGATAGGGGTTATACCTTGAGAATCGGTCCTTCGGGTCTTCGTTTGGATGCGACTCCTAGGCTCCTTGATGGTTGCAAAGAGCTCGATCTCCGGCCACCTCAAGATCCAAGACGATCCACCCGAGAGTTATCGAACAAGCTACGAACTCTTCACAAGAGTTTAACTAAGAGATCAAGATTGCTAGAAGTGATCACTTAGATGATGTAGAGATCAAGTAATGGATTATATTTGTCCCTTTACCTATGATTCACAACTCATGTGAAGGTTTAGGTCAAGAGGTAGAGGAATGAGAGAATTAGGAGAGAGAAGGTGTATGTGATGATTGAATGAAAAATGAAGCATAACAAAAGATATGGCTCAAAACAATAATTGAAGCATGCATTATTTTTTCACAAAAATAATGTACCATGCCTCAATAGTAAACCCAAATGAATATAAAATGATTTGAGCCATGCCTTCAACCATGCTAGGACTTTCTCCAAATTCCACCTCATCATTTCCATTTTCTCAAAATGAAAATCCATTTATGAGGTGTCTCCTTCTAGAATGTATTCTTGTACAATTACAAGAATACCCCTCATCGTATACCGTATAAGTATACCCGTATTCGAATTCCAAAAAATATGAATACGAATAATCCAATAATATAATACCGGTATCTGGCTTAAACCAAAGCCTACCAGTATTATCCTTCCGATCATTATTCCTGTAACACTTATACGAATATGATCGAAACCCTGTCGTAACAACTTACGGCCTCTACATCTTTTGCTTGAACCAGGGAACTCTCTGTGTGGGACTCTAAAGACTCGTCAGTACGCTGGCAGTAGGTTTAACCACAAGCACGTCAGCGGCACTAGCTGTGCGTAACGGCTACCCAGGTACATGACGAAAAGATGGTTGACGAGCGAACTCATCACAACCCTAACGATCCTGTAAGCAACACTTACCGTACAGTCCGGTCTCTTCGTCTGATACGTCGCATATGAAGTCTAAGGGTGGTAAATGTCAGACCCCAGTAATTTTATAAGTCATGCTGATTTACGGCCCATAACGGTTCGAGAAACTACTGATAACACTTATCAGTAAATCTCGAGAACCCTGGCCAGGGATTTGCTGTTATGGCCGATCAAGCATAGCGCGACATCAACTCCCTATACCGGGAGAGACAAAACCCCTCCTATCGCTCACCGCCTCCATACGATTCGGGACTGTACCCAAAATCCACCTGTTTGCACGACTCAGTAGAGCCGTGGTAGGGAGGAAATCAAAGCACAGTGGGAATCACACAAGACACTATGACGATCTCGGGTCTACAGACTAACCTGTACAAGTGTCACCAGAGAACTGCTATCTGACAATAGATATATATACCATCTAGGAGTTCTCGGCGAGTCCTGTTCGGTGTACCCATTCTCCAATAAGCAACTGTGTACAATCTTTGATGTCAAACACAAATGGTTGTGGGATCAACTAACGCCTCCAGGGTCAAGAAATGTACACACTAGTCTACTCTGGTAATATCGATGCCCTATCTCGATATACCCTCGACTAGGAACAATTAAAGGATATGCTTATAGACTGTCCAGACCCCGCTAGTATGATTTACATCATAATCCCGGTAGTCAAGCATAATCCTAAGGGCTTCATCAACATGTATATAAAGATATGAAATAAAACACATCACACATTAAGATGAAGATAAACCAGATAGCATACTATCATTTCGAGCAAAGATTGTTTCTGTATATATACATGCCTAGCATCTTATACAATACAGGCCTCTAGGGCATACATATCTAACAATCTCCCACTTGCACTAAGGCCTGTCGTCGGTGCAATAAGTACCCACTGTCTACTCTAGAACCAGTTGTCGGCGTACCGCATGCCCAACAGCTCGAACAGTTTCTCAAACTGGACTTGAGGGATGGCCTTAGTGAATAGATCTGCTGTGTTGTCTTTCGTGTCTACTCTCCGTACCTCGATGTCCTGGCGATCCACTATCTCCCTGATGAGGTGATACCGCCTCAAGATATGTCTGGATTTCTGATGGGACCTCGGTTCCTTTGCCAAAGCCATGGCTCCATTGTTATCGCAATACAAAGGTATTGGATTAGCAATGGATGGAACCACCTAAAGTTCAGAAATAAACTTCCTCATCCAGACTGCCTCTTTTGCGGCATCATTAGCAGCAATATACTCAGCTTCCATCGTGGAGTCAGCGACGGTATCTTACTTGGAACTCTTCCAACATACCGCCCCTCCATTTAGGGTAAATACAAACCCTGAGATGGACTTACTATCATCCTTGTCGCTCTGGAAGCTGGAGTCGGTAAAGCCCTCCATTTGGAGATCTCCGTTACCATACACTAAGAACATTTCTTTAGTTCTTCTCAAGTACTTCAGAATGTTCTTCACAGCAGTCCAGTGTTTCTCCCCTGGGTTGGATTGATACCTACTTACTGCACTTAGTGCATAAGCTACATCTGGGCGAGTACACAACATCGCATACATTATAGATCCTACCGCCGAAGCGTAGGGTATAATGCTCATGCGAGCCCTCTCCTCATCAGTCTTTGGAGACATCTCTTTGGAGAGGGTGATCCTGTGGCAAGCGGGTAAATTACCTCGCTTGGAATCTTCCATACTAAACCTCTTTAGTATGGTGTCAATGTATCTCGCTTGGGACAATCCCAATAATTTCTTAGATCTATCTTTATAGATCTTAATCCCCAGAATGTACGAGGCATCACCCAGGTCTTTCATGGAGAACCTCTGCGATAAGAATAGTTTGACCGATTGTAGCATAGGAACATCATTTCCTATCAAGAGAATGTCGTCCACGTATAATACGAGGAATGTAACAGTACTCTCTACAATCCTTTTATAAATACATGGTTCATCTATATTTTTGATAAAATCAAACTCTTTGATTGTATCATCAAAGCAAATGTTCCAACTCCGTGATGCCTGCTTTAATCCATAGATGGATTTAAGCAACCTGCATGCTTTTCCGCTGCTCCCACTATCAATGAAGCCTTCTGGCTGATCCATAAAAACGCATTCTTCTAAATCACCATTTAGAAATGCCGTTTTAACATCCATCTGCTAGATCTCATAGTCATAGTAAGCAGCTATAACAAGCAGGATCCGAATGGATTTGAGCATCGCGACTGGTGAAAAGGTTTCATCATAGTCCAAGCCTTGTCTTTGACGAAATCCTTTTGCGACCAGCCTAGGTTTATAGGTCTCCACCTGACCATCCATACCGATCTTTCTCTTAAAGATCCATTTGCACCCTATGGGTTTTACTCCAGAAGGTGCAACCTCCAAAGTCCATACTTTGTTGGTGTGCATAGATTCCATTTTGGATCTCATGGCATCCAGCCACTTCACAGAGTCACCACTCGTGATAGCTTGCTGAAAACTAGTAGGATCATCATCATCCATGATGCAATCTTCTCTATCACCATCAATTAGAAAACCGTAGTATCTATCTGGTGGGCGAGAAGTCCTACTAGATCTACGGAGTGGCTGAGGTTCTTCAGGTTCTATTGAAACCTCAGTTCAACCAAATCATCAGTAATTGTTTGTGTATTTGGAATTTCTTCCAGTTCTATCGCATTGCCAACAGTATCATTTGTAAAAAATTCATTTTCTAAAAATGTGGCATACTGAGAAACAAACACCCTTTGTTCCTCCTTGTGGTAGAAAAGATATCCATACGAGTGTTTTGGATATCCCACAAATCTACACAAAACCGATCGTGTCTAGAATTTGTCCGGATTCTGTTTTTTCACATAAGTCGGACAACCCCATATCCTAACTCTTTTAAGAGATGGTCTCTTCTCACACCATATCTCATATGGAGTGGTAGACACGGTTTTGGTCGAAACCCTATTCAATAGATAAATCGCAGTCTCCAATGTGTGCCCCCAGAATGATATCGGTAACTCAGCATCACTCATCATAGATCGTACCATATCTAATAGGGTACGATCCCTCCTTTTTGACACACCGTTGTCTGTGGTGTGTACGGAGGAGTGAGATGAGAGAGAATACCATTCTCTTTTAGGAAATCTAGAAACTCTGAGCTTAGACACTCACCTCCTCGATCCGATCGAAGTTTCTTGATACTTAAGCCTGTTTGTTTTTCTACTTCAGATTTATACTCCTTGAACTTTTCAAAGGCTTCAGACTTATGTTTCAACAAGAACACGTGTCCGAATCTCGAGAAGTCATCAGTAAAAGTTATGAAGTAGGAAAAACCACCTCTCGCATGTGTAGACATTGGTCCACATACATCACTATGTATGAGGCCTAAGAGTTCAGTAGCTCTCTCTCCGTGTCCACTAAACGGAGTTTTGGTCATTTTACCTTTGATACAAGAATGACAAGTCGCATAAGATTTATATTCAAACGGGTTTAAATATCCATCTTTATGTAGCTTGGTTAGTCTTGTTTCGTTAATATGACTAAGTCTACAATGCCAAATGAAAGCTTCATTTATGTCTGAAACCTTTCTTTTGTTTGTGTGTTGTATATTGAAAACTGTGTGCTGGTTTAGGACGTATATCCCGTTATTTAATGTACTAGACACAATCAACTCTTGATTAAGGTTAATGTTCATAACATTAGATTGTAATACAAAATTATATCCAGCATTGTCCAACAACGATATAGATATAATATTACATAATATCGAAGGTACAAAATAACATAGGTTCAAAACCAATATACAACCCGATGGCAAACCAAGGTGATACTCTCCCACTGCTGTAGCATGTATTGAGGAACCATTCCAAACACGGAGAGTGTGATCACCTTTCTTCAAAAACCTGCTATTTCTCAGCCCCTGCACACAATTGCAGATGTGAGATCCTGACCCGGTATCTAATACCCAGGAAGCAGAGTTAATTGAAAAACTGTTTTCTGTTACAAACACACCTGAAGTGGAAGCATCACCTTGCTTCTTCTTCTTGAGGCCAACCAGGTATCCAACGCAGTTTCTCTTCCAGTGCCCAGTCTGGTGGCAGTGGAAGCATTCCCCTCGTCCTGTCGCAGCAGCCCACATCTTGTCCTTTTCCGGTGCCCTTTTCACTCCGCCTCTCGGCTTGATGGGATTCTTCTTCTTCTTTCCCTTGGCCTTGGCTTTCGGGACGGAGGAGGAAGATGGCCCAGCAATTAGAGCGGGAGTTTTCGCTACTTTTAGCGTGCTCTTTGCACTCCTCAACATATTGAGGAGTTCAGGTAAGGACTTCTCCATGTTGTGCATGTTGAAGTTTACAATGAACTGAGCAAAGGCAGGGGGAAAGGATTGTAGAACAATATCAACATACTGTTCGTTCTCCATGGTCCAACCCAGGTCCTCTAGTTCTTCGATAAGTCCAATCATCTTCAATACATGGTCACCTACAGACGTGCAAGCAGCCATACGCATCCGAAACAACTTTCGAGATGCCTCGTATCGGAGAGTACGAGATTGCTCTCCATACAACTCCTTTGTATGGAGAAAGATGGATTGTACATCCATCTTCTCATGCTGCTTTTGATGTTCATTGTTCATAGAAGCAAGCGCGAGACACTTGGCTGTTGCGCAGTCTATATCCCATGTATTGCGGATTTTTTTATCCGCAACTGAAGAATCAGGGCCTGGGCTAGGAGGGGTTGGAGTAGTCAGGACGTATCGGACCTTATCATAGGTCAGGGCAATATTTACGTTCCTTAGCCAATCTTTGTAATTCGGTCCCGTGAGTTTATTCTTGTCTAATAAATGCTTAAGTCCCGTTATAGGTATCTGCCATCAGGAGAGAGAAAAGAAGACACTCAGTGATTGCTCTTGCATAATTAGATTGGTTATTAATCTTATCTAATCGATGTCTCCCACTGCTTTTTATCAAATTTTCCTTCAAACCTTAAAAAGAAAATTAGCCAGGATTAATTGCAATCTACAAGTTCGCTAACCGGTCAGCCAGGCCAGTGTCGGTACTCCGAGGGAGGTCCCCCGTGCTTTCGCACGAACCTAATTAAAATAAACCTCGTTTTCCTAGAGGCGTAACCCCGTTGACACCTTTCTAGACACCTACTGGATTAGCTAATTGTAAAGTGCAAAACTCTCCCGAGAGTAACTTTTACTCACAGTGGGATCGGGATCCAACTATTATATAGAAGGTATGCAATCTCATTGCAAATTTCAACTCTTGAAATTCCCGATATGATTTTTACCCCTAGTGTCTTATGACCTTAACTATGATCAACAAATCATAAGCACTAGTCAAGTTCTACCCGCCATTTCGTGATTGATTTAGACCCACCCGCATGACCCTTAACTATGGTCAGCAAAGTCATACGAATGTCCTAATCGATCACATCAAATGCTTTGTAGGAAGACATCACTTAGCTACCGTACACCACGCCTTAACTATAGTCAACAAACGTGGTACGAATACTAAGTACTCTGCTTCTTAAAATGGCGGAGGGCAACAGATGGTTTTTATTAAAACCCTTAACGTTTTGAACATGATATCGTTGTAGAATCTAGTGAAAGGAGTGGTTTAAGCTCCGGTTTTAAAAGTCGAATGGTTTTGTAGTATCTTTCTAATTTCGCTAAAGAGGTCACTCCCGGTGAAGGGATCTTGGCTCTTTCCTCATCGAATGAGGTGCTGGATATTCATGAATACCACGATGCAAAGCAAAAGTTAGATCAACTATAAAAAACAATCGAGTGCTTTGTAACATTTGCTAGTTTCGCTAAAGGGGTCACTCCCGGTGAAGGGATTTCGGCCCTTTCCTCATCGAATGAGGTGCTGGATATTCATTAAGGAATACCACAATGCAAAGCAAAAACTAGAGCTACCCATTTTAAAAAGTTTGATTCTACAACATCTTTAGGTTTCTTTTTCTTAACATTAATCACATTAATGTTGTCCCATCATTTACGTTTCCAAAACATCACAGAAAAGAAACGAATATAGAACGTACGCTTATGCCATCCGCATTCGCCACGGGGCCCCGTCATGCACCGTTAGGTTATTTAATTAACGGCAGAGCGGGGGCTGGACTAGCGCGGGTGCAAAACATAAGCAACGTTTATTATATATCTCATATATAAATATCCATTCGTCGCACGCATTTATAAACATTCCAGATCACAGATGAATACATTGGATATACTAGGAATTCCGTACTTCATTTAAGCCCTTAATGAAAGACAGTTTCCACGGTCGTGATGAATAGACAAATCCCATCCTAGACCCTTACGGGTGCGGCAAACTACCCGCCAAATTTCCGAAGTGAAGCAACCTCCCTCAACAAAGTGAGTAGTCCACTCGGCACTTCGAGAACTCGGTAGTTTGTGCACCCCACCTTGGGTCTATCCTAGGAGCAAAAACAGTAAAAAGAAAATATACAACGGTGGCTACAACCTCAACTAGGATGAGCCCCGCAAAATAATATTACATTGCTTTTTACAAATTACATGAATGAAAGAAAAACGCTCTTCTCACATCCCCGGTCATTCATCACGATGATCCAACATATTCATATACACATACCCTCGCATGATACCAATACCGATGTGTGTAACACCGACTAATCGACATATAGCAATTAGTCGACGTTTCCATAACACACATACACATCACTATGCTTGTAAAGTAACCGCGATATTAGAATTCCGCACGAGATTAGCAAACTAAACCATTTTCCAACTCTTGAAAAAATCCAGTGAGCTACCTTTTTAAAAACCGATCTTTTAAGCCAATCCGAGAGTCGAAACGAACTCGAAACCTGCCCGAACTTCGCGGAGGCAAAGAATAACAAGTTAACGGTCGAATGGGGGGCCTCGTGGGGTACCCACCCCCGGGGGCCACCTCGAGGTGGCCCTATGGGGTTGGCAGACCCGAGAGCACCCTGTTGGGGTGCTCTCGGGTCACCCACCCCCAAGGCCACCTCGAGGTGGTCTTGGGGTGTGGGTCTGTCACGGCCCGAAATTTGGCATGTGACGGCCCTTAAACCACGTAACGTCTACAGGCGTAACGCAATTTAAATAAGCCGAAAACCCAGCAATCTAAACCATCAAAAGTAGTAAGTGATAAGAACATTGTTAAAACTTTTGGAATCTCAAGTAAAAATCTTTAAAGTCCAAATTTATTTCCTTTAAAATTTGACAGCACCTCCTTTGTAAAAGCTAGCCCCAAAAAGGGTACAACAAAAGATATAAGTAAAGCATCCCCAACGGGAGCAAATCCACGCCCAAAGGCGGAAAACAACCACCACAACAGATATACGACACCGTAGCAAAGAAAAAGACGATATAAAGTGAAACAACATGAAAGACCTCCAAAGTCACAAAATAATATACAATATCGTCCTCACAACTCGTCTCTAAGTCAATACATGAAGTAGTAGATGGAGAGTACTGGATACAACGAATATACAATAAGCAACATCGGATTACCGCAAAACCCACCTATAGCAAAACTGCACACAGTCAGTCGTAGCGGTATCCGCTGTAAAAGATGATACGATAGGAAGAAGCCTTGCCGCTACCACTCTGAGGGACTACCTGCAAAACACTGTGGTACAACGGGGGTGAGTTGCCAACTCATGAATAGTAAATAACATATGCAGGTAATCGCAAGTATGCACGTACTGCGATGGTCTATCACATGCAAGCTGATAGCAATAAATGGTAATATGTATTTGCAACGGTCATAAAATGTACTCTATCAGGTACTACTAATACATGAAGCAATGCATATCAAATAAAAGCTGAGTATGAGATAAAACATATCCTGTAAGTCTCATAGAAGCTGAGTGTCCAACATCGACACCCGAAAACATCATGAAAACTAGTGTCCAGCATCGACATATAAAAACTCACCTGTCAGGCGCCGTCACCACGACTGGCCCTGATGTCATGTACGTACATCTTATAGAACCTGAGTGTCCAACACCCGAAATCTGCAAGGCATGTCCGTACATAACTTTGGTCGGTATCCCCATGATAACCACCGAAACCAAGTAATGTCACCGGTAGGTACTGGCTCGCCTGCCAGGCTCATCGGCTAATCCATCGATATACCTTTCTTGCCTCGGGGAACCATACCGGGCTTCACCATGTACCCGCACACGGCCCACTCCACTCCTCGCATCGGGTATATATCACAAATCTCAGAACCGAGAAATCTCATGGTGGACGCATCGAAATATCATATCAAGAGAAACCGGGTTTTTCAAATAATGCATAATTTCATGAACTACCACGGTTCTCAAATCCAGAAAATATCAAGTAATGAATAAGAATACTTGCATAGATCATTATGATGATATATATTATATATGTATATATATAACAGTGTCCTATACCACTGATATATATATATATATATATATATATATATATATATATATATATATATATAACAGCGTCCCATACCACTGATATATATCATCAGGAGTAAAACATCTAGAAAATATCATATGAAATTCATATCTCAATGCGTAAATCCATGAATATAATATATGCAACATAAAACAGTAATGTGAGCATATAAAAGAAAAACCGCTGTTTAACTGCAACAAATTATTAAATATATCATGCGGTTCCTAATTTCTCCAAAATCCAACACAACATCCTATAAAGGTGAACATGTAGCTATAACAAGGTATATTGTATGTACCTATCAATAATGATGGAATAACATACGGGTGTATGTAAGTATGTATGCAAGATGTACATGTAGCTATAGCAAGATATGAGTATATACCTATCAATAAAGATGTAATACCCTCCAGGTATATGTGTAGCTATATCAAGGTATAAGGGTGTACATGTAAGTATGTAGGTATGATGTACATGTAGCTATGTCTCATATGTGTATATACCTATCACTAATGGTACAATACCATATAGGTATATGTAAGTATGTATGCAAGATGTACATGTAGCTATGTCTCATATGAGTATATACCTATCACTAATGGTACAATACCATATAGGTATATGGGTAGCTAGCATGTAGGCATGGCAAGGCATATGTGTAAGCATGTAGGTATACAGGTATGCTATATGTCATATGCACAAAGGAATATAAATCAAGTCTCAATGTCCCTAACCAAACAATATCACATATGTATGTGTATTGTGCGTGTCATGGCAATTATCGACGGAGTGTGTGTAGCATACAATTAGTGCTCATGTAACATGAGCCGTCAATAATGGTGTTGTGTCTCATTAATACTATGTCCATATGCAATAGGAAAATGAGGTATGCAACAAAGGTACACATGCACAATCAATGTCCATATACTTAATATCAAGAATCATATCATTTAATTTAGCCCAGACGCATAACGCCATACGGGCGATTCTCCTGTAGATGTTAAATCTACTCACAGATGATCTTGGGCTAAGTAAAGCCAACCACTCGCTTTCCCTTCTTCGCAGCTTCCGAAGTCCCCGCCTGCGACCCTAAGATCATAAAACAACAATAAAACAAGTTCATATTAGCAATCGACCAATAACACGTACAAATTACGTTTGACCGACGCACCAACTCGAAACATACTCTCAAGTGTTCGTCTAGTGGCTAACGTGAGTAGCGACACTACGAAACCAACCTAAGAGCAAAAGCTACACAAGGTACACGTACCGTGTCGGATAACGTAACACGCGTAGTCGTAACACTAGAAACAGGCAAAGTGATCCCAGATTTTGTATACTGTAAAAACTTAAAAATCAAACAGTACCAAACACTTCTAAACAACTGCAGACAGCTACCCTACAAAAACCAAACCCAAACTCTCCAAGATGGCCGAGGTCGCCGGAAATACCCTTCATGTCGCCGGCCAAATCCGAGCTCCAAGGGTTCGTGCTTCAGGTGAAAGCTTAGGGTCTCTAGTACAATACAACTACACTGCTAGATTTTCTAGTACACACGCTGGGTCACAGCAGATCACAGATATCATAAAAAGACACTAAAAATACGATATGTGCACGAAACTAAACTTTAAGTGTTCTAAACTAAAACTAACAAGCTACGCAACACTATAACATCCTATTTAACAGATAGAGATCATTACTTAACCACAAAAGCTCAAAGATCCTAGCTTTCCAAGCTCCAAGGGATCCTAGAGGCAAAACAAGTCTTGAGAAGTGATTTGATGAAGATTTGATGAAGTTTAGTGAAGGTTTTGTGAAGGAAAGGTGAGTGTTCAGTTGAGGGTCGAGGGAAAGATGAAAGAAATGAGAAAGAGATAGTGTGAGATGAGAGTGAGAGAGAGTGAGATGATAGGGATGAAGGGTGAGTGCACCTCCATCATTAATGCAAGCATTAAAGCTCACCATGACTCACCATTGCTACCTCTCCTCAATCCAAAACAAAGGAAATATCTCACACAAATATCTAGGATTTAAGGTTAAAGTTAAACAAGGAAATGATCAGATTAAAGTGTCATGGTCACTAAACTAGATTAACACAAACAAACCCACACATTAACATGCACAAGTGTGTGCAAGCCATAACAAATAATAATAAAATATTAATTAATTGTTATAAAATGTGAGGAAACCAAATTGGTAAACTTTTTACCAAAAACCCGCATTATCGTCTAATTAACACTAATCGCGTTCTAAGGTGTTACAGGGTCCGGCCTCTGGTCCCCCCCGGGGTATCCCCCAGGAGTAAAACATCCAGAAAATATCATATGAAATTCATATCTCAATGCGTAAATCCATGAATATAATATATGCAACATAAAACAGTAATGTGAGCATATAAAGGAAAAACCGCTGTTTAACTGCAACAAATTATTAAATATATCATGCGGTTCCTAATTTCTCCAAAATCCAACACAACATCCTATAAAGGTGAACATGTAGCTATAACAAGGTATATTGTATGTACCTATCAATAATGATGTAATAACATACGGGTGTATGTAAGTATGTATGCAAGATGTACATGTAGCTATAGCAAGATATGAGTATATACCTATCAATAAAGATGTAATACCCTCCAGGTATATGTGTAGCTATATCAAGGTATAAGGGTGTACATGTAAGTATGTAGGTATGATGTACATGTAGCTATGTCTCATATGTGTATATACCTATCACTAATGGTACAATACCATATAGGTATATGTAAGTATGTATGCAAGATGTACATGTAGCTATGTCTCATATGAGTATATACCTATCACTAATGGTACAATACCATATAGGTATATGGGTAGCTAGCATGTAGGCATGGCAAGGCATATGTGTAAGCATGTAGGTATACAGGTATGCTATATGTCATATGCACAAAGGAATATAAATCAAGTCTCAATGTCCCTAACCAAACAATATCACATATGTATGTGTATTATGCGTGTCATGGCAATTATCGACGGAGTGTGTGTAGCATACAATTAGTGCTCATGTAACATGAGCCGTCAATAATGGTGTTGTGTCTCATTAATACTATGTCCATATGCAATAGGAAAATGAGGTATGCAACAAAGGTACACATGCACAATCAATGTCCATATACTTAATATCAAGAATCATATCATTTAATTTAGCCCAGACGCATAACGCCATACGGGCGATTCTCCTGTAGATGTTAAATCTACTCACAGATGATCTTGGGCTAAGTAAAGCCAACCACTCGCTTTCCCTTCTTCGCAGCTTCCGAAGTCCCCGCCTGCGACCCTAAGATCATAAAACAACAATAAAACAAGTTCATATTAGCAATCGACCAATAACACGTACAAATTACGTTTGACCGACGCACCAACTCGAAACATACTCTCAAGTGTTCGTCTAGTGGCTAACGTGAGTAGCGACACTACGAAACCAACCTAAGAGCAAAAGCTACACAAGGTACACGTACCGTGTCGGATAACGTAACACGCGTAGTCGTAACACTAGAAACAGGCAAAGTGATCCCAGATTTTGTATACTGTAAAAACTTAAAAATCAAACAGTACCAAACACTTCTAAACAACTGCAGACAGCTACCCTACAAAAACCAAACCCAAACTCTCCAGGATGGCCGAGGTCGCCGGAAATACCCTTCATGTCGCCGGCCAAATCCGAGCTCCAAGGGTTCGTGCTTCAGGTGAAAGCTTAGGGTCTCTAGTACAATACAACTACACTGCTAGATTTTCTAGTACACACGCTGGGTCACAGCAGATCACAGATATCATAAAAAGACACTAAAAATACGATATGTGCACGAAACTAAACTTTAAGTGTTCTAAACTAAAACTAACAAGCTACGCAACACTATAACATCCTATTTAACAGATAGAGATCATTACTTAACCACAAAAGCTCAAAGATCCTAGCTTTCCAAGCTCCAAGGGATCCTAGAGGCAAAACAAGTCTTGAGAAGTGATTTGATGAAGATTTGATGAAGTTTAGTGAAGGTTTTGTGAAGGAAAGGTGAGTGTTCAGTTGAGGGTCGAGGGAAAGATGAAAGAAATGAGAAAGAGATAGTGTGAGATGAGAGTGAGAGAGAGTGAGATGATAGGGATGAAGGGTGAGTGCACCTCCATCATTAATGCAAGCATTAAAGCTCACCATGACTCACCATTGCTACCTCTCCTCAATCCAAAACAAAGGAAATATCTCACACAAATATCTAGGATTTAAGGTTAAAGTTAAACAAGGAAATGATCAGATTAAAGTGTCGTGGTCACTAAACTAGATTAACACAAACAAACCCACACATTAACATGCACAAGTGTGTGCAAGCCATAACAAATAATAATAAAATATTAATTAATTGTTATAAAATGTGAGGAAACCAAATTGGTAAACTTTTTACCAAAAACCCGCATTATCGTCTAATTAACACTAATCGCGTTCTAAGGTGTTACAGGGTCCGGCCTCTGGTCCCCCCCGGGGTATCCCCCAGGAGTAAAACATCCAGAAAATATCATATGAAATTCATATCTCAATGCGTAAATCCATGAATATAATATATGCAACATAAAACAGTAATGTGAGCATATAAAGGAAAAACCGCTGTTTAACTGCAACAAATTATTAAATATATCATGCGGTTCCTAATTTCTCCAAAATCCAACACAACATCCTATAAAGGTGAACATGTAGCTATAACAAGGTATATTGTATGTACCTATCAATAATGATGTAATAACATACGGGTGTATGTAAGTATGTATGCAAGATGTACATGTAGCTATAGCAAGATATGAGTATATACCTATCAATAAAGATGTAATACCCTCCAGGTATATGTGTAGCTATATCAAGGTATAAGGGTGTACATGTAAGTATGTAGGTATGATGTACATGTAGCTATGTCTCATATGTGTATATACCTATCACTAATGGTACAATACCATATAGGTATATGTAAGTATGTATGCAAGATGTACATGTAGCTATGTCTCATATGAGTATATACCTATCACTAATGGTACAATACCATATAGGTATATGGGTAGCTAGCATGTAGGCATGGCAAGGCATATGTGTAAGCATGTAGGTATACAGGTATGCTATATGTCATATGCACAAAGGAATATAAATCAAGTCTCAATGTCCCTAACCAAACAATATCACATATGTATGTGTATTGTGCGTGTCATGGCAATTATCGACGGAGTGTGTGTAGCATACAATTAGTGCTCATGTAACATGAGCCGTCAATAATGGTGTTGTGTCTCATTAATACTATGTCCATATGCAATAGGAAAATGAGGTATGCAACAAAGGTACACATGCACAATCAATGTCCATATACTTAATATCAAGAATCATATCATTTAATTTAGCCCAGACGCATAACGCCATACGGGCGATTCTCCTGTAGATGTTAAATCTACTCACAGATGATCTTGGGCTAAGTAAAGCCAACCACTCGCTTTCCCTTCTTCGCAGCTTCCGAAGTCCCCGCCTGCGACCCTAAGATCATAAAACAACAATAAAACAAGTTCATATTAGCAATCGACCAATAACACGTACAAATTACGTTTGACCGACGCACCAACTCGAAACATACTCTCAAGTGTTCGTCTAGTGGCTAACGTGAGTAGCGACACTACGAAACCAACCTAAGAGCAAAAGCTACACAAGGTACACGTACCGTGTCGGATAACGTAACACGCGTAGTCGTAACACTAGAAACAGGCAAAGTGATCCCAGATTTTGTATACTGTAAAAACTTAAAAATCAAACAGTACCAAACACTTCTAAACAACTGCAGACAGCTACCCTACAAAAACCAAACCCAAACTCTCCAGGATGGCCGAGGTCGCCGGAAATACCCTTCATGTCGCCGGCCAAATCCGAGCTCCAAGGGTTCGTGCTTCAGGTGAAAGCTTAGGGTCTCTAGTACAATACAACTACACTGCTAGATTTTCTAGTACACACGCTGGGTCACAGCAGATCACAGATATCATAAAAAGACACTAAAAATACGATATGTGCACGAAACTAAACTTTAAGTGTTCTAAACTAAAACTAACAAGCTACGCAACACTATAACATCCTATTTAACAGATAGAGATTATTACTTAACCACAAAAGCTCAAAGATCCTAGCTTTCCAAGCTCCAAGGGATCCTAGAGGCAAAACAAGTCTTGAGAAGTGATTTGATGAAGATTTGATGAAGTTTAGTGAAGGTTTTGTGAAGGAAAGGTGAGTGTTCAGTTGAGGGTTGAGGGAAAGATGAAAGAAATGAGAAAGAGATAGTGTGAGATGAGAGTGAGAGAGAGTGAGATGATAGGGATGAAGGGTGAGTGCACCTCCATCATTAATGCAAGCATTAAAGCTCACCATGACTCACCATTGCTACCTCTCCTCAATCCAAAACAAAGGAAATATGTCACACAAATGTCTAGGATTTAAGGTTAAAGTTAAACAAGGAAATGATCAGATTAAAGTGTCATGGTCACTAAACTAGATTAACACAAACAAACCCACACATTAACATGCACAAGTGTGTGCAAGCCATAACAAATAATAATAAAATATTAATTAATTGTTATAAAATGTGAGGAAACCAAATTGGTAAACTTTTTACCAAAAACCCGCATTATCGTCTAATTAACACTAATCGCGTTCTAAGGTGTTACAGGGTCCGGCCTCTGGTCCCCCCCGGGGTATCCCCGGGGTGCATATGCTCCACCCCGCGGCTTCTTGGTTCAAACCGTGAGCCTGCGGGGTGTGCAAACATCTCAAAATTTCGATTTTCAAAACTGTTTTTTCGGCAGTTTTTGCACGACGAAAAACGACGGAATTCTAACGTTGCTACAAGCTATTTAAGGTTTAAGATAGGCTCTGATACCATGTTAGTGGATGTTGCACACCCTCACAACACTTGTGAGGAGGCGGAAGTGATAAACAATAATTTTCTTGCATGCAACACCCACGTAACCCAAGATTAGTGCTTAAACCTTAACTAGCAAACCCTATCTAGAGTTCTAAACTACTATAATAGGGGTTATACCTTGAGAATCGATCCTTCGGGTCTTCGTTTGGATGCGACTCCTAGGCTCCTTGATGGTTGCAAAGAGCTCGATCTCCGGCCGCTTCAAGATCTAAGATTATCCACCCGAGAGCTATCGAACAAGCTACAAACTCTTCACAAGAGTTTAACTAAGAGATCAAGATTGCTAGAAGTGATCACTTAGATGATGTAGAGATCAAGTAATGGATTATATTTGTCCCTTGACCTATGATTCACAACTCATGTGAGGGTTTATGTAACGTTTTAGAAATCGTTTAGGTGAATTTTCCGATAATAGGTAAAATAAATTGTGTTTTCCGTAAAAACGTAGAAGTGTTCATTTTTTAGTATAGACTTAACTGCACCTAGTTTAACTAGGAAATTGCTAGTATGCGGTATTTAGTAAGTCGCTTGTAAATTTTAGTTCACTTAAATAATTTTTCCTTAATTAAAATATTATTATAAGCTTTTAATTATGCACTTAATTAGTGGTAATTATGAATTTGATTAGGTTAATTATGCTAATGTGAATCCATGCCAACTTAATCACAAGATTAAGCTTTTGTCTTCTTTTCAAAAATATCTTGGAAATATCTAGATATTTTGAAGGTTTAATGGAAATTTTAATTAAAAGAATTAGGAGGTGGCATAAAGTAAAGTTTATTATTAAGCTTTAATGATATTTTAACCTAGAATTTTCCACAAACTTCCACAACTTTCTCTTTTCCTCCTTGTTGGCCGACCCCCCTGGCTGCCCCATTATTTTCCTCACTCCATTTCCACTTCTTAAAGCTTCAAAAATTCTTCAAAAATCAACAAATAATCCCACTAACTCTAAAACAAATCCATACTCATTATTCTTTAGTCTAAATCTTGCTTGGTTCTTGAGAAAAGTTAACATTTTGGAGGCTATTTTGGAAATCTTTTTGCAAGTTTAGAATCAAGTTTTGAGGTATAAAATCCTAACCCTAGGCTTTAGTTGTTGTTTAAATACCTTAATCTAGTTTATTAGATGTTTAAATATGGCTTTAATTAGCTTGTTTAGAAATTCAAGAAAAGGTTATGAAGATCAAGTTAGGGTTTTGATTGTTTATAATGGTTAATTGAGTTGCTTAGAAATGGAAAACCTAACCTAGTTGTGAAATTGTAAGTTATTATTTTTCCTAATTGTCTAATTAAGATTGATTGCAAACTAACTTTTACTAGATCTTATATGGGTGGGATTAAAATTGTAGTACAGGTTTGTGTGGCTTAATCAAGCTATTATGTGATGTTTGTGGCCACTAGAATTGTTTAAACTACTAGATTTGAGCTAAAATGTTTAAAAGATGCTTACTAGGTTTTCGGTTAAATTAGGCGTGGGTTTCAATTGACGTTGTGATGTTATATATATTATCTTCCACGATATATATTGTGTTGTGAATGCGCGATCGGTACAATCGGGGTCTAGGCTTGGTGGTTGTGTCGTTTAGCGTTCCTAGCTAAGGCTGTGCCGATGTCGTACGCGTTTTGTGCACTAAGTGCACAGTGTGTATATCTTGTGGACGTTATCCTAGCGTTTCGTTGTCTTTGTGTTGGCGCAGGATATTTAGTCTTATGTGTTGTGTTTGTGAAATTTTAGGATCGCAGGCGGGGACTTCGGACGCTGTGAAGAAGGGAAAGCAAGTGGTTGGCTTTACTTAGCTCAAGATCATCTGTGAGTAGATTTAACATCTACAGGGGAATTTCCCGTATGGCGTTATGCGTCTGGGCTAGATTCAATGACATGATTATTAGTTATAAGTATATGGACATCGATTGTGCATGCGTACCATTGTTGCATAACTTATTTTCCTATTGCATATGGACATAGTATTAATGAGACACAACACTGTTACTGACGGTTCATGTTGCACGAGCACAAATTGTATGCTACACACACACCATCGGTAATTACCATAACACGCACAACATATATACATATGTGATATTGTATCGGTTATTGCCATTGAGACATTGATTCTTATTCCATTGCGCATATGAAATGTAGTATACATGTTATACCTATATGCTTATACATATACCTGGCTATACCTACATGCTTACACATATACCTTGCGATAGTTACATGTACATCATGCATACATACTTACATGTACACCCACATACCTTGCTATAGCTACATATACCCCTATGTGGTATTGCATTGTCATTGACATTGAGACGTTGATTATTGTGCTATTGCGCATATGAAATGTATCATACATACATGCTTACATGTAGATACACATATCTTTCTATAGTTACATGTACACCTCATATGATACTGCACATGATTTCGGAGGAATTGGGAACCGCATGATATATTTTAAAACTGGATTTATTTAAAAGAGCGGTTCTCCCTTAATATGCTCACATTGCTGTTTTATGTTGCATATATTAGATTTCATGGATTTATGCATTGAGATATGGATTTCATGTGATTTATGGATTTGAGAACCGTGGGGATATTTCAAGAAATTATGTATTGTTTGAAAACCCGGTTTCTCTTGATATGATATTTCGATGCGTCCACCATGAATTTTCTCGGTTCAGAGACTGTGTTAGATATCCGATTCGAGGAGCGAGAGGGAACTGTCTGCGGGTACATGGTGGACCCGGTAAGGTACACTAGGGCAAGAAGACTCGTATTTTTAGGCGGTAAGCCTGGCAGGGGAGCACTACCTACCGGTGATAGTATAGAACCCGACGGTTATCCGGAGGATACCATGCGGGCGTTATGACATGAGATATATTGAGGTCCAATCTGGCTATGCGGCGCCTGAGAGATGAGTATTTACGTGTCGATACTGGACACGAGTATTTCATGATATTTCGAGTGTCGATGTTGGACACTCAGTTTCCATGAGATTTACAGATTTAGGGACGATCTGAATGATGGCGCCTGAGGTATTGGGATTTGGGGTGTCGTTGATGGACACCGGGATTTTCCACGATGATGATTCATTGATGATGTTATGCTTGATCCCATACTCAGCATTTATTTGATATGCATTGCTTCATGTATTTGTAGTACCTGATGGAGTACCTTGATCTTTTTGTTGCATATCCATATTGCCATATTTATGCTATCAGATTGCATGTTATAGATTATCGCAGTACGTGCATACCTGCGATTACCTGCATGATGTTATTTGCGATTCACTAGTTGGCAACTCACCCCCGTTGTGCCACAGTGTTTTGCTGGTGGTCCCTCAGTGTAGTCGCGACAGGGCTTCTTCATATTGTATATTTTCCGGCGGATACCGCTACGGTTGGCTTGAGCCTTTATTATAGGTGGGTTCGCGGTTATCCGTTTATGTACATGGTATATCTTTTGTTGGATCTAGTATTCTCCATCTACCACCTTTATGTATTTGACTTAGAGACGAGTTGTGAGGATCGATGTTGTATTATTTTGTGACTCTGGGTGCAGTGCTCGTGGGAGCCGGTCTTTGTTATGTAGTTTTATCTCCTTATGCTGCCTTCATTTATATTTCTTCGCTACGATATCGTTTATATGCTTGTCGTGGTTGTTTCCGCCGTTGGGCGTGATTTTCTCCCGTTTGGGGATGCTTTATTTATATTCTATGTTGTACCCGTTTCGGGGCTAGTTTTTACAAAGGAGGTGCTGCCAAAATTTTATGAAAACAACTTAAGTTAAAGATTTTTACTTGAGATTCCCAAAAGTTTTTTAACAATGTTCTTATTACTTATTACTTTTGATGGTTTAGATTTCTGGGTTTTTCGGCTTACTTGAATTGCGTTACGCTTGTAAACATTACGTGGTTTAAGTGTCGCCACGTGCCAAATTTCAGGTCGTGACAAAGTTGGTATCAGAGCGCTAGGTTTTACCTTTCGGAGTGTAGGATGACCTTGGTATGATGGAGTAGGTAGCTTAAACAGAGTGACGTAGCGTGTGTATGTCCGCGACATACTTACGACACGGTACTCCGCCTAAGTGACCTTAGGACTTATTGCTTGAAATTCCTTCCATGATTACATATATCCTTATGATTCGATTTCTGTGTTCTTATCGGACCCTGGTTCCATTTCTAGCCTTTATGCTGCCGGTGACTACGAGGGCACAGAGAGAGGCAGCGAGAGCCGAGGTCAGAGTTGGCTCGTCTGAGACGAGAACTGACCAGGACGGTATACTCGCTGTACAAGAGCAGATTGATTCGCCTTCGATAGATCGTATCACTAGGCTAGAGACAGAGATGTAGGATTTGCGCCAGATGATGGGATCATTGGTTGAGGCCAGTCGAGCGCAGCGACAGAAGGTTGCCACTCCTGTTACCCAGTTATTCCTCGCTATCAGCACACAGCATTGTGTCACGTATACAGCAACAGTGGACACAGCCCTACTAGATGAGGAGCGTCTTTCCGAGACTTTGGGAGTTCTAGGACCAAGGAGGGCTCATACAGGTGTATCAGCCCAGAGACAGATGTTTAGACGCCGTGACCGATTTCGTTCAGGTCACGGGAGTAGCAGAGGCTTGGGATGAGGTCAGTTGTTTAGCTCTTATCCCCAGGAGGGTCAGCAGTCATCGTCTGGATGTTTCCAGTGCGGGAGTTTCTATCACCTCGTCAGGAATTGTACCGTGGTACGCCAGAGAAAGGCAGCCGTACCATATGTTACCTTACCACCTTCACCTCAGGGAGCATTGCCTTTTGCGCCTGTTGTTGATCCACGTCAGACTTATGTTCAGAGAGGTCGTGGTCGCGGAGTTTTAGTTCAGAGGACAGGGTGGCAGAGGAGGAGGACAGCCAGTTGCAGGTAGAGGACAGGCACGGGCTTTTTCTTTGACTCATCAGGACGCGCAGGCGTCCAATGCAGAGTTTTCAGGTATTCTTTTTTTCGTATGTTCTTTTGATGCACACGTTTGTTTAATTCGGGATCTGTGCACTCGTTTGTTTCTACACATTTCGTTCCGAGGTTGAGCCGAGAGTCGTGTTTGCTAGATCAGCCGTTTGTTGTGATTACTCCTGTTGGCGATTCTTTTGTTGCGCGACACGTGTTTCGGTCGAGTGCCAATCGGATAGGAGATAGAGATTCGTTCGTCGATTTGATCCTTCTAGATATGTTGGACTTTGACGTTCTCCTGGGAACGGACTGGTTAGCTACGTGCTATGCGTCTATGTACTGCCACGAGAAGACAGTCAGGTTTTGTTTTCCTGGGAGTCAGTTCTTGTTGTGCAGGGGGACTGTGGTGCCGCCCCTCACAGCTTGATTTCAGCATTTTTCGCTAGTCGGCTTTTGAGGAGAGGATGTCGAGGATTCTTAGCTTCCATTTGTGATACCGGAGCAACAGTAGATTCGTTGGATCGGGTTCCTTTCGTGCGAGAGTTTCCCGACGTTGTTCCAGATGAGCCGGTGGAGCTTAGGGAGCTTTAGGATCAGCTGCAAGAGTTGCTTGATGAGGGACTTGTACGTCCAAGTGTTTCGCCTTGGGAGGCTCCTGTTCTAGTCGTCAAGAAGAAGGACGGCAGTTTGAGGTTGTGCATTGATCTTCGTCAATTGAACCGAGTTACGGTGCGGAATAGGTATCCTATACCTCGCGTTGACGATTTGTTTGATCAGCTTCAGAGTGCGGGACATTTTTCTAAGTTTGATTTGAGATCAGGTCATCATCAGTTGCGGGTTCGGAATGATTACATTCCGACGACTGCTTTTCTTACGCACTATGGGCATTATGAGTTTTGGTGGTGTCGTTTGGACTCACCAATGTCCTAGCAGCGTTCATAGATTTGATGAACCAAATTTTTTAGGCCGTTCCTCGACCAGTTTATTATTGTGTTATTGATGACATACTGGTTTATTGCCAAGAGTCGAGAGGAGCATGAGCAGCACTTGAGGATTTCTTTGCAGACATTGAGAGAGCACCAGTTGTTTGCTAAATTCTCGAAGTGTTCCTTCTGGCTTGATAATGTTGATTTCCTAGGTCATGTGGTTACGGGAGACAATATTCGTATGGACCCGAGGGAGATCGAGGCCGTACAGCTTTGGCCCACACCTGTATCAGTGACTGAGGTCCGCAGCTTTTGGGCTTAGTCGGTTTTTACCGCCGTTTCGTGCAGGATTTCTCGAATATCGCTGCACCGCTGACCGGACAGACCAGGAAGGTGGTTCCTTTTCTTTGGACTGAGGAATGCGAGCTGAGTTTTCAGCAGTTGAAGACAAGGTTGACGAATGCACCAGTTATATCTTTGCCTTCTGGATCGGGTGGCTTTATCGTTTACTGTGATGTTTCGCGAGTGGGGCTCGATTGTGTATTGATGCAACATGATAGATTTATCGCTTATGCTTCCCGACAGTTGAAGAAGCACAAGCAGAATTATCCCACCCATGATCTTGAGATGGCCGCGGTGGTCTTGCGCTGAAGATTTGGAGACACTACTTGTTTGGGGAGTCGTGTCAGATTTTTACAGACCACCGAAGCTTAAAGTACATCTTCCTGCAGCGGGATCTGATTTTGAGACAGCACCGTTGGATGGAGCTTGTGAAGGATTATGATTGTGAGATCTTTTATCACCCGGGCAAGGCGAATGTGGTAGCTGATGCTTTGAGTCGTAGGCCCGGGGGTAGCTTGTCCCAGATGAGCGCAGTTCAGAGACGGTCTTCTGCAGATTTGCAATTGTTGTGCGACAGCTGAGTACAGTTTGAGTTCGCTTCCATTGGGGGACAGCTTGCTCACGTCCGCGCCCGTCCACTTCTACTTAATCGTTTTCGTGAGGCACAGCCTGCCGATGCCCTTTTGTCTGAGATTCTTAAGCATGTTCGGCAGGGTAGAGATTCAGAGTTCTTGATTAATGACCAGGGTGTGCTACATTACGGGACTCGCTTGTGTGTACCAGATACCATTGGGTAGGGACGCAAGATCCTAGAGCTGGCACATCAGTCAGCTTTTAGTGTTCACCCAAGTTCCACCAAGATGTAACATGACTTGAGAGATAGTTACAGGTGGACAGGGATGAAGAGTGATGTTTCGGATTTCGTTTCAAGGTGCCTGACTTGTCAGCGAGCTAAGGCTGAGCATTTGAGACCGGCAGGAGAGTTGCAACCTTTAACCATTCCGGAGTGGGAATGGGAGCAAATCTCCATGGATTTCGTTGAGGTCTACCTAGGTCTAGTCAAGGGTATGAATCTATTTGGGTGATTGTTGGCTGGTAAACAAAAGCGGCTCACTTCCTTCCAGTGAAGACCACTTTCGGTTATGCTCAGTATGCTCAGTTATACATCGATAAGTTTGTGCATTTGCACGGGTTTCCTTCATGCATTATATCCAATAGAGGCACCCAGTTCACTAGCCGTCTTTGGCAAAAGCTTCAGGAAGCCTTGGGTACCTGGTTGAGCTTTAGCACTGCTTTCCATCCGTAGACCGATGGTCAGTCAGAGCGGACTATACAGACTCTAGAGGATATGCTTCGTGCATGCGTGCTTAATTTTGTTGGCAGTTAGGATCGTCACTTGCCATTGATAGAGTTCTACTACAATAACAGTTATCAGGAGACGATTCAGATGGCCACCTTTTAGGCTTTGCATAGTAGATTGTGTCGATCGCCAGTCTGTTAGATCAACTCAACGAGAGCAGGATTTTTTGGACCCCGGTTAATTAAGAGACTACGGAGAAGATCCAGTTGATTCAGGACAGGATGAGAGCAGCCCAGTGCAGACAGAAGTCTTATGCCGACCGTCGTCGTCACAGACTTGAGTTCGCAGTGGGGGATCATGTATTCCTACGGATTTCTCCTATGAAGGGCGTGATGAGTTTTGGGAAGAAGGGGAAACTTAGTCCCAGAATTGTAGGTCCTTTTGAGATCCTTGAGCGAGTCGGTACCGTTGCCTATCGTTTTGCACTTCCACCCAGATTTCCGGATGTTCACCGCGTATTCCTTGTGTCGATACTTCGCAAATACCTTCATGACCCTTCTCACATGATTCAACACCAAACCGTACAACTATAAGGCGATCTTTCGTTCACCAAGCGGCCGATAGTTTTACTGGATCGGCAGGTGGAGAAACTTCGGTCAAAGGTCTTGCCATCTGTGAAGGTTCTTTGGTGTAGCCGTCTATTGAGGAGATCACTTGGGAGGCTGCGAGCGAGATGCGGAAGATATTCCCTCATCTCTTCGAAGGTATGCGTAGATAAAATTTTAAATTCGGGGACCGAATTTCTTTAAGGGGGGAAGATTGTAACGTTTTAGAAATCGTTTAGATGAATTTTCAGATAATAGGTAAAAGAAATTGCGTTTTCCGTAAAAACCTAGAAGTGTTCATTTTTCTGTATAGACTTAACTGCACCTAGTTTAACTAGGAAATTGCTAGTATGCGGTATTTAGTAAGTCGCTTGTAAATTTTAGTTCACTTAAATAATTTTTTCTTAATTAAAATATTATTATAAGCTTTTAATTATGCACTTAATTAGTGGTAATTACGAATTTGATTGGGTTAATTATGCTAATGTGAATCCATGCCAACTTAATCACAAGATTAAGCTTTTGTCTTCTTTTCAAAAATATCTTGGAAATATCTAGATATTTTGAAGGTTTAATGGAAATTTTAATTAAAAGTATTAAGAGGTGGCATAAAGTAAAGTTTATTATTAAGCTTTAATGAAGTTTTAACCTAGAATTTTCCACACACTTCCACAACTTTCTCTTTTCCTCCTTGTTGGCCAACCCCCCTGGCTGCCCCATTATTTTCCTCACTCCATTTCCACTTCTTAAAGCTTCAAAAATTCATCAAAAATCAACAAATAATCCCACAAACTCTAAAACAAATCCATACCCATTATTCTTTAACCTAAATCTTGCTTGGTTCTTGAGGAAAGTTAGCATTTTGAAGGCTATTTTGGAAATCTTTTTGCAAGTTTAGAATTAAGTTTTGAGGTATAAAATCCTAACCCTAGGCTTTAGTTGTTGTTTAAATAGCTTAATCTAGTTTATTAGATGTTTAAATATGGCTTTAATTAGCTTGTTTAGAAATTCAAGAAAAGGTTATGAAGATCAAGTTAGGGTTTTGATTGTTTATAATGATTAATTGAGTTGTTTAGAAATGGAAAACCTAACCAAGTTGTGAAATTGTAAGTTGTTATTTTTCCTAATTGTTTAATTAAGATTGATTGCAAACTAACTTTTACTAGATCTTATATGGGTGAGATTGAAATTGTAGTAAAGGTTTGTGTGGCTTAATCAAGCTATCATGTGATGTTTGTGGCCACTAGAATTGTTTAAGCTACTAGATTTGAGCTAAAATGTTTAAAATATGCTTACTAGGTTTTCGGTTAAATTAGGCATGGGTTTCAATTGACGTTGTGATGTTATATATATTATCTTCCACGATATATATTGTGTTGTGAATGCGCGATCGGTACGATCGGGGTCTAGGCTTTGTGGTTGTGTCGTTTAGCGTTCCTAGCTAAGTTTGTGTCGATGTCGTATGCGTTTTATGCACTAAGTGCACAGTGTGTATATCTTGTGGACGTTATCCTTGCGTTTCGTTGTCTTTGTGTCAGCGCAGTATATTTAGTCTTATGTGTTGTGTTTGTGAAATTTTAGGATCGCAGGCGGGGACTTCGGACGCTAGGAAGAAGGGAAAGCAAGTGGTTGGCTTTATTTAGCTCAAGATCATCTGTGAGTAGATTTAACATCTACAGAGGAATCGCCCGTATGGCGTTATGCGTCTGGGCTAGATTCAATAACATGATTATTAGTTATAAGTATATGGACATCGATTGTGCATGCGTACCATTGTTGTATAACTCATTTTCCTATTGCATATGGACATAGTATTAATGATACACAACACTGTTGCTGACGGTTCATGTTGCACGAGCACAAATTGTATGCTACACACACACCGTCAGTAATTACCATAACACGCACAACATATATACATACGTGATATTGTATCGGTTATTGCCATTAAGACATTGATTCTTATTCCATTGCGCATATGAAATGTAGTATACATGTTATACCTACATACTTACACATATACCTGGCTATACCTACATGCTTAAACATATACTTTGCTATAGTTATATGTACATCATGCATACATACTTATATGTACACCCACATACCTTGCTATAGCTACATATACCCCTATGTGGTATTGTATTGTCATTGACATTGAGACGTTGATTATTGTGCTATTGCGCATATGAAATGCATCATACATACATGCTTACATATAGATACCCATATCTTGCTATAGTTACATGTACACCTTATATGATGCTGCACTTGATTTCGGAGGAATTGGGAACTGCATGATATATTTTAAAACTGGATTCATTTAAAAGAGCGGTTCTCCCTTAATATGCTCACATTGTTATTTTATGTTGCATATATCAGATTTCATGGATTTATGCATTGAGATATGGATTTCATGTGATTTATGGATTTGAGAACCGTGGGGACATTTCAAGAAATTATGTATTGTTTTGAAAACCCGGTTTCTCTTGATATGATATTTTGATGCGTCCACCATGAGTTTTCTCGGTTCAGAGACTGTGTTAGATATCCGATTCGAGGAGCGAGGGGGAACCGTCTGCGGGTACATGGTGGACCCGGTGAGGTACACTAGGGTAAGAAGACTCGTATTGTTAGGCGGTGAGCCTGGCAGGGGAGCACTACCTACCGGTGATAGTATAGAACCCGACGGTTATCCGGAGGATACCATGCGGGCGTTATGACATGAGATATATTGAGGGTCGATCTGGGTATGCGGCGCCTGAGAGATGAGTATTTACGTGTCGATGCTGGATACGAGTATTTCATGATGTTTCGAGTGTCGATGTTGGACACTCAGTTTCCATGAGATTTACAGATTTAGGGCCTGATTGTTGTAAATTTGGATGTCTAATATCAAATCAAACGGTCCCCGGCAACGGCGCCATTTTGATTGATTGATTTTCTTGGATGTAAAAGTATCAAATAGTATAGAAATCACAACCAAAAATATTTGACCGCAATCAAACAACGGTGTCAGTTGAAGTTAATGAATGAGTGCGGATCGTCCTCAGGGATCTCGAGATTCGTTTGTATTTTTTTTATTTGTTTGAAATGAAATGTTAAGCAACAATAAGAGAAAACACGATTCAATTGATTGATTTGTATTCGTGTGTCACTAATCTTTTCTAAAGAATCAAGAACTATAAACAACAAGAATCGGGTTTCAATGGTATTTTCCAAACGACAATCAAGAATGATATAGAGGCTCGTAGGAATCGATAGGATCTTTAGATGTGTTGTAGTCTACAATATTTCGTATTCTTGTCCTTCGAAGAATTGATACTAGATCAATGGTTATCGACGAGAGTTAGGGTTTTCTTGATGAAATTAATGTTTCATCTCTTAACCCTTGCTCTTTCGAGGATACCATTTATATTCTAGCCTCTAGCAACTTCAAGAAACGATCGGATCACCCCAAGCTCGAGCGATGTTGATCAAGAAAGCATCGCATCGAATTGGGTTGTCGATTCTTGAACTTGTTAGGGTTTACAATCTCGTGGGATTCAAGATTTGCATACAAATTTGCTACATCATCATACTAAAGATCGTCTCGACTCCTTAACGAGCGGAGTTTTACTCGCGCATCACCACATAGACAATATTCAAGAACAGTAAAGATAACATGATGCGGAATTTTAAAGAAAACAAGAATGGAGAAAATATCACCTTTTATTTAATCAACAATTGTCAATACATTCTTTCAAGATCTACAAGAAGAAAGAAAATCGATCGTTGACTCGGCTTCGCTCGACTCCGTGGATCGTGGATCTACTTTTGATCTCTTGCCCGATGGAAGATCGGCTCGGCTCATAAAAGGGTTGAAGGAATCTTGCTTGGCTTGCACTCAAGATCTTGAATTGTGGTTGGATTTAGGGTTAGGGTTTCCTACAAGATTTCTCACTAATCTTGAGGAAGAAGAAGATGGAGAAAGAGAGAATGGCTAAAATCTAAGATGTTGAATCTTTTTCTCCCTATGGTAACATCACTCAATGAATGAGTCTAGGGTCCTATTTATAGAACTAGGTTTAGGTTTGAATTGGACTTTCCCTCCCAAAGTTTGTTGACAAGTTTGTTGGGCTTTAGCTTAGGGTTTAAGCAAGGGTTTAGGAAAGTTCTAGAAGTTTTAGGCCAGTTTAGGAGCTTGATGATCTGGTGGAAAAGTCTGGACTCTTCTGGACTTTTGTGTGCATTTTTGAGTAGTGGGCACTGAAACAGGAGTTGTGGTGCAATTCGAGGAGTTGACTTTCTGGATCCACCACGCAACCGCCGCATGAGGTGGGCTTTGGCCGCCCTTCCGTCGCACAATGTTGAGGTTGGGATCTGTGCTTTCTTCTGTTGCTTGGCACTGCTGTATGGGTTATTCTTTGATGTTTTAGAATTTCAGTTGCCCTTCTGTGTTGATACCAGATTTGCTTTCAATGAGTTTACGAGCAATTGTAATGGTCGAGCAATGCAATGATCTAGCAAGCTTCTTTTTTTCCTGCATAGACTTCGAAATAGGGGTTGCAAGATATAGAAAATATGCTATGTAATGCAATGCAGTTAATTTCCCTAGAATTGCCGGTTTTAAGGTCGAATACATGTAATTTGATATTTTGCGACCGATTAGCTAATATGTGAATTATGAATACCGTACACTTCTATATGTATGCAGATGATAAGGAAATTGCCGGTTAAAATATGCAATATTTTCGACTGATCAAATACCCCCAAACTTAATTTCGATCGTCTCGAGAGAATGTTTTATTAAAAAGAGAAGGAGAAAACAAAGAAAGAGAAAAACTAACTAGCACACTTTCGTAGGCAACACGATTGCACTGTGCACGTGCAACAAGCCTTTAAACCTCTAGGTGTCCCTAGTAGGAGGAGTGTTGTCTCCTGAGGGTTTTCAGCGGATTGCACCCACAAAATCCAATAATAAAAGAAAGATCATGAATATTACATTTAAAGATAAGAATTGTAAAAGAAAAGCCTTGAAAATTAGGGTTTCCAACTAAGCTAGCTTTTCGGTTGTCATGAGCCCTATCTTAATGGTCATGAAAAGATGTCAGAAATCACGTCCTCCCTCAATAAAACATCGTCTTATTCTTCATTCCTATCTGTCTTCCAAACATCGATCATATAACCCTGCGTGTGTGTAAAGACATCCCTACACCCGGAGAATTCAATTCAAGCTATCATACTCTTGCCCATCAGCCTCAGTACTTCTTGGCAAACGAGATTGCTTACACACTTTCATGCGACCGTTAATACTTCTTGAGGTACTAACCGACCGATTACTAATGTGCATGCTAACTTGGTGTATTTTCCTAGTCTTGCACCACCTTAGGCATAGCAGTGACTCCCAGACCAGTTGACCTTGGGGCACTAGGTGAAGAAGCACCCTTTTGCTATATATTTTTCTTGCCCTTGGTGATAACAAAACCAGTGTCCATTTTTCTCACCACTTTCAAAATACTTTTTCTTTTCATACTTTTGGCTTTAAGACAAGAGCATTTCAAGGTATCCTCTACTATCCCAGGCTTCAAGACGTGTGTAAGTGCGAATAGCAGGGTAGCAACGTTCAAAATGTTTGGCTTCCAGAATAGAAACTATTTTTCAGACTTATTTTTATCCTCAGATTAGTGACGTCCTTCATCTTACTAACCCTTAGGACAACGGCTCATAACTACTTATTACTAGTTCGTATAAGAAAACTTCTAATTTTCTTAGTTTTCTAAAATTTTTCCAATCTCATGGATGTAATTGTTCACTGTCTAAACTTTCATTATCTTATTTATATACAAAAAAGTGTAAATATTAAAATTATTTTTATATTTGAAAATTTTTAAATTTTTATGGGTTTTAATAATTTTTTCAATTTTTTATAGATTTTTTTTTTTTAAAAAAGAAATGTTTTGTGCTTATGCAGATGATATGCAAATGATGCGAAAATAAGCACAAACCTCCCCCAAACTTGTTTTCAACAGTGTCCTCACTGTTGCTGACAGTTATACCTACAAAAATCTGTAAATCTGGGAGGAATTATTAGTGGGGGCAAATATATAAGTGAAGAACTTCCCCCAAACTTGTTTTATTTACTCACCTTCATTCAAAAAAAATGATGCAATGATATACTGGACATGAAAGTGAGACGGAGGAATTTTAATCCAAATAAACTGGCTCTTGTAAGAACAAGAGCTCCTCCGTGGGGTCAGTGGAAAAATACGGCTTTAATCTATGTCCATTTACTTTGAAAACAGTGCCGTTTTTAACATTTTCAATATCTACTGCCCCGTGCGGGTATACAGACCGCACAACAAAAGGTCCCTTCCAACGAGATCGGAGCTTACCCGCATGAAGGTGTAATCGTGAATCATAAAGAAGGACTTGTTGACCAGGTAAAAATGTTTTCCTTACAATGTTTTTATCGTGAAAAACCTTAGTCCTATTCTTTGTGATTACAGCATTATCATAAGCTTCATCGCGGAGTTCGCTTAGCTCGTTAAGTTGCAGCTTCCGAAAGTTGCAAGCAAGGTTTAGATCAAAATTAATTTCCTTTATAGCCCACAATGCTTTATGTTCTATCTCAACAGGTAGATGACATGCTTTTCCAAACACTATCCTATATGGAGACATTCCTAGGTCGGTCTTATATGCAGTCCTGAATGCCCAAAGAGCATCCGTCAATTTGGTCGACCAGTCTTTTCTATTTTTAGCAACAGTTTTCTCCAGGATAAGTTTGATTTGTCTGTTTGAGATCTCAGCCTGCCCGCTTGTTTGGGGGTGATAGGGTGTAGAAAGACGGTGGTTGATTGAATATTTCCGCATCAGAGTCTCGAAAGATCTGTTGCAGAAGTGTGTCCCATTATCGCTAATAATAGCGCGTGGGTGTCCAAATCGCGAGAAGATATTCTCTTTCAAGAACTTAATGACAACTTTCTTGTCATTAGTGCGACTTGGAATGGCTTCTACCCACTTGGAGACATAATCAACCGCCAGCAATATGTACAGATTCCCAAAGGAGTTGGGAAAAGGACCCATAAAATCTATGCCCCAAACATCAAACATTTCAACAACCAGAATGGGTTGCTGAGGCATTTCATTCCTTTGGGATATTCTACCCGTATACTGACATTGTGTACAGGTTTTGCAATGTTCAAATGCGTCCTTGAATAAGGTCGGCCAATAAAATCCACATTGCAAAACCTTTTTCGCTGTTTTTCTTGGACCAAAGTGACCCCCACAGGCCTGATCATGACAAAATGAAAGAATACTCTTGAACTCTTCATTCGGGACGCACCGGCGAATGATCTGATCAGGACAGTATTTAAACAAATAAGGCTCGTCCCAGTAATAGTGTTTTACTTGGGAAAGAAAGCGGTATTTGTCCTGTTTAGACCAATCGCTCGGTATTAATCCCGTGGCATGATAGTTCACAATATCCCTGAACCATGGTTCAGAGGATACGCTCAAGAGTTGTTCGTCAGGGAATGAGTCATTGATCGGCAGAGTCACAGGGGAAGAAACGATGCGTGAAAGGTGGTCAGCTACTACGTTTTCACATCCTTTCTTATCTTTGATAACAAGATCGAATTCTTGTAAAAGAAGGATCCAACGTATTAGTCGACCTTTGGCATCTTTTTTCGCCAGAAGATGTTTCAAAGCGGAATGGTCAGTATATACAACAATAGGTGAGCCGATTAAGTAAGGCCTGAATTTTTCTAATGCGAATACAACCGCTAATAGTTCTTTCTCTGTGGTTGTATAATTGATTTGCGCATCATTCAGGGTCTTACTAGCATAGTAAATCACGTGTGGCATCTTTTCAATGTGTTGTCCAAGGACAGCACCTACTGCAAAATCAGATGCGTCACACATCAGCTCAAAAGGGTAGTCCCAATTTGGTGATGATAAAACGGGGGCTGAAGTGAGTGAGTGTTTAAGTGAGTCGAAAGCTGTCTCGCAATCCGAGTCAAAGTGGAAGGTCATATCCTTGGCCAGGAGTAGTGTTAAAGGTCTAGCAATTTTGCTAAAGTCCTTTATGAATCTCCTATAAAAGCCAGCATGGCCAAGGAAAGAGCGAATATCTTTGACGCTTTTGGGATGAGGGAGGTTTTGAATGACATCTACTTTAGCTCTGTCAACCTCAATGCCCTTCTGTGATATGACATGTCCAAGGACTATTCCTTCTTGGACCATAAAGTGGCATTTTTCCCAGTTTAAAGTCAAGTTCTTCTCTTTGCATCGAGTAAGAACAGCGTCCAGATTCGCTAGGCATTCAGAAAAAGAATCTCCAAAAATCGAAAAGTCGTCCATAAAGATCTCCAGGAAATTCTCTACCATATCAGAGAATATCCCCATCATACACCGCTGAAAGGTAGCGGGAGCATTGCATAGCCCGAAGGGCATGCGACTGTAAGCAAAGGTACCAAAAGGACAAGTAAAAGTGGTTTTATCTTGATCCTTTTTGGCGATGGGGACCTGATTGTAGCCTGAGTAACCGTCCATGAAACAATAGTATTGTCGTCCCGCTAAGCGTTCCAGCATTTGATCAATAAATGGTAGAGGAAAATGATCTTTCCTCGTAGCAGCGTTGAGTTTTCTATAATCGATGCATACACGCCATCCAGTTTGGGTGCGTATCTGAATCAACTCATTCGCTTCATTTGTGATAACAGTGATGCCGGATTTCTTAGGAACGACGTGTATAGGACTTACCCACTGGCTATCGGAGATCGGGTATATAATACCACTATCTAAGCATTTGACGATCTCTTTCATGACAGCTTCCTTCATGACGGGATTTAACCGTCTCTGTGGTTCTCGGGTCGTTCTGGCATCATCCATCACATGTATATGATGTTCAACTATCAAGGGACTGATCCCTTTGATGTCCGCCATACTCCAACCAAACGCCTCTTTATTAGATCTTAATACCGATAGAAGTGCATTCTCTTGCTCTGATGCAAGAGAAGTGGAAATTATAACCGGCAAAGTCTCGTTCTCACCAAGATATGCATATTTAAGGTGAGAAGGTAAGACCTTGAGATCTAATTCAGGCGGAGAAATGATAGAAGGAAGGATCATAGAATGATTTTTGGATTTACAAAGAAGCTCAGAGCCTGTGAAAGATACAGACTCGGGTGGAGAAAAGTCAGAAGTGCAGGACTCAAGTGTAAGTGTAGTGTCCTCACTAAGATCAAGTGTAAGATCAAGCAGAGATGTGCTAATGTCATCGAGATCAGTAAAGCAAAGTTCCTCGGCTCCACAACTATCGGGAGCGATCTCATGGACAGAACACACATCTAAAATATGAGCACTAGGTTCTGATGGCTGACTCCCAACTCTGTAGATATTTAGTTCAATGGTCATATTTCCAAATGATAAATTCATTGAACCATTTCTACAGTTTATAACAGCGTTGGAAGTGGCAAGGAAAGGACGACCTAAAATCACCGGAATTTGGCCCCGGGGGTTTGCTACAGGATGTGTGTCAAGCACAATGAAGTCTACAGGGAAAACAAATTCCCCGACCTTTATTAACACATCCTCTAATTCACCCCTTGGTTTGGTGATAGATCGGTCTGCCATCTGGAGAGTACAATGAGCAGGTTTCAGCTCTCCAATTCCTAGTTGCTTATAGACAGAATAAGGTAACAGGTTAACACTCGCGCCAAGGTCTAAAAGAGCACGATTTATGTTTTTACCCCCAATCGAAATCGATATTGTAGGACATCCTGGGTCCTTTCGTTTCTTTGGTAGCTGGGGAATAAAAGCAGTGCTGATATTATTAGCCATAAAGACCTTCTTCGGCACCTGAGTCTTCCTCTTCCTAGTGCACAAGTCCTTTAGAATTTTCGCATAAGCGGGGACTTGTTGAATCGCATTTAGGAGAGGGATATTGATGTTAACCTGTTTGAACATCTCTAAAATTTTCTCCATATGAGGACTCGTTCTGTTAGCCCTTAGCCGGTTCGGGTAAGGTGCTTTCGCAATAAGCGCAGGGTCCATCATAGGAGAAGGAAAGGGGGGTAGACGAGATCCCAAAAGAGGTGTGGGGACCGTCTGTGGAGAACTATAAGGGTTGGGTGAAGGTGTTGAGCCTAAAGGGAACTGGAGAATAGGCTCGTGCGAAGGTGGTTTGGTAGAAGAAGAAGGATCAGAAGGAGAAGTGTGTGTATGTGGAAAGGTCTCAGCCGGGGTTTTGACATGATTTTCAGTATTATCAATATCTTCCCCGACATTATTATTCAGCACTCTTCCCGATCTCAACGTGGTAATGGCATTTACATTGTAATGCCCAGGATTTTGTAGGGGTTGAGAGGGAAGTTTCCCTTTTTCTCTCGCACTCATTTCAGCTTTGAGGCGTGCGATTTCAGCTTCCATCGTTCTAATACTCTCAGCTTGTGACGCTGAGTTTTTCTTTATTTCACTGACGGAAGATCTAACCTCAGTTGAAACTTCCATGAAATTGGATAAAAGTGATTTCATGGTTTGAGTAAATTGAGAGAAATCGTCAGAACAGGACTGCATAGGATTAGACTGTGCAGGAGTGTTGCCCTGATTTTGGAAATTTTGTGACTGGTAGGGGTGCTGAGTGAGTTGAAGGGGTTGCTGTTGTGGTGGAGGAAGAGCCCTTTGAAAGTTATTTGTGTTTGGAACCGTGTTTTGAGATTGATTTTGGTTCCAAGCAAAATTCGGGTGGTTCCTCCAACCCTGATTGTATGTGGAAGAATATGGATCGTTTCGAGGTCGTTGAAATGCGGCATTAGAATGCTCTTGACCTTGAAACGCCGAGTTTAAAGGACATTCTTCCGTTAAATGTGACGGATCAGAACAGCACCCACAAATAGTTTTGGGGAGTGATACCGGGTTTAGGGAGGCTGCTGCAAATTTGTGTTCCATAACGTCGAGCTTCTTTTGCATTGCTGCCATTTCTGCTCGAACACCTATGGACACATCTACTTGGTGTACGCCACCCCTATTCAATGGTTGGGTTCCACTCTCCCAAATTAGTGATTTTTCAGCGAATTCTTCTAAGTATTGCCAGGCTTCCCCATCGTCTTTAGTCATAAATCTACCCTGACACATATTTTCAAGGCTTTGTTTCGTGCTAGGGTTACTGCCCTCATAGATGATTCGGCAAAGCTCCCATCTCGGGATGCCGTGATGAGGACATTGAACCATTAGATCCTTGAAACGTTCAAAGTACTTTGAAAATGGTTCGGTAGGGAGCTGGGCAAATTGGTTCAATTCGCTACGAATTCGAGCCGTTCTTTGGACTGGGTAAAATTTCTTTAGGAATGCTGCGACGAATTCTTCCCAATTCGTGATGGAATGTGCGGTGGTGTTATATAGCCACTTCTCGGCTATATCGCACAAGGTAAAAGGAAGAAGTCGTAGACGCATCGCATCCACAGAAAGTTGAGACGTACCCATCATAGCGCATACGTTTTCAAATTTGGTAATGAAAACGTAAGCGTCCTCGGTCTCGAGTCCGTGGTATTTAGGTAAAAGGTTGATATACTGGGGCTTTATTTCAAAGTTATCCCCGTTGGCTGGTGGTGTGGATAAGCAGGTCGAAAGAGGACCTCTAAGTGGATAGCATCTTTCCTGAAGAGAAATGTGTGGAGGATTCTGCGCACCAACGGACGGTGGCAGATTGGGGTTAAAGAAGTTTGATGGATTCGGATCCATCGGTGTGGGTGTGGTAGTAGGTAAAGAAAAGGTAAATGGAGAATTATCGACTTCAGAGTCGATAAAAGGTACGCGGACTAAACGGGCACTAGAATCCCGTGTCCAGCCTATCTTGTACTAAAAAGGGTTAGTACAAGTGGCAGCGTTGGCTTATAATTAGGGGTAAAATGAATGCGGTGTTTGCTTTAAAAAGGGACGGATTTTGAAAAAATGATGCGACAACCAAATGCAGCAACACAAACCCTAGAATCTAATGGTCACCTAGGTCCGGCTCTAGACCGCTCCTAACTGCCAAAAGACAAGTCGCGGGATCAATCCTCCACTGCCTCTTTGTCCCCCTGTGGCCGGATAAGTGCCAGGTAAGTGGGAAGGAACCACCACTACAGTGGGCCTAATTAATAACCACTAGCCTTAGACACACTCGCCTTAGGCACCACAAGAAAACGCGGATAAGCAATGAATTACCCACGGCCCTCTCTTGTCCTAAATGAGCGCGACAGTCCTTAGAGTCATCTCTAGATTTCTTTTAGTTAATGGGGGTAAATGTGGATGCAAGTTTGGTGATTTTCGGGGCCTAGGAAAGGTAATGAAATCCCCACCTAATTTGGATTTGGCCGTGCCCCTTAAATTCCATATTTAATATGCAAAACAACCAAGAAAAGCAAAATCACGCACAATTTTAATTTGCTTTTGCGGCGCAGCTATTGTTTGCAAAGAATCCTGCAGAAAGGATTAGTTGGAGCTAAAAAGGGAGAGGGGAGAGAGAGAGAAATCACCTGAAGAAAGATGGTACAGAGATCACCCAAGACTGCGGCTCTTCCGCCGCAATATGCATGTATCTGCCGCCCTTCCGCGGTCAAGTATTGGGAACAGTGTACGAAATTTCTTCAGCTGCTTCCTTTTGCTATCTCCAGCTCTCTGGTATATCCCAAATAATTTTTCCACAGCACAGAATGCTCCAGATCACCTTGCAATCAATTCACAACACACGTATAAGAGTTTGTACGAATTTTGATTTCAAGAAATGAAACGTAATAATTCTTTCACTTCAAACTATAAAATGTAAACGAATTAACGCGCGATCCCCGGCAACGGCGCCATTTTGATTGTTGTAAATTTGGATGTCTAATATCAAATCAAACGGTCCCCGGCAACGGCGCCATTTTGATTGATTGATTTTCTTGGATGTAAAAGTATCAAATAGTATAGAAATCACAACCAAAAATATTTGACCGCAATCAAACAACGGTGTCAGTTGAAGTTAATGAATGAGTGCGGATCGTCCTCAGGGATCTCGAGATTCGTTTGTATTTTTTTTATTTGTTTGAAATGAAATGTTAAGCAACAATAAGAGAAAACACGATTCAATTGATTGATTTGTATTCGTGTGTCACTAATCTTTTCTAAAGAATCAAGAACTATAAACAACAAGAATCGGGTTTCAATGGTATTTTCCAAACGACAATCAAGAATGATATAGAGGCTCATAGGAATCGATAGGATCTTTAGATGTGTTGTAGTCTACAATATTTCGTATTCTTGTCCTTCGAAGAATTGATACTAGATCAATGGTTATCGACGAGAGTTAGGGTTTTCTTGATGAAATTAATGTTTCATCTCTTAACCCTTGCTCTTTCGAGGATACCATTTATATTCTAGCCTCTAGCAACTTCAAGAAACGATCGGATCACCCCAAGCTCGAGCGATGTTGATCAAGAAAGCATCGCATCGAATTGGGTTGTCGATTCTTGAACTTGTTAGGGTTTACAATCTCGTGGGATTCAAGATTTGCATACAAATTTGCTACATCATCATACTAAAGATCGTCTCGACTCCTTAACGAGCGGAGTTTTACTCGCGCATCACCACATAGACAATATTCAAGAATAGTAAAGATAACATGATGCGGAATTTTAAAGAAAACAAGAATGGAGAAAATATCACCTTTTATTTAATCAACAATTGTCAATACATTCTTTCAAGATCTACAAGAAGAAAGAAAATCGATCGTTGACTCGGCTTCGCTCGACTCCGTGGATCGTGGATCTACTTTTGATCTCTTGCCCGATGGAAGATCGGCTCGGCTCATAAAAGGGTTGAAGGAATCTTGGTTGGCTTGCACTCAAGATCTTGAATTGTGGTTGGATTTAGGGTTAGGGTTTCCTACAAGATTTCTCACTAATCTTGAGGAAGAAGAAGATGGAGAAAGAGAGAATGGCTAAAATCTAAGATGTTGAATCTTTTTCTCCCTATGGTAACATCACTCAATGAATGAGTCTAGGGTCCTATTTATAGAACTAGGTTTAGGTTTGAATTGGACTTTCCCTCCCAAAGTTTGTTGACAAGTTTGTTGGGCTTTAGCTTAGGGTTTAAGCAAGGGTTTAGGAAAGTTCTAGAAGTTTTAGGCCAGTTTAGGAGCTTGATGATCTGGTGGAAAAGTCTGGACTCTTCTGGACTTTTGTGTGCATTTTTGAGTAGTGGGCACTGAAACAGGAGTTGTGGTGCAATTCGAGGAGTTGACTTTCTGGATCCACCGCGCAACCGCCGCATGAGGTGGGCTTTGGCCGCCCTTCCGCCGCACAATGTTGAGGTTGGGATCTGTGCTTTCTTCTGTTGCTTGGTACTGCTGTATGGGTTATTCTTTGATGTTTTAGAATTTCAGTTGCCCTTCTGTGTTGATACCAGATTTGCTTTCAATGAGTTTACGAGCAATTGTAATGGTCGAGCAATGCAATGATCTAGCAAGCTTCTTTTTTTCCTGCATAGACTTCGAAATAGGGGTTGCAAGATATAGAAAATATGCTATGTAATGCAATGCAGTTAATTTCCCTAGAATTGCCGGTTTTAAGGTCGAATACATGTAATTTGATATTTTGCGACCGATTAGCTAATATGTGAATTATGAATACCGTACACTTCTATATGTATGCAGATGATAAGGAAATTGCCGGTTAAAATATGCAATATTTTCGACTGATCAGGGCCGATCTGAATGATGGCGCCTGTGGTATTGGGATTTGGGGTGTCGTTGATGGACACCGGGATTTTCCACGATGATGATTCATTGATGATGTTATGTTTGATCCCAAACTCAGCATTTATTTGATATGCATTGCTTCATGTACTTGTAATACCTGATGGAGTACCTTGATCTTTTTGTTGCATATCCGTATTGCCATATTTATGCTATCAGATTGCATGTTATAGATTATCGCAGTACGTGCATACCTGCGATTACCCGCATGATGTTATTTGATATTCACGAGTTGGCAACTCACCCCCATTGTGCCACAGTGTTTTGCAGGTGGTCCCTCAGTGTAGTCGTGGTAGGGCTTCTTCATATTGTATCTTTTCCGGCGGATACCGCTACGGTTGGCTTGAGCCTTTACTATAGGTGGGTTCGCGGTTATCCGTTTATGTACAGGGTATATCTTTTGTTGGATCTAGTACTCTCCATCTACCACCTTCATGTATTTGTCTTAGAGACGAGTTGTGAGGATCGATGTTGTATTATTTTGTGACTCTGGGTGCCGTGCTCGTGGGACCCGGTCTTTGTTATGTAGTTTTATCTCCTTATGCTTCTTTCATTTATATTTCTTCGCTGCGGTATCGTTTATATTCTTGTCGTGGTTGTTTCCGCCGTTGGGCGTGATTTGCTCCCGTTTGGGGAAGCTTTATTTATATTCTATGTTGTACCCGTTTCGGGGCTAGTTTTTACAAAGGAGGTGCTGCCAAAATTTTATGAAAACAACTTAAGTTAAAGATTTTTACTTGAGATCCCCAAAAGTTTTTTAACAATGTTCTTATCACTTACTACTTTTGATGGTTTAGATTTCTGGGTTTTTCGGCTTACTTGAATTGCGTTACGCCTGTAAACGTTACGTGGTTTAAGTGCCGTCACGTGCCAAATTTCGGGTTGCGACAAAGTTGGTATCAGAGCGCTAGGTTTTACCTTTCGGAGTGTAGGATGACCTTGGTATGATGGAGTAGGTAGCTTAAACAGAGCGACGTAGCGTGTGTATGTCCGCGGCATACTTACGACACGGTACTCCGCCTAAGTGACCATAGGACTTATTGCTTGAAATTCCTTCCATGATTACATATATCCTTGTGATTCAATTTCCGTGTTCTTATCGGATCCTGGTTCCATTTCTAGCCTTTATGCTGCCGAAGACTACGAGGGCACAGAGAGAGGTAATGAGAGCCGAGGTCAGAGTTGGCTCGTCTGAGACGAGGACTGACTAGGACGGTACGCTCGCTGTACAGGAGCAGATTGATCCGCCTTCGATAGATCGTATCACTAGGCTAGAGACAGAGATGTAGGATTTGCGCCAGATGATGGGATCGTTGGCTGAGGCCTGTCGAGCGCAGCGACAGGAGGTTGCCACTCCTGTTACCCAGTTATTCCTCGCTATCAGCACACAGCATTGTGTCACGTATACAGCAACAGTGGACACAGCCCTACTAGATGAGGAGCGTCTTTCCGAGACTTTGGGAGTTCCAGGACCAAGGAAGGCTCGTACAGGTGTATCAGCCCAGAGACAGATGTTTAGACGCCGCGACAGATTTCGTTCAGGTCACGGGAGTAGCAGAGGTTTGGGACGAGGTCAGTTGTTTAGCTTTTATCCCCAGGAGGGTCAGCAGTCATCATCTGGATGTTTCCAGTGCGGGAGTTTCCATCACCTCGTCAGGAATTGTACCGTGGTACACCAGAGAAAGGCAGCCGTACCATATGTTACCTTACCACCTTCACCTCAGAGAGCGTTGCCTTGCGCCTGTTGTTGATCCGCGTCAGACTTATGTTCAGAGAGGTCGTGGTCATGGAGTGTTATTTCAGAGAGGACAGGGTGGCAGAGGAGGAGGACAGCCAGTTGCAGGTAGAGGACAGGCACGGGCTTTTTCTTTGACTCATCAGGACGCACAGGCATCCAATGCAGAGTTTTCAGGTATTCTTTTTTTCGTATGTTCTTTTGATGCACACGTTTGTTTAATTTGGGATCTATGCACTCGTTTGTTTCTACACATTTCGTTCCGAGGTTGAGCCGAGAGTCGTGTTTGCTAGATCAGCCGTTTGTTGTGATTACTCCTGTTGGCGATTCTTTTGTTGTGCGGCACGTGTTTCGGTCGACTGCCAATCGGATAGGAGATAGAGATTCGTCCGTCGATTTGATCCTTCTAGATATGTTGGACTTTGACGTTATCCTGGGAACGGACTCGTTAGCTACGTGCTATGCGTCTGTGGACTGCCGCGAGAAGACAGTCAGGTTTTGTTTTCCCGGCGAGTCAGTTCTTGTTGTGCAGGGGGACTGTGGTGCCGCCCCTCACAGCTTGATTTCAACCTTTTTCGCTAGTCGGCTTTTGAGGAGAGGATGTCGAGGATTCTTAGCTTCCATTTGTGATACCGGAGCCACAGTAGATTCGTTGGACCGGGTTCTTTTCGTGCGAGAGTTTCCCGACGTTGTTCCAGATGAGCCGGTGAAGCTTAGGGAGCTTTAAGATCAACTGCAAGAGTTGCTTGATGAAGGACTTGTACGTCTAAGTGTTTCTCCTTGGGAGGCTCCTGTTCTGGTCGTCAAGAAGAAGGACGACAGTTTGAGGTTGTGCATTGATCTTCGTCAATTGAACCGAGTTACGGTGCGGAATAGGGATCCTATACCTCACATTGACGATTTGTTTGATCAGCTCCAGGGTGCGGGACATTTTTCTAAGTTTGATTTGAGATCAGGTCATCATCAGTTGCGGGTTTGGAATGATGACATTCCGACAACTGCTTTTCGTATGCACTATAGGCATTATGAGTTTTGGTGGTGTCGTTTGGACTCACCAATGCCCCAGCAGCGTTCATAGATTTGATGAACCGGATTTTTCAGGCCGTTCCTCGACCAGTTTATTATTGTGTTATTGATGACATACTGGTTTATTGCCAAGAGTCGAGAGGAACATGAGCAGCACTTGAGGATTTCTTTGCAGACATTGAGAGAGCACCAGTTGTTTGCTAAATTCTCGAAGTGTTCCTTCTGGCTTGATAGTGTTGATTTCCTAGGTCATGTGGTTATGGGAGACGGTATTCATATGGACCCGAAGGAGATCGAGGCCGTACAACTTTGGCCCAGACCTGTATCAGTGACTGAGGTCCGCAGCTTTTGGGCTTAACCGGTTTTTACCGCCGTTTCGTGCAGGATTTCTCGAGTATCGCTGCACCGCTGACCGTACTGACCAGGAAGGGGGTTCCTTTTCTTTGGACTGAGGAATGCGAGATGAGTTTTCAGCAGTTTAAGACTCAGTTGACGACTGCACCAGTTCTATCTTTGCCTTCTGGATCGGGTGGCTTTATCGTTTACTGTGATGTTTCGCGAGTGGGGCTCGATTGTGTATTGATGCAACATGATAGAGTTATCGCTTATGCTTCCCGACAGTTGAAGAAGCACAAGCAGAATTATCCCACCCATGATCTTGAGATGGCTGCGGTTGTCTTGCGCTGAAGATTTGGAGACACTACTTGTTTGGGGAGTCGTGTCAGATTTTTACAGACAACCGGAGCTTAAAGTACATCTTCCTGCAGCGGGATCTGATTTTGAGACAGCGCCGTTGGATGGAGCTTGTGAAGGATTATGATTGTGAGATCTTTTATCACCCGGGCAAGGCGAATGTGGTAGCTGATGCTTTGAGTCGTAGGTCCGGGGGTAGCTTGTCCCAGATGAGCGCAGTTCAGAGACGGTCTTCTGCAGATTTGCAGTTGTTGTGCGACAGCTGAGTACAGTTTGAGTTCGCTTCCATTGGGGGACAGCTTGCTCACGTCCGCGCCTGTCCACTTCTACTTAATCATTTTCGTGAGGCACAGCCCGTCGATGCCCTTTTGTCTGAGATTCTTAAGCATGTTCGGCAGGGTAGAGATTCGGAGTTCTTGATTGATGACCAGGGTGTGCTACGTTACGGGACTCGCTTGTGTGTACCAGATACCATTGGGTAGGGACGCGAGATCCTAGAGCTGGCACATCAGTCAGCTTTTAGTGTTCACCCAAGTTCCAACAAGATGTAACGTGACTTGAGAGATAGTTACAGGTGGACAGGGATGAAGAGTGATGTTTCGGATTTCGTTTCGAGGTGCCTGACTTGTCAGCGAGCTAAGGCTGAGCATTTGAGACAGGCAGGAGAGTTGCAACCTTTAACCGTTCCGGGGTGGGAATGGGAGCAAATCTCCATGGATTTCGTTGTAGGTCTACCTAGGTCTAGTCAAGGGTATGACTCCATTTGGGTGATTGTTGCCCGGTAAACAAAAGCGGCCCACTTCCTTCCAGTGAAGACCACTTTCAGTTATGCTCAGTATGCTCAGTTATACATTGATAAGTTTATGCATTTGCACGGAGTTCCTTCATGCATTGTATCCAAAAGAGGCACCCAATTCACTAGCCATCTTTGGCAGAAGCTTCAGGAAGCCTTGGATACCTGGTTGAGCTTTAGCACCGCTTTCAATCCGTAGACCGATTGTCAGTCAGAGCGGACTATACAGACTCTGGAGGATATGCTTCGTGCATGCGTGCTTAATTTTGTTGGCAGTTGGGATCGTCACTTGCCATTGATAGAGTTCTCCTACAATAACAGTTATCAGGAGACGATTCAGATGGCAACCTTTTAGGCTTTGCATGGTAGATTGTGTCGATCGCCAGTCTTTTAGATCAACTCAGCGAGAGCAGGATTTTTTGGACCTCGGCTAGTTAAGAGACTACGGAGAAGATCCAGTTGATTCAGGACAGGATGAGAGCGGCCCAGTGCAGAGAGAAGTTTTATGCCGACCGTCGTCGTCACAGACTTGAGTTCGCAGTGAGGGATCATATATTCCTACGGATTTCTCTGATGAAGGGCGTGATGAGTTTTAGGAAGAAAGGGAAACTTAGTCCCAGAATTGTAGGTCCTTTTGAGATCCTTGAGTGAGTCGGTACCGTTGCCTATCGTTTTGTACTTCCACCCAGATTTCCGGATGTTCACCGCGTATTCCTTGTGTCGATACTTCGCAAATACCTTCATGACCCTTCTCACATGATTCATCACCAAACCGTACAACTAGAATGCGATCTTTCGTTCACCAAGCGACCGATAGTTTTATTGGATCGGCAGGTGGAGAAACTTCGGTCAAAGGTCTTGCCATCTGTGAAGGTTCTTTGGTGTAGCCGTCTAGGGAGGAGATCACTTGGGAGGCTGCGAGCGAGATGCAGAAGATATTCTCACATCTCTTCGATGGTACGCGTGGATAAAATTTTAAATTCGGGGACCGAATTTCTTTAAGGAGGGAAGATTGTAACGTTTTAGAAATCGTTTAGGTGAATTTTCCGATAATAGGTAAAATAAATTGTGTTTTCCGTAAAAACCTAGAAGTGTTCATTTTTCTGTATAGACTTAACTGCACCTAGTTTAACTAGGAAATTGCTATTATGCAGTATTTAGTTAGTCGCTTGTAAATTTTAGTTCATTTAAATAATTTTTTCTTAATTAAAATATTATTATAAGCTTTTAATCATGCACTTAATTAGTGGTAATTACGAATTTGATTGGGTTAATTATGCTAATATGAATCCATGCCAACTTAATCACAAGATTAAGCTTTTGTCTTCTTTTCAAAAATATCTTGGAAATATCTAGATATTTTGAAGGTTTAATGAAAATTTTAATTAAAAGAATTAAGAGGTGGCATAAAGTAAAGTTTATTATTAAGCTTTAATGAAGTTTTAACATAGAATTTTCCACACACTTCCACAACTTTCTCTTTTCCTCCTTGTTGGCCGACCCCCCCTGGCTGCCCATTATTTTCATCACTCCATTTCCACTTCTTAAAGCTTCAAAAATTCATCAAAAATCAACAAATAATCCCACAAACTCTAAAACAAATCCATACCCATTATTCTTTAGCCTAAATCTTGCTTGGTTCTTGAGGAAAGTTAGCATTTTAGAGGCTATTTTGGAAATCTTTTTGCAAGTTTAGAATTAAGTTTTGAGGTATAAAATCCTAACCCTAGGCTTTAGTTGTTGTTTAAATAGCTTAATCTAGTTTATTAGATGTTTATATATGGCTTTAATTAGCTTGTTTAGAAATTTAAGAAAAGGTTATAAAGATCAAGTTAGGGTTTTGATTGTTTATAATGGTTAATTGAGTTGTTTAGAAATGGAAAACCTAACCTAGTTGTGAAATTGTAAGTTGTTATTTTTCCTAATTGTCTAATTAAGATTGATTGCAAACTAACTTTTACTAGATCTTATATGGGTGAGATTAAAATTGTAGTAAAGGTTTGTGTGGCTTAATCAAGCTATCTTGTGATGTTTGTGGCCACTAGAATTGTTTAAACTACTAGATTTGAACTAAAATGTTTAAAAGATGCTTACTAGGTTTTCGGTTAAATTAGGCATGGGTTTCAATTGACGTTGTGATGTTATATATATTATCTTTCACGATATATATTGTGTTGTGAATGCGCGATCGGTACGATCGGGGTCTAGACTTGGTGGTTGTGTCGTTTAGCGTTCCTAGCTAAGATTGTGCCGATGTCGTACGCGTTTTATGCATTAAGTGCACAATGTGTATATCTTGTGGACGTTATCCTTGCGTTTCGTTGTCTTTGTGTCGGCGCAGGATATTTAGTCTTATGTGTTGTGTTTGTGAAATTTTAGGATCGCAGGCGGGGACTTCGGACGCTGCGAAAAAGGGAAAGCAAGTGGTTGGCTTTACTTAGATCAAGATCATCTGTGAGTAGATTTAACATCTACATGGGAATCGCCCGTATGGCGTTATGCATCTGGGCTAGATTCAATGACATGATTATTAGTTATAAGTATATGGACATCGATTGTGCATGCGTACCATTGTTGCATAACTCATTTTCCTATTGCATATGGACATAGTATTAATGAGACACAACACTGTTACTGACGGTTCATGTTGCACGAGCACAAATTGTATGCTACACACACCGTTGGTAATTACCATGATACGCACAACATATATACATATGTGATATTGTATCGGTTATTGCCATTGAGACATTGATTCTTATTCCATTGCGCATATGAAATGTAGTATACATGTTATACCTACATACTTACTCATATACCTGGCTATACCTACATGCTTACACATATACCTTGCTATAGTTACATGTACATCATGCATACATACTTACATGTACACCCACATACCTTGCTATAGCTACATATACCCTTATGTGGTATTGTATTGTCATTGACATTGAGACGTTGATTATTGTGCTATTGCGCATATGAAATGCATCATACATATATGCTTACATGTAGATACACATATCTTGCTATAGTTACATGTACACCTCATATGATGCTGCACTTGATTTCGGATGAATTGGGAACCGCATGATATATTTTAAAACTGGATTCATTTAAAAGAGCGGTTCTCTCTTAATATGCTCACATTGCTTTTTTATGTTGCATATATCAGATTTCTTGGATTTATGCATTGAGATATGGATTTGATGTGATTTATGGATTTGAGAACCGTGGGGATATTTCAAGAAATTATGTATTGTTTTGAAAACCCGGTTTCTCTTGATATGATATTTCGATGCGTCCACCATGAGTTTTCTCGGTTCAGAGACTTGTGTTAGATACCCGATTTGAGGAGCGAGGGGTAACCATCTACGGGTACATGGTGGACCCAGTGAGGTATCCCAGGGCAAGAAGACTCGTATTGTTAGGCGGTGAGCCTGGCAGGGAAGCACTACCTACTGGTGATAGTGTAGAACCCGACGGTTATCCGAAGGATACTGTGCGGGCGTTATGGCATGAGATATATTGAGGGCCGATCTGGGTATGCGGCGCCTGAGAGATGAGTATTTACGTGTCGATGCTGGACACGAGTATTTCATGATGTTTCGGGTGTCGATGTTGGACACTCAGGTTCCATGAGATTTACATATTTAGGGCCGATCTGAATGACGGCGCCTGAGGTATTGGGATATGGGGTGTCGTTGATGGACACCAGGATTTTCTACGATGATGATTCATTGATGATGTTATATTTTATACCATACTCAGCATTTATTTGATATGCATTGCTTTATGTATTTGTAGTACCTGTTGGAGTACCTTGATCATGTTGTTGCATATCCATATTGCCATATTTATGCTATCAGATTGCATGTTATAGATTATCGCAGTACGTGCATACCTACGATTACCTGCATGATGTTATTTGCTATTCACGAGTTGGCAACTCACCCCCGTTGTGCCACAGTGTTTTGCAGGTGGTCCCTCATTGTAGTCGCGGCAGGGCTTCTTTATATTGTATTTTTTCCGGCGGATACCGCTACGGTTGGCTTGAGCCATTATTATAGGTGGGTTCGCGGTTATCCGTTTATGTACATGGTATATCTTTTGTTTGATCTAGTACTCTCCATCTACCACTTTTATGTATTTGACTTAGAGACGAGTTGTGAGGATCGATATTGTATTATTTTTTGATTCTGGGTGCCGTGCTCGTGGGAGCCGGTCTTTATTATGTAGTTTTATCTCCTTATGCTGCTTTCATTTATATTTCTTCGCTATGGCGTGGTATATATGCTTGTCGTGGTTTTTTCCACCGTTGGGCGTGATTTTCTCTCGTTTGGGGATGCTTTATTTATATTCTATATTGTACCCGTTTCGGGGCTAGTTTTTACAAAGAAGGTGCTGCCAAAATTTTATGAAAACAACTTAAGTTAAAGATTTTTACTTGAGATTCCGAAAAGATTTTTAACAATATTCTTATCACTTACTACTTTTGATGGTTTAGATTTCTGGGTTTTTCGGCTTACTTGAATTGCGTTACGCCTGTAGACGTTACATGGTTTAAGTGTCGCCATGAGCCAAATTTCGGGTCGTGACAGTTTAGGTCAAGAGGTAGAGGAAGGAGAGAATTAGGAGAGAGAAGGTGTATGTGATGATTGAATGAAAAATGAAGCATAACAAAAGATATGGCTCAAAACAATAATTGAAGCATACATTATTTTTTCACAAAAATAATGCACCATGCCTCAATAGTAAACCCAAATGAATATAAAATGATTTGAGCCATGCCTTCAACCATGCTAGGACTTTCTCCAAATTCCACCTCATCACTTCCATTTTCTTAAAATGAAAATCCATTTATGAGGTGTCTCCTTCTAAAATGTATTCTTGTACAATTACAAGAATACCCCTCACCGTATACCGTATAAGTATACCCGTATTCGAATTCTGAAAAATACGAATACAAATAATCCAATAATATAATACCGGTATCCAGCTTAAACCAAAGCCTACCAGTATTATCCTTCCGATCATTATTCCTGTAACACTTACACGAACATGATCGAAACCCTGCCGTAACAACTTACGGCCTTTACATCTTTTGCCTGAACCAGGGAACTCTCTGTGTGGTACTCTAAAGTCTCGTCAGTACGCTGGAAGTGGGTTTAACCACAAGCACGTCAGCGACACTAGCTGTGCGTAACGTCTACCCATGTACATGACGAAAAGTTGGCCGATGAGCGAACTCATCACAACCCTAACGAGCCTGTAAGCAACACTTACCGTACAGTCCGGTCTCTTCGTCTGATACGTCGCATATGAAGTCTAGGGGTGGTAAATGTCAGACCCCAGTAAATTTATAAGTCATGCTGATTTACGGCCCATAACGGTTCGAGAAACTTCTGATAACACTTATCAGTAAATCTCGAGAACCCTGGCCAGGGATTTGCTGTTATGGCCGATCATAGCGCGACATCAACTCCCTATACCGCGAGAGACGAAACCCCTCCTATCGCTCACTGCCTCCATGCGATTCGGGACTGTACCCAAAATCCACCTATTTGCATGACTCAGTAGAGCCGTGGTAGGGAGGAAATCAAAGCACAGTGGGAATCACACAAGACACTATGACGATCTCGGGTCTAGAGACTAACCTGTACAAGTGTCACCAGAGAACTGCTATCTGACAATAGGTATATATACCATCTAGGAGTTCTCGGCGAGTCCTGTTCGGTGTACCCATTCTCCAATGAGCACTGTTTACCCCAATCAGAGCAGAGCTCTGTTCAAATTCCAAGACGGGAAATGAAGCAACGCTTCTGATTCCCCCCAATCAGAGCAAAGCTCTACTTTGAAAATTTAAATTTTAATAAATGAAGCAACGCTTCAGATCCCCTGCGCTGTGCGCAGAGCGCCACGTGTCAAAATCAGGCAAGGCAGCGCAGGAAGCGCAGCGCCCAAGGCAGTGCGCCCAATCAGAGCAAGGCTCTATTTAAAACAAAAATTAAAGGAAGCAACGCTTCAGTTGCGCAAGCGCTGCGCGACACGTGTCAGCGCAGTTGCGCTAGCGCTGCGCTGCGCAACACGTGTCAGCGCAAACGCAGTTGCGCTGCGCTGCGCGACACGTGTCAGCGCAGTTGCGCAAGCGCAGCGGCGCTGCGCTGTGCGCTGCGCGACACGTGTCAAGCGCTGGGGCATTTGCGCCAAACAGAATTAAAATTCTAGTAAGATCTTTCTGTTCTTGTTATCTTCTGTAAAACAGAAGCTCTTGGATCAAAGATCTGACGGTGGGGAAAATTCCCCAAATCACTCAGAGAATGATCTCTTTAAGAAATTTAACAAATTTATGGGCACTATATAAAGGCCCTTAGACCCCAACTCAAAACATCATCAACATTGTGAGAGATCAAGAACTTCAAAAACAGAGAGAACTCTGAAGAAAATTCAAAAAAAAGGTAAAAAAAACCTTTATAAAATAGAAGAATTTCTTCTGAATAGATCATTGATCTAAGAACAAGATCAATGATCTTCAATAAAAAACAAATAATAGTGCCTTGCACTTTTAATGAACCATTGGTTCTGGAATCTTAAAGATTCTTTTCTTGAATCCAAAATTGGATCAAGTTATAGATTCTAGTGCCTTGCACTTGCAAAACTGCACTGTTGCGCTCCTGGGTTGGCGCAAGCCACCAGAGAGCGCCACATGTCAGCACCAGAACCATTTGCGCTATGAGCTTTTAAGATAGAGCATCGCTCTCTGAAATTGGCGCAACTCACCAGAGCGCGCCACGTGTCAGCAGCGCAACAGCGCAGCGCACTGGCGCAGCGCACTGCGCTTGCGTGACACGTGTCACCACCACAAACGCTTGCGCTCAATGATTGGCGCAAAGCGCCTGACAAATACACTGCAGGGCCAGGCCCAAATCAAAAAAGGCCTAGCAGGCCAAAATAAAATGCAATGCATTAAAAAGGGCAGAGCCCAAACAAAATAAAAATGCAATGCATTAAAAAGGGCAGAGCCTAAACAAAATAAAAATGCAATGCATTAAAAGGGCAGAGCCCAAACAAGATAGATGCTCTGCATCATTTATAAAAGGGCAGAGCCCAAATAAAACAAAAAATGCAGTGCATTATTAAAAAGGGGCACAGGCCTAATAGGCTAAAGACAAATAAAAATGTTGAACATTTTTCAACTGGACTTATCCCAATCATGGCCGTAAGTCCTCAAATTAAATTGACTGAGCACGGTTGCTCTCCTAAATCAATTTACATCCGGTTCGAGGGTACATCTCCGAACTCCTCTGACTCCTATCGTTGTAATCCTTCAACGACGTCAAAGAGGTGACGGGTCCCGACAACCACACATCAACACGGACTGTGGGGTCCTTAAACTCATGGACTTATGCGTGCTTAAACCAAAACACGGATTGTGGGGTCCTTAAACCCACGGACTTATGCGTCCTTAAACTACCTATGGACCGCAATGTCCTTAAACTACCAATGGACCGCAACGTCCTTAAACTACCTATGGACCGCAATGTCCTTAAACTGGCAATGGACCGCCATGTCCTTAAACTGGCAATGGACCGCCATGTCCTTAAACTGGCAATGGACCGCAATGTCCTTAAACTGGAACAATAGAGCCCCAAACGCTCTTTTGTCGGATCTAAACGATCCCGTTTAAGTTGATATTAGCCTCAAATCTGGCTAACGTATCCTTAAACATTCAAACAGACTTTAGTCCCAAATTGGACTATAAGACCCCCAATCAACTTTGGTTCAAGAGTACATCTCTGAACTCCTCTGACATCTGTCGTTGTAATTCTTCAACGTCGTCAGAGAGGTGATGGGTCCCGACGGCCATACATTCAATGGACCACTATGTCCCTAAACTGGAACAATAGAGTCCCTAAATACTCTTTTGTCGGATCTAAACGATCCCGTTAAGTTGATCTTAGTCTCAAACTGGACTAACGTATCCTTAACGAACGTTTAAGTTGATCTTAACCTCAAATACGGCTAACGTATCCTTAAACAAAAACCCCAAACCCAAATCTAAGAAAATACGGATTTGGACTAATCCACGTCCTACGGGCGACGGCATAACCTAGTCTCCGTATACAATCCACGGGCAACCACAAACAAAACAAACACACACGACACGAAGTGAACTTCTGGAGCAGGAGAAAGTTGTTACCGCGATGCGGTAGCGTAATTAACTGCAGAGGCTTGCGCCTGCAGGGAAGAGCGTCCCCACAATCAAAAACCCCTCTAACGAGGGGGAATCTGACGAAGTCTGCTACATCGGCCGCATCCATCTAAACCTCCGATACACGGTGCCATAAATCAACTTGGCATCTTCGGAGAGGTGGACGGATAAAACCAAATAGCATCTGCCCCGAATCACAGGCAAGACTTACATCGCGTCTCCGCCGCGTCATTCGGAGGGGAACAGATTCTGGCACACCCGATGGGACCTTTTCCTCTTTCCACTCCACACTTCGTGTGTCGTCTTCGCGAACGAATCGCGGTTTGTTAATGGTTGCCTTTGGGTTGCAAGTTACTAAGATTTGGTCTTTTGCCTGGTGCAGAAATAAAGCATCAATGGCCTCCAACTGCTCGAACTGCTCGAAGTGCCAATGCAACCGACGCTCCACCTCACCTAGAGGTGTAGCATATGGGCCTCAAGTGTTAGTTGTATGTATGCCCTAGAGGCCAGTATTGTACAGATGATGTATATTTTATTGGATGCTTGGACATATATAGAGATGACTTTCTTGCTCGATATGATAGTATGCTATCTGGTTACTCTTTATCTTAACATGTATACTAGTCTCTTTAAACTGTCTTATGGTTACATGTTAGTAAAGCCCTTAGGATGTGTACTTGACTACCTGGACTATGATGCAGATCATACTAGTGGGGACATGGTAGTCCATAAGTACATCCTTCAAGGTCCCTAGTCGTGGGTGTATCGAGACGGGGCATCGATATACCAGAGTAGACTAGCGTATACGCTTCTCGACCCATGAGATGGGCGATGGATGATCCCATATCCATTGGTGTTTGACATCAGAGATGGTATACGGGTGCTCAGTGGAGACTGGGTACACTGGACGGACTCGCCGAGAACTCCCAGATGGTATTATACTTCACGTCAGATGGCAGTTCTCAGGTGACACTTGTGCAGGTTAGTCTGTAGACCCGAGATCGTCATAGAGTCTTGTGTGATTCCCACTGTGCTTTGATCTCCACCTTACCACGTCCATGAGGGCGTGCAAAACGGTGGTCTTTGGGTACAGTCCCGAGTCACATGGAGGCAATGAGCGATAGGAGGGGTTTCGTCTCTCCCGGTATTGGGGGTTGATGTTGCGCTGTGCTCGATTGGCCGTAACAGGGAAGTCCCTGGCCAGGGATGATCAGAGATTTGCTGGTAAGTGTTACCAGTAGTTTCTCGACCCGTTATGAGCCTCACATCAGCACGACTTATCGGTTATTGGGGTCTGATGTTTACCACCCCTAGACTTGATATGCGACATATCAGACGAACAGACCGGACTGTACGGTAAGTGTTACTGGTTGGATTCACAGGAGTGTGAGCGGGCTAGCTTGTCAATCTTCTGATCTCTTAATACCCGGGTGGCCGTTACGTTTAGCAGACCGCTTGCGGCTTGTGGGTGCTTGATATGATCATCATCTGCTACCGGCGTATTGACGAGTCTTTAGAGTCCTACACAGAGGTTTCCTGGCTCAAGCGAAACGAAATAGGAGCGCATATGAGATATGTGCAGGACCGAGAATAATGCGTGTATATGATACCGTATTCCATTCTCGCGATGAATGTATCGATTGGTTATATTCGATATAACCTAGATATCGAATCAAGGATTGATTCGATAAGCCGATACATAGGATACTAGTCGGTTATATGCGATATGACTGGATCGTTAAATCAAGTGTTGATTTAATGATTTAATGTATACTTATATATTTGATATATTACTTTGCATTAGCTAGTATTGGTTCACTTTAAATGGATTTTCTCACTTGATGTGCAAGTTGTATATATGATATACTTTTGTGCACATGTTAGTATCATGTTTGATGATGCTTGCTCATTTGGTTAAGTGTATAGAATTAAACCATGGTTAAGTTGATGATTAGGGTTTTGATTTTTCATTTATTTATTTATTCATTTGTTTATTTATTTATTTGGAAAAGATAAAGATGAGAATGGTGGCTTTCTTTGTTTCTTATTGAAGCTTCATGAAGCTTTGACTTAGTCACCATTCTTGTCTCATGCTTAACCCTAACCATTCCCACTTACCATGGTCTATTCTCTACACTTAACCTTAGTTAGGATATGATAAGTATTGATTTCTTTTCTATTATGAAAAACACTTATCATATTCTTTCTTCTTCTTCATCATCTTCTTCTTCAAGAAAAGCTTAAGTCCATCAATGGCAACTTGAGCAAAAGTGAGAGAAATCCAATTCTAAAGTGAACCCACCTCCTATTTCTTCACCCTCTACCTCTTGCCAAGTAGTATACGGTGTTTTCTTCATAAGTTTCACAACTTAGTGAAGTTGGAGCTTGAACTTGCGATGCCTCGACGTAGATCATCTTTGGCACGAAGCCGACGACCTAGTCCGTCCATTTCTCCGATGAAGCCGACGATTGAGTTCGGGATTCGAGATGGACAGCGAGAGGAAGCCTACGTGGAGCTAAGGAAGTGGAGAACCGGATCTACAAAGGTTGTAGCCTCTCTCCTTTAGTTAAATTGTTAACTAGTTTCATTATTGGCCTAGAATTCCAGTCGACGATCCGTATTAGGGTTTCTCGGCACCTATAAAATTTGAAATTGGCATGGTTGATGCCTTGTGAGACCTCTATAGTGTGCCTAGGAACCCTTCAGTGGTATCAGAGCCTAGCTAGAGCCTTAGGCGAAGTCCAGACGATGTTTGAAGTCCGATCGAACCAAAGCCCTAACCCGAAAACGGCTCTCTGTACATTTTTTAAAAACTGGGTTTTTTCCAAATTAAAAATATGCAGAAAATTCAGCAGGACTTTCTAAGAATTACTGTGAAACACGATCACCCAATTCCTCCAACGTGAGGCGGAACCGCGGCAGAAGCCTGGCTTCTGCGGCGGTTCCGCGGACGTATGATGACGTCACCCACCCAATTTTGCACAGTAACTTCTTTTATTCAGTGCTGAGTTCTCTGGGAATATTTAATATTTATTCAAGAGTTGAGTATTCTGGGTTGTATTGGGGACTCGGTATTTCGATCGGATTATCAAACTTTGTCTAAGTGTTTTCCGGATAATTTTTGAATATGTTAAAAAAGTTCGACCGGATATAAATACCCAACTTTTCCCCTGCCGGAAATTTTCCAAGTGTTGGATTTTTCTGAAGTTTAAAGACGTTCTAAGTAGTGCAAGTAACATGATGGTCCCTCTAGAAGACAACAAACCTTAACTCGATTATGTGACCGTCTTGAACTGCCCTTTGAACCTTCGGGTTTGGGGCAGTACGGCGTGCCACATGTGAGGCGTTGGCTTGACCCTTCTACAGCTGGACCGTTGGTACTGAGGCATGAAGTGAATGTCTTTGAACTCATTTCATGTGTTGATCGGTTTCGGGAAAACTTGGGTGTTTGAATGTTCGATCGAAAATTTTAATATTTTCTATTTATCCAGAATGGGATACAATAATTGGAATTCACAAACAGTTATGAGATAACTGAATGAATGTTATAAATCTAGCCGTTTAGTCTCATTTGATATTGAAAAGAGTTTTCGATAATGGGACTAAAATGCGGGATTTATAATTGTTAGGCATGTGATGTCTAAGTATTTCATTTGATTAGGCATGCGATGTCTAAAGAGGTTGCGGATTCCAACTGTTGTAGTTTTACACTTTCTTTTCTGTGACCGTAAGTGTAGTATGTCGATATCGCCGGTTTCGTTGCTATACGTCAACGACAATTGGGGTATGCATACTTACTTACGTTGATGACATGTGTTGTTATGTGTTGCTGGATATGTTATATTGGATCGTCGTGTTTGAATAGCCGGGGGTTTTTATGTGAGATGAGTGTTTTTCATTTTCATTCATGTAAAAACTTGTATGTAATATTCTTTTATTTAGGGCACTTCCAGGTAGCGGAAGCTGTCACCTTTTGTATACTATTTACTTTTCCGCATTAGGATAGACCCAAGGAGGGGAGCACAAGTAACCGGGTTCTAGGGTACAGTGGGAGACCATCTCGAGGAGTTGAGTCCGGGTCTCCTAACCCTAGAATTGGTAGGGTTGCTTTCCGCTCTCGTAGGGGTCTAGGGGTGTGGGATTGGCTATTCATCACGACCGTGGAATCCGTGTTTTATACTGGCTCGTATTGAAAACACGGACTTCCTAGTATATCCAATGTTTCATCTGTTTCTTCTGCTGCGATATCTGTGATGTGATCATGTGATGTTCTGTGATGGATACTGTATATAGTATATATGATATATTATATAGGCGTTACTTATGTTTTACACCCGCGCTAGCCCTGCCCTGCTCTGTCGTTAGTTACCTAACCTAACGGTGCACGAGGGGACATCGAGGCGAATGCGGATGGCATAAGTGTACGTCGTATTTATCTGTGATGTTTATGTGATTTAAATGATGGGACTTCATTAATGTGATTAATGAAATAAAAGAAACCAAAAGATGTTGTAGAATCAAATTTTAAACAAAACAGGTAGCTACAGTTCTTGCTTTGCATAGCGGTATATGTGATATATCCTGCACCTTATTCGATGAGGAAAGGACCGAGATCCCTTCACCGGGAGTGACTCCTTTAGCAATAACTGGCAGATGCTACACACTCGGTTTGACTTTTGATTGCTTCTATAGTTTCTGCTTTGCACAGTGATATATATGATATATCCCGCACCTCATTCGACGAGGAAAGGGCCGACGATCCCTTCACCGGGAGTGACCCCTTTAGCAAAACTAGAAAAGCCTCAAAATCACTCCATTTCAAAACTTCATTTGATTCTACACCGATATCAAGTTCATTACGCAATAGGTTTTCAGAAAAACCTGTCGTAGCCCTCCGTCATTTCAAATAAATCCTACTTAGTATTCGTGCTACGTTTGTTGACCTCCGTCAAGGCGTAGTGTGCGGTAGCTAACTAGTATTTATCTGCTTATGCATATGATGCAGATTGGATTAGGGTAGTCGTACGACCTTGTTGACCTCCGTCAAGGGTCGTGCGGGTGGGTTTGATTCAATCAAGAAATGACGGGTTGAACTTGACTTGCACCCTGTGGTTTGTTGACCTCCGTCAAGGTCATAGGATGCTTGGGGCAAAATATTATCGGGAATTTCAAGTGTTGAAATTTGCAATGAGATTGCATACCTTCTATGAGATAGTTGGATCCCGATACCCGCTGCGAGTAAGAGTTACTCCTGGGAGAGTTTTACACATTACAATTAGCCGATCAAGTAGGTGTCTAGAAAGGTGTTAACGACGTTACGCCTCTGGGAAAACGAGGTTTACATTAATTAGGTTCGTGCGAAAGCACGGGGGACCTCCCTCAAAGTACCGACACTGGCCTGGCTGAAAGATTGGCGAACTTGTAGTGTGTAATTAATCCCGGCTAATCTTTCCTTTTAGGGTTTGAAGGAAGATTTGATAAAAAAAGCAGTGGGAGCCATCCTGATTAGATAAGATAATAACCAATCTGATCTTGCACGAGCATACGCTAAAGTGTTTTCTTCTCTCTCTCTCCAGGTAGCGACCATTTCAGGCCCTAATCAAGATAATAATATGGATGTATTGACCGAACCCGCATGTTATACTGTGCTGGGGAACGTTGGTTCCGTTCTTTCCTATAAGAGTTATAGGACTGAACAGGATATAGGGGAATACCAGGATTCCCATGCCACCCGAATGAAGAAAGTACATGATGATGCATTTTCTTCGGGTGTGTTCGTTACTGAGAACTGTTTCTCCATTTGCTCTACGTCCTGGGTATTAGATACCGGGTCAGGATCCCATATATGTAATCAGTTACATGGGCTCAGGAAAGGTAGAGAACTTGGAGAAGGTGATAAAGACATTAGAGTTGGAAATGGTGCAATTGTTGCAGCTAAGACTGTCGGGAAATATCACCTTGTATTACCAACCGGTAATACATTGGTTCTGAACGAATGCTATTACATGCCGAACATGATATGCAACATTATATCGGTTTCTTTATTGAGTAAAGAGGGATATAATTTTGTATTACAGGACAATGTTATGAACATTTTCCGTAACCAAAAGTTGGTTGGATCAGGCACGTTGTGCAATGACATTTATGTTCTAAATCAATCAACAGTTCTGAGCATAACAAACACACACAAGAGGAAGAGTTCAGAACTGAACGAATCCTACTTGTGGCATTGTAGACTGGGTCACATCAATGTGACACGACTGGCTAAGTTGCATAAGGATGGATATTTGAAACTATTCGAATTTTCATCGTATGACACTTGCCAGTCATGTCTCAAAGGCAAGATGACCAAAACTCCGTTTACGGGACACGGAGAAAGAGTTACTGAACTCTTGGGGCTGATACATAGTGATGTATGCGGTCCCATGTCTACCCATGCCAGGGATGGTTCTTCGTACTTCATTACATTCACTGACGATCTCTCTAGATTCGGATATGTGTTCCTGATGAAACACAAATCAGAAACTTTTGAGAAATTTAGAGAATATAAACAAGAAGTCGAGAACCAAACCGGAAAAAGTATTAAAATCCTTCGATCTAATCGAGGAGGTGAATACTTGGGCAATGAATTCCTGGACTTCCTAAAAGAGAATGGGATTCTCTCTCAGCAGACTCCTCCATATACACCACAGCACAACGGTGTATCAGAACGGAGGAACCGCACCCTATTAGATATGGTGCGCTCTATGATGAGTGTAGCTGAGTTACCTGTTTCTTTCTGGGGATATGCACTGGAAACAGCAGCATACCTACTGAATAGGGTTCCCACCAAATCTGTGCCTACCACACCATATGAGATATGGGAGGGGAAGAGACCATATCTTAATTTTATAAAGATATGGGGTTGCCCGGCCTATGTCAAAAGACAAAAACCGGATAAACTCGAGGCAAGGTCTGTATTGTGTAAATTTGTTGGATATCCCAAACATTCGCGAGGGTATATCTTCTACCACAGTGAGGAACAAAGAGTATTTGTTGCTCAACATGCCACCTTTTTAGAAAAGGAATTTCTTGTAAAAGAGATTAGTGGCTCTGAGGTAGAACTGGAAGAGGTTTCAGCTGAACAAAACACAACAGAAGATTTAGTGGAACCAGAGGATTCAGTAGTACCCGACGAACCCCAGCCTCTCCGCCGATCTAGTAGGGTTCCTCGCCAACCTGAGAGATACTACGGTTTTCTCATGGATGGTGGGAGCGAGGATTGCATCATGGAGGATGATGACCCAACTAGTTTCGAGCAGGCCATCACGAGTAGGGACTCGGTGAAATGGCTGGATGCTATGCGGTCCGAGATGGAATCCATGTACACCAACAAAGTATGGACTTTGGAAGTTGCTCCTGAAGGGGTAAAACCCATTGGGAGCAAGTGGATCTTCAAGAAAAAACTTGGTGTAGATGGGAAAGTGGAGACTTTCAAAGCTAGACTTGTAGCAAAGGGTTTTCGTCAAAGACCAGGTGTGGACTATGACGAGACCTTTTCTCCAGTAGCTATGCTTAAATCCATCCGGATCATGCTTGCTATCACTGCATATCATGATTACGAAATCTGGCAAATGGATGTTAAGACCGCCTTTCTAAATGGTGATTTAGAAGAGTGCGTGTACATGACTCAGCTAGAGGGCTTCGTAGACAGTGGGAGCAGCGGGAAGGTGTGCAAGCTGCTTAAATCCATTTATGGATTAAAGCAAGCATCGCGGAGTTGGAACATCTGCTTTGACGTCGTTATCAAAGAGTTTGATTTCGTCAAAAACCCAGATGAACCTTGTATCTACAAGAAGGTAGCAGAGAGTAAGGTTGTCTTCCTCGTATTGTACGTAGACGACACACTCTTGATAGGAAATGATATTCCTATGCTGCAATCGGCCAAGCTCTTCTTATCACAAAGATTCTCAATGAAAGATCTTGGTGATGCCTCCTGCATATTGGGAATAAGGATCTATAGAGATAGATCCAAACGGATATTGGGATTGTCCTAATCCAGGTACATTGACACCATACTAAAGAGGTTTAGTATGGAAGAATCCAAGCGTGGGAACTTGCCTACGATCACTGGAGTCACTCTCTCCAAAGAGATGTCTCCCAAGACTGATTTGGAGAGAGCTCGCATGCAAGGGATACCCTATGCTTCGGCTGTAGGCTCTATCATGTACGCGATGCTATGTACCAGACCCGATGTAGCATACTCACTAAGTGTAGTGAGCAGGTATCAAGCTGATCCTGGAGAGAGTCACTGGACAGCTGTGAAGAGCATTCTCAAGTACTTACAAAGGACTAAAGAGATGCTCTTGGTGTATGGTAACGGAGAACTCCAAGTGGAGTCCTTTACCGATTCGAGCTTCCAGAGTGATAAGGACGACTCTAAGTCGCAGTCGGGATTTGTCTTTACCATTTACGGAGGGGCGGTTAGCTGGAAGAGTTCCAAGCAGGAAACCGTGGCAGACTCGACGATGGAGGCTGAATACATCGCTGCCAACGATGCTGCCAAAGAGGCTGTCTGGATCAAGAAGTTCATTACTGAACTTGGAGTGGTTCCATCCATTGAGCATCCAATAACTTTGTATTGCGATAACAATGGAGCGGTGGCTTTGGCCAAGGAACCCAGGTCCTATCAGCGATCCAGGCATATTCTGAAGCGGTATCACCTGATCCGGGAGATAGTTGATCGCCGGGAGATCGAGGTCAGGAGGGTTGACACGAAGAACAACACGGCGGATCCACTCACGAAGGCCATTCCCCAGATACAGTTTGAGAGACTCTTCGGGATGCTCGGTATGCGATACTACAGCAGCTGGCCCTAGTGCAAGTGGGAGATTGTTAGTTGTATGTATGCCCTAGAGGCCAGTATTGTACATATGATGTATATTATATTGGATGCTTGGACATATATAGAGATGACTTTCTTGCTCGATATGATAGTATGCTATCTGGTTACTCTTTATCTTAACATGTATACTAGTCTCTTTAAACTGTCTTATGGTTACATGTTGGTAAAGCCCTTAGGATGTGTACTTGACTACCTGGACTATGATGCAGATCATACTAGTGGGGACATGGTAGTCCATAAGTACATCCTTCAAGGTCCCTAGTCGTGGGTGTATCGAGACGGGGCATCGATATACCAGAGTAGACTAGCGTATACGCTTCTCGACCCATGAGATGGGCGATGGATGATCCTATATCCATTGGTGTTTGACATCAGAGATGGTATACGAGTGCTCAGTGGAGACTGGGTACACTGGACGGACTCGCCGAGAACTCCCAGATGGTATTATACCTCACGTCAGATGGCAGTTCTCAGGTGACACTTGTGCAGGTTAGTCTGTAGACCCGAGATCGTCATAGAGTCTTGTGTGATTCCCACTGTGCTTTGATCTCCACCTTACCACGTCCATGAGGGCGTGCAAAACGGTGGTCTTTGGGTACAGTCCCGAGTCACATGGAGGGAATGAGCGATAGGAGGGGTTTCGTCTCTCCCGGTATTGGGGGTTGATGTTGCGCTGTGCTCGATTGGCCGTAACAGGGAAGTCCCTGGCCAGGGCTGATCAGAGATTTGCTGGTAAGTGTTACCAGTAGTTTCTCAACCCGTTATGAGCCTCACATCAGCACGACTTATCGGTTATTGGGGTCTGACGTTTACCACCCCTAGACTTGATATGCGACATATCAGACGAACAGACCGGACTGTACGGTAAGTGTTACTGGTTGGATTCACAGGAGTGTGAGCGGGCTAGCTCGTCGATCTTCTGATCGCTTAATACCCGGGTGGCCGTTACGTTTAGCAGACCGCTTGCGGCTTGTGGGTGCTTGATATGATCATCATCTGCTACCGGCGTATTGACGAGTCTTTAGAGTTCTACACAGAGGTTTCCTGGCTCAAGCGAAACGAAATAGGAGCGCATATGAGATATGTGCAGGACCGAGAATAATGTGTGTATGTGATACCGTATTCCATTCTCGCGATGAATGTATCGATTGGTTATATTCGATATAACCTAGATATCGAATCAAGGATTGATTCGATAAGCCGATACATAGGATACTAGTCGGTTATATGCGATATGACCGGATCGTTAAATCAAGTGTTGATTTAATGATTTAATGTATAATTATATATTTGATATATTACTTTGCATTAGCTAGTATTGGTTCACTTTAAATGGATTTTCTCACTTGATGTGCAAGTTGTATATGTGATATACTTTTGTGCACATGTTAGTATCATGTTTGATGATGCTTGCTCATTTGGTTAAGTGTATAGAATTAAACCATGGTTAAGTTGATGATTAGGGTTTTGCTTTTTCATTTATTTATTTATTTGTTTATTTATTTATTTGGAAAAGATAAAGATGAGAATGGTGGCTTTCTTTGTTTCTTATTGAAGCTTCATGAAGCTTTGACTTAGTCACCATTCTTGTCTCATGCTTAACCCTAACCATTCCCACTTACCATGGTCTATTCTCTACACTTAACCTTAGTTAGGATATGATAAGTATTGATTTCTTTTCTATTATGAAAAACACTTATCATATTCTTTCTTCTTCTTCTTCATCTTCTTCTTCAAGAAAAGCTTAAGTCCATCAATGGCAACTTGAGCAAAAGTGAGAGAAATCCAATTCTAAAGTGAACCCACCTCCTATTTCTTCACCCTCTACCTCTTGCCAAGTAGTATAGGGTGTTTTCTTCACAAGTTTCACAACTTGGTGAAGTTGGAGCTTGAACTTGCGATGCCTCGATGTAGATCATCTTCGGCACGAAGCCGACGACCTAGTCCGCCCATTTCTCCGATGAAGCCGACGATTGAGTTCGGGATTCGAGATGGACAGCGAGAGGACGCCTACGTGGAGCTAAGGAAGTGGAGAACCGGATCTACAAAGGTTGTAGCCTCTCTCCTTTAGTTAAATTGTTAACTAGTTTCGTTATTCGCCTAGAATTCTAGTCGACGATCCGTATTAGGGTTTCTCGGCACCCATAAAATTTGAAATTGGCATGGTTGATGCCTTGTGAGACCTCTATAGTATGCCTAGGAACCCTTCATCAAGTGGCCTCCGTCCTTACTTTGCCTGTGAAGCAAGTGACTCAAGCCACCACCGGCCTGTTTTTCGGGACCATGATCCCTCCTGCAAGCTTCACTATGCCAGTACCCGTAACGGAAGCTTCAAAGAAGTCGGTCTTCGATCGACTTGCTGCTCCCACGGCCCCTCTCAACGGGTCGTCCAACTCCTCGGTCTTCACCAGACTGAGCTTGAACTCCAAAGGGCCCACCAAAAGGCCCATGATACCTGAGAAGGCCATCCCAAAGAAGACGGCTGCTCCCGAAGTAGCCAAGGTGGCTTCTCCTGTCAAAGAGTCAGTCTTTTCATGGCTGACTATTCCGGCTCCTGCCCCTTCTCGAGGATCTGTCTTTGACATATTGAATACCGCTACTCAAAGGACAACGTCGGTCTTTAAGAGGCTGACACCGGCAGCACCTCATTCAGACAGGGGGCAAGAAGAAGCTGTCTCTGTCGCCGATACAGCCCCAACGGCTCGTCATGCTCGACGTTGCCACTGGCGCCGGGTAAGGAAGGCCGGGGGAAACTCCCCATCAGGGCTAACTCCACCTGCTTCAGTGGTGGAAGTTAATGCTGCTGTTCCAACTGGGAACAGCTTTGAACCGTTAAGGAGGGTGCGTAAGAACTCTCTAACTGCTATGCTGAAAAGATCTTCTCCACCTGCGGAGAGGGTTCCGGAAACGAAGCTGGAGCAGCCCCCTCAGCGGCTATCCTCCAAAATTTATAAAGTCTGGCGGAGGGTTCAAGACTCCGTAATTGACCAAGGTCACTCTCGTCAGCAGAAAAGGGCGAAAGTGCAAGAAGAAAAAAATCCCCCTGTCAAGCAACGAAAGACGACGACCACTTGGGTGCCCAAAGCAACGGCCCCCTCAACTTCAACGGCCCATAAGAGAAGGAGGCCAGAGAAAGTCCCCACACCTGCGGTGAATATCAAAGGTGGTGAACCCAAACGCCCTAAGTCCGGGGGCATTGTAGTTCATACCGTCTACATGGCGTCTGGTAAAGAGGACAACCGTGCATCTACAGGTCATCGACCGCTTACACGGTCAGTGACCAAAGCTCAGGAGTAACAGCAAAAGCTCCAGGAGATGATGAACGCGATGGCCGCACTCACTGGGCCAAAAGAAAGCCCCGAAACGTCCTCAGATGAACGCCAGGAGCAAGAAACTGACGCCGAATTCCTTCGTCGGATATTGGAGAAGAAGGATAAAGAAGCTGCTGAACAAGCAGCCAACATAAAGCGTATGGCCCTCCTGTTCTAGGACATGGTAGGAATGATGATCCAACAGGATCCTCCAGCTGAAGATCCCCCGATCATCCCTGAAGACGATAGGGGAGAAACGTCAAATCCTCCACCGGCTCTGTCAACAGCCAAGGAGGAGACAATCTCCAAAGCTGACTTGGATGAATATATAGCCCAACAGATACGGGTTCATCATGCGACTGAGGCAGCCGGTCAGGTCGTAAAAACAGGACGACCATATCCGAGCTGGTACGATCAGATCAAGTACCCGCCGGGCTATACAATACCGAAGTTCCATGTTTATAAGTGAACGGGCAATCCCCACCAGCATGTTGCCCAGTTCAGGGTGCTTTGTGGCAACACCGGCGGTGATGATAAATTGTTGCTTCGCCAGTTCGTCGGTAGCTTATCGGATACAGCATTCGAGTGGTACTCCGAGCTCCCAAACGATTCTATCAAGACATTTGCGGAGATGGAACTGCTGTTTACTCAGCGTTTTGCAAGCGCCAGCGAACGCACCCCGATAACGGCATTGATTAATGCCAGGGTGAAGCCAGGTGAAATGTGGGTGCAGTACGCAATACGGTGGCGGAACTTATGGTTAAAATGCGAGCAACGCATTGAAGAAGCGCCAGCAGTGGGTATGTTTGTGGGAACCCTTGATCCGCAAGCAACCATCTCGCAATTTATGATGTTCTTCAAGCCGACTACCTTCCAGGCCCTGATCGACAAGCTAGCGCAAATGGATCAGATGGGCCATAGACCTCCCCTTCCAAAGCCGGACTCCCGAAATGAAAAGGGGAAGGGGAAAGCGATCGTTGTCGCTAATGCTCAACAACAGCCGAGCAACTCGAAGCCGGTTATACTTCAAAATAATATGCGTCCGCACGTACCTCTTGAGGAGAGGCTAGGACGTCCTTACTCGTTTCCCGAGATAAAACAAGAAGATTATTCGAGCTGGCGTTGCGCAACCGACTCATAAATCTGCCGGATCCAAAATGTCCGTCGCAACCAAATGATGTCAATGAGCCCAACTACTGTCCCTATCACCGAGTATTGGGTCATCCGATTGAGGATTGCTACGTCTTCAAAAATTGGATTGAAGACCAGTACCAACATGGCAAGTTCGCGTTGTCCGAAAGATGGAAGGTGAACCCGCCGCAACCTCATACCTCTAAGAAGGTGAATACGCCGGGGGCAACGTGCTCTCTCGTTGAAGAAGCTCCATGGGAGGTTGTGCTATGAGCCAAGACAAAGAGGATGCTAAACGATCTTCAAACATGCCCAGCGATTAGGTGGAAGAACCCGTTGGAACCTCAGATCATTGAAGGGATGCTGAAGCCGCGTCCAATTTCAAAGACCGATGGTGGTGGCCCAAGCATTCATAACCAGCCATCAAAATCTTCAAAGAAGAAGAAAAAGAAATCCAAGAAGCACGTGAAGGCTGGCGACAAGCGCACGAACTTACAAAGACAAATTGACGCGCTGGAGGAATACAACCAGAAAGCATGAACTCCCATTACGCTCCAAGAGTTCCTCAACAACGTCTTTCAAGAGGAAGATGAGGGAGAAAGTTCGTCGGATGAATCTGAAGAATACGTAGCGAGCTGTTATGTGATTTTCCATTCGTTCACAGATGATGAGAAAACTCCTTGCACTGAAAAGCTGGGGGCAGATCCTAAACCAGAATTTCTGGAGCCATCGGATGAAATAATTGACGCATTCCTCAATGAAGCTCTGTTGAAAAGTAAAGCTGATTGGGAATGCGAGACGGCTATATTTGAAAGGGCCAAGCGCCAGCGACTTGATGAAAGAGCTGAGACACTCCCACTGGAGCAAAATACATCCACCGTGGATAAAAGCAAATTCAAGACGAGAAAAAGGTTTGCTAAGGCCATATCAATGGGCATGAAGCTACCATCCTCTGAAAGAAACATTACTGGTGAAGCGGAAATGCACCCCTCATACTGCTTGTATCATCGGAAGATTTCGCACCCCACTGAAGAGTGCAAAGCTTTCAATAAATGGTGGCATGGATATGTCGCTCACCGGCAACATTTTAAGCGGGAAAAGCGCAAAACTCGTCGGGAGCGGAAAAGTACGACCGTTGAGTTTAACAAAACTATCGGCGATTGTCGCATGGTTAACGCCGGGGGATCGCAAGTTCTCACATTCGGGAGCGACTCCGACGAAGAAATGGCTCTTAGCCCCCTCTTTAAAGAGTCCACCTCGGGAAAAGAAGAAGAGCAAAAGGTCTGTGAAAATATCAGGCTGCGTAATCGGACGCTGCCCGAAAAGAATCTCGGACCCTCAAACAAAAAAGATAAAGAGAAAGAAAACGTCTATGAAGATATCGTTTTAGATGACCAAGTCATAGATGAGCTAACTGCCAAGGACTCGCCGAAGAAAAATAAGGTGGATTATAACGTTCTAGCACATCTGAGGAAGCTACCCTCGCAGCTCAGCATCCTTGACGCCCTTTTACTATCAAAAGAAGCTTGAGATTCGTTAATCAAGGCACTACAGGAGCCGGAGCAATTCCAAGCTTTCCTGGCCGAAGAAAAGATGAAGGATGAATTGGAGGAAGTGCACACGGCCGATGTCACTTTTGGCGATGAAGACCTTCTCCTTGGGACGTGCGATCATAATCGCCCCCTCTATGTCTCAGGATACTGCCATGATATAAAGATAGGCAAAATCCTGGTCGACAATGGATCCTCCGTTAATCTCCTCAATGTGCGGGTGTTAAAGGAAATCTGCATGAGCGTCCAGCACCTTGCTCGGGACAAGATCACCATCTCCGGGTTCGACTCTCAATCATCAAGAACTCTTGGGTCTGTGATACTGACGCTGCGCTTTGGGCTGCTCGTTACGGACATTAAATTCTACGTCATAGACGCCAAGACATGCTACAATGCCCTGCTCGGCCGACCATGGTTACACGAGTACAACATCATCCCTTCTACACAACATCAGTGTATGAAGTATTTTAAGGATGGTCTCGAGTATATCGTGACGGGAGAGCTGAACCCGTTCTCTATGAACGAGGTCCGCAAATATGAAGATACCAAATACTTCCTACCGGATTTTGAAGACACGGAGAGGTGTCACAAGCCGGAGAACAAAGCTAATGCCACTATCCCTGTCTTCGGGAGTGATACTGAGGAGGAAGAGGAGATAGTTTATTCGGGTCCGTCCCAACAAAACAAGCCGGGACAGTCCGCTCCCATGTTGATCTTTGGTAGCGACTCAGAAGATGAGGTCCATGCTGTATTCTCTGCTCGACCTTCAATACAAACGTCCGCTGACGAAGAGCAAAGTCTGTAAGTCGCCATGGTGCCGCTTAAACACCATAAAGAACTGGATGCACTCGATACCTACAGTGTCGAAGAACTGCGAACATTCTATGTCCCTCCCAGACGAGAAGGCGAAAAGGCAATTCTGTTCTACCGCTCTGAAGAAACCAAAGTGGAGAAAGAAATCTGGCACGGCGCAGATCCTACGCTTGACAGGCTTCAGCCCATCCGTCTGCCCAGATATTATACAGAAGGTTTGAAGAGGCTCCTGAAGCGCCAGGGGATATCCTTCAAACAGACTGCTCGAAAAGCTAAGTTCTATGACAGGGTCTGGAACGTTCCCGGAACTCATCACAAGTTGCCTAGTGGGTAGATGGAAACAATCGGGCTCGGATACATTCGGTCCAAGAAACGAGAGCTACTCCGTGATTGCTACGTCATACATGACTTCAATGAAGAAGCGGATGCTCAATGGGAGGACGCTAATCCTGAACCAGTAAAAGCTCCTGATGCAAAAGTGCCCAGTCCGTCGTTCGAAGAACAAATGGACAGGCTTATAAGGGAAGCTGGTCAAAAATTCCGAGACGACCATAACCGCGAAATGGCCATCTATGAGAAAGCCAAAACGCAACGCCTCCTCCAACGGGCCGCGAAAGATGAAAGTGCCGCTCCATGTCAACCTGTTCTAAAAAAGGCTCGACGCAGAGGCAGAAACAGGTCGAAAAGCGAAGAAGGCGCTCGACAGCGACAAAGCTGGGCTAAGAAGCCACGCAAGCGGGAATCGAGCGGTCCAGATCTGTCCCTGGTGAAGAAGATGAGTCGAGCATACTCTTTTCCTCGGGACAAGACAAAGAAGATACTTGACCGAGCTATAAAATACCAGATGCTTACACTGCCGGAGTCCAAGCACCCTGAGCAAGCAGGCGAAGTCTCACACCCAAACTATTGCTCTTATCACCGAGTAATAGGGCACCCTCTCGAAGACTGCTTCACCTTTAAGAATTGGGTCGAAGATCAGTATCAGCTCGGCAAGTTCGCTCTGTCTAACAACTGGAGGGTAACGCCGTCACAGAAGCACGAACCCAAAGCCATGAAAGCAGAACCAGCTCCACATTGGTCTTGGAAGCGAATTCGTACTTGTCACATGATAACAATATCAAAAGAAGAGCCCGAGAACATGGATGACCTTCCCTGGTGCTTCGGAAACAGCAACGATGAGGTGATCTCAGAATTTCCACCGGTACCGAAAGAGCTGGAAGATGGAATACATACCACTATAGATAACCTCAAGAAAATTGAGTTGGGGACGGCGAACGACCCGCGACCGACATTCGTCAGCGAGCTGCTATCTGAAGAAAGGGTGGCTGCGTTAAAAGACATGCTTATGCAGCATAGAGATTGCTTCGCATGGAACTATTCTGAAATGCCAGGACTAGATCCAGAAATTGCTGTGCATAAATTGGCGATATCTCCGGACGTCAAGCCAGTCAAACAGGCGCCGAGAAGAATGTGGCTCAAGCTTGAGATGAGCATCAACACCGAAGTCAAGAAGTTAATCGACTCTGGCTTCATCCAAGAGGTTCAGTATCCCGATTGGATCGCCAACATCGTCCCGGTGATGAAGAAAAATGGGACGGTGCGCATATGCGTGGACTTCCGGGATCTCAATAAAGCTTGCCCGAAGGAGGATTTCCTAGTGCCAGTCACCGAACTGATGATAGATAATACGTCCACTCACAAAGTTTTCTCCTTCATGGACGGCTCATCAGGGTATAATCAGATAAAGATGCACCCCGAAGACCAAAAGCACACCGCTTTTCGGACCCCTCTGGGAATATTCTGCTACAAGGTGATGCCCTTCGGTTTAAAGAATGCCGGTGCCACCTATCAGAGGGACATGACAAAGATCTTCGATGACCTTATACATGAAATCGTCGAATGTTATATCGACGACCTCATGGTTAAAAGCAAATCATACGAGGAACATCTCGAGCATCTGAAGACCGTATTTCAACGCCTGCGACAATACAACTTGAAGATGAACCCTCTCAAGTGCGCATTCGGAGTCTCCTCGGGCAAATTCCTAGGATTCATCGTCCGACACCGAGGTATCGAAATAGATTCGTCAAATATCAAGGCGATCATGGAAATGCCTCCGCCAAGGACTCTCAAACAGCTGTGGTCTCTCCAAGGGAAGCTCGCGTACATCCGGTGATTTATAGCCAATCTTTCAGGCAAGTGCCATCCTTACAGACACCTGATGAGGAAGGGAACCCCGTTCGTCTGGGACCAAAAATGCCAAAGCGCGCTAGACGAGATCAAGCAATACCTGCAGAACCCGCCAGTGTTGGCTGCTCCGGTCAAGAGAAAACCTCTCATTCTTTATACAACCGCCCTCGAAGGTTCCTTAGGCGCTTTATGGGCGCAAGAGAACGATCAAGGGAAAGAAAGAGCACTTTACTATTTAATTCGAGTTCTGCTGGGGGCAGAAAGCAACTATTCCCCCATTGAAAAACACTGCCTGGCGTTGATCTTTGCGATAACAAAGCTCAGGCACTATGCGTTGTCGCATGAAGTCCGTCTCATGTCGAAGGTGGACCCCCTTAAATATTTAATGTCAAAGGCCATATTGACAGGGAGACTGGCTAAATGGGCCCTGCTCTTGATGGAGTTCTCGATAACGTATCAACCTCTCAAGGCAGTGAAATGCCAGGCCATCGCCGATTTCCTCGCTGAGCACCCGATACCTGCCGATTCTCCTCTAAATTGCGAACTGCCAGATTAACATGCGTTTGACGCGATCGACGGTGGTAATACTCGATGGGAACTTTATTTCGATGGAGCGTCCTCCATGAAGAAGCGCAAACAAAGTACCCCTATAATCAAATCGGGGGTAGGCCTTATCTTCGTGACTCCACAAGGAGGGATAATGCGCTTTGCTTTCTCCTTAACAGAACCGAGGATGAACAATGAAGCCGAATACGAAGCTTTAATAGCAGGCCTTGAGATCGCCATCGATATGGGAATTGAAAACCTTCTCATATACGGAGATTCCCAACTGGTCGTTAGTCAAGTAAACGGTGACTACCAAACGTGCAAGCCAGAGTTGGTGAAGTACGGCGAAAAGGTGCAACAACTGTTGACCCAAATTCCCTCCTACACTTTGGAAAACATACCGCGTGCGGAAAACAGCAAAGCGGACGCATTAGCCAAGCTCGCTAAAGAACTGGCTGAAGAGAATCTCGATGACGTCGGAATTTTGGTACAAAGCTGTCGGGTGATTGCCCCAGCAGAAATATCTCTGGAATCATCCGAAGAAGAGGGAGCGACTGAGCAGACGACCCTGCAAATAAAAGACTGAGAAAAGGCTGAGGATTGGAGAGAAGTCTTTATAGACTACTTCAAATACCGTCGAACGCCCGAAGATGCGTCCTCAAGACATCAGCTTATGAAACGAGCTCTGTTTTTCGCCTTCGTCAATGATACTCTGTACAAGAGGTCATTTGATTCTCTGTGGTTGAGATGCCTGGGATCCGACGAAGCGAAAAGAGTCATTCAGGAAGTTCACGACGGACTCTGTGGTTCTCACCAATTAAGCCCAAAGATGAAGTTGAAGATTAAACGAATGGGCTACTATTGGCCCACGATGATTCAAGACTGCCTCGAATATGCGAAGCAATGTCACTCATGACAAATACATGGGGACTTTATCCACCAGCATCAAAATCCACTACATCCAACGGTGGCTAGCTGGCCGTTCGAAATGTGGGGAACTGACATAGTCGGCCCCATTGAACCAGCATCGTCTAGAGGACATCGTTTCATCCTGGCGATGACTGATTACTTCTCCAAATGGGTAGAAGCAGTACCACTGAGGGAAGTAAAGACGGAGAATATCCTTCATTTCTTCAAGACGCACGTCATTTACCGGTTTGGAACTCCGCGACGGATCATCTCCGATAACGGGCCAGCCTACAGGAGCCACAAGATCAGCCGCTTCGCGCAACAACACAATATAGACTGGAGATATTCCTCAGTTTATAATCCGCGAGCTAACGGTCTAGCTGAGGCCTTCAACAAGACCTTGACGAAAATCGTAAAGAAGACGGTGTCCCGAAACAAGAAAGACTGGCATGAGAGACTGCAAGAAGCTCTCTGGGTGTACCGAACTACGTTCAAAATGGCCATGAACACAACGCCATACGCGTTGGTATTCGGTACGGAAGCAGTACTCCCCCTCGAAATAGAGTTACCTTCTCTACGGGTGGCAGTCCACTACGAGCTGACTGACGAAGAAAATGCTCACCTTCGGCTTGAGGAGCTTGATGTCCTTGATAAAACACGGCTCATAGCGCAACAAAATCTGGAGGCTTATAAAGCAAAGAGGACGCGCTCATATGAAAGATTGACTAGGCCGAGAACTTTCCGCCAAGGCGAACTCGTGCTAGTGGTCAAAAGACCTATGATCCCCAATCGTACCAAGCGGGGAAAATTCGAGCCGAACTATGAAGGCCCGTACATCATAGACAAGGTCTACCAGGGTGGAGCCTATCTACTCATGGATATGCACGGTGAAAGGCCTTTCAGGCCAATAAACGGTCGCTTCCTAAAGAAATACTACGCTTAATAAGCCACAACCTAGGTCAATGATAGATGATGACGACTATGTCCGCTCGCTATCTTCCTAAGCTCAAACTCTATAAGCAGTAGCCGGCCTTCTCCTCACCGGGCCGAAACGTCCTTAAACTAATGACGGACCGAAACGTCCTTAAACTAAAGACGGACCGAAACGTCCTTAAACTAACGACGGACCGAAACGTCCTTAAACTAATGGTGGACCACTACGTCCTAAAACTAGCTGTTGACCGAGATGTCGATAAACTACGATGAATCGAAACATCACAACACCGATATAAAAAAAATAAAATAAAAAAAAACATATAACGGTATGTCCATAAGCAAAATGGGCACGGATGAAAACCCGAAAGGGCTCCGTGAGTAAAAATAGCAGGGCTACCGGCGAGTGCTCGTGAAAACCCGAAAGGGCGCGACCTCATAAAAAAAAGAGAATAAAAGGAATTAAAAAAAACGGTATGTCCATAAGTAAAATGGGCACGGATGAAAACCCGAAAGGGCTCCGTGAGTAAAAATAGCAGGACTACCGGCGAGTGTTTGTGAAAACCCGAAAGGGTGCAACTTCGTTAAAGGACACTTACAGGGTCCTCTCGACCTTATAAGGAGAAACCACCCGCGTGAGATCCTTACGACTCACAAGGAAGCAACACACTTAGGGATCCCCACGATTCCTAAGGAAAAAATACACTTGCGAGATCCTTACGACTCGTAAGGAGAACTCTCTTATGGGACCCTCACGGCTCATAAGATTTGAAAGTCTTAAGTTACAGAGACCTAAACCTAGGCTTAAGCAATCCCCACAACCTTCGATATTGCCCTACAAGTGGTTCAATACTGACCCTTGTATACAATCCACGGGCGCGAATAAACATTTCCCTAACCAAGTCCCATCCGTGACTGGGGATATGTTCGCATGATGAATGACCCTTGTAAGTCCTCTCGACTTACAAGGAGAAAACCCTCTTGTAGGATCCTTACGACTTACAGAGGAACATACACTTAGGAATCCTCACGATACCTAAGGAGAAAATACACCTACAAGATCCTCACGACTTGTAGGGAGAAATACCTTTGTGGGACCCTTACGGCTCATGAAGTCAAAAGCCTTAGTCGACAGGACCTGAACCCTGTTCGCTAAGCCACCTTTGTTCGACATCGACAGGGGCAAATGATGATTCGCTCCTAGAAATATCCTAGTTGTAGCGGTGCTGATGCCGAAATCGGTGTCTAATTTCAGGTTTACGGCGAAAAGCCAGTAGGCCGCACATGCATAATAAACAGCCGGAATGATGGGGCAACTTGCAATAAAAAGCAGCAAGTAAGAACGCATGCATACGAAATAGCCGAAATGATGGGGCAACTCGTAATAAAAAGCAGCGAGTAAAAATAAAATAAACAGCTGAAATGATTGGGCACCACGAAAAATAGCCGAAATGATTGGGCAATCGCGACCTTCGTGATATAAAAGCTGAAATTATAGAGCATGGCGGAAATAAAACAATAAAAAAAATGATGAATGAAAATTTTGCCCTACAGTTGAGATCACATCGATCCCTGTATATAATCCAAGGGCGCAAACAAAGAGGGAACCATACCTTCCCAACAGGCTCCGCCAGAAAGCGAAGCCAAATCTCGACGATTCACCAACAACCTAAAGACAACCGTGACATTCGTCTCGATACAGCAGACGCAGTGCCAGCAAACGAAGCGAAGATCAACTTCCTAGCTTCACGATTTTGACGGTAACTCATATGAAACCTAAAAAAAACCACCAGAGATCATCTCAACTCCAGGGAAATCAGTGTCCTTGGCAACCTCCTCAATTCAGGGAAACTAGCGTCCTTGATGAGAGCCTCCTGATTCGCGTCGGCCCGCAGAGAAACTAGCGTCTCCGCAGGAACACACCGATTCGTTTCAACCCCGAAGAAACCAGCGTCTTCGGCAAAATCCTTCGACTCAGGGAAACCGGTGTCCTTGATGAGAAAATCTTCATTCGCGTCGACCCGCAGAGAAACTAGCATCTTTGCAGGACTACATCGATTCGCTTCAATCCCAGGGAAACCAGCGTTCTTGGCAAATACCTCAATTCAGGGAAACTAGCGTCCTTGATGAGAGCCTCCTGATTCACGTCAGCTCGCAGAGAAACCAGTGTCTCCGCAGGAATACTCCGATTCGTTTCAACCCTGAAGAAACCAGTGTCTTCGGCAAAATCCTTCGACTCAGGGAAACCAGTGTCCTTGACGAGAAAATCCTGATTCGCGTCGACCCGCAGAGAAACTAGCGTCTTTGCAGGAATACATCGATTCGTTTCAACCCCACGGAAACCATTGTCCTTGGCAAATACCTCAATTCAGGGAAACTAGCGTCCTTGATGAGAGCCTCCTGATTCGCGTCGGCCCGCAGAGAAACCAGTGTCTCCACAGGAATACTCCGATTCATTTCAACCCCGAAGAAACCAGTGTCTTCGGCAAAATCCTTCGACTCAAAGAAACCAGTGTCCTTGACGAGAAAATCCTGATTCACGTCGACCCGCAGAGAAACTAGCGTCTTTGCATGAATACATCGATTCATTTCAACCCCAGGGAAATCAGTGTCCCTGGCAAATAACTCAATTCAGGGAAACTAGCGTCCTTGATGAGAGCTTCCTGATTCGCGTCGGCCCACAGAGAAACCAGTGTCTCCGCAGGAATACTCCGATTCGTTTCAACCTTGAAGAAACCAGCGTCCTCAACTCAGGGAAATTAGTGTCCTTGACAAGAACTGCTCGATTCGTCTCGACCGGTGAAGAAATTAGTGTCTTCGCGAGGACTTCCCGATTCGTTTCGACTTGCAAGATAAAGCTTTAGGCAGCAGGGATTAAAAAACTTGTTTCCTAAGTACTGGGACCTTGCAAGTCAGTCTAAAACGGTCTCTTGCATACTATCCACGGGTCTTACTCTCCAAAATCGAATCTCGACAAGGAGGGAAACAACCGCTTACGGGTCCTCTCGACTCATAGGAGGGAAAATTCTCTTATAGGATCCTTACGATTTATAAGAGAAAACGCACTTAGGAATCCTCACGATTCCTAAGGAGAAAATCCACCTACGAGATCCTCTCGATCCGTAAGGAGAAAAGTCTCTATGAGACCCTCACGGCTCATAGAGTTGAAAAGTCTTAGGTAGCAGATTTGAACTTGCGCCTAAGCCATCGCTGCGTTTTGAAGAAGCCAATACAGGATGCTCGCTCTATCACCTATCAACCATGATTACTAAAGCAGTATACTGATAATAAAAGAAAGAGGGAAGCGACAGAAAGGACATTCGATTTGCATTTGATCAAGCGTTCGAGACACATCCATTCATGTGTGTGCAAAAGACTCAAAATGAGAAATAAGACAAGCTGAAATAAAAATTTTCCATTCATATTTCAAAGGGCTTTTACAATCATAAAGAAATAAATAACAACATTATTGAAATGTTTATAACAGTATAACCTCGGACCCAGGACATGGATTAAGGAACTCGAAAGTAACCTTATCTAAGATTTTCCAAGCCTGGCGAACCATCTTAGTGTGCTTTCTTTCGCGAGCACAAGCGTCGGGGTCCCTACGGATGTCCTTCTCCAATAAGCAGCGAGTATGGCGGACTGTTGGAAGGCCTGGTGCAGGAGATCGACAAGATTGTCTCGCCGTCTCTTCGAGATTAAGTTCATCAGGTACACTGAGTGCACCTTATCCTCGGCGGAATCCAACGCCCTAAGCGGCACACCGGAACAGAATAGGGGAAACGCTTCCCAGATGGCTCCCACGATAAGCTTCAGGAGGGAGGAACGTCGGGGAAGCAGTTGACTTTTATATGCGTCGAAGCGGCTTATGATTTCAGCACACTTCGCGTTTGTGAACTCTCGATTTTGAGAACGGCCAAGTCGGCGGATGTCCCCGTAAGAGATGATCTCGTCAAGATCGTACATGTGGGCGTCCATTGTTTCTATGAAAGAGAATCAACAAAATTATCAGAAAGACTGATTAAGCAAAGCGATATAATGCACCGAGGAATAAAATGCCATCTTTAAACTCCAAGATCAATGAAAAACTCCTAAGGATTCTTTTGTATGATTTGGAAGGAGCAAAGCTCCATTAATGAAATGAGAAAATACAAGAAAAATCTTTTAGAGAGCAAAGCTCTATTAATGGAACCCTAATAGGGTTCTCCTTAGTTCTCTTTAGACCCCTTTAGAGCAAAGCTCTGCTAAGTGAAATCCTAAATAGGTCTTCTTTAGATCAGGGATCTATTGAGAGAAAGGCTCTTAAAATTGATTTAATTTAATCCAAATTAATTTTTACCTAAAGTTCGAACTTTTAAAAGTGCTTAAACAAAAGAGCAGGGCTCTAAATAAAATTCCTATGAAGAGATGAAAATCATCTAAGGGACCAAAGGTCCTATTTATAGGCAATAAGTTCCGTTTCAACTTCCCAACGGTTGGGATTCCGCCACCGCTGCGCTCACGTTTGGGGCCACGTAAGCGCAACGGTGGGGGGGGCATTTGTTTACCCTAATCAGAGCAAAGTTTTGTTCAAATTCCAAGACGGGAAATGAAGCAACGCTTCTGATTCCCCCAATCAGAGCAAAGCTCTACTTTGAAAATTTAAATTTTAATAAATGAAGCAACGCTTCAGATCCCCTGCGCTGTGCGCAGAGCGCCACATGTCAAAATCAGGCACGCCAGCGCAGGGAGCGCAGCGCCCAAGGCAGTGCGCCCAATCAGAGCAAGGCTCTATTTAAAACAAAAATTAAAGGAAGCAATGCTTCAGTTGTGCAAGCGCTGCGCTGCGCGACACGTGTCAGCGCAGTTGCGCAAGTGCTGCGCTGCGCGACACGTGTCAGCGCAGTTGCGCAGCGCGACACGTGTCAGTGCAGTTGCGCAAACGCGGTTGCGCTGCGCTGTGCGCTGCGCGACACGTGTCAGTGCAGTTGCGCAAGCGCAGCGGCGCTGCGCTGTGCGCTGCACGACACGTGTCAAGCGCTGGGGCGTTTGCGCCAAACAGAATTAAAATTATAGTAAGATATTTCTGTTCTTGTTAAAACAAGAAGATTGTCTTCTGTACAACAGAAGCCCTTTGATCAAAGATCCGACGGTGGGGAAAATTCCCCAAATCACTCAGAGAATGATCTCTTTAACAAATTTAACAAATTTATGGGCACTATATAAAGGCCCCTAGACCCCAACTCAAAACATCATCAATATTGTGAGAGATCAAGAACTTCAAAAACAGAGAGAACTCTGAAGAAAATTCAAGAAAAAATGTAATAAACCTTTATAAAATAGAAGAATTTCTTCTGAATAGATCATTGATCTAAGAACAAGATCAATGATCTTCAATAAAAAACAAATAATAGTGCCTTGCACTCTTTATGAACCAATGGTTCTGGAATCTTAAAGATTCTTTTCTTGAATCCAAAATTGGATCAAGTTATAGATTCTAGTGCCTTGCACTTGCAAAACTGCACTGTTGCGCTCCTGGGTTGGTGCAAGCCACCAGAGAGCGCCACGTGTCAGCACCAGTACCATTTGCGCTATGCGCTTTTAAGATAGAGCATTGCTCTCTGAAATTGGCGCAACTCACCAGAGCGCGCCACGTGTCAGCAGCGCAACAGCGCAGCGCACTGCGCTTGCGTGACACGTGTCACCACCACAAGCGCTTGCGCTCAATGATTGGCGCAAAGCGCCTGACAAATACACTGCAGGGCCAGGCCCAAATCAAAAAAGGCCTAGCAGGCCAAAATAAAATGCAATGCATTAAAAAGGGCAAAGCCCAAACAAAATAAAAATGCAATGCATTAAAAAGGGCAGGGCCCAAACAAAATAAAAATGCAATGCATTAAAAGGGCAGAGCCCAAACAAGATAGTTGCTCTGCATCATTTATAAAAGGGCAGAGCCCAAATAAAACAAAAAATACAGTGCATTATTAAAAAGGGGCAAAGCCCTAGCACAGGCCTAATAGGCTAAAGACAAATAAAAATGTTGAACATTTTTCAACTGGACTTAGCCCAATCATGACCGTAAGTCCTCAAATTAAATTGACTGAGCACGGTTGCTCTCTTAAATCAATTTACATCCGGTTTGACGGTACATCTCCGAACTCCTTTGACTCCTATCGTTGTAATCCTTCAACGACGTCAGAGAGGTGACGGGTCCCGACAACCACACATCAACACGGACTGTGGGGTCCTTAAACTCATGGACTTATGCGTCCTTAAACCAAAACACGGACTGTGGGGTCCTTAAACCCACGGACGTATGCGTCCTTAAACTACCAATGGACCGAAACGTCCTTAAACTACCAATGGACCGAAACGTCCTTAAACTACCAATGGACCACCATGTCCTTAAACTGGCAATGGACCGCAATGTCCTTAAACTACCTAAGGACCACTACGTCCCTAAACTGGAACAATAGAGCCCCAAACGCTCTTTTGTCGGATCTAAACGATCCCGTTTAAGTTGATCTTAGCCTCAAATCTGGCTAACGTATCCTTAAACATTCAAACAGACTTTAGTCCCAAATTGGACTATAAGACCCCCAATCAACTTTGGTTCAAGGGTACATCTCTGAACTCCTCTGACATCTGTCGTTGTAATTCTTCAACGTCGTCGAGAGGTGATGGGTCCCGACGGCCATACATTCAATGGACCGCTATGTCCCTAAACTGGAACAATAGAGCCCCCAAATACTCTTTTGTCGGATCTAAACGATCCCGTTAAGTTGATCTTAGTCTCAAACTGGACTAACGTATCCTTAACGAACATTTAAGTTGATCTTAACCACAAATACGGCTAACGTATCCTTAAACAAAAACCCCAAACCCAAATCTAAGAAAATACGGATTTGGACTAATCCGCATCCTACGGGTGACGGCATAACCTAGTCTCCGTATACAATCCACGGGCAACCACAAACAAAACAAACACACACGACACGAAGTGAACTTCTGGAGCAGGAGAAAGTTGTTATCGCGATGCGGTAGCGTAATTAACTGCAGGGGCTTGCGACTGCAGGGAAGAGCGTCCCCACAATCAAAAACCCCTCTAATGAGGGGGAATCTGACGAAGTCTGCTATATCGGCTGCATCTGTCTAAACCTCCGATACACGGTGCTATAAATCAACTTGGCATCTTCGGAGAGGTGGACGGATAAAACCAAATAGCATCTGCCCCGAATCACAGGCAAGACGTACATCGCGTCTCCGCCGCGTCATTCGGACGGGAACAAGCACCCGTGTACAATCTTTGATGTCAAACACCAATGGTTGTGGGATCAACCATCGTCCCCAGGGTCAAGAAACGTACACATTAGTCTACTCTGGTAATATCGATGCCCTGTCTCGATATACCTTCGACTATGAACAGTTAAAGGATATGCTTATAGACTGCCCATGCCCCATTAGTATGATCTACATCACAATCCCAGTAGTCAAGCATAATCCTAAGGGCTTCATCAACATGTATATAAAGATATGAAATACAACACATCATACGTTAAGATGAAGATAAAGCAGATAGCATACTATCATTTCGAGCAAAGATTGTTTCTATACATATACATGCCTAGCATCCTATACAATACAGGCCTCTAGGACATACATATCTAACAGTAGTGTAACGTCTTGAAAAGTCGTTTTGGTGTTTTCCTGAAAATCGGTGAAAATTCGGTATTTTTCCGAAAACCGTTTTTTTTTGTTATTTTGCAGTTTAGGACTAGTTATACCTAAAATGGATAGATAATTGCTTGTTTTTAGTAGCTAATGAGTTACTTATGAAATTTTGGTCATTTAAAATTTTTTCCCTTTTTTTCAATTTTTTAATATTATTTTAAGCCGGTAAGAAAATACATTAAATTAGCGATAAATACAAATTTAAATGGGCTAAATTTAAGCTTTAAAATCATGTTAATTAAAATCTAGTTGTAACATAAATTTTTAGTAATTTATTTTGATTTTTAACTAATTTTTATTATAGAAAACAAAATTTATTGAATTTAAACTTAAACTTGCAATTTTTGACTTGTAGGGGGTCTTTTTGCATAAAAATTCTTTTGTAAAACCCCTCCCTCTCTTCCCTCAGCCCTAGGCCGGCCCATTTCCTGCAACCCAAGAAAAAAAAGTGCTTGCCTCTTTGACTTCATTTTTGTGTAGAAAAGAGGTGTTTTTTTTAAGGATTTTGGATTTTTTTATTAGGTATGGGTCTTTACTTGTTTGGTGTGGGTTGACCATGACTTTCCCACACCCCACACCACTTCCCCACTTCCTCCTCAGCTCAGAAATCCTGCACCAACAGCCCAAAGATTTTCCCCATTTCTTCTTCTCTTTTGCTTCATTTTCATCTCAAAAATTCAACAAAATCCACAATTTCCTTCACCATTTTAACACAAAACCTTGTTCCATCTCTTCTCACACCCACTTTAGTTTAAATCAAGGAGAAAGGTGGCATCTTTGGAGGCAAATTGTTCTTGCTAGATCTCTAGTTGAGGTATAAATCTTCCTAATTAAATTCATTTGGTTAATTCCTTTAATTTAGTTGTTTTAGTGTTAATTTTAGTGCTATTTGCATACTAGTTTTTATGTAAAGTTTGTGGTTTGAAATTAATTTAGGGTTTAGAACACCATTAAGAGATTAATTAAGCTATTTTGTTATCTAGTTATTTTGTTAGCTTAATCTAAGTGGTTAACTTGCTAATTGGGCTAAAATCTAGTGTTAAATTAAGGTTTTTCATGTATAGTTTGGTTTAAGTTTGCTAATTACCAAAATTCAAGAAAGGTTTTGTTTATGGAAATTAGGTTTTTAAGCATTGCTAATGGTTTAAAATTAGTGTAATGGCTAGCTAGTGGGTTAGTTTGGATTGTTGTGTTGGATTGTGTTAATTTTGTCGCTAATTGTCGATGTTTGCACCAAATTTGCAAACTTCTAACTTACTAGGTTTTAGGTAAATCTTTGTGGCAAATTAATTGCGATATCTAGATTATATTGTTGGCATATCCTATGACATTTAGGATGCGTGAGTGCGGATTTTTGAGTAATCGGGTTTTAGTTTTGCCGGGCGACCAAATCGGCGATTTTTGCAGTTTTTGCGATTTTCGCGTGTGTTCCGCGCACCTTGTGCACGTTGTACCTCGCTAGTGAACGTTGGTATTTTCGTTAGAGAATTGCATCGTTCTTGATTTGTAACCTTATGTTTGTATTGATGTAAATTCCAGGTTCGGTCGTGGAGACGTCAGACGCGGCACGAAATGGGAAAGCGGTGATTGGACACAGCTAGCTAGGGATTCCTGTGAGTAGATGTAACATCTACGGGGGACTATCGTTGGATGGCGCAAGCCGCCCGATAGTTTTAGTAACTTAAAGGATTCTTAGTGATGTTAGTAATTAGGGGTGTAATACTTATATGATTATTTGCTGCATCCATGCCTTATATTGACATACATATGCGAACCCATTTTATAGGACACCTGCACCATTGCCAGGGTTTTTATATGCAGCACGAGCACTATTCATGCTTACACACACGCCCTGGTAATTGCCATGCCACCACACTAGATAACCGATAATTTTGAAACCTTTTACTAATTGATGCTTAAACCTGTGCTTGCCTTTAATTCCTTAAAATGAAATCGTAGGATTGCTATTCATGTGCATGTACCTCATCATAGTATTTGTTCATGCCTAGTCTATTAATCATACATCGTAGCTTAATTATTGATACCATATGCATTCATCACCATTGATATATGCACTTATGAGGATTTCTTGAGATTTTATGATATTTCTGGATTTCGGGGGAAAGCCGCAAAATTTATAAACTTATTATATTTTTAAAATATGTAAATTGCGGTTTTCTAGTGATGTAAGTGTCTTCCACCATGAGTTTGCTGTGGTTTTCGAGATCCGTGTCGAGGAGTGGAGGAACCGTCACGGGTACATGGTGGGCCCGGTATGGTACCCCGGGGCAAGATGAATGTGGTGTTGACGTTGAGCCTGGCAGGGGACGGATTACCTACCGGTGACTGTTTGGGCACGGCGGATATCCAGAGGATACCGACCGGGGCCGCGAGAGGATGAGATATTGATATTGAGATGGGTCAGCCGGATGGCTGAGGCCAGAGACACTATGGCATGGATTTATGAGATTTGAGACAGTTTTTAGGTGTCGTTGCTGGACACAGATTGTTGTCGATTCTATGAGTATTATGCTGGCATTCTAAAAGAGTTTCAAAAACAAAAAGAGATAAAATGTTTCTTATATATACCTATTGAGACCTCAGATATTCATGTTGCATACATACACCTGTTAGTACACTGATGTTGTCTACACACCTGCTAGTGCATCCAGTCATACCTGTATTTTTAGATGCTAGGATGCTTGTGTGCATGCATACGATAGCCTTTGTAGATGTTATTTATTACTCACGAGTTGGCAACTCACCCCCGTTGTGCCATAGCCTTTTTCAGGTCCGCTCCGTTAGTGCAGTAGCGGCGGGCGCTCTTGTTTCTTTTGCCTGGACTCGATGTTTTGCTCTTAGGTGGGTTATATCATTATTTTTGTACCACCTTGTATATTCTTTGTATCTAGTGCACTCCATCTACTGTATCTACCAGTATTATTGTATATTGACCTAGAGATGAGACTGTGAGGTTTGTGGACTTTTATGCTGTATTTTAGGGTCGAGCTCACTTGAGCCGACATGATGTTTTCTTATGCTTCATTATGATTATTTCGCATGTTGTTGCTTTATATTGCGTGGGATTTGTGACCGCCTTGTGGCGAAGAGCTAGCTCCCGCTTGGGGATGCCTTATTTGTTGGATTCATATATATATTCTTGTTGTACCTATTTTGGGGGCCAGTATTTACAAAGGAGACTCTGCCGAAATTTTCGGAAAAATTGGTATTGTTTTTAAAAAGGGTTTTATATGACTTATTTGATAAACTCGCTTTCAATTTATTGGGTTTTCTTCATTCTTTTGCTTATTTGGTTTTTAGTTTCTGGGCTTTGGCTTACTTATTTTACGGACGTCTTGAGACGTTTCGTAAACTTAAGTGCCAGTCACGTTCCGTACCCTGCGGGTCGTGACAAAGTTGGTATCAGAGCGATAGGTTTTACCGTTTTGAGTGTAGGATGACCCTTGGTAGATGGAGTAAGTGACTTAAGTAGGGTAACGTAGCGTGTGTATGTCCGCGGCATACTTGCGATACGGTACTCCGCCTAAGTGACTTTAGGATATACTTGCTTGAAAATTCCTTCTTCAATTCCGTGTATCCTATGATCCTATTGCACTGTTCTTACTATCAGTTTTCCTGTAACAGCCACTATGCCGCCGAAGGCTACGAGGGCACAGAGGGCTGCCGCCCGAGACGAGATTCGAGCTGGCTCGTCCGAGACTAGGACTGAGCAGGGTGGTATGCCTACGCCGCAAGGACAGACCGATCCTCCTTCCCCATGCCGTATGGATAGGCTCGAGACTGGTATGGAGGAGCTGCGACAGATGATGGGGGGCATGCAGGAGCTACGTCAGATGGTAGGATCCCTAGTTGCAGCCAGTCGTACACCGAGGCCGGATGACGTACCTACTACATCATAGACGACCATGATACCTGCTCCTGCTACTACCACCGTGACCATCCCGGTTTCACTACAGGATTTCATGAGGCTGAGACCTCCAGTATTCACCGGCACCGAGGCAGCGGAGGACCCACAGACGTTCCTTGACAGTTTAGCCAGGATCTGCCGTTCGCTGAGATGTTCGGAGGACCGATGGGTAGAGCTTGCGAGTTTCCGACTAGAGGGTCTCGCGCAGACATGGTGGGAGTCAGTCTTGAGAGGTCGAGCTGCAGGTCTACCGCCTATGACGTGGGCCGAGTTTACAGCGGTCTTTCTAGCTCGTTTCCTCCCAGAGAGCGTTCGTGACGCCAGAGCTTGTAGTTTCGAGGCCTTAGTCAAGACACCTGGGATGACGGTGTCTGAGTATGACATCCAATTTACACAGTTATCCAGATATGCTCCGTATTTGGTGGATACCGAGGAGAAGATGGTGAAGAGGTTTGTACAGGGACTTGATGCCCAGCTATACCTTGCCATTGGCGCCCAACACTACGACACTTATTCAGCTGCTATGGATACGACATTGCGGATGGAGGCACGCATATCACAGACTTCGGCCATTTCTGGGCCGAAGAGGATTCGCACCGATGTACCGTCTCAGAGGCAGCGCGCCAGATTCTTCCCGAGAGATAGGCCTGGCAGAGGATTTGGACGGGGACAGTTATATGGTTCTTATCCCCAGGGGCAGCAGCAGTCGCCAGGGTGTTTTGGGTGCGGGAGTCCGCACCATCTTGTCAGAGACTGTCCGGTGAGACGACAGGGAGCAGCGACAGTTCCGCATGTGACCCTACCACCATCACCACCCCCTCCTCAGAGAGCCCTACTTCCTACCCCAGGCGATGCTCCACGCCAGTTAGGTGCACCCAGAGGCCGTGGACGCGGCGGTCCTGTTCAGAGAGGACGAGGAGGCAGAGGCCGAGGTCGAGGTCAGCCCGCTATCGGTGGAGGACAGGCTCAAGTATTTGCTTTGACACCGCAGGATGCGCAGGCATCCAATGCCGTTGTGACAGGTACCTTGCCAGTTTGCTCTTTCGACGCACGGGTATTATTTGACCCAGGTTCCACACATTCGTACGTCTCTACACACTTTGCACCGATGTTGTGCCGTGAGTCGTCATCGTTAGATCATCCGCTTGTTGTTGTTACTCCGATAGGCGAGTCGTTTGTCGCTCGTTTTGTATTTCGTTTGTGTTCCGTTCGTATCGGGGAGAGGGATTCATCGGTTGATTTGATTCTCTTCGATATGTTGGACTTTGATGTGCTTCTGGGCATGGATTGGCTAGCCACTTGTTATGCTTCGGTGGACTGCCGTGAGAAGGCAGTCATATTTAGCTTTCCGGGAGAGCCAGTCCTTGTTATTCAGGGAGACCGCAGCGTCACCCTTCCCAGCTTGATTTCGTCTCTTCGCGCTGGTCAGCTCTTGCGGAAGGGATGTCAGGGATTCTTAGCCTATATTTGCGATACTCGAGCTGCAGAGGTTCCGTTGGACCGGGTCCCGGTTGTTTGTGAGTTCCCTGATGTTTTCCCTGATGAGCTACCTGGGCTACCACCTGAGCGCGATGTTGAGTTCTGCATTGATTTGATTCCCGGCTCGGGGCTTATTTCTATACCGCCTTATCGGATGGCCCCGACAGAGCTTTGAGAACTGAAGGATCAGTTGCAGGAATTGTTAGATAAGGGGCTTATTCGACCTAGTGTTTCTCCGTGGGGTGCTCCGGTCCTGTTTGTCAAGAAGAAGGATGGAAGTTTGCGCTTATGTATCGACTACCGCCAGCTGAACAAGGTTACCGTGCGGAACAGATATCCGTTGCCACGCATTGATGATTTGTTCGACCAGCTTCAGGGTGCGGGATATTTTTCGAGGATCGACTTGCGATCAGGATACCATCAGCTGCGAGTTCGACAGGAGGATATACCGAGGACAGCTTTCCGCACGCGCTACGGCCACTATGAGTTTTTGGTGATGTCGTTCGGACTCACCAACGCCCCAGCAGCATTCATGGATTTGATGAACCGTACATTCAGGCCGTATCTTGACTTGTTCATCATCGTGTTTATCGACGATATCTTGGTGTACTCCCGGAGCAGAGAGGAGCACGAGCAGCACTTGCGGATTACGTTACAGACTCTAAGGGAGCACCAGCTGTTCGCAAAGTTCTCCAAGTGTGCATTCTGGCTAGACAGCGTCGGATTCTTGGGTCGCGTGGTTACGAGAGACAGCATATGTGTGGACCCGAAGAAGATTGAGGCTGTTCAGCAGTGGACCCGACCTACATCGGTTACTGAGATCCGTAGTTTTCTAGGCCTGGCGGGCTACTACAGGCGTTTTGTTCAGGACTTCTCCCGTATAGCTGCACCTTTGACCGGTTTGACCCGGAAGGGAGTTCCTTTCGTTTGGACAGAGGAGTGCGAGCGCAGTTTTCAGCAGCTGCGGACATTTTTGACTACGGCGCCGGTATTATCTTTGCCTTCGGGATCAGGCGGATTTGTGGTCTACTGTGATTCTTCGCGAGTGGGATTAGGATGCGTATTGATGCAGCATGGCCGGGTGATCGCTTATGCTTCTCGGCAGTTGAAGAAGCACGAACAGAACTACCCTACTCATGATTTGGAGATGGCTGCAGTGGTCTTTGCATTGAAGATTTGGCGACATTACCTATACGGCGAGTCATGTCAGATATTCACCGATCACAAGAGCTTAAAGTACATATTTCAGCAGCGAGACCTGAACCTCAGACAGCGTCGTTGGATGGAGTTGGTGAAAGACTACGACTGCGAGATCTTATATCACCCAGGCAAGGCGAATGTAGTGGCAGATGCGTTGAGTAGGAGGCCCGGGGGTAGTCTATCCTTTTTGCGCGCAGTGCAGAGGCAGTCGTCAGCAGATTGGCAGATGTTATGCGACAGCCGAGTTGAGTTCGAGTTCACTCAGACAGGGGGACAGCTCGCGCATGTTCATGCACGCCCATAGTTGCTTGACCGTATATATGAGGCACAGCGCAGTGACGACCGTTGCTCAGAGATCATGGCACAGATGGGTCAGGGCAGATTTTCCGAGTTCGTGATTGACGATCAGGGGATTTTACGCTATGGAGACTGTGCATACCAAATGCTGATGGATTACGGCGCGGCATTCTTGAGGAGGCACACCGATCAGTGTATAGTGTCCACCCCGGTTCCACTAAGATGTACCATGATATGAGAGAGACCTACTGGTGGGACGGGATGAAGAGGGACATTGCGGAGTTTGTATCGAGATGCCTGACTTGTCAGCAAGTCAAGGCCGAGCACCAGAGGCCCGCAGGAGAGCTACAGCCGTTACCCATTCCAGAGTGGAAATGGGAGCAGATTTCGATGGACTTCGTTGTGGGTCTACCCAGGACCAGTCGAGGGTACGACTCCATCTGGGTGATCGTAGATTGATTGACGAAAGCGGCTCACTTCCTGCCAGTGAAGACGACTTTCAGCTTCGCTCAGTATGCTCAGCTCTACATTGACGAGATCGTGCGACTACATGGCGTACCGACTTGTATCGTGTTAGATCGAGGCACCCAGTTCACCAGCCGACTTTGGCAAAGACTTCAGGAGGCTTTGGGCACTCGTTTGAGCTTCAGCACAGCGTTTCATCCGCAGACCGACGGACAGTCAGAGCGGACCATTCAGACTCTCGAGGACATGCTCAGAGCGTGCGTTTTAGACTTCGGCGGTAGCTGGGATCGTCATTTACCTCTAATGGAGTTCTCCTACAACAACAGCTTCCAGGATACTATTCAGATGGCACCTTTCGAGGCATTGTATGGGAGGAGATGTAGATCGCCCGTCTGTTGGACAGAGCTCAGCGAGAGCAGTATTTTGGGGCCGCAGCTTGTGGAGGAGATGACAGCGAAGATACAGTTGATCCGAGACCGGATGAGGGCAGCTCAGAGCAGACAGAAATCGTATGCAGACAGGCGCCGTCGCAGGTTAGAGTTCGCAGTTGGCGATCATGTTTTTCTGAGGGTCTCTCCGATGAAGGGCGTGATGCGTTTTGGGCGAAGGGGAAGCTTAGCTCTAGATTCGTAGGTCCCTTCGAGATCCTCGAGCGTGTCGGCGCTGTTGCATATCGTTTGGCTCTTCCTCCCAGCTTTCCCGATGTTCACCCCGTCTTCCATGTTTCGATACTCCGCAAGTACCTTCACGACCCTTCGCATGCGATTCAGCACCCGACAGTCCAGCTGGAGCGCGACCTTTCCTTTGCAGAGCAGCCGGTGGCCATCCGGGATCAGCAGGTGAAGAAGTTGATATCGAAGATTATACCAACCGTCAAGGTCCTTTGGCGTAGCCCGAGCAGCGAGGAGGTTACCTGGGAGACCGAGGGCGAGATGAGGAAGAAATATCCCCATCTCTTTGATGGTACGCGTAGTTATATTTTTAAATTCGGGGACCGAATTTCTTTAAGGGGGGAAGATTATAACGTCTTGAAAAGTCGTTTTGGTGTTTTCCTGAAAATCGGTGAAAATTCGGTATTTTTCCGAAAACCGTTTTTTTTGTTATTTTGCAGTTTAGAACTAGTTATACCTAAAATGGATAGATAATTGCTTGTTTTTAGTAGCTAATGAGTTACTTATGAAATTTTGGTCATTTAAAAAAATTTCCCTTTTTTTCAATTTTTTAATATTATTTTAAGCCGGTAAGAAAATACATTAAATTAGCGATAAATACAAATTTAAATGGGCTAAATTTAAGCTTTAAAATCATGTTAATTAAAATCTAGTTGTAACATAAATTTTTAGTGATTTATTTTGATTTTTAACTAATTTTTATTATAGAAAACGAAATTTATTGAATTTAAGCTTAAACTTGCAATTTTTGACTTGTAGGGGGTCTTTTTGCATAAAAGTTCTTTTGTAAAACCCCTCCCTCTCTTCCCTCAGCCCTAGGCCGGCCCATATCCTGCAACCCAAGAAAAAAAAAAGTGCTTGCCTCTTTGACTTCATTTTTGTGTAGAAAAGAGGTGTTTTTTTAAGGATTTTGGATTTTTTTATTAGGTATGGGTCTTTACTTGTTTGGTGTGGGTTGACCATGACTTTCCCACACCCCACACCACTTCCCCACTTCCTCCTCAGCTCAGAAATCCTGCACCAACAGCCCAAATATTTTCCCCATTTCTTCTTCTCTTTTGCTTCATTTTCATCTCAAAAATTCAACAAAATCCACAATTTCCTTCACCATTTTAACACAAAACCTTGTTCCATCTCTTCTCACACCCACTTTAGTTTAAATCAAGGAGAAAGGTGGCATCTTTGGAGGCAAATTGTTCCTGCTAGATCTCTAGTTGAGGTATAAATTCTTCCTAATTAAATTCATTTGGTTAATTCCTTTAATTTAGTTGTTTTAGTGTTAATTTTAGTGCTATTTCCATACTAGTTTTTATGTAAAGTTTGTGGTTTGAAATTAATTTAGGGTTTAGAACACCATTAAGAGATTAATTAAGCTATTTTGTTATCTAGTTATTTTGTTAGCTTAATCTAAGTGGTTAACTTGCTAATTGGGCTAAAATCTAGTGTTAAATTAAGGTTTTTCATGTATAGTTTGGTTTAAGTTTGCTAATTGCCAAAATTCAAGAAAGGTTTTGTTTATGGAAATTAGGTTTTTAAGCATTGCTAATGGTTTAAAATTAGTGTAATGGCTAGCTAGTGGGTTAGTTTGGATTGTTGTGTTGGATTGTGTTAATTTTGTCGCTAATTGTCGATGTTTGCACCAAATTTGCAAACTTCTAACTTACTAGGTTTTATATAAATCTTTGTGGTAAATTAATTGCGATATCTAGATTATATTGTTGGCGTATCCTATGACATTTAGGATGCGTGAGTGCGGGTTTTTGAGTAATCGGGTTTTAGTTTTGCCGGGCGACCAAATCGGCGATTTTTGCAGTTTTTGCGATTTTCGCGTGTGTTCCGCGCACCTTGTGCACGTTGTACCTCGCTAGTGAACGTTGGTATTTTCGTTAGAGAATTGCATCGTTCTTGATTTGTAACCTTATGTTTGTATTGATGTAAATTCCAGGTTCGGTCGTGGAGACGTCAGACGCGGCACGAAAGGGGAAAGCGGTGATTGGACACAGCTAGCTAGGGATTCCTGTGAGTAGATGTAACATCTACGGGGGACTATCGTTGGATGGCGCAAGCCGCCCGATAGTTTTAGTAACTTAAAGGATTCTTAGTGATGTTAGTAATTAGGGGTGTAATACTTATATGATTATTTGCTGCATCCATGCCTTATATTGACATACATATGCGAACCCATTTTATAGGACACCCGCACCATTGCCAGGGTTTTTATATGCAGTACGAGCACTATTCATGCTTACACACACGCCCTGGTAATTGCCATGCCACCACACTAGATAACCGATAATTTTGAAACCTTTTACTAATTGATGCTTAAACCTGTGCTATTGCCTTTAATTCCTTAAAATGAAATCGTAGGATTGCTATTCATGTGCATGTACCTCATCATAGTATTTGTTCATGCCTAGTCTATTAATCATACATCGTAGTTTAATTATTGATACCATATGCATTCATCACTATTGATATATGCACTTATGAGGATTTCTTGAGATTTTATGATATTTCTGGATTTCGGGGGAAAGCCGCAAAATTTATAAACTTATTATATTTTTAAAATATGTAAATTGCGGTTTTCTAGTGATGTAAGTGTCGTCCACCATGAGTTTGCTGTGGTTTTCGAGATCCGTGTCGAGGAGTGGAGGAACCGTCACGGGTACATGGTGGGCCCGGTATGGTACCCCGGGGCAAGATGAATGTGGTGTTGACGTTGAGCCTGGCAGGGGACGGATTACCTACCGGTGACTGTTTGGGCACAGCGGATATCCAGAGGATATCGACCGGGGCCGCGAGAGGATGAGATATTGATATTGAGATGGGTCAGCCGGATGGCTGAGGCCAGAGACACTATGACATGGATTTATGAGATTTGAGACAGTTTTTAGGTGTCGTTGCTGGACACAGATTGTTGTCGATTCTATGAGTATTATGCTGGCATTCTAAAAGAGTTTCAAAAACAAAAAGAGATAAAATGTTTCTTATATATACCTATTGAGACCTCAGATATTCATGTTGCATACATACACCTGTTAGTACACTGATGTTGTCTACACACCTGCTAGTGCATCCAGTCATACCTGTATTTTTAGATGCTAGGATGCTTGTGTGCATGCATACGATAGCCTTTGTAGATGTTATTTATTACTCACGAGTTGGCAACTCACCCCCGTTGTGCCATAGCCTTTTTCAGGTCCGCTCCGTCAGTGCAGTAGCGGCGGGCGCTCTTGTTTCTTTTGCCTGGACTTGAGGTTTTGCTCTTAGGTGGGTTATATCATTATTTTTGTACCACCTTGTATATTCTTTGTATCTAGTGCACTCCATCTACTGTATCTACCAGTATTATTTTATATTGACCTAGAGATGAGACTGTGAGGTTTGTGGACTTTTATGCTGTATTTTGGGGTCGAGCTCACTTGAGCCGACATGATGTTTTCTTATGCTTCATTATGATTATTTCGCATGTTGTTGCTTTATATTGCGTGGGATTTGTGACCGCCTTGTGGCGAAGAGCTAGCTCCCGCTTGGGGATGCCTTATTTGTTGGATTCATATATATATTCTTGTTGTACCCATTTTGGGGGCCACTATTTACAAAGGAGACTCTGCCGAAATTTTCGGAAAAATTGGTATTGTTTTTAAAAAGGGTTTTATATGACTTATTTGATAAACTCGCTTTCAATTTATTGGGTTTTCTTCACTCTTTTGCTTATTTGGTTTTTAGTTTCTGGGCTTTGGCTTACTTATTTTACGGACGTCTTGAGACGTTTCGTAAACTTAAGTGCCAGTCACGTTCCGTACCCTGCGGGTCGTGACAAGTAGGGACATACATTGCCCCTACGGAGTAAATCGTAGGGGCAATAAAAAGTTGTCCTTACGAATTCCTCTAACCGTAGGGGCAACCCCTCATTGTACTAGTGGTTTCTTCCATTTTTACATTTCACAAAGATCTGATTGTTTTGCGTTGGCTGTCGGGTACCTAACACAATCCTCCTATCTGTACTAGCTTGGGACAACTAGTGAAACATAAGACATTTAAAAATAACATTGAGTTATTTTTATATATCTTGGTGGTCATTGCACCATATGACGGACGGTGATAATTTGTTGAAATTGATTGTAAATTTGGTGTCCGAGATCAAGGCCCAAAACCTTAAGATTTGGAAGCACGTACATAGTGTGTGCAAGTGCAGCATGTACGGCTAGGAATATGTTTGGGGAAGATTTAATTAATCTAATTAAATCTATTCTAAAGCTGACGCGACCTGGATCACGCCAAGATATTACCTTCCGTTGATCTGCTGATGGCGGCGATGGATGACTGATATTGGATATGGAGGCTGTCGCTCCTGAAGCATGTGGATCTCAATGGGTTTGAGGTTGTGGTTGCCGAGCTACCTGCAAGGAAGTGCCGGGGTGGTTGTACCACCGAGGACCCTCCGACGGTCAAGTTAGACTAGAGATCCGAGCAGAGAAACGGCTTAGTGGAGTAAAAATGGCTTACTTGAACCGTCTGAAGAAGGGGTTTATATAGCGGTGGCAGCAGGCAGGGCAGGCACGAGAATCACGCCGGCAGTTACGCTCCTAACGTCACGCCCGCGTGATGAGCGGGATCTCCCATTAATGGCGAGACAGGCTCGTTAATGAGGATCGTGATGGCGTGGAACGTGGGATGTGGTCGGCGGATATCTCGCGCATGGCGAGATTCGCGGGATGGCGGTTGCGCCTGTGAGCAGTGCTGTTGGTCGGTCGATGAGACCGAGGAAGATGACCTCGGCGGGAGAGCCGAGGTATCTTAGTTCTGCGGTAGCCCGGAGACGAGCTGGGGGGCCGAGGAGGCCAATCGTACAGGGGGCTCGGAGGTGAGCCAGCGCTTGTTAACAGGACGGGCATAGGAGTGGTCTGGTCGGCCACTGTAGGTCCTTTCTTGTGAGCCCTGAGATACGTCATCTGCCACGTGCCATGATCTGGGAGATCACCGATATTGAGCATCATCATTAGCCCCCCACTCTCATCCCGACCAGCTGACGGGTCGGGTCGAGAGTGGTCTGCCGGGTCATCCGAGGTGAGCTCCTTTTCGAAGATATCATCGGGCGTGTCCCCGGGTAATCTGTTGTATTTTCTGGGTGATGCCAGCGAATCAGGGCGAGATCTTTGCATTAAAGAGGGTGCGCCGGATCGTGTGTACTTTTGCTGAAACGACAGCCCACGTGTCGGGCGCTGGTTGGCTAACGTGACGGGCCTCAGACCTCTGGCGTCTAATGGGATACGGCCAATGCGCATGCGATAGGTGGAGCGATCGTGGTCGTCGAATGCGAAGGGTCGTTTTTGGCGGGAGTCGACTGTCGCCGTGGGATGAGGACGCCGGTGGCTATAAATAGAGGTGGGGTCCGCATTAGGGCCCATCTCTCTTCATATTTCCCTCGCTCTTGATCTTGTAAGCTCGGCGCTCTCCTCTTAGGTCGGATTTCTGCTTTGCCGAGGACTTCTCCATCAGGTTAGATGTCTTCCTTTGAGGAGTCTGTAGATGTCGTCAGGGTAGATTCTAGGGGTCCATCCGCCGAGTCAGAGCCTTCCCAGGGAGTTAGGGTCAGATCCTCTTCCCGGGGTCGCGCGTCAGGAGCGGATCCCAGAGCGGAGGTGGTGGACGCCCCTGGAGTGCCATCTTTGGTGAGGTACGAGAACAAGCTTGCCACCGCTCGGGCTCATTTCTATATCCCGTCCGGCTACACTCTACGTTTGGTCGAGGAAGGAGAGAGGGCGGATCAGGTACGGGGTAAAGAGATTGCCTTGTACCTAGAATCCTTTTGGGCCGGAATGTGCCTGCCCTTCTCTCCCGAGATTGTTAGGGCGCTAAATTACTTTGGGCTAGCCCCGGGCCAGCTAGTGCCGAACTAATGGAGGATTCTCCTTGGGTTCCTGGTCTGCTTGAAGTTGCAGATGATTCCTTTTGGTCTGTCCATCCTTGCCTCCTCTCTCATTTACAAAGGCCACCCCGGTACCCGCGTGTGCGACCCGAGGTGGGTTTATCTTTCCTTTAGGAAATGACGGGGGAGTGCACCCGGGTCGGGTGTCGTCGTTTTGCCCTCTTCCATCCATGATTGGAAGAAGAAGTTTTTCTTCGTTGGGCCGCCGGAAGGTGAGGACTGGCCCGTGTCCACCCAGTGGTCTAGGGATAGGTGCCAGCGGGGAAGCCCGTCCAACGACCCCAACATGATGAGAGTGGCGGAGTGGGAGCCTATTCCCCGGGCTGACGTGCTGCTTTCTAAGCGGGCCCTTAGTTGGGCCGGGTTCAGCCCCGCCCAGTTCGTCGGTAAGTTAGGAGCTCGTAGGCGTTCTGTTAAGCCTGCGTTTATTTTCATTTTTGTTTGTGTTGCTAACTTCATTGTACCTTGCCTTGTGCAAAACCTATGGACTTGAGCTACCTTCGAGTGGCCATGCGCAAGCCGAAGAAGGGGTCGAAGGCTGGAGGGGCCAGCTCTTCTCATCAGACGTCGATCTCGGCTCCCCCAGCAGCTGACCTGCCTCAGCGCTCGAGTGCGGATCATGCCCCGGAGTCCAGCAAGGCGCCGAGCCGAAAGCGGGTTTGGGGGCAGGAGGCCCCAGCTTCGGAGGTAAAGACCAGCCCTCCACCGTCGACCCTCAAGAGGTTCCCCCGCGTAGTCCCGCGGACCCCGGCCTCCCCGATCTTGGTGGACGAGGGGGAGCTCCGCTTTGAGGTGCCCTCGGGGTTCTCTGTCGCTGACAGCTTGCTGTCCGACATGGAGAGGTCGGCCGGGGGCAAGGTCCCTGGGGGGACTCTGAAGGCGCAAATGGCGTCCATCGCCCAAGAAGTCGTGCAGATTAGTGCTCGTACTTCACTCGATTTTTCACTTTAGCGTCTCATCATTCGCGAGATTTGGTGCTTATTTTTCTTTCTGACCCCCTCTGATTTCTTCAGGTCCTCCAGCACGTCGCTCTCGTCGTCCGGATGGAGGAGGATGAAATAGCCCCGGCGATGCGAGCCGCGGGCGAGCTCTCCTCGCTGGAGGAGAGCTCGAAGCGGGAGCTGGAGGCGGCGATGGAGAGGGTCGCTGCTCTTGAGGGCGAGGTGGCAGCCGGGAAGCAGGAGGTGGCGGCCGCGAAGGAGGAGGCGGCGGCCGCAAAGCAGGAGGTGGCGGCCTCGAAGCAGGAGGTTGCCAGGTTCCGCGAGGCCGCCCAGGCTGCCAAGGCCAAGCTTCAGGACTCCAAGGTGCTCGTCGGCACCATGAAGAAGTCAGCAAGCACCTTCCAGAAGGAGTTGGAGGCTGCGGTAGAGGCGGTGAAGCGAGCCGACCTCAGAGCGGTGAAGGCGGTGGAGAACTTCCAGAAGTCGGAATAGTTCTACACAGTCCTAGCCTCGGCCACCACCGCCATCTGGCACGAGGCCCTCGACGCCGTCAAGGCTCAGATGACGAAGTTCGCTGACGAAGAGCTCCGAGCCAAATACCCTCGCGGGGATGACGAGCAGGGGGACGGCCCTGGGGACGAGGTCGGGGAAGAGATACCCGGCGAGTGCGACACCGATGCTCCTATGGTGGGCGTTGAGCTTCCCAGGGTTGCGCCTGGCCCTGAGGCCTGAAGCCCCTTATCTTCTTGTTTTTTTCTTCTTTTTGTTGCATCTGGAATTTTGTAGGCCTCCGGGCATTTTGTAAGGCTGGGGAGCCCACAATACCCTTGTAAAAGCTTTGACTTTATGAATAAAGATTTTTGTTTTTGAAGTAGTGTTTGTGCTCGTATTTTATTCTGTCGGTGAACACTTGTATTTGCACAGTATTGCCTTCATGTTGTGTCGGTTCTTCGTCTGGCGATTACGCGTCGAATTGAATCTGATCATTTGCCAAGTGTGCGAAGACCGGCGGGAAGACGGTATCTCCATGGCCCCGAAGTCAAGGTGGAGATCGCTTAGACGTAGAACTGGATTCCTCTTGGTGAGGCCATGTTCCTTAGCGTGGAAGGCTCGGAGGGGCATGCTGATGATAGACCGAGCAGTGTAGCTGTCCGGTGCCTCTAGGCGAGGGCTTCAATCCCTGGAGTTGTAAGGTAGTGAATTTCCAGCGGGGGATTGCCGAGCAGGGTAGCCGCTCAGCTGCCTCTTGCGAGGGCTTTTGATCCTTAGCGCGGGAGGGGCCGTAAGGGGCCTACTAAGGATGGGCCGAGCAGGGTTACTGTCCGGTGCCTCTTGGCGAGGGCTTTGATCCCTGGTGTGTTGGGGTAGGGAGCTACCAGCCAGGGATAACCGAGCAGGGTAGCCGCTCGGCTGCCTCTTGCGAGGGCTTTTGATCCTTAGCATGGGAGGGGCCGTAAGAGGCCTACTAAGGATGGGCCGAGCAGGGTTACTGCCCGGTGCCTCTTGGCGAGGGCTTTTGGTCCTTAAGGATGGCCGAACACGGGTGCTGCCCGGTGCCTCTTGTGTAGGGTTCCTATGCACTCTATAGAGGTTTCACAAGGCATCAACCATGCCAATTTAAATTTTTACAAGTGCCGAGAAACCCTAATACGGATCGTTAACTAGATTTTAGGCGACAAAGTGAAACTAGTTAACTACTTAACTAAAAGAAAGAGGCTACAACCTTTGTAGATCCGGTTCTCCACTTCCTTAGCTCCACGTAGATGTCCTCTCGCTGTCCGTCTCGAATCCCGGACTCAAACATCGGCTTCATCGGAGAAATGGGCGGGCAAGGTCGTCGGCTTCGTGCCGAAGATGATCTACGTCGAGGTTACACAAGATCAAGCTCCAACTTCACCAAGTTGTGAAACTTGTGAAGTAAACACCCTATACTGCTTGGCAAGAGGTAGAGGATGAAGAAATAGGAGGTGGGTTCACTTTAGAATTGGATTTCTCACACTTTTGCTCAAGTTACCATTGTTGAAGGCAAGGTTTTTCTTGAAGAAGAAGAAGGAGAAGATGAAGAATATGATAAGTTTCTTATTTAAAAAAGAAACTAATATGAATACTTATCATATCCTAACCATAGTCAAGTGTAGAGAGTAAACTAGGGTTAGTGGGAATGGTTAGGGTTAAGCAAGAGATAAGAATGGTGGACTTTATTCAAAGCTTCAAGAAGCTTCAACATAAAAACAAAATAAGCCACCATTCTTAATAATTTCCAAAATGAATAAATAAATAAATAATTAAGTAAATAATCAAAACCCAAACCATTCATATAACCATGGTTTAATCTTTACACAAACCCAAGTAAGCAAGTATCATCAAACATGATACAAACAAGTGCACAAAAATATATCACATATACAATGTGCATCAAGTGAGAAAAACCATTTAAAGTGAACCAATACTAGTTAATGCAAAGTAATATATCAAATATATAATTATACATTAAATCATTAAATCAACACTTGATTTAAAGATCCGGTCATATCGCATATAACCGACTAGTATCCTATGTATCGGCTTATCGAATCAATCCTTGATTCGATGTCTAGGTTATATCGAATATAACCAATCGATACATTCATAGCGAGAATGAAATACGGTATCACATACATGCATTATTCTCGCTCCCGCACATATCTCATATGCGCTCCTATTTCGTTTCGCTTGAGCTACGAAACCTCTGTGTAGGACTCTAAAGACTCGTCAATACGCCGGTAGCAGATGATGATCATATCAAGCATCCATAAGCCGCAAGCAGTCTGCTAAACTTAACGGCCATCCGGGTATTGAGCGATCAGAAGATCGATGAGCTAGCCCGCTCACACTCCTGTGAATCCAACCAGTAACACTTACCGTACAGTCCGGTCTGTTCGTCTGATATGTCGCATATCAAGTCTAGGGGTGGTAAACGTCAGACCCCAATAACCGATAAGTCATGCCGATGTGAGGCTCATAACGGGTCGAGAAACTACTGGTAACACTTACCAGCAAATCTCTGATCAGCCCTGGCCAGGGACTTCCCTGTTACGGCCAATCGAGCACAGCGCAACATCAACCCCCAATACCGGGAGAGACGAAACCCCTCCTATCGCTCATTGCCTCCATGTGACTCGGGACTGTGCCCAAAGACCACCGTTTTGCACGCCCTCATGGACGTGGTAAGGTGGAGATCAAATCACAGTGGGAATCACACAAGACTCTATGACGATCTCGGGTCTACAGACTAACCTGCACAAGTGTCACCTGAGAACTGCCATCTGACGTGAGGTATAATACCATCTGGGAGTTCTCGGCGAGTCCGTCCAGTGTACCCAGTCTCCACTGAGCACCCGTATACCATCTCTGATGTCAAACACCAATGGATATGGGATCATCCATCGCCCATCTCATGGGTCGAGAAGCGTATACGCTAGTCTACTCTGGTATATCGATGCCCCGTCTCGATACACTCACGACTAGGGACCTTGAAGGATGTACCTATGGACTACCATGTCCCCACTAGTATGATCTGCATCATAGTCCAGGTAGTCAAGTACACATCCTAAGGGCTTTATCAACATGTAACTACAAGACAGTTCAAAGAGACTAGTATACATGTTAAGATAAAGAGTAACCAGATAGCATACTATCATATCGAGCAAGAAAGTCATCTCTATATATGTCCAAGCATCCAATATAATATACATCATCTGTATAATACTGGCCTCTAGGGCATACATACAACTAACAATCTCCCACTTGCACTAGGGCCAGCTGCTGTAGTATCGCATACCGAGCATTCCGAAGAGTCTCTCAAACTGTATCTGGGGAATGGCCTTCGTGAGTGGATCCGCCGTGTTGTTCTTCGTGTCAACTCTCCTGACCTCGATCTCCCGGTGATCAACTATCTCCCGGATCAGGTGATACCGCCTCAGAATATGCCTCGATCGCTGATGGGACCTGGGTTCCTTGGCCAAAGCCACCGCTCCATTGTTATCGCAATACAAAGGTATTGGATGCTCAATGGATGGAACCACTCCAAGTTCAGTAATGAACTTCTTGATCCAGACAGCCTCTTTGGCAGCATCGTTGGCAGCGATGTATTCAGCCTCCATCGTCGAGTCTGCCACGGTTTCCTTCTTGGAACTCTTCCAGCTAACCGCCCCTCCGTAAAGGGTAAAGACAAATCCCGACTGCGACTTAGAGTCGTCCTTATCACTCTGGAAGCTCGAATCGGTAAAGGACTCCACTTGGAGTTCTCCGTTACCATACACCAAGAACATATCTCTAGTCCTTCGCAAGTACTTGAGAATGTTCTTCATAGCTATCCAGTGACTCTCTCTAGGATCTGCTTGATACCGACTCACTACACTTAGTGAGTATGCAACATCGGGTCTGGTACATAGCATCGCATACATGATAGAGCCTACTGCTGAAGCATAGGGTATCCCTTGCATGCGAGCTCTCTCCAAATCAGTCTTGGGAGACATCTCTTTAGAGAGAGTGAGTCCAGAGATCGTGGGTTGGTTCCTACGCTTGGATTCTTCCATACTAAACCTTTTTAGTATGGTGTCAATGTACCTGGATTGGGACAATCCCAATATCCGTTTGGATCTATCTCTATAGATCCTAATTCCCAATATGCAGGAGGCATCACCAAGATCTTTCATTGAGAATCTTCGTGATAAGAAGAGCTTGACCGATTGCAGCATAGGAATATCATTTCCTATCAAGAGTATGTCGTCCACGTACAATACGAGGAAGACAATCTTACTCTCTGCCACCTTCTTGTAAATACAAGGTTCATCTGGGTTTTTGACGAAATCAAACTCTTTGATAACGACGTCAAAGCAGATGTTCCAACTCCGCGATGCTTTCTTTAATCCATAAATGGATTTAAGCAGCTTGCACACCTTCCCGCTGCTCCCACTGTCTACGAAGCCCTCTGGCTGAGTCATGTACACGCACTCTTCTAAATCACCATTCAGAAAGGCGGTCTTAACATCCATTTGCCAGATTTCGTAGTCATGATATGCAGCGATGGCAAGAATGATTCGGATGGATTTAAGCATAGCCACTGGAGAAAAGGTTTCGTCATAGTCCACACCTGGTCTTTGACGAAAACCCTTTGCTACAAGTCTAGCTTTGAAAGTCTCCACTTTCCCATCTACACCAAGTTTTTTCTTGAAGATCCACTTGCTCCCAATGGGTTTTACCCCTTCAGGAGCAACTTCCAAAGTCCATACTTTGTTGGTGTACATGGATTCCATCTCGGACCGCATAGCATCCAGCCATTTCACTGAGTCCCCATTCGTGATGGCCTGCTCGAAGCTAGTTGGGTCATCATCCTCCATGATGCAATCCTCACTGCTACCATCAATGAGAAAACCATAGTATCTCTCAGGTGGACGAGAAACCCTACTAGATCGGCGGAGAGGCTGGGGTACGTCGGGCACCACTGAATCCTCTGGTTCTACTAAATCGTTAGTTGCAGTTTGTGGTGCTGGAACCTCTTCCAGCTCTACCTCTTTGCCATTAATTTCTTTTGCAAGAAATTCCCTTTCCAAAAAGGTGGCATGTTGAGCAACAAATACTCTTTGTTCCTCAGCTTGGTAGAAAAAATATCCTTGAGAATTCTTAGGATATCCCACAAACTTGCAAAGGACTGATCGTGCCTCGAGTTTGTCCGGATTTTGCTTTTTGACATAGGCCGGACAACCCCATATCTTAATTCGTTTAAAATATGGTCTCTTCCCACTCCATATCTCATATGGTGTGGTAGGTACAGATTTAGACGGAACCAGATTCAATAGGTATATGGCTGTCTCAAGCGCATACCCCCAAAAGGAAATAGGTAACTCAGCATTGCTCATCATTGAACGCACCATATCTAATAGGGTGCGATTCCTTCGTTCCGATACACCGTTGTGCTGTGGTGTATAAGGAGGAGTAAGCTGAGAGAGAATCCCATTCTCTTTTAGATAATCCAGGAATTCACTGCTTAAGTATTCACCTCCTCGATCAGATCGAAGAATCTTAATACTTTTGCCCGTTTGGTTCTCTACCTCGTGCTTATATTCTTTGAATTTCTCAAAAGCTTCAGACTTGTGTTTCAACAGGAACACATGCCCGTATCTAGAGAGATCGTCAGTGAATGTAATGAAGTAGGAAGAACCATTTCTGGCGTGTGTAGACATAGGACCGCATACATCACTATGCACCAGTCCCAAGAGTTCTGTAACTCTTTCTCCGTGTCCCGTAAACGGAGTTTTGGTCATTTTTCCTTTGAGACATGAATGGCAAGTGTCATAAGATGATAATTCGAATGAATTCAAATATCCATTCTTATGCAACTTAGCTAGTCGTGTCTCATTGATATGGCCAAGTCTACAGTGCCATAAGAAGGATTCGTTCATTTCTGAGCTTTTCCTCTTGTGTGTGTTTTGTATATTGAAGACTGTATTTTGATTGAGAATGAATATGCCATTATGTAGCGAGCTTGATGCAATCAACTTTTGATCCAGGAATATGTTCTTAACATTATCCTTTACTACAAAATTATATCCTTCTTTACTTAATAAAGAAACTGATATAATGTTGCACATCATGTTCGGTATATAATAGCACTCATTCAGGACTAGTGTATCACCATTTGGTAATACCAGGTGATATATGCCAACTGCTTTGGCTGCAACATTTACCCCATTCCCTACTTGAACGGAATGATCACCTTTTCCCAGTTCTCTACCTTTCCGTAGCCCATGTAACTGCTTACATATGTGGGATCCTGATCCGGTATCTAATACCCAGGACGTAGGGTGAACTGAGAAACAGTTCTCAATAACAAACACACCCGAAAAAGGTGCATCAACATGCACGTTCTCCATTTGGGCGGCGTGAGAATCTAGATATTCTTTAGTTTCCTGTTCAGTCTTATAACATTTATAAGATAGAACGGGTCCAACGTTCCCCTGCACAGTATAACATGCGGGTTCGGTCAATACATCCATATTATTATCTTGATTAAGGCATGAAATGGTCGCTACCTGGAGAGAGAGAGAAGAAAACACTTTAGTGTATGCTCGTGCAAGATCAGATTGGTTATTATCTTATCTAATCAGGATGACTCCCACTGGTTTTTATCAAATCTTCCTTCAAACCCTAAAAGGAAAGACTAGCCGGGATTAATTACACCCTACAACTTCGTCGATCTTTCAGCCAGGCCAGTGTCGGTACTTTGAGGGAGGTTCCCCGTGCTTTCGCACGGACCTAATTAAAGTAAACCTCGTTTTCCCAGAGGCGTAACCCCGTTGACACCTTTCTAGACACCTACTTGATCGGCTAATTGTAGTGTGCAAAACTCTCCCAGGAGTAACTCTTACTCACAGTGGGTATCGGGATCCAACTATCTCATAGAAGGTATGCAATCTCATTGCAAATTTCAACACTTGAAATTCCCGATAATGCTTTTACCCCTAGTGATCTATGACCTTGACTAAGTCAACAAACCATAAATCGCAAGTCAAGTTCAACCCGTACATTTCCCGATTGAATTAAACCCACCCGTACGACCCTTGACTGAGTCAACAAGGCCGTGCGAATGCTCTAATCCAATCACATCTCATGTTGTTACAGATAAACATAATTTAGCTACCATAAACTATGCCTTGACTAAGTCAACAAACATAGCACGAATACTAAATAATATCTATCTGAAATGAAGGAGGGCTACACGGGTTCTTTCAGAAAAAACCATGAGCGTAATGAACTTGATATCGTTGTAGAATCAAATGAAGTTTCGAAATGGAGTGATTTTGAGGCTTTTCTAGTTTTGCTAAAGGGGTCACTCCCGGTGAAGGGATCGTCGGCCCTTTCCTCGTCGAATGAGGTGCGGGATATATCATATATATCACTGTGCAAAGCAAAAACCCAAAAGCAATCAAAAGCAAACCGAGTGTGTAGCATCTGCCAGTTATTGCTAAAGGAGTCACTCCCGGTGAAGGGATCTCGGTCCTTTCCTCATCGAATAAGGTGCAGGATATATCATATATACCGCTACACAAAGCAAGAACTGTAGCTACATGTTTTGTTTAAAATTTGATTCCACAACATCTTAGGTTTCTTTTCTTTCATTAATCACATTAATGAAGTCCCATCATTTAAGTCACCTAAACATCACAGATAAATACGACGTACACTTATGCCATCCGCATTCGCCTGGATGTCCCCTCGTGCACCGTTAGGTTAGGTAACTAACGACAGAGCAGGGGAGGGCTAGTGCGGGTGCAAAACATAAGTAACGTCTATATAATATATCATATATACTATATATTGTATCTATCACAGAACATCACATGATCACATCACAGATATCGCAGCAGAAGAAACATATGAAACATTGGATATACTAGGACGTCCGTGTTTTCAATACGAGCCAGTATAAAACACGGATTCCACGGTCGTGATGAATAGCCAATCCCACACCCCTAGACCCCTACGAGAGCGGCAAGCAACCCTGCCAATTCTTGGGTTAGGAGACCCGGACTCGACTCCTCGAGTTGGTCTCCCACTGGACCCCAGAACCCGGTTACTTGTGCTCCCCTCCTTAGGTCTATCCTAATGCGGAAAAGTAAATAATATACAAAGGGTGACATCTTCCGCTACCTGGAAGTGTCCCAAATAAAAGAATATTACATACAAGTTTTTACATGAATGAAAATGAAAAACACTCATCTCACATAAAAACCTCTGGCTATTCAATCACGACAATCCAATATAACATATCCAGCAACACATAACACCACATGTCATCAACGTAAGTAAATATGCGCATCCCAATTGTCGTTGACATATAGCAACGAAACCGGCGATATCACATATTACACTTACGGTCACAGAAAAGAAAGTGTAAAACTACAACAATTGGAATCCGCAACCTCTTTATACATCGCATGCCTAACACTTATAAACCCCGCATTTTAGTCCCATTATCGAAAACACTTTTCAATATCAAGTGAGACTAAACCGCTAGATTTATAACATTCATTCAGTTATCTCATAACTTATTGTGAATTCCAATTATTGTATCACATTCCGAATAAATAGAAAATGTTAAACTTTCCGATCGAACATTCGAACACCCAAGTTTTCCCGAAACCGATCAACACATGAAACAAGTTCAAAGACATTCACTTCATGTCTCAGTACCAACGGTCCAGCCGTAGAAGGGTCAAGCCAACGCCTCACATGTGGCACGCCGTACTACCCCAAACCCGAAGGTTCAAAGGGCAGTTCAAGACGGTCACATAATCGAGTTAAGGTTTGTTGTCTTCTAGAGGGTCCATTGCGTTACTTGCACTACTTAGAACGTTATTAAACCACGGAAAGATCCAACACTTAGAAATTTCTCGGCAGGGGAAAAGTTGGGTATTTATATCCGGTCGAACTTTTTAACATATTCAAAAATTATCCGGAAAAACACATAGATAAAACTTGATAATCCGATCGAATCTTCGATTCCCAATGCAACCCCAGAACACTCAACTCTTGAGTCAATTTAAAAATTCCCAGAAAACTCAGCACTGTGAAATAGGAATTACTGTGCAAAATAGGAAGGGTGACGTCATCAAATGGCCTCGGAACCGCCGCAGAAGACAGGCTTCTGCCGCGGTTCCGCCGCACTTTGGAGGAATCATCGACACGTGTTTCACAGTAATTCTTAGGATTCCCTGCTGATTTTTCTGCATATTTTTAATTGACAAAAATCCACAAATTTGAAAAATGTCCAGAGAGCATTATGGGGTTAAGGTTTCGGGTTCGTTCGGGTTTCAAACTTCGTCTACGAATCGCCTAAGGCTCTAGCTAGGCTCTGATACCACTGTAGGTCAGGCAGCCACCCCATCCAATGGGGTCGCCGTGGCACCAACGGGTCCCTCAGCAACTACTTTTTACGCATGCCCCCTCGCGAGGACTACAACCCGCCGGAACACCTTCCGGTCTCGGGACACCCTGGGGGTAAGAGCCTATGCTTCGCCACACTGTCACACAGTGAGAACCCCCCATAGGTCGACATCTAATGCCTAGTAGCTCTGATACCAATGTTGGTCAGGCAGCCACCCCATCCAATGGGGTCGTCGTGGCACCAACGGGTCCCTCAGCCGCTACTTTTTACGCATGCCCCCACGCGAGGACTACAACCCGCCGGAACACCTTCCGGTCTCGGGACACCCTAGGGGTAAGAGCCTATGCTTCGCCACACTGTCACACAGTGAGAACCCCCCATAGGTCGACATCCAATGCCTAGAAGCTCTAATACCAATGTAGGGTTCCTATGTACTCTATAGAGGTCTCACAAGGCATCAACCATGCCAATTTAAATTTTTACAAGTGCCGAGAAACCCTAATACGGATCGTTAACTAGATTTTAGGCGACAAAGTGAAACTAGTTAACTACTTAACTAAAAGAAAGAGGCTACAACCTTTGTAGATCCGGTTCTCCACTTCCTTAGCTCCACGTAGATTTCCTCTCGCTGTCCGTCTCGAATCCCGGACTCAAGCATCGGCTTCATCGGAGAAATGGGTGGGCAAGGTCGTCGGCTTCGTGCCGAAGATGATCTACGTCGAGGTTACACAAGATCAAGCTCCAACTTCACCAAGTTGTGAAACTTTTGAAGTAAACACCCTATACTACTTGGCAAGAGGTAGAGGATGAAGAAATAGGAGGTGGGTTCACTTTAGAATTGGATTTCTCACACTTTTGCTCAAGTTGCCATTGTTGAAGGCAAGGTTTTTCTTGAAGAAGAAGAAGGAGAAGATGAAGAATATGATAAGTTTCTTATTTAAAAAAGAAACTAATATGAATACTTATCATATCCTAACCATAGTCAAGTGTAGAGAGTAAACTAGGGTTAGTGGGAATGGTTAGGGTTAAGCAAGAGATAAGAATGGTGGACTTTGTTCAAAGCTTCAAGAAGCTTCAACATAAAAACAAAATAAGCCACCATTCTTAATAATTTCCAAAATGAATAAATAAATAAATAATTAAGTAAATAATCAAAACCCAAACCATTCATATAACCATGGTTTAATCTTTACACAAACCCAAGTGAGCAAGTATCATCAAACATGATACAAACAAGTGCACAAAAATATATCACATATACAATGTGCATCAAGTGAGAAAAACCATTTAAAGTGAACCAATACTAGTTAATGCAAAGTAATATATCAAATATATAATTATACATTAAATCATTAAATCAACACTTGATTTAACGATCCGGTCATATCGCATATAACCGACTAGTATCCCATGTATCGGCTTATCGAATCAATCCTTGATTCGATGTCTAGGTTATATCGAATATAACCAATCGATACATTCATAGCGAGAATGAAATACGGTATCACATACACGCATTATTCTCGCTCCCGCACATATCTCATATGCGCTCCTATTTCGTTTCGCTTGAGCCAGGAAACCTCTGTGTAGGACTCTAAAGACCCGTCAATACGCCGGTAGCAGATGATGATCATATCAAGCATCCACAAGCCGCAAGCGGTCTGCTAAACGTAACGGCCATCCGGGTATTGAGCGATCAGAAGATCGACGAGCTAGCCCGCTCACACTCCTGTGAATCCAACCAGTAACACTTACCGTACAGTCCGGTCTGTTCGTCTGATATGTCGCATATCAAGTCTAGGGGTGGTAAACGTCAGACCCCAATAACCGATAAGTCGTGCCGATGTGAGGCTCATAACGGGTCGAGAAACTACTGGTAACACTTACCAACAAATCTCTGATCAGCCCTGGCCAGGGACTTCCCTGTTACGGCCAATCGAGCACAGCGCAACATCAACCCCCAATACCGGGAGAGACGAAACCCCTCCTATCGCTCATTGCCTCCATGTGACTCGGGACTGTGCCCAAAGACCACCGTTTTGCACGCCCTCATGGACGTGGTAAGGTGGAGATCAAAGCACAGTGGGAATCACACAAGACTCTATGACGATCTCGGGTCTACAGACTAACCTGCACAAGTGTCACCTGAGAACTGCCATCTGACGTGAGGTATAATACCATCTGGGAGTTCTCGGCGAGTCCGTCCAGTGTACCCAGTCTCCACTGAGCACTCGTATACCATCTCTGATGTCAAACACCAATGGATATGGGATCATCTATCCCCCATCTCATGGGTCGAGAAGCGTATACGCTAGTCTACTCTGGTATATCGATGCCCCGTCTCGATACACCCACGACTAGGGACCTTGAAGGATGTACCTATGGACTACCATGTCCCCACTAGTATGATCTGCATCATAGTCCAGGTAGTCAAGTACACATCCTAAGGGCTTTATCAACATTTAACTACAAGACAGTTCAAAGAGACTAGTATACATGTTAAGATAAAGAGTAACCAGATAGCATACTATCATATCGAGCAAGAAAGTCATCTCTATATATGTCCAAGCATCCAATATAATATACATCATCTGTACAATACTGGCCTCTAGGGCATACATACAACTAACATCTTGGCGAGGGATTCGATCCCTGGCGTTGTGGGGTAGGAAAGCTACCTGCCAGGGATAACCGAGCAAGTGAGGGCTCGGTTGCCTCTTGCGAGGGTTTTTCGTCCTTAGCGCGGGAGGGGCCGTAAAAGGCCTACTAAGGATGGCCGGGCAGGGTTGCTTCCTGGTGCCTCTTGGCGAGGGCTTCGATCCCTGGTGTGTTGGGATAGGTGCTACCAGCCAGGGATAACCGAGCAAGGACGGACCCGGTTGCCTCTTGCGAGGGCTTTTGGATTCTTAAGGATGGCCGAGCAGGGTTACTGCCCGGTGCCTCTTAGCGAAGGCTTTGATCCTTAGCGCGGGAGGGGCCGTAAGGGGCCTGCTAAGGATAGCCGAGCAGGGTAGCCGCTCCGCTGCCTCTTGGTGAGGGCTTTGATCCCTGGCGTTGGGTGGTAGGGGAGCTACCAGCCAGGGATAGCAAAGCAGGGCAGCCGCTCGGCTGCCTCTTAGTGAGGGCTTAGATCCTTAGCGCGAGAGGGGTCGTAAGGGGTTTGCTAAGGATAGCTGAGCAGGGTAGCCGCTCGGCTGCCTCTTGGTGAGGGCTTTGATCCCCGGCGTTGGGTGGTAGGGGAGCTACCAGCCAGGGATAGCCGAGAAAGGTAGCCGCTCGGCTGCTTCTTGGTGAGGGCTTAGATCCTTAGCTCCGGAGGGGCCGTAAGGGGCCTACTAAGGATTGGACCAAGCAGTGAGGATGCTCGGCTGCCTCTTAGTGAGGGCTTTGATCCCTGACGTTGTGGGGGTAAGGAAGCTACCCGCCAGGGATAGCCGAGCAGGGTAGCCGCTCAGCTACCTCTTGGTGAGGGCTTCGATCCATGGTGTTGTGGGTAGGGAGCTACCAGTCAGGGATAGCCGAGCAGGGTAGCCGCTCGGCTGCCTCTTAGTGAGGGCTTAGATCCTTAGCTCCGGAGGGGGCCGTAAGGGGCCTACTAAGGATTGGACCAAGCTGTGAGGATGCTCGGCTGCCTCTTGGTGAGGGCTTCGATCCCTGGGTAGGGAGCTACCAGCCAGGGATAGCCGAGCAGGGTAGCCGCTCGGCTGCCTCTTAGTGAGGGCTTGATCCTTAGCTCCGGAGGGGCCGTAAGGGGCCTACTAAGGATTGGACCAAGCAGTGAAGATGCTCGGCTACCTCTTGGTGAGGGCTTTGATCCCTGGCGTTGTGGGGTAGGGAAGCTACTTGTCAGGGATAGCCGAGCAGGGTAGCCGCTCGGCTGCCTCTTGGTGAGGGCTTCGATCCCTGGCGTTGTGGGTAGGGAGCTACCAGCCAGGGATAACCGAGCAGGGTAGCCATTCGGCCGCATCTTGGTGAGGGCCTCGATCTCTAAGGATGGATGAGCAGGGTAGCCGCTCGGGTGCCTCTTGATGAGGACTTTAGGAAGATGGACGGTCGCTAGTGACACGTGCCACGAATGTGTGGGGGAGGCGAAGCGCCAGAGCCGCGTCGTTTCAATTTCGCATCGAGCGGCGCGATATTCGCCGCGTGGCGGCATTGTTGCGGGTGAAACGGGCGACCATTGAACTCCGGGGGCGTCGTGGGCTATAAAATGGAGAGGTTGTTGATTACTCCCTTCCTCACACCCAAAACGCAAGAATGGAGGACTTCCCTTTCACCATCCCCGAGATCATAAACTTCGAGGACGTGTACCTCTACGATCAGTACTATACTGATGACACGGTGCAGTTGGTGATATGCCGGATCGAGGATCATTTCGGCCGATTGCTCCCCCGGCGCTCCTCCCTACTTCAGCTGTTGATGTACTCCATCTGGAGGACGTCGCAGGGGCTCTACAACCCCTTATCCGAGCAGCTAAAAGACGAGGCCGTTGGCAAGCTAAGATCTCTGAGGCGTTTCGGCCTGATCTCTGCGAGCTGGCTAAATCGTTCGGAGGCACTCGTCCTTTAGTGCTACCAATTGAAGCTCGATGCCGATGCTAGCGGGGGGCATCGAAGGCAGATGTTAGATGCTGCAAGGGCTCGGCTGGCGGAAATATCATCAGAGTACCACGAGCAGTGTTCTCTGCATCCCATTCCCCCGTTGTTGTAATTTTTTTTAATTTTTTTTTACGGCTGAGGAGCCTATAGTACCTTTTGAATGAATAAGATTCTTTTTCTTTTCTGTAATGCTTTATTGATCCCTTTATTATATAAACAAAAGATCTCAAGAAAGATGTACATTGCTCTGAAAAGAAAATACATGCTAGTAGATGTTCTTATTCGTACAGGTTGAGCCCCATGGATGTCTGTTGGTATCTATGCCCGGCATAGGGTACCGAGCTTCATGGGTACCAGACGTATTCTCCACTGACACTACCATGATCTGGCCGATGGTCAGCTCGGCGGGAGGGGGACGCTGCTCCTGCTCGCGGTCAGCTTGCCGCTTATCCCTTAGGTACGCTGCGAGGTGCTCCGAATGGATGAGCTCCTCAATGTAGTCTCGGAGCTGCTTATAGCTCTTTGTGGAGTGGCCCAGCGACCTGTGGAACCCGCAGTAGGGGCCCCGGGTTTGCTTTGAGGCCATTCGAGAGATCGGGGGGAGCTTGAAGAACCCTTCGCCCTTAGCCTCTTCTAGTAGCACTGTCTGGGAGACGTTGAGCGGCGTGTACTCCTGGAACTTTGGGAGATAGGGCTTTTGCTGCTCAGGTCCCCTTCTCTCTTCTCTTGCCCTCTTCTTTTAGTCGGTTTGCTCTGCCCGGGGGAGATTTGCGTTCACCTCGGATTCGAGCTGGACCTCGCGCTCGGTCCAGGCCTTTACTTCGGCCATGGTCTTAGGTTGCGCTAATGCAAAGGAGCGTAACCACTCCTTGTGCCTAAGACCAGACCTCAGTGCCGTGATGACCGTCTCGTCCCGGTGCTCTGGGACCTCGAGAAGGGCGTTGTAGAAACGGGTGACTTATGCTTTGAACGTCTCTTTGTCCCCGCTCTTGATCATGAAGAGATGGTCAACTGTGCGTTTTTGTCACCTGTTCCCGACGAAGTGACCGAAGAATTGGGTGGCCAGCTCGTCGAAAGTTGAGATCGAGCGTGGCTCGAGTCCTCGGAACCAGTCCCGTCCGGAGCGGATGAGAGTGGCCGGGAAAGCTCGGCACTGGGCGGCGTCGGAGTTATCTTGGAAGCTCATCCCCGCGGTGAACGCATCCAAATGGTCCTTCGGGTCAGATTTGTCGTCGAAGAGGGAGACCTTTGAGGGCTTGTTGCGGACGAGACGTGGACGGCGAGCAGCTCCTCGGTGAACGGTTTGGTGAGCGAGTCGGCGGCGTACTTAGCCCCGTCGCTCGAGCGATGACCTTCCCGATACATACCCTCGATCTTCTTCTCGAGGGCGTCGAGTCGGCCGTGGTATCTCGCCGACTCGGCACATTCTGATCCCAGGCCTCTGCTGTTGGAGGCCTGCGTCTGGCCTCGGCCCCGGTTCCTCTCAATGAGGTTCCTTAGATCCCCCAGCGAGGTAGTCTTCGAGCCTCCGTGGCGAGTCTCGTCCGCGCGACCCTGTCGAGGGAGGGGGTGTCAGTCATGCCTGGTAACAGGCGAGCTGACAGACATCTCCTCGGGAGGGACAGGTGCGCGAAGGATCTCGGGGCGAGGCGCTCTGGCGATGGACCTCGGTGTTGAACTGTGAGGCGCCCAGCGGGCCTCAGAACGTATTGGCCAGGGAGATCTGTGGCCGTGGGAGGTAGCGAGGCGGTGATCGGCAGTGCCGACGCGGACGGAGTCTTCTCTCCCCCTATAGGGGTCCCGGCCCCAAGGCGGGGGAGCGGAGACCTAGGGATCTTGCCCCGCCGTTTGGACGCGGATGAGGGCCTCCACGAAGGACGTGAGTCGGTCTACTCGGCCGGCAAGGGCGCTAATGGAATTCGGCGGAGGAGGTTCGTCCGCGCCTCCGTTGAGGGGGAGGCGGCGGCTAGTACTTGGATCTTCATGATGATCGCTCGCCATTAGATTGAGATCGGAAAATGAACTTTTGTTTTTGTGGAATTAAGGAGTTCCCACAGACGGCGCCTGCTGACACGACCTGGATCGCGCCAAGATGTTACCTTCCGTTGATCTGCTGATGGCGGCGATGGATGACTGATATTGGATCTGGAGGCTGTCGCTCCTGAAGCGTGTGGATCTCAATGGGTTTGAGGTTGTAGTTGCCGAGCTACCTGCAAGGAAGTCTCGGGGTGGTTGTACCACCGAGAACCCTCCGACGGTCAAGTTAGACTAGAGATCCGAGCAGAGTAACGGCTTAGTGGAGTAAAAATGACTTACTTGAACCGTCTGAAGAAGGGGTTTATATAGCGGTGGCAGCAGGCAGGGCAGGCGCGAGAATCACGCCGGCAGTTACGCTCCTGACGTCACGCCCGCGTGATTAGCGGAATCTCCTATTAATGGCGAGACAGGCTCGTTAATGGGGATCGTGATGGCGTGGAACGTGGGATGTGGCCGGCGGATATCTCGCGCATGGCGAGATTCGCGGGATGGCGGTTGCGCCTGTGAGCGGTGCCGTTGGTCGGTCGATGAGACCGAGGAAGATGACCTCGGTGGGAGAGCTCGCGGACAAGCGGGAGAGCCGAGGTATCTTGGTTCTGCGGTAGCCCTGAGACGAGCTGGGGGACCGAGGAGGCCAATCGTGCAGGGGGCTCGGAGGTGAGCCAGCGCTTGTTAACAGGACGGGCATAGGAGTGGTCTGGTCGGCCACTGTAGGTCCTTTCTTGTGAGCCCTGGGACACGTCATTTGCCACGTGCCATGATCTGGGAGATCACCGATGTCGAGCATCATCAAAAACTAATCTCTATTTTAAGCAAATCTTTATTTTATTTTATATGCATATCTTATTTCTAAGTCTTAGGCTATATATATTAATTAAATAACCCTATTAATTAATACCCACCTAGATGTCTGCTGATAGAGCCAATACAGATAGAGGTCTAACGCGGGATTAATAGGCCGAAAGCGGCAGAGAGATTGAGTGATTTGTCTTGACCGAGATTATTTTGTATTTTGGTGAGATCCCGGCAGAAATTACCTCTTGTAATTTTTTTATTGAAATGTGGAAGCAATACGTCGTTGGTTTGCAGAATTAGATGCAAGTGCGAACCGAACCTCAGTTATTATCTTGTGTTTTTTGCTTGGTTTTTTTTTTCTTCTTTTATTGCTTACTGTTTTTGCGTAGTTGCTGCGTTTGATCTTTTTCATTAGTTCTGATTCATGCGTATCTATCATCCGATGCGTACTTTGGTGCTATTTTCACAGCATAATCTACTTCTACCTTAGAATGATTGTGAGAGAGAGTTTCTTGATTAATTAGGCAGCATTTTCACTGCAGTTGAAGTTTAATACCATTTATAGGTTGCATGCATTCATTAACATATACACAAGGGGCTGATACAAATCTACTTCCATCTTAGAATGATCCTCAGACAATGGTTTTTATGGTCACATGCCTTGTTTAACTTGCAGCTCGGCTCGGCTCTGCTTCTCTTCACTCTCACAATTAAAAACGAAGGGGAAAACAGCAGCAGCAGCAGCAGCAACGAATTTCTCCCTCAACTTCCACCACATATAGTTGAGAAACAGAAGCCATGGCTTCTGCTCCCCCGCCTGATGTTATTCGGGTAAACCTTAAAGGGATGCTTGGGATCGATGCTCTGATGCTCACCAGCACCTGCACCATAGTTGTTATCTCACTCCTCAGCACTTTTGCTCGTAGATTCGGAAACCGGTACCTCCGCATTTTCCTCACTGTGCTATCCCAAATTTACATCCCCCTCATCACCTACACCATCTCTGCCGCCGATTTATTGAGCACCCCTTCACCTCTGCTCATCGTCTCTGCCGCCTTGTTGCAAATAATCGTTACGAAATCCCCTCCCCCCAAAAAAGCCGAGCTCGATTCCAAGGAAAACAACATTAGCTTGAAAGAGGACAATCCTATCCGGCAACTCGCTGATTTGGGTTGGCTTGGTTTCCTCGTCCTCAGCCAAAACACCACTGTCCCCAATGAGTTCAAAATACCCGCGAGTCTGGTGCTATTGGTGAGCGTAATCAAGGTGGTTCAAGGTCATATAGCTCGCATTCTTGCCTCTCGATCCTTTGCGGTAGGCAAGAACGGCAAGCTCGTCGCCGTATACATGAGCCAGCTCATGTCAGCGCCTCAACAAATACCGGCGCAGCCGCAATCAGAAGCAGAGTTCATGTCAGAATACCGATACCTAGTCATGGGTGATGAGAATCTGAAGCGGACACTTACTGCGGATGGCTACTGCATTGCCACAAACAATGAGGGCGACTTCATTACAACAAACAATAAGGGCGCCCCCATTACCATAGACAAGATCTGCACCATAGTTTATTTCAGATGGTGTGACGGAGGAGATTCATCGCGGCAACAAAGGGTTCGGAAATTGGGTCCGCAAGACATGCAACAAAAGCGATTGTCTCAGGAAGGTATTGCGCTATTTGAGGAAACAGACGATGGTTTGTGCAGATAAAGGGCCTTCAAGTAGGCCCGCGCAAGTATATGGAATGGGTCAAGACCTTGGGAGGCATCTGATGACAGAGACTGGTGATGATGAGAAGCGGAGATGGGAGGTGCTGGCTGATGTTTGGTCTGAGATGATGCTGGATATTTCCGTGTCATCGAATAATGTGGATGCTCATGCTGACAATTTGGGGAAAGGGGGCGAGTTCATCACTCATGTTTGGGCATTGCTCTCGCATGCAGGTATCTACCAACGATCTCATTTACCTGATAATGCATAGTCGTTTTTGTATCAGTTCTTAAAGAATAAGCACATCAGTTGCATGTTCCTTAGTGTCTAGGTGTGTGTTTGTGTGTGTCTGTGCGTGTGTCTGCGTGTGTTTTAAATAGTTACATATTTTGTGTCTGTTGGATGTGCTTTAGCTCTACCTTTCAGAAAAAGGACAAGAGAAAGCACCATAGAGAATAATGGAGAAAAAGAGGGCATACGAGGGGATTTCCTCCTATGGCGTCAAGAAAATACAACCCCTACCATTTTTTCGACGATCGGGATCCACCACCATCATCATTATCATCTAAGATGTGCATACACCAAATTTCATATGATTCCACTACTTTTTCACCGTTGAATTAGCAATGTAAAAAGTTCTATTGTCGGTAAACCATTAATTTTGCACCAACTAAATCAACGGTGAAAAAATGGTATAATCACATGAAATTTGGTGTATCCATATCTTAGATGATAAAGATAAAGGTGATGTATACCGATCGTCGAAAAAATTCACGGAGGATATATTTTTCCGACGCCATAGAAGCCTTTCCTCCATTAACCTCGTATAGATATTGGAATTGTTTATGGAAAGGAACCCCTTTCCTTATATTGCTTATCTTGTAAAGCCTGTGCTGCATTCCTTATGTTCATATTTCAGTCCTTTTATGCGGTCTAATGTAATACATGTGCTGGTTTTAGATACATTGCTTATTTGAATCTATGTATTTTGTTCCCTTACGACACCTTTGTTTTGTTTCCTTTTAATACTATTAGTTGCATTAAGGTTCATACGAACACTACTTTTGCTGGCAGGGACGGATCTAGTGTTGGTCGAGATTAGGTAGTTGACCCACCCGGATCGATATTCGTAATGTATGAATTTAACTGCAAGTTTTCATGTGGTAAGTCTTTAAAGGTTTATATCCCGTTCAGGTTCGAATCCTGATCTGCCGCACTGTTTTACTAGTTTGATGCGGGTCCCTAAGATGGTTGGTGCGGGTCCCCATCCGTTTCTAGATCTAAGCCTCTGATCGATTCTCTTACAAAAACCGCCCTTAAAACTATTGCACTCCATTCAAGACCTAATTTATTACTAACATTGCCTTTTTCTTATGTACTAGCGAAAAATTATGTTATGAACCATTAAAAAAACAAATATTAAATTACCTCAAACACAATGTTTCATCTATCGATTTGTAAACAACACTTCTTATTTAAGTAGAAACTTTTTTGACTAGAATATTATAGAATCAATTTGAATAGTTATTTTCTTATTACACAAGGGGAAAATAACACCCTATAATTTAACTTAAGTTTTAATTTTCTTTATTTCATATGAAACACGTTTAAATTTAATGATATAATTGCAAACATGATTTTGTGTTAAATTTTGTAACCATTTGTTTATTATTTTACAGTAATTGAATTTATTTACAATTTGTAAATGTCCAAGTTTACATATATCGAACGAAATGATTTGAAAAATAATCCATAACAAATTAATTACTACTTGAAATTATAAGTGAAGTTGGTTCGATCAATTGAGGACATAATTAAGATTAAGAAACAATTATTTTTATAGATTTGAATTTTTTTTATATATTTTGTAATCCGAATCTTTGCCCTACCTAACATGAAGCTCTGGCTTCACCACTGTGTGCTAGGGTTTCAACTCACATCTAATTGGCCTTTTTCCAAGACTTCTCATAAACCGACTCAGCCTAGTTTTGGTTCCAATGCTGCTTTGGATTGGTTTAAATTATTTTTCTGGTTGTACCATTAAATAAGTTACCTAAAGATATGCTTGTAACAAAAACTAAAAGAGCTGATATTTAAAGTTCATGGTATTTAAATGAAAATGTTAAATTAAAATTATTTTACATAATATTATTGGTTCAAATTTATTCTAAATATTGGTATTAAGATTATAAGTATTGTGTAAGAATTTGGATGAACAATATATAGGAAAAAGGTAAATTTTAAGGGTTTAGAATTAGATATCGGTATTAACTCCACTTACCGATATAAGTTTTAAAAATGAATTTTTAAAAAAGAGAAATGAAGATTGGAAGGGACTTACTACTTGGTTATGTTAGGAAGAGGTAGAAGAATAGAAGAGGGTTGTCATGGCGTCGCGGGAGCTCTGGGTGTTACTTCGATTCTTCGCCGGAAGTTGACAGCTTACTAACTCCTATTTACTCCATTTGTACTTATAGAATTTTTGAGAGTTTTGGATAGAAATTTCAAATAATCCAAAGTGTGGGGTGGTATTTATAGTGTAGAATTAGGGTTTTGGAATTAAAAAATTGGATTAAAAAGCATTAAAATTTAGTTTAATGGTGAAATGAAAAGTCTCTGTTTGATTGCAAGGAAATCAAACAGTGCAGGATAGTTAGGGGTAGGTCAAAAGTCAAGTGTGCAAAGCTCAGGCCTCATTGGCCTCGGTTGAACTGTCAGTACCGACCTAATCCACACTTCCACCGGCCGATCTAGGGCGTAGGAGCTCTGGATTTGTGCCACGTGTACAACTTAGTGTTTACTTCGTTTTCCACATGTTTGGTTTTTTTCTGACTTTTTTTCTGTGTATTGCACATGTAAACTTTTGGGCTTCCAAAAAGTTAAAAAGAAAAATTAGAAAAAATAATGTGCCTGATGGGGATCGAACATAGGGGCTACATCACAGCAGTGTAAGGCTTTACCAGTGAGCTACAAGTTATTTCTTGTTGTTATTTAACAAAATTTACTTATAACTCAAACTCATACTGTATAACTCATTTCTGTACATTGAACTGGAAAATTCCGTACAGTAAATTCAAAGTCGTTACACCCTACCTATGAGGCGATTCGTAAACCGGCCAATAAGACTCCATACTCCGCAGCGTTGTTTGAGGCCTTGAAGTTGAACCGCAGAGAATATTCCATCTCGGCTTCATTGGGACCATTGATGACCAGCCCAGCCCCGCTTCTTTCTTCTGTGGAGGAGCTGTCCATATAGAGTACCCAGTCTGGAATCGAACCATGCTTTTCTTCAACTGAGTGTTGTGGGTTCGGATCTCGTGTCGGCACTTCTTCTTTGTTGGAAATGGTGCATTAGGCCACGAAATCGGATAGGGCTTGTGCTTTAATAGCTTGCCTTGGTCGGTACCGGATGTCAAATCGCGATAACTCCCATCACCACTTTTCCAAGCGGCCCGACGATTCGGAGGAACCAGAGATGTTCCCCAGGGATCGGTCGATGAGAACGATGATTGTATGAGCTTGGAAATAGTGCCGAAGTTTCCTGGAGGCGACGATGAGTGTCAAGACTATCTTCTCGATGGTCGGGTACCTAGTCTCCGCGTCTTTGAAAATGTGACTGATGTAGTAAACCGGTCTCTGTATTCCCTTGGATTCTTTGATGAGCACGGAGCTGGCTATCTGGTCGGAGACGGCCAGGTATAGCAGCAGCTCGTCTCCGTCGACTTTCGGGTGAGAAGCGGTGGCGTCGACATATGAGCCTTGAGGTGCTCGAAGATGACTTGACACTCCTCCGACCACTTGAACCCGGTGATCTTCCTTAAGGCTTTGAAGAAATATAGGCATTTTTCACCGGATCTGGACATGAATCGACTCAGAGCGGCCACCCTTCCTGTGAGTTGCATGATTTCTACGTTACTCTTGGACGTCTTCATGTCAATAGTGGCATCGATCTTCTCCGGATTTTCCTTGATTCCTTGGTGGGTAACCATGAATCCGAGGAATTTTCCGCCCGTGATGCTGAAAGCACACTTGGCTGGATTGAGGTTCATTTTTTAGTTTCGCGGGACGTTAAAGGTCTCTCCAAGGTCAGTGGTACACCCGGCGGACTTCACGAGCATGTAATCTACGTAGACTTCCATATTCCTTCCGATCTGTGGCTTGAACAGCTTGTTGACCAGCCGTTGATACGTGGCCCAAAAGTTATTAAGACCGAAAGGCATTACCTTGTAGCAGTAGATCCCTCGATCGGTGATGAAGGCGATGAGCTCTTTGTCGGCCAGGTCCATCCGGATTTGATTATAACCGGAGAAAGAATCCATGAAGCTCAGTAGCTCATGACCAGCCAAGCTATCTACCAGCTGATCTATCCGAGAGAGTGAATAGTTGTCTTTCGGGTAGAGCTTGTTCAGATAGGTAAAGTCGACGCACATGCGCCACTTCCTATTCGCTTCCTTAACCATGACTATGTTGGCTAGCTAAGCCGAGTAGTCCAGGTTTCTGATGAAGTTTGCCGTGAGTAGTCGGTCCACTTCCTCCTCAATCGCCTTCTGTTTGACTGACGCGAAACTTCTTTTCTTTTCTCAGACCGATCGGGCTTTTGAGTCAACTCCGAACTTGTAGGAGATCACCTTGGAGTCGATCCCTGGCATGTTCATGGGAGTCCAAGCGAACGCTTCGGAGTTGTTTCGGAGGAACTGGATAAGGCTGTCCCGTGTTTCCCCAGTCAAGAGGGAGCCAATCTGGACAGTTCGACTGTTGTCTCCCTCATTGAGGGGAACCTCGGATAAGGCCTCCACTAGGGAACCCCGGATCTCTTTCTTATCATCACATGTATCCAGCGATTCCCGAGGTTCGCACGGTCCCTCGGACAGATCAACCTTTTTATCTTCGGGCAGTGTCGTGGCGAGACACACCCTAGCGGTTTGCTGATCTCCATAGGCCTGTCCAGTCCCCCATTGCCGAGAGAAAACTTGAGCTTTAGGTGGTAGGTCGAGATCCGAGCTTGAAGGGTATTTAAGGTAGGGAAACCCAAGAGGATGTTATAAGATGAAGGAAGACGGACGACGAGAAAACTCACCGACATTGTTCGTGTCCTTCCGATCTCCCTAATATCGAAAGGGAGAGTGATCGTTCCCTCGGCTTGGATGGAGTGATTAGTAAACTCGGAGAGAACGTTCGAGATAGGTTGGAGATCGGACGAGTCTAATCCTATATACTGGAAGCGATCGTAAAATAGGATATCCGCCGAGCTTCTTGAGTTGACGGGGATTCTTCTGACTTCGTACCGATTTACTCGGGCTATGATCACCACGGGGTCATTGTGCGGGACGGATATGCCAAGAAGGTCTTCATCGGTGAAGGTGATGAGAGCAACCATCTTGCACTTCTTGGAGGGAGGAGCGCTTAAGGCAATGACCGGCCGGATGCGGCAGGTGTCCTCGTCGCTTGGAGTCGAGCCAACGGAGACGACCATGATTTGTCCGACCGTCAACTCTCCAATTGGAGTTGGTTTGCTTGCTCCCGATCTGATTGACGTTTGTCTTGTAGGTACTTTTCTAGGTGATCAGAGTGGATCAGCTCCTTGATATAATAGCGGAGTTGTTTGCAGTTCTCAGTCGGGTGTCCTTATGACCGATGAAAGGCACAGTATGGGCCGCGGAGTCGCTTTCCCGACCTTTAGATAATCGGCGAGAGTTTGAAGAATCTCTCTCTATTTGCCTCTTCTAGTAGCTCAGCCTGAGAGACATTCAGAGGAGTGTACTTGTTAAACCTCGGAGAATAAGGTTTCGGACGATTGGTATTTTTCTTCTCCTCTCGGTCCTGTTTCTTTCGGTCCGTCCGGTCTTTGCGGGGAAGGTTAGCGTTTACCTCAGACTCAAGTTGGATTTCCCACTCGGTCCAGATTTTTACCTTGGCTATGGTCTTAAAATGCGCCAATGCAAAAGAGTGGAGCCACTCTTTGTGCTTAAGATCGGATCTCAAGACGGTGATGACCGTCTCGTCCCGGTGCTCGGGTACTTCCAGGAGAGCATTGTAGAACCGGATGATATAACCCTTGAAAGATTCCTTGTCCTCGCTCTTGATGGTGAACAAGCAGTCGAACGTCTTCTTCTATCGTCGGTTGCCGACGAAATGACCGAGGAACTGAGTAGCCAGCTGATCGAAAGTTGAGATTGAACGCGGAGTCAGGCCATCGAATCAGTCTCGCCCGGCCCGGATGAGGGTGATGGGGAAGGCTCGGCATTGAGCCGTGTCCGAGTTATCTTGGAAGCTCATTCCCACCGTAAATACGTCCAGGTAGTCTTTTGGGTCGGACTTCCCGTCGAAGAGGGCCACTTTGGGCGGTTTGTTCCGAGACGAGATCCGCACACTCAGTAACTGCTCCGTGAAGGGCCTCGTGAGAGAATCTGCAAAATATTTTGCCGATCCTCCGGGCGAACGGATGGTGAGCCGCATTTCCTCGATCTTCTTCTCGAGAATCTCGATTTGCTGCCGGTACCTCGAGGATTCTCCATAATCGGAGTGCCTACTATCTCTGCTTAGGCTTGCGCGATGGATCGGCTTTAGCTCCGCTCTATCACGTTTCTCAAATCCTCAGAATGAACCCTTCATGGCACGTCCCGACGTGCGCCATGTGTGCAACCTCGATGAGCTTGGTGACGTCGGTCTTCCCTGAAATTAGGCGACCTGACCGACGTCGTCTCGGAAGACGTGAGAGCACGGTGAGCATTGAAGTGATAATTTGGTTGGTCCGAAGACCTTAGTGTTGGACTGTCCGGCACTCAACGAGTTATGGAGTCATTCCTCGTAGGGGGGTTACGACTGCCGAAATCGGCACGCCGGTGTTCCGTGAAGTCGAGATTGGCACGAGCGAAGCTGAGGAACTGAGCGAGCCCTTCTGCCGCCCCACGTACGCCGCCGTTCTGGGGAGCAGGGGATGCGGTTTGGCGGGCATGGCTTGCAGTTTGGACACAAGCGAGCGCGTCCACCATTGCCGTCAGTCGGTCAATCCACGCAGATGGGGCTTTGACGATGTTGGGAGGAGTAGAACTGTCCCCGTCTCCGTTGCGGAGAACGAGGTGGCTTGTGTTAGGATCTTCATTGCGATGATCGCTGGCTATCGAATCAAAAATGGAAGATCAACTTTTTTTGAGTGGAAAATGAACGTTCTTACGGACTGCGCCAACTGATTGAGGTCGGAATCTCCCTCAAATATTATCCTCCGTCGATCTTGTGGTCAGCGGGGTTGAATGGTTGAGATTTGTGGTGGAGGTTGGGTGTGGATCTCAATGGGATGTTGTCGCCGAGCTACCTGCAAAGGAAGTCTCGGGATGGGAAACCACCGTAGGACCCTCCGATAATCTAGTAAGTACCGAGGAGTAATTGGACAGAGTTGCGGCGTATTGGAATCCAATTGAGTTACCTGAGTCGTCTAGAAGAGGGGATTATATAGTGGTCGTATGGAGCGAGCCGATGCTAGATTTTCGCCGTCCGTTTCGCTCCTGCGTAACGTTCACATTGATGGCGGGATACACTCATTAATGGCGAGATACGCTTAGCATGGGGTGCGGGATGCGGAGCGGCGGAGATCTCGTCGTGGCGAGATACACGAGGCCGTTACGGAGGCGTTCGTGCTCCGCTTTCCCGGCCAAACAGAGACGCTGAGATATATCAACCATAGGACACCTCGGAAACGAGTAAGGCAGCCGGGGAACCTCAGCTAGAGGATAGCTTGGAGACGAGACAGGGAGCTGAGGCGGCTCAACTTTATGATTGCTCGAAGGTGAGCAATGGGCTAATGGTTAGGCGAGGGAGGAATACGCCAGGTGGAGGCCTCGAGAGGTCGTAGTCTGTTCCTCGAACTGAGCCTCAGAGATCACGAGGCCCTAAGAAACGTTCCATTTGCATCATACTTATTCCAGTTCTGTAGCCTCCGGAATCTAGTGGGCTAATGTGGATGACACGTCATCTGCTACGTGAAATAACAAGCAACCATAGATGCAATTTTGTAATGCTTAAGACAATAAAAAGCATTCATTGAGGATTTGAGATCTTAAAGCTTTAGCCTTCAGGTACCTTTCTTCACCAATGGCCACAATTACTCCATGAAAGCAGAAGCTAAAGTGCTTGTAGGGCTCATGTGCTGGGCCCCATATGAACAGGATTGCTTGCAAGTCCATGCAAAGAAGCAAGACTTGCTGATTGATTGAGGGCATATCTGCCACTTTCAACATTACCTGCTTTATTTATGCCTGTACTTAAGAATAATATGCGAAGAGCAGAAGAAGTGAGAATGGTTACCTAGAATGTAAAAAGGTGAAATATATAGTGGAGACTGTAAGAAATTAAAAACATTCTCAATATTGATCTAGGCCCGGGTAATATTGTCGTCGAAGACTTACCCATAAAAGCTAAGGCTGCATCTTGCTGTCTAAAAAGAGTTTAAAATTATGACCAACTGCAACCCTGTCAATATCTTGATGAATTACAAACTATGATAATAAAAAAAGGGACCTGCCATAATCATAAATGAACAGTAAACATTCTCCAAATTCTTCTGCACCGGAAAAAAAATAAAAATTTAGAGGATCACCAGATTTTCTATCCCTCTTTCTTCTCGTTGCATTTCTTGCTTGCAACCTCTTTGCCACAATTCTCATTCCCTATGAACTCTTTTCATCCGCTTGGGTTATTTCTGAGTGTCTTTCAAAGTTTTGCAGGATGCTATCAAGAAAGAGTACTGAATAAAACTCACAGAAAATCTGAATTATTCTCTCTCCCTCTCTTATTATGTGTAACTGCACCATAGCCCTTTCATTTAATAAATAAAATTCCTCAATCTTGCCGTGACAAGCTAAACCTCTAGGTTTGTAAGCGGCTCTGACAAGCTATTGTAGACAAATTTGTAAAAAAAATAGGATATATGTTCATAGAAATATTGTTGGGTTTTAATGAAGAAACTGATTAAATTTCCTGCGGGTTTCTTTTACAGATACCTTGTAAGAGTATTTAGGCCTTATAATACTTGATCAATCTAATAAGTTTTTTTTAATAACCGAACCATGGCCATAACGCGGCGAGGGCTACATGGTAGTGTTTCGCTTTTGATCTCTGTAAAAATTATAGTTCCTTTTTTTAATTATGTTTTTTAATGACTAGTCATTATGTAATGGCTAGCCATGATAACCCATTAACAACGTGTTTACTAGTTTGCTACAGCAAGATCCAAAGGGATTTTATTAAATAAGGGTTACTGGTTTCACTTCTTAGTCAAATCTATATATAGGAGAAGGGTGAAGGGAGGAAAAAATTACATAGGATGAGAAATCTCATTCTTCATTCTACATAATAAGCTCCATTTTCCTCTCAAATTTTCTCTCCATTTAGCTAGGAAAACTTTGTATGCTTGGCCTCTCCTTACGGTGATTAGCATACCGAATCGTATCAATAGATAGGATGTAGTACCTCTAAATGGAAGCTCGGCCTTAGCTGGCCGCTGAATGGTGATTGCTCCTCTAGGCCAATGATATTAGATACTCTCCTAAGGCCGGTAACAACCACTACTTTATTTTTGTAACCAATAGTTTATCTTTGTACAACTATTTATCGTTATTGTTGTGGCTACAAATATGAAGCTACATATACTTACATACATACATACATGTTACTAACGCATAGGAATGCCATACGTGCACCATGCACTACAGGGAAATCCTGTGATGCCCCTTCATATTCCGTTTCTCACACACCCAGACGGAACGAGAAAACTTTTGACCAACCTAATTCTGCCAATGAGTGCCTTATATAAAAATATAAATTTGAGATTTGAAATCTTCCATGAACAATAACTCTCTGTCACGATCAGTATAGATCTTGATGATGCTCCTAAGTGGTGTCCCCTCAGATTATGACACATGGCAGATGATGTGTCCCGAAGGCTACAGGGTGGAATAGATGAGTCGCATGATGAGGATTCCTCGAGACGAATGTGCCCGACCTCCCAATGGACTTCCTTAAATACATTTCCACCTTCACCTAGAAAACTACCAACAGCCCATCTCCGATCTTTCTCAGTCCCCTTGCTCGCCTCCGAGCCGTCTGACGTGCCGAGCTTTCTCGGCCTCCCAGCTCGTCTCCGAGCCGTCCGACATGCCGAGCTTCCTCGGCCTCCCAGCTCGCCTCCATGCCTTCTGACAGGCCGAGCTTCTTCGGCTCTCTCGATCAACTAGGAATGCGAAGCTCATACGTCTATGCAACGGCTTCGTGTATCTCGCCGAAGCGAGATATCCGCCGCCCCATGTCCCATGCTAGCGCATCCTTCCATTAATGAGCGTATTCCGTCATTAATGGAGGGATCCCGTCATTCACGCAGACGTAATGTCTGGGGCATAACCGAAGGCGAACATCTCGCACCTGCTCGCTCCATTCGACCAATATAAAAACCCCTATCTTAGACGACTCAGGTAAGGAAACTTGACTCCAATAAGCCACTACTCTGCTCAAATTTCCCGGCTAACTTGATCGTCGAAAGGTCCTACGGTGGTCACCCATCCCGGGACTTTCTTTTGCAGATTGCTCGGCTTCCACATCAAAATCAACCCATTGAGATCCACGCACTCAAGGAGACAACCTTCAAACCAAATTTCAACCGTCCAAGACGCTCGCTACTAGATCGACGGAGGACAGCATCTGATGGAGATCTCAACCTCCATCAATTGGCGCCGTCTGTGGGAATCCGAAAATTGATTTTCTTCCACAAAAAAAGTTGATCTTCCGCCCTCGACCCAATGGCGAGCGACGACCGCAACGATCCAAATACGAGCCGCCACAACAGAGGCGGAGGCTGTTAGTTATATGTATGCCCTAGAGGCCATTACTGTACATAGGATGTATATTGTAGTGGATGCTGGGACATATATAGGTAGGACTTTCTTGCTCGACATGATAGTACGCTATCTGGTTGCTCTTTATCTTAACATGTATACTTTTTGTCTCTCTGTTATATGTTGATAAAGCCCTTAGGATGCGTGCTCGACTTTCAGGACTATGATGTAGATCATACTAGTGGGGCCTGAGTAGTCCATGAGTACATCTTTCAATGTTCCTAGTCGTGGGAATATCGAGACGGGGTATCGATATTCCAGAGTAGACTAGCATATATCTTCTCGACCCATGTGATGGGCGATGGATGATCCCATATCCATTGGTGTTTGACATCAGAGATGATATGCGGGTGCTCAGTGGTGACTGGGTACGCTGAACGGACTCGCCGAGAACTCCCAGATGGTATTATATCTCACGTCAGATGGCAGTTCTTTGGTGACACTGGTACAGCTTAGTCTGTTGACCCGAGATCGTCATAGAGTCTTGTGTGTCTCCCACTGTGCTTTGATTTCCACCCTACCACGGCTCTACCGAGTCATGAAAACATATGGTTTTTGGGTACAGTCCCGATTCACATGGAGGCAATGAGCAATAGGAGGGGATTCGTCTCTTCCGGTATTGGGGAATGATGTTGCGCCATGCTCGACTGGCCATAACTGGAAATCCCTGGCCAGGGTTGCACTGATTTACTGGTAAATGTTATCAGTAGTTTCATGCTTGTTATGGACCTTACATCGGTATGACTTATCAAGCTACTGGGGTCTGACGTTTACCACCCCTAGACGAGATATGCGACATATCAGACGAACAGACCGGACTGTACGGTAAGTGTTACTGGTTGGATTCACAGGAGTGTGAGCGGGCTTGCTCGTTGATCTTCTGATCGTTCAATACCCGGGTGGTCGTTACGTTTAGCAGACCGCTTGCGGCTTGTGGGTTTTTGATATGATCATCACTTACTGCCGGCATATTGACGAGTCTTTAGAGTCCTACACAGAGGTTTCCTGGCTTAAGCGAAACGAAATAGGAGAGCATATGAGATATGTGAGGGACCGAGAATAATACCAGTATGTGATACTGAATTCTATTCTCGCGATTTGTATCATCGGACGGTTATATAATATATAGCCGTGTTACCGAATCTAATGTTGATTCGATATATTGATACACTTGATATTAGTCGGTTATATGCAGTATGACCGGATCATTAAATCAAGTGTTGATTTAATGATTTAATGTATAATTATATATTTGATATATTATTTTACATTAACTAGTATTGGTTCACTTAAGATTATTTTTTCTCACTGGATTGTGCACATTGTATATATGATATATGTTTGTGCACTAGTTTGTATCATGTTTGATGATACATGCAAACTTGGGTGTGTGTATACTTTAAACCATGTTTAGCTTAATGGTTAGGGTTTTAACTTATTTATTTATTTATTTTGGTTAAAAAAAACTAAATGGTGGCTTTTCTTTCTTTGCTAGAAGTTTCATGATACTTCAAGCAACTTTGACAAAGTCTTAACCATTTTGTTTTTATCCTTTGACCTAACCATTTATCTAAACTATGGTTTGCTCTCTACATGTGTTAACTTCACCTATGGTTGCATTATGATAAGTATTCACTTGATTTATTATTTTAAAGGATAATTCATTTTCCTTCTTCTTCTTCATCTTCTTCAAGTGAAGAAAACCTTTCTTGAAAATTTTCAAGTGATGAAATCAAGTGAGAAATCCAAATCCAAAGTGAACCCACTTCCTATTTTTTCATCCTCTACCACTTGCCATGTTGTATAGGGTGTTATCTTCACAAGTTTCATGACCTAGTGAAGATGGAGCTTGAGTTTGAGTCGCCTCGACGTAGATCATCTTCGGCATCGAAGTCAACGACCTAGCCCGATCATTTCTCCGATGAAACCAACGCTAGAGTCCGGGATCCCGATGATCGCAGCGGAGGGACGTCATCACGGAGCTAACGAAGTGGATGACCGGATCTACAAAGGTTGTAATCCCTTTCACTTATTAGTAAAGTTGTTTGCTAGCTTATAGTTTCGCCTATCCTCTAGTTAACGATCTTGCATAGGGTTCTTCGGCACATAATTTTTGAATTGGGCATGTTTGATGCCTTGTTGAACCATTTTGAATTGGGCATGTTTGATGCCTTGTTGAACTACTTGAGTGTGCCCAGGAACCTTACAGTGGTATCAGAGCCTAGCTAGAGCTTTAGACGAAGTGTAGACAAAATTAGAGATCCGATCAAACCCCGAAACCCCGATCAAAACCCTTCTCTGTACATTTTTTCAAACTGTGGATTTTTGTGAATTAAAAATGCTCAGAAAATTAAGCAGGAAAATCTAAGAATTACTGTGAAGTACGGACCTCTAACTCAAAAATTTGACCGCGGAACCGCGGCAAAACCAAGGGTTTGGCGGCGGTTCCGCGGCTAAAATTGTGAATTAGTCCCTCAAACTTCACATATTTATTCTTAGGTCCTTTCTTGTCATTTTTTTCTGGGAATTTTTTGATTCCATTCAAGTGTTGAGTTTTCTAGGGTTTTATTGGGGACTCGTTAATTCGATCGGATAATTTAACTTCGTTTATGTTTTTCCGGATATTTTAGAAACTGTTAAAAAGTTCGACCGGATATAAATGCCCACTTTTTCCCCTATCAGGAAATTTCCAAGTGTTGGATTTTTCCGTAGTTTAAGAACGTTCTAAGTAGTGCAAGTAACGCGATGGACCCTCTAGAAGACAACAAATCTTAACTCGATTATGTGACCGTCTTGAACTGCCTTTTGAACCTTAGGGTTTGGGAGAGTACGGCATGCCACATGTGATGTGTTGGCTTGACCCTTCTCCGGCTGGACCGTTGGTACTGTGGCATGAAGTGGATGTTTTTAAACTTATTTCATATGTTGAGCTTTTCGGGAAAACTTGGGTGTTAAATTGTTCGATCGGAAAGTTTAACATTGTCTATTTATCTGGAATGTGATACAATATTTGGAATCCACAAGTAGTTATGAGATAACTAATTTAAATCTTATAAATCTAGCAGTTTAGTCTTACTTGATCGGTTGCCACGGAATTTTGATGTGATCGAAAGTCCGTCGCAATCACGTTGCGTACGCGGATACTCGCCGGGTAAACTTAATAGATAGCCACGCCCCATAGCCCTGACCAAGTGACTGTAGGAGAACCCCGTCGCCGAAAGCATCCGTTCGGGTGCTCGCGGCAGCGGTGTTCCGCCTTAGTGCACTTCGTCGACGGTATCGGGGGTGCGGTCGTCTACTAAAGTTTGCGACGAGCATTCGTTCAGGATGTCGGGAATCTTGTTGAATTGCCCGACTTGATATTGAAAAGAGTTTTCGATAATTAGACTAAAATGCGGGGTTTATAATTGTTAGGCATGTGATATCTAAGGAGGTTGCGGATTCCAACTGTTGTAGTTTTACACTTTCTTTTCTGCGACCGTAAGTGTAATATGTGATATAGCCGGTTTCGTTGCTATACATCAACGACAATTGGGATACGCATATTTACTTACGTTGATGACATGTGATGTTATGTGTTGCTGGATGTGTTATATTGGATTGTCGTGTTTGAATAGCTGGGTTTTTTTTTATGTGAGATGAGTGTTTTTTCATTTTCATTCATGTAAAATTCATTGTATGTAATATTCTTTTATTGGGGCACTTCCGGGTTGAGGTTGATGTCACCATTGTATATTATTTACTTTTCCGCATTAGGATAGACCCAAGGAGAGGAACACAAGTAACCGGGTTCTGGGGTCCAGTGGGAGACCATCTCGAGGAGTCGAGTCCGGGTATCCTAACTCCAGAACTGGTAGGGTTGCTTGCCGCTCTCGTAGGGGTCTAGGGGTATGGGATTGGCTATTCATCACGACCGTGGAATCCGTGTTTTATATAGGCTCAAAATAAAACACGGACGTCCTAGTATATCCAATATTTCATATGATATTTTCTGCTGCGTTATCTGTGATGTGATCATGTGATTTGTTCAGATTGATGCTGTATATAGTATATATGATATATTATATAGACGTTGCTTATGTTTTACACCCGTGCTAGCCCTGCTCCGCTCTGCCGTTAGTTACCTAACCTAACGGTGCAGACGGGACATCGAGGCGAATGCGGATGGCATAAGCATACGTTGTATTTATCTGTGATGTTTAGATGGAATTAAATGATGGGATATTCATTAATGAGATTAATGAAAGAAAATAAACCTAAAAGATGTTGTGGAATCGAATTTCAAAAATTTAGGTAGCTCTAGTTGTTGCTTTGCATAGCGGTGTTCCTTGTAGAACATCCAGCACCTTATTCGATGAGGAAAGAGCCGACGATCCCTTCACCGGGAGTGACCTCTTTAGCAATAATTAGCAGATGCTACAACTTTCGGTTTGTCTTTAGATTGCTTCTATAGTTTTTGCTTTGCACAGCGGTATATATGATATATCATGCACCTTATTCGATGAGGAAAGTGTAAGTCCACGTTGCGACCCCCGGTTCTTACGGGGAGGCGGAAACGGTATAAAAATCAAATTTTTAGCGCATGGGGCAACATGGACTAACAAAGTCGGGATCTTTTCTAAACTAAACTAGCAAACATGCAAAGGAGAGTTAACTACTCGGCAAAGTGGTTATACCTAACTTGAACTCCTTCTTCTTGAAACCTAGTAGAGGTTGATGGTTCACTTCTTATCGCCTTCTTCCGTCGAAGATGGATCCACCTGAGCGCTCAACCTTCGGGCTCTTTCTCGAACTTGGAGAGAACTAGAATCTTCGGCTTGCCAAACCTTTGATCCTAGAGTGAGTAGAGAGTGTCTAAAGGGTGCTTTTCTTTTAAGGAGAGGGATTCTCAACACATGAGAAGGGTTCTCCTTTTGCTAGAGGAAGAAGAAGATGAAGTGAGGAGAGAGAAGCTAAATGATAGAATGAGCTATCTTTTTCTTTCTTGCAACCATATGACAAAAGAAAAAGAATTATCAAATTAATAATAATAATGAAAATGGAATAGTTGATGGAAGGTTTAGGAATGACCATTATCATTTCAAACATTAAATGAATTTGCTAGAATCAAAGAGCATCTTTCTTTTGTATTGATGATGGTCAAAACTTCAACCATAGTCAACAAGTCAACCATGGTCAACAAGTCAACAAAAAAACCAACCATGACACAATTTCATTTTATTAATATTATTAATTGATATAACATAAATCCATTAGGGTTTGGAAAAAGACGACTGTCAACTGTGCATACGCACCCGTTCCGAAACCCTAATGAAAGTCCTCTTCCTCCTTCTCAAATAACTGTGCATACACACCTGCATTCTTGTTCCGAGGAACATGAATACTGAGAGATAAAAGCAACCCCAAAACATATACCAGTATCTGACTCAAACCAGAGCCAGCCAGTAATATCCGTCCGGACTCCAAACGTGCACAAGTGCGCGGATGAGAACGAACCCTGTCGCAAAACCATGCGACCTCTACTCTGTTTTGCCCAGAGGCGAGTACCCTCTGTGTGGGACTCTAAAGACTCGACACTACGCTGGCAGTGGGTTTAACCACAGACCGCAAGCGGCACTAGCTGTGCGTAACGGTCCCCAGGTAGATGCCGACAAGAAGGCTGACGAGGTGAACCCCATCTAAACTCCTACTGAGTCTGAATGTGACAGTCTCCGTACAGTCCGGTCTGTTCGTCTAATACATCGCATGTCGGGCCTAGGGGGCGGTAAAACGTCAGTCCCTTAATAGCGGTACAAGTCGTGTCGGAGTGAAGCCCAAAACACACTGAGATAACACTGGAAGCCTACCAGTATATCTCGCTTGCCCTGGCCAGGGACTACTCGTGTAATGGCTTTCCTAGACACAGCGCGATGTTAACCCCCAATACCGGGAGAGATGAATCCTGTCTAACCGTCACTGCCTCCAAGTGCTTCGGGACTGTACCCAACTACTACCCGTTTGCACGACTCCTTTGAGCCGTGGTAGGGTAGTAATCAAAGTACAGTGGGAACACACTCGAGGCGAAGTGCCAGTGTCAAGTTGTAACGTTTTAGAAATCGTTTTGTGTTTGTTTCTGTTTTTGGGTGAAATTCATCGGTATTTTCAGTTTTATACCGATTGTGAACAAACGGCCATATCGACTTGTCAGCACCTAGTTTTGATAAAATAAAGCTAGTGCGCACACTTTGGGAGTATATGTGACGTTTTGGTCCAATTTGAATTTTTCCCATTTTTAATGTTATTTTAATCCGGTTTGCACTTTTCTGGAAATCCTTCCTTTCAACTTTTCTTAAAAATTTTCTTAAGTAATCTAAAACCACATAGGAAGTGAGTGTGTGGCCTAGGATTAAAGGGAAAAAGAAAAGAAAAGAATAGAAAGGATAAGAAGAGAAGGTGCATGCATGTGTTGACCTTGGTGTTTGAATGCATTAATTTGCATTTATGTGTGGAAACTTCATGGAAATTCCCTTCTCTCTCTCTCCCTCTCACCTTGGCCGAGCTCCCTCTCTTCCACTTCTGCACTTAGCTATTTTCCTTCTCTCTTTTATCATAAATCCATCACAAATCCAAATTTCTTCACAAAAATCATATCTTGTGCATGTTTTCTCATTTTCTTGCCTTGGAGCATGCTAAGCTTGGTTCTTGGTGTTCTTTTGTGTAGGTAAAATTCCTTTACTGTTATTTAAGTGCTTTTAGTGTAGCTTAGCTAATTAAATTCTGTTTAGATTGTTAAATTAGGGTTTGATGCAAAATATCGTATTTTAGTGTCGGTTTGTGGTTTCTAGGATCTGCTTTGACCCGGGTAGTTTACTGAGAAATTTAACATTGTAGTAGTGATGTACTAGAGAACCTGGAGCACCACCAGAGAGACGGACCCCATCCCACCGGCCAGGGCCGGCGACGGCTGAAGGAGGGGCCGGCGACGCCGGCCATCTTGAGGAGTTAGGGTTTGGGTTTTGTTCCATAGGTGTCTGCTAGGGTTTGGGTTTCTCTGGTCTTATTTAAATTGTTTAGTTTTCACAGTAGGAAAATCTGGGATCAATTGTGCAGTTTCTAGTGTTTCGTGTTCGTGCGATACGTGTTACGACACGCGTCGTGCCGTTTTCGTGGTTTCGCTCTTAAGTTGTTTTCGTCGTGTCGCTACTCTCGTTAGCCACGATACGAACACTTAAGAGGTGGTTGTGTGTTGTTATGTCGGTTAGATGTAACTAGTTTGTATTTCGTAGCTATTATTGATATATATATTGCTTGTTGTTTATATGTTGCAGGTTCGCAGACGAGGACTACGGACACTGCCACAGGAGGATTCAGGTGGTAGATTTCATCTAGCTTGGAGTGTGGGTGAGTAGATTTAACATCTACAGGGGAATCGCCCGCATGGCGTTATGCGTCTGGGCTAGAAATCTTTACCTTGTCGCATATTCTATATCATGTTTAGAATTGCACATATACCTTACTGCTTAGTGATAGTTGTGTTTGGAGTAGTATCCTTAGGACACTGCACTATTATTGACGGCTCAGATTGCGAGAGCACTGATTGTATGCCACACACACCGTCAATAATTGCCATGTCATACACAATCCATATCTTAGAAATGATATTGTATGGTTAGGGACATTGTGACTTTGATACATATTTCTTATCGGTTATCACTTAGACATTGACGTGCTAGTTCCTGTTTACTTATAGGGTTTTGTACCATTAGTGTTAGGTACATATACACCTAGGGACATAGCTACAGGTGTACTTTTATTTCACACTTTCCTTATACCTGATAGGTATATCACACCATCCTATTGGCAGGTGTACTTGCATTTCATGCTTTCCTTATACCTGATAGGTATATCACATCATCTTGTAGGTAGATACCTATATTTCTGCTATACCATTCATTTGTTCATTTATATCTGGTGAATGCTATGCTGTTCTTTTATACGCTTTCATTACAGTTATCATATTGCGTATACTTTATTCATGGATTATCGCATTGTTATATGGATTTTTCATGATGTTTTCTGGATTTGGGAACCGTGGTAGTTCATGAAATTATGCATACATTGAAAGACCCGGTTTCCTTGAGATGATATTATAGCATCCACCATGAGATTTATCGGTGCTGATATATATCCTATGCGAGGAGGCGTCGTGAGCCGCATGAGGATACATGGTGGGGCCCGGAGGTACCCCGAAGCAAGAATGTTGTCGGAGTGAGTCGACGTCGCAGTGAGGCGATGAGGCCTAGGGGAGCCATACTTTCCGGTGACATTACCAGAGACTCGGCGGATATCATGGGGATACCGTTGGGAGTCCTGTACGTATGGATACGTGGAAAGACGGGAGGGTCAGAGATGGACACTCGTGCTTTCCGGATAGCGTGTGATACGTACTGATCAGTATTTCTGTGTCGATGCTTGACACACTGGTTTCATGATATTTCTAAATACTCTTTGTATATATAACAGGGGATTGAGCCGCTGTTATATATGCCCTTACACCAATATTAGTGGAATGGGACGCTAATATATGTGTATTGCCCTCATCATATTATTATGACATTATATTTAGGATGTTAGAACTGTGTTGGAGATTGGATTCAGGAGATAAGAGATTCATTGGGATTGGATTTGATATTGTACAGACGAGATATGTGGGATCCACTAGCTGTTGTACATGAGATATATGTGAGATATACCTGATATTGTACAGACGAGATATGTGGGATCCACTAGCTGTTGTACATGAGATATATGTGAGATATACCTGATATTGTACAGACGAGATATGTGGAATCCACTAGCTGTTGTACATGAGACATATGTGAGATATACTGAGATTGTACATACGAGCGATGTGAGATCTACTTGCTGTGTACATACGAGAGATGTGAGATTCACTTGATGTTGTACATTTGATATATGAGAGATATACTGATATTGTACATATTAGATATGTGAGATCTACTTGATGTGTATATTCGACACTTATGTGAGATACATTTGATAGAGCGGATTTGAGGAGATGTGACATTTAGGTGATATGAGAGCCAGTTTGAGGATTGATTGAGGGATTGTGAATTTGATTGTCTTGCTGGATTGTGATCCTACCACGATGTCAGGATTCCGTGGAAATGACATATTTCACTCCATACCTCATCTTTATATACTTGTGCACTATTCCATGTATTAGGAGTACCTGTGAGAGTACCTTCATGAGAGTTGCACATTTACTTTCTCATATCCCCAGTGCATGATTATTGCATACTGTTGTCATATCATTATTGCTGGATATATTGGTAGTACTTGCTAGTGTACTTTCCATTATTTCGTACTCATGACTATTATTACTGAAATGTCTTATATTAGATTCATGCTGTACGTCCATTCTTGCGATTACCTGCATATGTTATTTACTATTCACGAGTTGGCAACTCACCCCCGTTGTGCCACAGGTATTGCAGGTGTTTCCCCAAAGTAGTCAAGGCAAGCTATTCAGCTTTTCAGCTACACACTCATCTATCATCTTTTGGGTTGCGGATACCACTTCGCCTGTTAGTGTGCAGTTTTGCCCAGGTGGGTTTGTGGTATTCAGAGAGTATATTGTATATTCGTTGTATATTGTACTCTCCATTTATTACCAGTATGTTGTGACTTAGAGACTTGGTGAGGACGATTTGTATATTATTGTGGATTTGTGGATTTTATACAGTTCCTTTCTTTTGTCTCTTATTTCTTCGCTACGGCGTCGTATATATGTTGTGGTGTTGTTTTCCGCCGTTGGGCGTGGATTTTGCTCCCGTTTGGGATTCTTTACTTTATATCTATGTTGTACCCTTTTTAGGGGCTTGTTTTACAAAGGCGGTGCTGCCAAAATTTTAAGGAAAAATATGGACTCTTTTAAAGAATTTGGGTTGTGATTTCAAATGTTTCCAAAACTTTTCATTATCTTTTCCGTATTTTTATGGTTTAGATTTCTGGGTTTTGGCTTTCTTTTACTGCGTTACGTCTGGAGGCGTTGCGTAGTATTAGGGCCATCACGTACCTTTTTGGGTCGTGACAAAGTTGGTATCAGAGCGTGGGTTTTACCTTTCGGAGTGTAGGATGACCTGGTATGATGGAGTAGGTAACCTAAGCGGAGTAACGTAGTGTGTGTATGTCTGCAGCATACTCACGATGCAGTATTTCGCCTAAAGTGCCTAAGTACAATTTGCTTGAGATTCCTTCCTTGAAGATTCATATCCTTGAGATTCGATTTCCTTGTTCTTATCGAATCCTATCTCTATTTATAGCCTTGCCATCGATGACTACGGGGACTCAGAGTGATGCAGCGAGAGCCGAGGTCAGGGTTAGCTCGGGTGGGACGAGCACTGACCAGGACGGCACTTTTGTTGCACAGGTGCAGACGGATCAGTCTTCGACAGATCAGCTCGCTAGACTTGTGACAGAGATGCAGGACTTGCGCCAGACGATGAGATCATTGGTTGATGCCATTAGAGCGCAGCGACAGGAGGTTGACACCCCAATTACTCAGTTGTTTCTTGGGATCAGCATGCAGCAGTCTGTCACTTACGTAGCACCAGTGGATGTATCCCCAGTTGACGAGACACGTATTCCAGAGACTTTACGAGTTCCAGGACAGTGGAGGACCCGTGCAGGTGTGCCAGTCCAGGGACAGAGGTTCAGTCGTCGTGATAGGTTTCGTGCACGGCATACGAGTACAAGAGGTGTGAGGCGAGGACAGTCGTCTAGCTCTTATCCCCAGGATGGTCAGCAGTTTTCTTCCGGATGTTATCGATGCGGGAGTTTGGATCATCGGGTGCGAGTTTGTACTGAGCCACGTTGTCGCGAGACAACTTTACCGCAGAGTGGAGGATTTCAGCCAGTTGTGGGTAGGAGGCAGACACGAGGGTTTGTTTCTACTCAAACGGACGCCCGGACGTCCAGTGCAGAATTGTCAGGTATCCTTGTTCCTGTTCTTTGATGTACTTGTTGGTTTTTCGCACTTTGTGCCGTGGTTGGGACGAGGATCGTGTTAGATGGATCAGCTGTTTTGTTGTGTTAACTTCTGTCAGCGATTCTTTTGTTGCGCGACACGTATTTCAGTCGTATGCCAATTGGTGAGGAGATTTTTTGCCGTCATTGGATCCTTCTAGAGATGTTGGACTTGACGTTCTCCTGGGCATGGATTGGTTAGTTACGTGTTAGGCGTCTGTGGACTACCGTGTGAAAACAGTCAGGATTTGTTTTCCCGGCGAGTCAGTTCTTGTTGTGCAGGTGGATAGTTGTGCCGCCTCTCACAGCTTGAATTCAGCCTTTTCCGCTAGTCAGCTTTGGAGGAGATGTCGTGGATTCTTGGCGTTCATTCGAGATACCGGAGCCACCATTGGGATTGTTGGGCCGGGTAGTTATCGTGCAAGAGTTCTTTGACGATATTCCAGGAAAGCTAGCGAAATTCAGGGAGCTTAAGGATCTGCTGCAGAGTTGTTTGTTGGGAGGTTTGTGTGTGCGAGTGTTTCGCTTTTGGGAGCTCCTAATTCTGTTCGTTCTGGAGAAAGACGACAGATTGCGGTTGTGGATTGATGGATCGTCAATTGAACCGGCTTACGGTGCGGTTAGGTATTACTTACCTCGTTTCGACGATTTCTTCGATCAGCTCCAGAGTGCGAGACTTTTTCTAAGTTTGTTTGGGATCAGGTCATCATTGTTGTGGGTTCGGAGTGGTGGCATTCCGAATTTTTCTTTTGTGCGTGCTACGGGCAGTTTGTGTTTTGGTGGTGTCGTTGGACTCGCCAATGCCCTAGCAGCATTTGGGGATATGATGTACCAGATTTCTTCAGGCCGTTCCTCGACCAGTTGCTGTTGTGTTTTGATGACATTCTGGTCTATTCTTTGTGTCTTGAGGAACAGGAGCAACACTTGAGAAGTTGTTTTGCAGACATTGGTAGAGCCCAGCTGTTTGCTAGATTCTCGGAGTGTTCCTTCAGGCTTGTTTGTGTTGACTCCTAGGTCTTGTAGTTACGGGAGACGGTTTTGTATGGTTCCGAGGGAGATCGTGACCGTACAGCTTAGGCCCAGACTTGTGTTCGGACAGAGGTCCTTTGATTTTGGGTTTAGCAGGTTTTTACCGCCGTTTCGTGCAGGATTACTAGAGTATGGTTGCACCGTTGACTGTAAAGACCAAGTACGGAGGGTTCTTTTCTTTGAACTGAGGCATGGGTTCGGAGTTTTCAGCAGTTGGAGATTCAGTTAGCAACTGCATCAGTTCTTGCTTTTGATTCGGAGACCTTGATTTGTGACAAGGTTGTGCTAAGTTAGGAATGCGTTTGTGTACCTGATGTTATCGGGTAGAGACGTGAAATCCTAGAGCAAGCACATCAGTCAACTCTCTATGTTCATTCAGGTTCCGCCAACATTGACGTGACTTGTGGGATAGTTACGGGTGGACAGGAGTGTAAAGAGAAATTTCAGGTTTCGTTTCAAGGTGTTTGTCGTTGTGTTGTTTGTTTGCGGCAGTTGGAATCGTCACTCGCCATTGTTAGGATACTTTTGATAGCTGTTATCAGGAGACATTTCAATTGGCAACCTTTAGGTTTAGTCAGGTAGTGTCGATCACCAGTCTGTTTTTCTGACTCTGCGTAGTAGGATTTTGGACCTCAGCTAGTCTAGAGACTTCGGAGATGTTCCAGTTGGTTCAGGTCAGGATGATAGTAGCCCAGTGCACACAGAGGTCTTATGCCGACCATGTAGGTCGCAGACTTGAGTTCGCAGTGGGAGATCATGTATTCCTACGGACTTTGCCGATGTATGACATGTTGAGTTTTGGGAAGCTTATCCCAGAATTTAGGTCCTTTTGAGATCCTTTATGTGAGTTAGTTTTTCGTTGCCTTTAGTTTGGCACTTCCGCCCAGATTATAGATTATTCACCCCGTTTTCATGGTGTTGATTTTTGCAAATACCTTCATGACTTTTTCACATGATTCAGCACAGACCTTTAGTTTGGACTCGATCTTTTAGTTCACCGGCAGCCATGTGTGTAAATGGTTCGGCAGGTGAAGAAACTTCGGTCAAGGATCTTGCCATCTGTGAAGAGTTTTCTTGGACGTAGCTTTATAGTGAGGGGATCACTTGGGAAGCTGCGAGCGAGATTGGGAGTTTTTGTACTCTTCTCTTGGAAGGTATGCTTGGTGAAAATTTTAAATTCAGGGACGAATTTTTATAAGGGGGGGAGATTGTAACGTTTTAGAAATCGTTTTGTGTTTGTTTCTGTTTTTGGGTGAAATTCATCGGTATTTTCAGTTTTATACCGATTGTGATCAAACGGCCATATCGACTTGTCAGCACCTAGTTTTGATAAAATAAAGCTAGTGCGCACACTTTGGGAGTATATGTGACGTTTTGGTCCAATTTGAATTTTTCCCATTTTTAATGTTATTTTAATCCGGTTTGCACTTTTCTGGAAATCCTTCCTTTCAACTTTTCTTAAAAATTTTCTTAAGTAATCTAAAACCACATAGGAAGTGAGTGTGTGGCCTAGGATTAAAGGGAAAAAGAAAAGAAAAGAATAGAAAGGATAAGAAGAGAAGGTGCATGCATGTGTTGACCTTGGTGTTTGAATGCATTAATTTGCATTTATGTGTGGAAACTTCATGGAAATTCCTTTCTCTCTCTCTCCCTCTCACCTTGGCCGAGCTCCCTCTCTCCCACTTCTGCACTTAGCTATTTTCCTTCTCTCTTTTATCATAAATCCATCACAAATCCAAATTTCTTCACAAAAATCATATCTTGTGCATGTTTTCTCATTTTCTTGCCTTGGAGCATGCAAAGCTTGGTTCTTGGTGTTCTTTTGTGTAGGTAAAATTCCTTTACTGTTATTTAAGTGCTTTTAGTGTAGCTTAGCTAATTAAATTCTGTTTTGATTGTTAAATTAGGGTTTGATGCAAAATATCGTATTTTAGTGTCGGTTTGTGGTTTCTAGGATCTGCTTTGACCCGGGTAGTTTACTGAGAAATTAAACATTGTAGTAGTGATGTTCTAGAGAACCTGGAGCACCACCAGAGAGACGGACCCCATCCCACCGGCCAGGGCCGGCGACGGCTGAAGGATGTTAGTGTATATGCCCTAGAGGCCATTACTGTATCATACTAGTTTGTATATTACTTAATGGAAGCTTGGGATATTCACAGTTATATATACAATCTTGCTCGAAATGGTAGTATGCTACTTGGTTTGTCTCTGCTTTAATATGTGCATGTGTTTCTTTTAGCATATTGCTGGTATACATATTAGTAGAGCCCTTAGGATCTTTGCTTGATTACCCGCGTTGTGATGGCGCTCGCACTCGTGGGAGCTGGGTAATCTATAAGCACATCCTTATACAGGTCCCTGGTCGTTGGACTATCGAGACAGGGCATCGATACTCCGGAGTAGACTAGCGTATGCGCTTCTCATCCCAGTGTGGGAGACGGTCTGTCCCACAGCCGTTAGTACGTCGTACTTGGGATAGTATGCGGGTGCTCGTTAGGTTACGAGTACACTGGACAAGACTCGTCGGGAACTGTTGGTTGGTAATATACCTATCGTCAGTTATCAGTTCCCAGGTGACATGAGTACAGCTTAGTCCGCTGACTTGACACTATCACTTCGCCTCGAGTGTGTTCCCACTGCACTTTGATTACTACCCTACCACGGCTCAGAGGAGTCGTGCAAACAGGTAGTTTTTGGGTGCAGTCCCGAAGCACTTGGAGGCAGTGACGGTTAGACAGGATTCGTCTCTCCCGGTATTGGGGGTTGACATCGCGTTGTGTCCAGGAGAGCCATTACACGAGTAGTCCCTGGCCAGGGCAAGCGAGATATACTGGTAGGCTTCCAGTGTTATCTCAGGGTGTTCTGGGCTTCACTCCGACACGACTTGTACCGCTATTAGGGGACTGACGTTCACCGCCCCCCTAGGCCCGCCATGCGATGTATCAGACGAACAGACCGGACTGTACGGAGACTGTCACATACAGGCTCAGTAGGAGTGCAGATGGGGTTCACCTCGTCAGTCTTCTTATCGACATCTACCTGGGGACCGTTACGTACAGCTAGTGCCGCTTGCGGTCTGTGGTTAAACCCACTGCCAGCGTAGTGTCGAGTGTTTAGAGTCCCACACAGAGAGCTATTCGTCTTTAGGCAAAACGAGTAGAGGTCGCATGGTTTTTGCGACAGGGTTCGTTCGCATCCGCGCACTTATGCACGTTTGCTGTCCGGACAGTTTATACTAGCGGGCTTTGGTTTAAGCCGGATCCTAGTATATGATCTGAGATTGGTTTTTCTCATTGTGTTCGTGTTCCTCGGATCACGAATGCGGGTGCGTATGCACAGTTGCTTGAGATTGAGGGAGAGGACCTTGTTTAGGGTTAATGACTATTGTCATTTTATTAACCCTATTGCTTTTGTGTGTATTATTGTTAATTAATAATTAGCTTAATTATTGTGCATGGTTGTTGTTGTTGACCTTTTGACTTCATTGACTTGTTGACCAAGTTGACAATTTGACCATGATCATTTCATTTGGAAGATGCTCTTTGATCCTTGCAATTTGCATTAATGGTGAAATGATAATGGTCACCTCTTGATTAAACCATGACAATTTTCTAGCTAATTATGGAATTAAAATATTACACACATATTAGTGAGAATGGCTCACTAATTTTTCATTCTATCATATCTTTTCTCTCTCTTGCTCATCCTCTCCCTCAAGCTCTCTCCCTCTCATGTGTTGAGAAACAAAAATCTTGAGAAAAACCTTCACTTGATCTTCTCTACTCACTTCTAGGGTTCAAGTCTTAGCATTTCTTGCACTCTAGTTACTCCTAGCTTGCAGTTGAAGCTAAAGGTCGAGGCTTTCGGGTGGATCGTTCTTTGACGGAAGGAGACAAGCAAGGTGAGGCCTTTCTACCATTCCGACGAGCAAGGAGAGAAGGAGTTCGAGCTCAAGGTATAACCTTTCTACAACTTAACTAGTTGTTAGTTTGCTTTAGCTAGTTTTCGTTTAGTAAAGATCCTCACAAGCAAGGTCCATGTTGCCTAAGTCATTAAAAATCCGATTTTTATTATGTTTTCCGCCTCCCCGTAAGCACCGGGGTGGGCAATATGGACTTACAGTGGTATCAGAGACTAACTAAACTCAAACTAGCTAGGTAGTGAAGTGTAACGAAGTTTCGAAACCGGAAAATCCGAAAACCAAACCATGCAAAACCCAAGTTTCTGTTAATTTTTCCTCTGGTCAAAATGACATTTGTTATATACCAAAAATTATCTCAGGGTTTTGTATGAAAAACCACCAAATACGAACCAGAGAGGAGATCAGAGGAGCGCGGATCCGCGGCAAGAGGAAGCTCCTGCCGCGGAAGCGCGGCCGTCTTGTCCCCTCTCTGCATCGTTTTTGGTGCAGTATATTTCTGTGTTGGTATTGGGATTTTTAGGATATGTTATATGTGCCCAGATTTTCCAGAACTAAAATTTACTTTTGGGGGCCTATAAATCCGTATTTTTCGGAACTTCACTACACTTTAACTACATCGGTTATATCTGTAATGCTTGCATGTATTGAACGTCGGCTAATCGCTATAAGACGATTAGTCGGGGTTATACATGATCTGTGATTGTTATTGGTTTGTGGATATGAATGGATTGGATTGTCGCGGGTGAATGGCCAGGGTGGATGTGAGATGAGCGTTGTTTTTCTTTCATTCATTTGTAACATGTAAATTGATGTAATAATATTCTTTGTATGGCCGCACAACCGGGTCGGGGTTGTAGCCGTCATTGTATAATTCTTTTTACTGTTTTTGCTCCTAGGATAGACCCATGGAGGGGGTGCACAAACTACCGGGTACTCGAAGTGCCGAGTGGCCTACTCACGGTGGTGAGGGAGGTTGCTTCGCTTCGGGTAGTTTGCCGCACCCGTAGGGGTCTTGGGTGGGGTATTGGCTATTCACCGCGACCGTGTAATCCGCTTTGCGTTGCAGGCTCGAACGCATTGCGGATTCCTAGTATATCCAATGTATTCATCTGTGATCTGTAATGTCTATCATTGCTGTATATTTATATATAATAACTATTTAGGCGTTGCTTATGTTTTACAGCCGCGCTAGCCCAGCCCCCGCTCTGTCGTTAGTTAAGTAACCTAACGGGTGATGACGGGGCCCCGTAGCGAATGCGAATGGCATAAGCGTACGTCATATTTTGGTTGTTTTCTGCAATGGTAGGATTAAATGATGGGACGCATTAAAAGAACTAATGCAAGAAATAAACCAAGTAAAAGTCGATTGGAACACTTTGAAAACCACTCGGTTCTTTTCAAAACCAAACTTTTAAACGCGGAGCTTGAACCACTCCTTTTAAAAGCTATCTCGTTCCATCGATTATATCAAGTTCACTACGTTCACGGTTTCGCCAAAACCATTCGTAGCCCTCCGTCATTCCACATGAATGGTCAAAAGTATTCAAGCTGTGTATTTTGGCCAAAGTCAAGGCATAGTGATTGGTAGCGTTTGGGCATTCATGTGCAGCATAGATAGATGCGTTGATTTGGGACAGTCGTGCTGCCATTTTGGCCAAAGTCAAGGGTAGGTGCGGGTGGGTCCAAATTAACCAGGAGAATGACGGGTAGAACTTGACATGTGACTTATGATATTTTGGCCAAAGTCAAGGTCATAAGAGCATGGGGAAAAAATCCACATCGGGAGTTTCATAAGTACTGAAACTTGCTAGATTTGCATACCATTTGGAGTGTGGTGATTCTGGTAGGATTCCTTCAGTTTCGTCACGCGATGATATTTGGATCTCGATCCTACTGTGAGTATATGCTACTCCTCGGGAAAACTCTCACTTAACGATCAATGCTATAAACCTAGTAGGTGCCTAGAAAGGTGTTAGCGGGGTTACGCCCACAGGGAAAAGAGGTTACTTAATTAAGGAACTTCGCGAAAGCGTTGGAAAACCTCCCTCGAAGTACCGACACTGGCCTGGCTGAACGGTTAAGCGAGTATTGTACGGTGAGAATGATCCCGGCTAATCCTTTTCTTTATGGTTTGAGAAGGGATTCGAGAAACAGTGGGAGCCATCCAGTTTAGACAAACTAAAAACCACTCTAAACTTGCAAGAGCATCATGCTAAAGTGTTTCTTTTCTCTCTCCTAATTGCAGCGACCATTCAACATGACCGGACTTAAGTTACTGTTAGATAAAAGTATATTGACAGGGCCAAACTACAAAGATTGGCTCAGGAATGTCAAGATGGCGATCACTTATGACAAGCTGGGGTATATACTTACCACCAAAGCTCCCCCTGTCCCAGGTCCCACCTCCAGCGTCGCGGATGTAGAAATCCGTAAGACATGGGAGATAGATTGCGCGAGGGCCAGATGCCTCGTACTAGCCTCGATGGACAACGAACATCAGAGGAGGCACGAGAATATGGACCTAGAGTCCATATTTCTCCATACAAAAGAACTGTATGGAGAGCAGTCTCGTATCGCTACATACGAAGTGTCGAAGAAGCTTTTTTCGGCAAGGTTGGCCGTCGGATCATCGGTAGCGGACCACGTGCTTAAGATGATCGGCTACATAGAGGAGCTCGCGGACCTTGGGACCACGTTGGAGAATGAACTCTATACCGATTTGATTCTCCAGTCCCTTCCTTCCACTTACGCCCAGTTCGTTCTTAACTTCAACATGCAAGGAAAGGAGGTTGAACTTGCCGAGCTTCTGAACATGTTGAGGACTGCTGAGGGCACCCTACAGAAGGGTAGGGAGACATCCACTTTGTTTGTAGGAGGATCTTCCTCTTCTAGGTCCAGGGCGAAAGCCAAGGGCAAGAAGAAGAAAGCCCCCGCCAAACCAAGAGGCGGTGTCGGTAAAGTGGATACGAAGGGAAAGGGTAAAGCAACAAAAGTAGCGGGGAAGATGGTGGGGAAGGAAGAATGCTTCTATTGTCACAAAAGTGGTCACTGGAAACAGGATTGCAAGGCTTGGAAAGCCAGAACACAGGATTTGAAGCGAGTTGCAGCTTCAGCTTCAGGTGTGTATGTTATTGAAAACTGTCTATCAATAAACTCTACATCCTGGGTATTGGATACCGGATCAGGATCTCATATCTGTAATTCTTTGCAGGCGTTGAGAAAGCGTAGAGTTTTGAAGGCAGGTGGCATGACCCTCAGAGTTGCGAACGGTGCTAGCATGGATGCAGAGGCCGTGGGGGACTATCACCTGGGATTATCTGATGGACACTTTTTGGTTTTGCGTAGTTGTTATTATGTACCAAATGCAACCTGTAATATCATATCTGTATCTTTATTATCTAAAGAAGGTTATGAATTTGCATTTGTAAGTAATGTAGTGAACATTCACCTTAATCAAGTTTTGATTGGGTCAGGTACATTAAACAACGGTATTTACGTTTTAAACCAACCACAAGTTTTCAATATCCAGAATACACACAAAAGAAAGTCTCCAGAAATTAATAAAACTTTCTTATGGCATTGTAGACTGGGTCACATCAATGAGAGAAGATTGACTAAGTTACATACTGAAGGATATTTGGATCCGTTCGAATATCAATCGTATGCAACTTGTCAATCCTGTCTCAAAGGAAAGATGACAAAGGCTCCGTTTTCTGGACACGGAGAAAGAGCGAGCGAGCTATTGGGACTCGTACACAGCGACGTGTGCGGTCCAATGTCTACACATGCGCGAAGCGGTTTTTCTTACTTCATTACCTTTACGGATGATTTTTCAAGGTACGGTTATGTTTTCTTAATGAAACATAAATCTGAGGCTTTTAAAAAATTCCAGGAATATAAGAATGAAGTAGAAAAACAAACCGGCAAAAGTATCAAGATCCTAAGATCGGATCGAGGAGGAGAATACTTAAGTGCCGAATTCCTGAACTACTTAAAAGAGAATGGAATTCTCTCTCAGCTTACTCCTCCATACACTCCGCAACATAATGGTGTATCGGAGAGAAGGAACCGGACCCTATTGGATATGGTACGGTCCATGATGAGTAACGCTGAGTTACCGCGATCGTTCTGGGGATATGCGCTAGAATCAGCAGCATACCTTTTGAACCGAGTTCCAACTAAGACTGTGCCTACTACACCATATGAAATGTGGTGTGGGAAGAGACCCCATCTTAATCACATTAAGACATGGGGATGTCCAGCTTTTGTAAAAAAGCAGCATGCGGACAAGCTCGAGGCACGCTCAGTACAGTGCAAGTTTGTGGGATATCCGAAGAACTCCAAGGGATATTACTTCTATTGCGAAGAGGAACAAAAAGTCCTTGTTTCTCGCCATGCCCACTTTCTAGAACATCAGTTCATAGAAAAAGAATTAAGTGGGAACGCAATAGAACTGGAAGAAATTCCAGAACCGCAAGCTATTACTGAAAGCTTAGTAGAGCCAGAGGGTTCGAAAGATCAAGACATTCCCGTGCCACTCCGCAGGAGTAGTAGGCAGTCTCATCCGTCCGAGAGATACTACGGTTTTCTCATTGACGGGGATAGAGAGGACTGCATCCTAGATTATGATGAGCCTACTAGCTTCCAGCAAGCCATTCAGAGCATCGACTCGGTAAAATGGCTGGATGCAATGCGGACCGAGATGGAGTCCATGTACACCAACAAAGTATGGACGTTGGACATTGCTCCAGACGGGGTAAAACCCGTAGGATGCAAGTGGATCTTCAAAAGGAAGATTGGTGTAGATGGACAGGTTGAGACCTATAAAGCTAGACTGGTAGCAAAGGGTTTTCGTCAGCGACCTGGTTTGGACTATGACGAAACCTTTTCTCCAGTAGCTATGCTGAAATCCATTCGGATCCTTCTTGCCATCGCTGCTTTCCACGACTATGAAATTTGGCAGATGGACGTAAAGACAGCTTTTCTAAATGGTCATTTAGAGGAGTGTGTCTATATGGACCAGCCAGAGGGTTTCATTCAGGGTGGGAGCAGCGGAAAGGTGTGCAAGTTGCTCAAGTCCATTTATGGACTCAAGCAGGCATCGCGGAGTTGGAACATCTGCTTTGATGAGACGGTCAAAGAATTTGGCTTTATCAAAAATCCAGATGAACCATGCATCTATTGTAGATTTGTAGCGAGAACTGTAGTATTCCTCGTTTTATACGTGGATGACATTCTCTTAATAGGAAATGACATTCCTATGCTACAATCTGTCAAGGGGTTCTTGTCACACAGGTTCTCCATGAAAGACCTGGGTGATGCCTCATACATTCTGGGTATCCGGATCTACCGTGACAGATCCAAGAGGATATTGGGACTTTCTCAGTCCAGGTACATCGACACCATACTGAAGAGATTCAGTATGGAAGATTCCAAGCACGGTAATCTACCGGCTTGTCACGGGATCACCCTCTCCAAAGAGATGTCTCCCAAGACTGATTTGGAGAGGGATCGCATGTCTATTATACCCTACGCTTCTGCGGTAGGCTCTATAATGTATGCGATGTTGTGTACCAGACCGGATGTGGCTTATGCACTGAGTGTGGTAAGCAGGTATCAGTCAAACCCTGGGGAGAAACATTGGATAGCAGTTAAGAACATTCTCAAGTACCTGAGAAGGACTAAGGAGATGTTCTTGGTGTATGGCGGAAAAGACCTGTAGATTGAGGCCTTTGCTGACACCAGCTTCCAGAGTGACAAGGATGATTCCAAGTCCATGTCGGGTTTTGTCTTTACCCTCAATGGAGGGGCGGTGTGTTGGAAGAGCTCCAAACAGGAAACCGTTGCTGACTCGACTATGGAAGCGGAATACATCGCTGCATCTGATGCCGCAAAAGAAGCTGTCTGGATGAGGAAGTTCTTGAAAGAACTTCAGGTGGTTCCGTCCATTGTTGACCCAATACCTCTGTATTGCGACAACAACAGGGCTATAGCTTTAGCGAAGGAACCCAGGTCCCATCAGAAATCCAGACATATCTTAAGGCGGTATCACCTGATCAGGGAGATTGTGGATCGCCAGGAGATCGAGGTCCGGAGAGTTGCATCAGAGGATAACACATCAGATCCATTCACCAAGGCCTTGCCCCAGACTCAGTTCGAGCGGCTGATCGAGATGATAGGTCTTCGATACGCCAGTACATGGCCTTAGTGCAAGTGGGAGATTGTTAGTGTATATGCCCTAGAGGCCATTACTGTATCATACTAGTTTGTATATTACTTAATGGAAGCTTGGGATATTCACAGTTGTATATACAATCTTGCTCGAAATGGTAGTATGCTACTTGGTTTGTCTCTGCTTTAATATGTGCATGTGTTTCTTTTAGCATATTGCTGGTATACATATTAGTAGAGCCCTTAGGATCTTTGCTTGATTACCCGCGTTGTGATGGCGCTCGCACTCGTGGGAGCTGGGTAATCTATAAGCACATCCTTATACAGGTCCCTGGTCGTTGGACTATCGAGACAGGGCATCGATACTCCGGAGTAGACTAGCGTATGCGCTTCTCATCCCAGTGTGGGAGACGGTCTGTCCCACAGCCGTTAGTACGTCGTACTTGGGATAGTATGCGGGTGCTCGTTAGGTTACGAGTACACTGGACAGGACTCGTCGGGAACTGTTGGTTGGTAATATACCTATCGTCAGTTATCAGTTCCCAGGTGACATGAGTACAGCTTAGTCCGCTGACTTGACACTATCACTTCGCCTCGAGTGTGTTCCCACTGCACTTTGATTACTACCCTACCACGGCTCAGAGGAGTCGTGCAAACAGGTAGTTTTTGGGTGCAGTCCCGAAGCACTTGGAGGCAGTGACGGTTAGACAGGATTCGTCTCTCCCGGTATTGGGGGTTGACATCGCGCTGTATCCAGGAGAGCCATTACACGAGTAGTCCCTGGCCAGGGCAAGCGAGATATACTGGTAGGCTTCCAGTGTTATCTCAGGGTGTTCTGGGCTTCACTCCGACACGACTTGTACCGCTATTAGGGGACTGACGTTCACCGACCCCCTAGGTCCGCCATGCGATGTATCAGACGAACAGACCGGACTGTACGGAGACTGTCACATACAGGCTCAGTAGGAGTGCAGATGGGGTTCACCTCGTCAGTCTTCTTATCGACATCTACCTGGGGACCGTTACGTACAGCTAGTGCCGCTTGCGGTCTGTGGTTAAACCCACTGCCAGCGTAGTGTCGAGTCTTTAGAGTCCCACACAGAGAGCTATTCGTCTTTAGGCAAAACGAGTAGAGGTCGCATGGTTTTTGCGACAGGGTTCGTTCGCATCCGCGCACTTGTGCACGTTTGCTGTCCGGACAGTTTATACTAGCGGGCTTTGGTTTAAGCCGGATCCTAGTATATGATCTGAGATTGGTTTTTCTCATTGTGTTCGTGTTCCTCGGATCACGAATGCGGGTGCGTATGCACAGTTGCTTGAGATTGAGGGAGAGGACCTTGTTTAGGGTTAATGACTATTGTCATTTTATTAACCCTATTGCTTTTGTGTGTATTATTGTTAATTAATAATTAGCTTAATTATTGTGCATGGTTGTTGTTGTTGACCTTTTGACTTCATTGACTTGTTGACCAAGTTGACAATTTGACCATGATCATTTCATTTGGAAGATGCTCTTTGATCCTTGCAATTTGCATTAATGGTGAAATGATAATGGTCACCTCTTGATTAAACCATGACAATTTTCTAGCTAATTATGGAATTAAAATATTACACACATATTAGTGAGAATGGCTCACTAATTTTTCATTCTATCATATCTTTTCTCTCTCTTGCTCATCCTCTCCCTCAAGCTCTCTCCCTCTCATGTGTTGAGAAACAAAAAGCTTGAGAAAAACCTTCACTTGATCTTCTCTACTCACTTCTAGGGTTCAAGTCTTAGCATTTCTTGCACTCTAGTTACTCCTAGCTTGGAGTTGAAGCTAAAGGTCGAGGCTTTCGGGTGGATCGTTCTTTGACGGAAGGAGACAAGCAAGGTGAGGCCTTTCTACCATTCCGACAAGCAAGGAGAGAAGGAGTTCGAGCTCAAGGTATAACCTTTCTACAACTTAACTAGTTGTTAGTTTGCTTTAGCTAGTTTTCGTTTAGTAAAGATCCTCACATGCAAGGTCCATGTTGCCTAAGTCATTAAAAATCCGATTTTTATTATGTTTTCCGCCTCCCCGTAAGCACCGGGGTGGGCAATATGGACTTACAAAGGAGGGGCCGGCGACGCCGGCCATCTTGAGGAGTTAGGGTTTGGGTTTTGTTCCATAGGTGTCTGCTAGGGTTTGGGTTTCTCTGGTCTTATTTAAATTGTTTAGTTTTCACAGTAGGAAAATCTGGGATCAATTGTGCAGTTTCTAGTGTTTCGTGTTCGTGCGATACGTGTTACGACACGCGTCGTGCCGTTTTCGTGGTTTCGCTCTTAAGTTGTTTTCGTCGTGTCGCTACTCTCGTTAGCCACGATACGAACACTTAAGAGGTGGTTGTGTGTTGTTATGTCGGTTAGATGTAACTAGTTTGTATTTCGTAGCTATTATTGATATATATATTGCTTGTTGTTTATATGTTGCAGGTTCGCAGACGAGGACTACGGACACTGCCACAGGAGGATTCAGGTGGTAGATTTCATCTAGCTTGGAGTGTGGGTGAGTAGATTTAACATCTACAGGGGAATCGCCCGCATGGCGTTATGCGTCTGGGCTAGAAATCTTTACCTTGTCGCATATTCTATATCATGTTTAGAATTGCGCATATGCCTTACTGCTTAGTGATAGTTGTGTTTGGAGTAGTATCCTTAGGACACTGCACTATTATTGACGGCTCAGATTGCGAGAGCACTGATTGTATGCCACACACACCGTCAATAATTGCCATGTCATACACAATCCATATCTTAGAAATGATATTGTATGGTTAGGGACATTGTGACTTTGATACATATTTCTTATCGGTTATCACTTAGACATTGACGTGCTAGTTCCTGTTTACTTATAGGGTTTTGTACCATTAGTGTTAGGTACATATACACCTAGGGACATAGCTACAGGTGTACTTTTATTTCACACTTTCCTTATACCTGATAGGTATATCACACCATCCTATTGGCAGGTGTACTTGCATTTCATGCTTTCCTTATACCTGATAGGTATATCACATCATCTTGTAGGTAGATACCTATATTTCTGCTATACCATTCATTTGTTCATTTATATCTGGTGAAAGCTATGCTGTTCTTTTATACGCTTTCATTACAGTTATCATATTGTGTATACTTTATTCATGGATTATCGCATTGTTATATGGATTTTTCATGATGTTTTCTGGATTTGGGAACCGTGGTAGTTCATGAAATTATGCATACATTGAAAGACCCGGTTTCCTTGAGATGATATTATAGCATCCACCATGAGATTTATCGGTGCTGATATATATCCTATGCGAGGAGGCGTCGTGAGCCGCATGAGGATACATGGTGGGGCCCGGAGGTACCCCGAAGCAAGAATGTTGTCGGAGTGAGTCGACGTCGCAGTGAGGCGATGAGGCCTAGGGGAGCCATACTTTCCGGTGACATTACCAGAGACTCGGCGGATATCATGGGGATACCGTTGGGAGTCCTGTACGTATGGATACGTGGAAAGACGGGAGGGTCAGAGATGGACACTCGTGCTTTCCGGATAGCGTGTGATACGTACTGATCAGTATTTCTGTGTCGATGCTTGACACACTGGTTTCATGATATTTCTAAATACTCTTTGTATATATAACAGGGGATTGAGCCGCTGTTATATATGCCCTTACACCAATATTAGTGGAATGGGACGCTAATATATGTGTATTGCCCTCATCATATTATTATGACATTATATTTAGGATGTTAGAACTGTGTTGGAGATTGGATTCAGGAGATAAGAGATTCATTGGGATTGGATTTGATATTGTACAGACGAGATATGTGGGATCCACTAGCTGTTGTATATGAGATATATGTGAGATATACCTGATATTGTACAGACGAGATATGTGGGATCCACTAGCTGTTGTACATGAGATATATGTGAGATATACCTGATATTGTACAGACGAGATATGTGGGATCCACTAGCTGTTGTACATGAGACATATGTGAGATATACTGAGATTGCACATACGAGCGATGTGAGATCTACTTGCTATGTACATACGAGAGATGTGAGATTCACTTGATGTTGTACATTTGATATATGAGAGATATACTGATATTGTACATATTAGATATGTGAGATCTACTTGATGTGTATATTCGACACTTATGTGAGATACATTTGATAGAGCGGATTTGAGGAGATGTGACACTTAGGTGATATGAGAGCCAGTTTGAGGATTGATTGAGGGATTGTGAATTTGATTGTCTTGCTGGATTGTGATCCTACCACGATGTCAGGATTCCGTGGAAATGACATATTTCACTCCATACCTCATCTTTATATACTTGTGCACTATTCCATGTATTAGGAGTACCTGTGAGAGTACCTTCATGAGAGTTGCACATTTACTTTCTCATATCCCCAGTGCATGATTATTGCATACTGTTGTCATATCATTATTGCTGGATATATTGGTAGTACTTGCTAGTGTACTTTCCATTATTTCGTACTCATGACTATTATCACTGAAATGTCTTATATTAGATTCATGCTGTACGTCCATTCTTGCGATTACCTGCATATGTTATTTACTATTCACGAGTTGGCAACTCACCCCCATTATGCCACAGGTATTGCAGGTGTTTCCCCAAAGTAGTCAAGGCAAGCTATTCAGCTTTTCAGCTACACACTCATCTATCATCTTTTGGGTTGCGGATACCACTTCGCATGTTAGTGTGCAGTTTTGCCCAGGTGAGTTTGTGGTATTCAGAGAGTATATTGTATATTCGTTGTATATTGTACTCTCCATTTATTACCAGTATGTTGTGACTTAGAGACTTGGTGAGGACGATTTGTATATTATTGTGGATTTGTGGATTTTATACAGTTCCTTTCTTTTGTCTCTTATTTCTTCGCTATGGCGTCGTATATATGTTGTGGTGTTGTTTTCCGCCGTTGGTAGTGGATTTTGCTCCCGTTTGGGATGCTTTACTTTATATCTATGTTGTACCCTTTTTAGGGGCTTGTTTTACAAAGGCGGTGCTGCCAAAATTTTAAGGAAAAATGTGGACTCTTTTAAAGAATTTGGGTTGTGATTTCAAATGTTTCCAAAACTTTTCATTATCTTTTCCGTATTTTTATGGTTTAGATTTCTGGGTTTTGGCTTTCTTTTACTGCGTTACGTCTGGAGGCGTTGCGTAGTATTAGGGCCATCACGTACCTTTTTGGGTCGTAACACAAGTCAGCGGACTAAGCTGTATTCATGTCACCTGGGAACTGATAACTGATGATAGGTATAATACCAACCTTTCAGTTCCCGACGAGTCCTGTCCAGTGTACTCGTAACCCAACGAGCACCCGTATACTATCTCCAGTACGACGTACTGATGGCTGTGGGACAGACCATCTCCCACACTGGGATGAGAAGCGCATACGCTAGTCTACTCCGGAGTATCGATGCCCTGTCTCGATAGTCCTGCGACTAGGGACCTGTATAAGGATGTGCTTATAGATTACCCAGCCCCCACTAGTGTGACTGCCATCACAACGCTGGTAATCAAGCAAAGATCCTAAGGGCTCCACTAATGCGTATAAGTGATATACTGAAATAAACACAAGTACACATTGAAGTAGAAACAAACCAAGTAGCATACTACTATATTGAGCAAGATTGTTTATACAAGGTGAATATCCCAAGCTTCCATCAAGTAATATACAAACTAGTATGATACAGTAATGGCCTCTAGGGCATATACACTAACAATCTCCCACTTGCACTAAGGCCATGTACTGGTGTATCGAAGACCTATCATCTCGATCAGCCGCTCGAACTGTGTCTGGGGTAAGGCCTTGGTGAATGGATCTGCAGTGTTTTCTTCTGAAGCAACCCTCCGAACCTCGATCTCCTTGCGATCCACGATCTCCCTGATCAGGTGATACCGCCTCAAGATGTTCCTGGATCTCTGATGGGACCTGGGTTCCTTCGCTAAAGCTATAGCCCCGTTGTTGTCGCAATACAGAGGTATTGGGTCAACAATGGACGGAACCACCTGAAGTTCTTTCAAGAACTTCCTCATCTAGACAGCTTCTTTTGCGGCATCAGATGCAGCAATGTATTCCGCTTCCATAGTCGAGTCTGCAACGGTTTCCTGTTTGGAGCTCTTCCAACACACCGCCCCTCCATTGAGGGTAAAGACGAAACCCGACATGGACTTGGAATCATCCTTGTCACTCTGGAAGCTGGAGTCAGCAAAGGCCTCGATCTAGAGGTCTTTTCCGCCATACACCAAGAACATCTCCTTAGTCCTTCTCAGGTACTTGAGAATGTTCTTTACCGCTATCCAGTGTTTCTCCCCAGGGTTTGACTGATACCGGCTTACCACACTCAGTGCATAAGCTACATCCGGTCTGGTACACAACATCGCATACATTATAGAGACTACCGCAGAAGCGTAGGGTATAATAGACATGCGATCCCTCTCCAAATCAGTCTTGGGAGACATCTCTTTAGAGAGGGTGATCCCGTGACAAGCCGGTAGGTTACCGCGCTTGGAATCTTCCATACTGAATCTTTTCACTATGGTGTCGATGTACCTGGACTGAGAAAGTCCTAATATCCTCTTGGATCTATCACGATGGATCCGGATCCCCAGGATGTATGAGGCATCACCCAGGTCTTTCATGGAGAACCTGTGTGACAAGAACCCCTTGACAGATTGTAGCATAGGAATGTCATTTCCTATTAAGAGAATGTCATCCACGTATAAAACGAGGAATACTACAGTTCTCGCTACAAATCTACTATAGATGCATGGTTCATCTGGATTTTTGATAAAGCCAAATTCCTTGACCGTCTCATCAAAACAGATGTTCCAACTCCGTGATGCCTGCTTTAGTCCATAGATGGACTTAAGCAACTTGCACACCTTTCCGCTGCTCCCACTCTGAATGAAACCCTCTGGCTGATCCATATAGACACACTCCTCTAAATTTCCATTTAGAAAAGCGGTCTTTACGTCCATCTGCCAAATCTGATAATCGTGGAAGGCAGCAATGGCAAGAAGGATCCGAATGGATTTCAGCATAGCCACTGGAGAAAAGGTTTCGTCATATTCCAAGCCAGGTCTCTGACGGAAACCCTTTGCTACAAGTCTAGCTTTATAGGTCTCAACCTGCCCATCTACACCAATCTTCCTTTTGAAGATCCACTAAAATCCTACGGGTTTTACCCCGTCTGGAGCAATGTCCAACGTCCATACTTTGTTGGTGTACATGGACTCCATTTCGGTCCGCATTGCATCCAGCCATTTTACCGAGTCAACGCTCTGAACGGCTTGCTGGAAGCTAGTAGGCTCATCATAATCTATGATGCAATCCTCTCTATCCCCGTCTATGAGAAAACCGTAGTATCTCTCGGGCGGATGAGACTGCCTACTACTCCTGCGGAGCGGCGTAGGAATGTCCTGTTGTTTTGAACCCTCTGGTTCCTCTAAGATTTCAGTAATGGTTTGTGGTTCTGGAACTTCTTCCAGTTCTACTGCGCTCCCACTTATCTGATTTTCTAAAAACTCAGTTTCCAAGAAGCGGGCATGACGAGAAACAAGGACTTTTTGCTCCTCTGCGTAATAGAAAAGATACCCCTTGGAGTTCTTCGGGTATCCCACAAACTTGCACTGTACTGAGCGTGCCTCGAGCTTGTCCGCATGCTGCTTTTTTACAAAAGCCGGACATCCCCATGTCTTAAAGGATTTAAGACAGGGTTTCTTCCCACTCCACATTTGATATGGTGTGGTAGGCACTGTCTTAGTAGGAACTTGGTTCAAGAGATGTGCAGCTGTTTCCAGCGCATAACCCCAGAAAGAGCGCGGTAACTCAGCCTTACTCATCATGGACCGTACCATATCCAATAGGGTTTGGTTCCGTCTCTCCGATACACCGTTGTGTTGCGGAGTGTATGGAGGAGTGAGCTGAGAGAGAATTCCGTTCTCTTTTAAATAATTCAGGAACTCGGCACTTAAGTATTCTCCACCTCGATCTGATCTTAGAATCTTGATACTTTTGCCGGTCTGTTTCTCTACTTCATTCTTATATTCCTGGAATTTTTCAAAGGCTTCGGACTTATGTTTCATTAAGAAGACATAACCGTACCTTGAAAAATTATCCGTAAAAGTAATGAAGTAAGAGTAACCGCTTCACGCATGTGTAGACATTGGACCGCACACGTCGCTGTGTACGAGTCCCAAGAGCTCGCTCTCTCTTTCTCCGTGTCCAGTGAACGGAGTCTTTGTCATCTTTCCCATGAGACAAGATTCACAAGTGGCATAAGACTGATACTCGAACGGATCCAAGTATGCTTCTTTATGTAACTTAGTCAACCGTGTCTCATTGATGTGACCCAGTCTACAATGCCACAAGAAAGCCTGATTAATATCTGGAGACTTTCTTTTGTGTGTATTCTGGACATTGAAAATCTGTGGTTGGTTTAACACGTATATACCATTGCTCAGTGTACCTGACCCAATCAGAACTTGATTAAGGTGAATGTTTACAACATTACTTACAAACGCAAATTCATAACCTTCTTTAGAAACCAAAAATACAGAAATGATATTACAAGTTGCGTTGGGTACAAAAAAGCAATTACGCAAAACCAAAACATGCCCATCTGACATTCCCAGGTGATAGTACCCCACGGCTTTAGCATCCATGCTAGCTCCGTTTGCAACTCTGAGGGTCATGTCACCTGCCTTCAAAAACCTACGGTTTCTCAACGCCTGCAAAGAATTACAGATATGAGATCCTGATCCGGTATCCAATACCCAGGAAGTAGAGTTTATAGAAAGACAGTTTTCAATAACATACACATCTGAAGCTGAAGCCGCAACCTGCTTCAGTTCCTGTGTCCTGGCCTTCCAAGCCCTGCAATCTTTCTTCTAGTGTCCACTCTTATGACAATATAAGCATTCCTCCTTTCCCACAAGCTTTCCCGCAATCATTGTTGCCTTTTCCTTTCCCTTCGTACCCACTTTACTAACACCGCCTCTTGGTTTGGCGGGGGCTTTCTTCCTCTTTCCCTTGGCTTTTGCCTTGGACCTAGAGGAAGAAGATCCTCCTACAAACAAAGCGGGTGTTTCCCTACCTTTCTGTAGGGTGCCCTCTGCGCTCCTCAGCATGTTGAGGAGTTCTGAAAGTTCAACTTCCTTTTCTTGTAAGTTGAAGTTCAGTATAAACTGGGCGTAAGTGGATGGAAGGGACTGGAGAATTAAATCCGTATAGAGTTCACTTTCCAACGTGGTCCCAAGTTCCGCGAGCTCCTCAATATAGCCAATCATCTTAAGCACGTGGTCCGCTACCGATGATCCGACGGCCAACTTTGCCGAAAACAACTTCTTCGACACTTCATATCTTGCGATACGAGACTGCTCTCCATACAGTTCTTTTGTATGAAGAAATATGGATTCCAAATCCATATTCTCGTGCCTCCTCTGATGTTCGTTGTCCATAGAGGCAAGCACGAGGCACCTGGTCTTCGCGCAATCAATCTCCCAAGTCTTACGGATTTCCTTATCCGCGACGCTGGAGGTGGGACCTGGGACGGGGGGAGCTTTGGTGGTAAGAAGATACCCCAGCTTGTCGTAAGTGATTGCCATTTTGACATTCCTGAGCCAATCTTTGTAGTTTGGCCTTGTCAGTATGTTTTTATCTAGAAGTAACATAAGTCCAGTCATTTCGATTTGGTCGCTGCAAGGGGGAGAGAAGAAACACTTTAGCACGATGCTCTTGCAAGTTTAGAGTGGTTTTTAATTTGTCTAAACAGGATGGCTCCCACTGTCTCTCGAATCCCTCCTCAAACCATAAAGGAAGAATTAGTCGGGATCAATCCCACCGTACAATACTTGCTTAACCGTTCAGCCAGGCCAGTGCCGGTACTTCGAGGGAGGTTTTCCAACGCTTTCGCGAAGTTCTTTAATTAAATAACCTCTTTTCCCTGGGGGCGTAGCCCCGCTAACACCTTTCTAGGCACCTACTAGGTTTATAGCATTGATCGTTTAGTGTGAAATTTCCCGAGGAGTAGCATATACTCACAGTAGGATCGGGATCCAAATATCATCGCGTGACGAAACTGAAGGAATCCTACCAGAATCACCACACTCCAAATGGTATGCAAATCTAGCAAGTTTCAGTACTTATGAAACTCCCGATGTGGATTTTTGCCCCATGCTCTCATGACCTTGACTAAGGCCAACAAATCATAAGTCACATGTCAAGTTCTACCCGTCGTTATCCAGGTTAATTTGAACCCACCCGTATATACCCTTGACTATGGCCAACAAGGCAATACGACTGTCCCAAACCAACGCATTCTATCTATGCAACATATGATACCTACCAGCTACCAAACACTGTGCCATGACTAAGGCCAACAAACACAGCTTGAATACTGTTGAATATTCATATGAAACGACGGAGGACTACGGATGATTTTGGCGAAACCGTGAACGTAGTGAACTTGATATAATCGATGGAACGAGATAGCTTTTAGAAGGAGTGGCTCAAGCTCCGCATTTAAAAGTTAGTTTTGAAAAGAACCGAGTGGTTTTTCGAAAGTGTTCCAACGATTTTAGCTTGGTTTATTATCTTGCATTAGTTCTTTTAATGCGTGATATTCTTGCATTAGTTCTTTTAATGCGTCCCATCATTTAAATCCTACCATTGCAGAAAACAACCAAAATATGACGTACGCTTATGCCATTCGCATTCACCACGGGGCCCCGTCATCACCCGTTAGGTTACTTAACTAACGACAGAGCGGGGGCTGGGCTAGCGCGGCTGTAAAACATAAGCAACGCCTAAATAGTTATAAATATAGCAATGATAGACATTACAGATCACAGATGAATACATTGGATATACTAGGAATCCGCAATCCGTTCGAGCCTGCAACGAAAAGCGGATTACACGGTCGCGGTGAATAGCCAAAACCCCACCCAAGACCCCTACAGGTGCGGCAAACTACCCGCCAAGTACTCGGCAGTTTGTGCACCCCTCCATGGGTCTATCCTAGGAGCAAAAACAGTAAAAAGAATTATACAATGACGGCTACAACCCCGACCCGGTTGTGCGGCCAAACAAATAATAATATTACATCAATTTACATTTACAATGAATGAAAGAAAAACAAAAGCTCATCTCACATCCACCCCGGCTATTCATCCGCGACAGTCCAATACATTCATATACACATTCCAATATCAAACACAGATCACAGAGATGTATAACCCCGGCTAATCGACTTATAGCGATTAGCCGACGTTCAATACATTCAAACATCACAGATATAACCAATATAGTCCAAGTGTAGTGAAGTTCGGAAAAAAAATACGGAATTATAGGCCCCCAAAAGTAAATTTCTGTTCTGGAAAATCTGGGCACATATAACATATTTGAAAAATCCCAAAACCCTACCAGAAGAACACTGCACAAAACACGATCACATGAAGAGCCCAAAGGGCGGCGGATCCGCGGCGACTTGAATAGCTGAGGCCGCGGATCCGCGGCGTTTTGAAGGAATCAGGGGATCGTTTTTCTTGGGTGTTCACACAAAACCCTGAGCCGAATTTAGGTGTATAACAAATCTTGTTTTGACCAGAAAATTTTTTAACAGAAACTAGGATTTTGTAAAAGTTTGGTTTTTGGATTTTTTCGGTTCCGAACTTCGTTACACTTCACTACCAAGCTAGTTTAAGTTTAGTTAGGCTCTGATACCACTGTAAGTCCACGTTGCGACCCCCGGTTCTTACGGGGAGGCGGAAACGGTATAAAAATCAAATTTTTAGCGCATGGGGCAACATGGACTAACAAAGTCGGGATCTTTTCTAAACTAAACTAGCAAACATGCAAAGGAGAGTTAACTACTCGGCAAAGTGGTTTTACCTAACTTGAACTCCTTCTTCTTGAAACCTAGTAGAGGTTGATGGTTCACTTCTTATCGCCTTCTTCCGTCGAAGATGGATCCACTTGAGGGCTCAACCTTCGGGCTCTTTCTCGAACTTGGAGAGAACTAGAATCTTCGGCTTGCCAAACCTTTGATCCTAGAGTGAGTAGAGAGTGTCTAAAGGGTGCTTTTCTTTTAAGGAGAGGGATTCTCAACACATGAGAAGGGTTCTCCTTTTGCTAGAGGAAGAAGAAGATGAAGTGAGGAGAGAGAAGCTAAATGATAGAATGAGCTATCTTTTTCTTTCTTGCAACCATATGACAAAAGAAAAAGAATTATCAAATTAATAATAATAATGAAAATGGAATAGTTGATGGAAGGTTTAGGAATGACCATTATCATTTCAAACATTAAATGAATTTGCTAGAATCAAATAGTATCTTTCTTTTGTAATGATGATGGTCAAAACTTCAACCATAGTCAACAAGTCAACCATGGTCAACAAGTCAACAAAAAACCAACCATGACACAATTTCATTTTATTAATATTATTAATTGATATAACATAAATCCATTAGGGTTTGGAAAAAGACGACTGTCAACTGTGCATACGCACCCGTTCCGAAACCCTAATGAAAGTCCTCTTCCTCCTTCTCAAATAACTGTGCATACACACCTGCATTCTTGTTCCGAGGAATATGAATACTGAGAGATAAAAGCAACCCCAAAACATATACCAGTATCTGACTCAAACCAGAGCCAGCCAGTAATATCCGTCCGGACTCCAAACGTGCACAAGTGCGCGGATGAGAACGAACCCTGTCGCAAAACCATGCGACCTCTACTCTGTTTTGCCCAGAGGCGAGTACCCTCTGTGTGGGACTCTAAAGACTCGACACTACGCTGGCAGTGGGTTTAACCACAGACCGCAAGCGGCACTAGCTGTACGTAACGGTCCCCAGGTAGATGCCGACAAGAAGGTTGACGAGGTGAACCCCATCTGAACTCCTACTGAGTCTGAATGTGACAGTCTCCGTACAGTCCGGTCTGTTCGTCTAATACATCGCATGTCGGGCCTAGGGGACGGTAAAACGTCAGTCCCCTAATAGTGGTATAAGTTGTGTCGGAGTGAAGCCCAAAACACCCTGAGATAACACTGGAAGCCTACCAGTATATCTCGCTTGCCCTGGCCAGGGACTACTCGTGTAATGGCTCTCCTAGACACAGCGCGATGTCAACCCCCAATACCGGGAGAGACGAATCCTGTCTAACCGTCACTGCCTCCAAGTGCTTCGGGACTGTACCCAACTACTACCCGTTTGCACGACTCCTTTGAGCCGTGGTAGGGTAGTAATCAAAGTACAGTGGGAACACACTTGAGGCGAAGTGCCAGTGTCAAGTCAGCGGACTAAGCTGTACTCATGTCACCTGGGAACTGATAACTGACGATAGGTATAATACCAACCTTTCAGTTCCCGACGAGTCCTGTCCAGTGTACTCGTAACCCAACGAGCACCCGTATACTATCTCCAGTACGACGTACTGATGGCTGTGGGACAGACCATCTCCCACACTGGGATGAGAAGCGCATACGCTAGTCTACTCCGGAGTATCGATGCCCTGTCTCGATAGTCCTGCGACTAGGGACCTGTATAAGGATGTGCTTATAGATTACCCAGCCCCCACTAGTGTGACTGCCATCACAACGCTGGTAATCAAGCAAAGATCCTAAGGGCTCCACTAATGCGTATAAGTGATATACTGAAATAAACACAAGTACACATTGAAGTAGAAACAAACCAAGTAGCATACTACTATATTGAGCAAGATTGTTTATACAAGGTGAATATCCCAAGCTTCCATCAAGTAATATACAAACTAGTATGATACAGTAATGGCCTCTAGGGCATATACACTAACAGAAAGGGCCGACGATCCCTTCACCGGGAGTGACCCCTTTAGCAAAACTAGAAAAGCCTCAAAAACACTCCATTTAAAACTATTTGATTCCGCAACGAGATCAAGTTCAAAGCGTTAAAGGTTTTCTCAAAAACCATTCGCAACCCTCCGTCATTTTAGGAAGTAGAGTACTTAATATTCGTGCTGTGTTTGTTGACCATAGTCAAGGCACAGTTTACGATAGCTAAGTGATATCTTCCTACACCGCATATGATGCAATTAGTTAGGACAGTCGCGTGACTTTGTTGACCTTAGTTAAGGGTCATGTGGGTGGGTCTAATTAATCACGAAATGACAGGTAGAACTTGACTAGAGCTTATGATTTGTTGACCATAGTTAAGGTCATAAGTGCTAAGGGTAAAAACCTTTATCGGGAGTTTTAAGTGTTGAAATTTGCAATGAGATTGCATACCTTCTATATGATAGTTGGATCCCAATACTCACTGCGAGTAATTGTTACTCCTGAGAGAGTTTTGCACTTTACAATTAGCCGATCAAGTAGGTGTCTAGAAAGGTGTCAACGGGGTTACGCCCCTAGGAAAACGAGGTTTATCTTAATTAGGTCCGTGCGAAAGCACGGGGAACCTCCCTCAAAGTACCGGCACTGGCTTGGCTGAAAGATTGGCGAACTTGTAGAGTGTAATTAATCCCGGCTAGTCTTTCCTTTTATGGTTTGAAGGAAGATTTGATAAAAACAGTGGGACCCATCCTGATTAGATAAAATATATAACCAATCTAATCTTGCAAGAGCGCACGCAGAGTGTTTTCTTCTCTCTCTCCAGGTAGCGACCATTTCACGCCTTAATCAAGATAATAATATGGATGTATTGACCGAACCCGCTTGTTATACTGAGCTGAGGAACGTTGGTCCCGCTCCAACTTATAATTGTTATAAGACAGAGTAGGAAATTGGGGAATACCAGATTTCCCGTGCCGCCGAAACGAAGAAAGTGCATGAGATGCATCTCCTTCGGGTGCGTTCATTACAAAGAACTGTTTCTCTGTATCCTCTACGTCCTGGGTATTTGATACCGGATCAGGATCCCAGATATGTAATCTGTTACATAGGGCTACAGAAAGGTAGAGAACTGAGAACGAGTGATAAGTTTCATGAGACAGAAAACGGTGCAAGTGTTGTAGCCAAGTCTGTTGGTCACTATCACCCTGTATTACCAGAATATATTGATTATGAACAAATGTTATTAGATACCGAACCTGATATACAAAATCATATCAATCTCTTTATTTATTAAAGAAGGATATAATTTTGTATTGTTGAATAATGTTTTGTACATTTCCTATATCAAAAGTTGATCGGTTCAGGCACGTTATCTAAAAGCATTGACGTTCTAAATCAAACTACAGTTCCTAGTATACAGAACACACACGAGAGGAAGAGTTCAGAAATGAACGATTCCTTCTTGAGGTATTGTAGACTAGGTCATATCAATGTGACCCGACTAGCTGAAGTTACATTTAGATGCATATTTAAATCAGTTTAAATTTACATCTTATGAAACTTGCCAGTCATGTCACAAAGATAAGATGACGATAGATCTGTTTACTCGAAACAGAGAAAGAGTTAGTGAACTCTTGGGGCTGATACATAGTAATGTATGAAGGTCCCCAGTCTACATATGTCAGGATTGGTCCTTTGTACTTCCTTACATTCACTGATGATCTCTCAAGATTCGGACACATGTTCCTGTTGAAACACATGTCTGAAGCTTTTGAGAAATTCAATGAATATAAGTTAGAAGTAGAAAACCAAAACCAGGTAAAAGTATTATGTCCTATGATAAGATCAGGGACGAGAATACTTGTGCATGGAATTCTTGGACTATTCTAAAAAGAGAATAAGATTCTCTCTCAGTGTTACTCCTCTGAATACACCACAGCACAACGGTGTATCAGGGCGGAGCAATTGCACCCTATAAGATATGGTGCGCTCTATGATGAGTGCTACTGAGTTACCTGTTTCCTTTTGGTGGGGTTATGCACTTGAGAAGCTGCATACCTATTGAATTGGGTTTGAATCAAATCAGTGCCTACCACTCCATATAAGATATGGTTTGGGAAGAGCCTATCTCTTAAGTAAGTTAAGATTTAGGATTGTCCGGCCTATGCCAAAAGCAAAATCCGGACATGATCGAGGCAATGTCAGTTTTGTACAACTGGAAGAAGTTCCAGCTATACAAACTACAGCTGATGATTTGATAGAACCAAAGGATTCAATGGTCCCCAACGAACCTCAGCCTCTCCGCCGATCTGGTAGGGTTCCTCATCCGCCTGAGAGATACTTCGGTTTCTCGATGACAGTGGTCGCGAGGATTGCATCATGAGATGATGACCCAACTAGTTTCGAGCAGGTCATTGAGAGTAGGGACTCTGTAAGAATGGCTGGATGCTTAACGATCTGAGATGGAATCCATGTACACCAACAAAGTATGGACTTTGGATGCAATATCTGAAGGGTTAAATCCCCATCAGAAGCAAGTATATCTTAAGAAGATTACTTGGTGTAAATAGAAAAGTTGAGACTTTCAAAGCTAGATTTGTTAAAGGTTTTCGTCACCGACCAGGCGTGGATAATGATGAAACTTTTTCCAGTGCCTGTGCTTAAGTCCATCCAGATCCTACTTGTCATTGCTACATACCATGACTACGATATCTGGTGGTTGGGTGTCATGACTGCTTTTCTAAATAATGATTTAGAAGAGAACGTCTATAAGTACATAGCCAGCGGGCTTCGTAAACTGTGGGAGCAGCGGAGACGTGTGCAAGTTGCTTTACAGATTAAAGCAGGCATCGCGGAGTTGGAACGTCTGTTTTGATGTGGTAGTCAAAAAGTTTGACTTCATCAAAATGGTAGATGAACCTTGTATATACAATAAGGTAGTAGAGAGTAAGGTGGTGATCCTCGTAGAGTACGTGGATGACATACTCTTGATAGGGAAAGAGTTTCCTATGCTACGCTCAGTCAATCTCCTCTTATCACATGGATTCTCCATATAGGATCAAAGTGATACCTCCTTAATCCTAGGTTTTATATCTATGAGATAGATCTAAATGGATATTAGGATTCTCACTAAGTGTAGTGAGATGGTATCAATCAATCCTGGGGAGAATCACTAGAAAAGTTCCAGGGTGATAAAGACGACTGAATGTTAGTCGCAGGCATTGTCTTTACCCTCAGTAGAGGGACGGTATGTTGGAAGAGTTCCAAGCTAGATACCGTGGCAAACTAGACGATAAAGGCTGGTAACATCGCTATCAAAGATACTACCAAAGAGGAATTTTGGGTGTATATTGGTTCATAAGATAAACTAGGTTCCTATTCTGAGGACAGCAGTGACCCAGACATATTCTGAGGCAGCATCACCTAATCATGGAGATAGTTGATCTCCAGGGTGATCAATGTTAGGAGAGTAGACTCAGAGGACAACACGGCGGATCCATTCACAAAGGCCTTTTCCCAAAGCGAGACTTTTATGGGATGGTTGAGTATGAGATACTGCAACCACTGCTACAGATGGCCCTAGTGCAAGTGGGAGATTGTTAGTTATATGTATGCCCTAGAGGCCATTACTGTACATAGGATGTATATTATAGTGGATGCTGGGACATATATAGGTAGGAATTTCTTGCTCGACATGATAGTACGCTATCTGGTTGCTCTTTATCTTAACATGTATACTTTCTGTCTCTCTGTTACATGTTGATAAAGCCCTTAGGATATGTGCTCGACTTCCAGGACTATGATGTAGATCATACTAGTGGGGCCTGGGTAGTCCATGAGTACATCCTTCAATGTTCCTAGTCGTAGGAATATCGAGACGGGGCATCGATAATCCAGAGTAGACTAGCGTATATCTTCTCGACCCATATGATGGGCGATGGATGATCTCATATCCATTGGTGTTTGACATCAGAGATGGTATGCGGGTGCTCAGTGGGGACTGGGTATACTGAACGGACTCGCCGAGAACTCCCAGATTGTATTATACCTCACGTCAGATGGCAGTTCTCTGGTGACACTGGTACAGCTTAGTCTGTTGACCCGAGATCGTCATAGAGTCTTGTGTGTCTCCCACTGTGCTTTGATTTCCACCCTACCACGGCTCTACTGAGTCATGCAAACATGTGGTTTTTGGGTACAGTCCCGATTCACATGGAGGCAATGAGCGATAGGAGGGGATTCGTCTCTTCCGGTATTGGGGATTGATGTTGCGCTATGCTCGACTGGCCATAACTGGAAATCCCTAGCCAGGGTTGTACTGATTTACTGGTAAGTGTTATCAGTAGTTTCATACTTATTATGGACCTTACATCGGCATGACTTATCAAGCTACTGGGGTCTGACGTTTACCACCCCTAGGCGAGATATGCGACATATCAGACAAACAGACCGGACCGTGCGGTAAGTGTTACTGGTTGGATTCACAGGAGTGTGAGCGGGCTTGCTCGTTGATCTTCTGATCGCTCAATACCCGGGTAGCCGTTAAGTTTAGCAGACCGCTTGTGGCTTGTGGGTTTTTGATATGATCATCACCTACTGCCGGCGTATTGACGAGTCTTTAGAGTCCTACACAGAGGTTTCCTGGCTCAAGCGAAATGAAATAGGAGCGCATATGAGATATGTGCGTGACCGAGAATAATACCAGCATGTGATACTGAATTCTATTCTCACGATTTTTATCATCGGACGGTTATATAAGATATAGCCGGGTTACCGAATCAAATGTTGATTCGATATATTGATAAACTTGATATTAGTCGGTTATATGCAGTATGACCGGATCATTAAATCAAGTGTTGATTTAATGATTTATTGTATAATTATATATTTGATATATTACTTTACATTAACTAGTATTGGTTCACTTAAGATTATTTTTTCTCACTAGATTGTGCACATTGTATATATGATATATGTTTGTGCACTAGTTTGTATCATGTTTGATGATACATGCAAACTTGGGTGTGTGTATACTTTAAACCATGTTTAGGTTAATGGTTAGGGTTTTAACTTATTTATTTATTTATTTTGGTTAAAAAAACTAAATGGTGGCTTTTCTTTCTTTGCTAGAAGTTTCATGATACTTCAAGCAACTTTGACAAAGTCTTAACCATTTTGTTTTTATCCTTTGACTTAACCATTTATCTAAACTATGGTTTGCTCTCTACATGTGTTAACTTCACCCATGGTTTCATTATGATAAGTATTCACTTGATTTATTATTTTAAAGGATAATTCATTTTCCTTCTTCTTTTTCATCTTCTTCAAGTGAAGAAAACCTTTCTTGAAAATTTTCAAGTGATGAAATTAATTAAGTGAGAAATCCAAATCCAAAGTGAACCCACTTCCTATTTCTTCATCCTCTACCACTTGCCATGCTGTATAGGGTGTTATCTTCACAAGTTTCATGACTTAGAAAGATGGAGCTTGAGTTTGAGTCACGTCGACGTAGATCATCTTCGGCATCGAAGTCAACGACCTAGTCCGATCATTTCTCCGATGAAACCAACGCTAGAGTCCGGGATCCCGATGATCGCAGCGGAGGGACGTCATCACGGAGCTAAAGAAGTGGAGGACCGGATCTACAAAGGTTGTAATCCCTTTCACTTATTAGTAAAGTTGTTTGCTAGCTTATAGTTTCGCCTATCCTCTAGTTAACGATCTTGCATAGGGTTCTTCGGCACATAATTTTTGAATTGGGCATGTTTGATGCCTTGTTGAACCTCTTGAGTGTGCCCAGGAACCCTACAGAGGCGTCTCGCCTCCCCCTCCTAATGCCATCCATGCTTTGTCCGCCCGGATAGACCGGCTTACGACGCTGGTAGATGTCCTCATTCGCGTTCAAGCGGCGGGCCTTACCCACTAGAGCATGGCTTCCCCTCTCCGGGATAACGACGTCCGCTGAAGGACGGATGGGCACATTCAAGCCCTCGATCTATCTCTACCTCATCACAGTGGTACTGAGCTTCGGCGGTCCGACTCCGGCCACCTTAACCCACACGCGGCGATTGATTCCATGACCCGCTGGGCGCCGGACATCTCCACGCCACGGTCCCAAGAAAGACTGGGCCGTCGCCCCAATTCCCGTCGTGCATTCTCTTCTCCTAAGGAGGTGTCGGTCAGCTCGCTTGCTTCCAGACATGACTGGCGCCCCCACTCTCGCCGAGATCGCACGAACGACGAGCGCAAGGACCACTCGAGAAGGACCTCGCTCGAGGATCTGAGACACCTGATAGAGCGGAATCAAAGCCGCACCCTTGCACAGACCCAGAGCGGGGATAGCCACCACTCCGACTATGCAGAATCCTCGGTTTACCACCATCGACTCGAGACCCTCTAGAAGAAAATCGAAGGCATACGCCGGGATAGCCAAGCGTCTGGTGAAGGGGCCTGATACTCAGCCGACTCGCTGACAAAACCCTTCACGGAAGAATTGCTGGCCGAGCATGTCTCTTCCAGGAACAAACTGTCCAAGATGGCCCTCTTTGACGGGAAATCCGACCCAAAAGACCATCTAGACGCATTTACGGTGGGCATGGGCTTTCAGGATAACTCCGACGCAGCCCAATGCCAAGCCTTCCCCACCACCCTCATCTTGGTGTTCATAACATAATATTGCATTTTGTATTCCCCATTCTTATGCATTTTACAATAAAAACAGGTGCTTTTGACCCATGTCTGCTACATGTTACAGGTTACAGGTTCTTGGTGCGAAAACAGTGAAAAACACAAAAGACGACACAAAAGAAGGATTTTTGACCAACAAATAAGAAGATCTTAGTAAAGCCCAGCAGAAGAACGGTTCACCATCAACAAGGCGATGCAAGATCCAAATTTGCGAGAAAAACGGTTAAAAGATCCCTTGCAAAGTGTTCACTAAAGATCTGGAATCACTGTAGAAGCCCAAATGGAAAAAGAACTAAAGAAATGAGAACCACAGAAGAACCTGAAGAATCCCAGAAAAAACCATCACATGATCACACTAAAGGGCCGCGGAACCGCGGCCCAAGTGCGCCCATGCCGCGGTTCCGCGGCCGTTTGAAGCCCTAATGCGCAGGAAATTTGCCATAATTCTTTGGCGGCTGTGGAAAGGTTTTCTAGGGGTATATTTGTAATTGTAGACATGCGGTGCAATTGTAAACCTAGGGTTTCGATGTCCTATAAATAGAACCCAAGACCTTGTATTTTCTCATGCCTCTACTCATGAATAAAATTCTGTTTTCTTGAAGTTAGAGCGAATCAACAGTAAGTAGGTTATTTTCCTTGCAGTAGTTATAATTTTTCATATCTGCTCTTATTTTCTCGCCTTAGTTTAATTTAGTTTAGCTTTTATTAATTTGAAATCGATGTTTTCTTTCTTTAATAAACTCATGTTTTTTTCATCCCCTTAATGAGCGAGTAGTTTCCTCGTTTGTTAGGGTTAGGAATAGGGAAGGATTTGAGAGATGAAGATCTCTCATCTCTTTTCGTTGCCAAACTTTTATGAATATTAGAACTCCATGCATACCTTCTTACTCCGCTCCCTACGGCACTCTACCCTCGAGGTAGCGGTGATTCCGTAGTCTAAAGGCCCGGATTTTTTAGGTTTTCCATGGAGGTTAGGGTAAAGATTAAGAAAGGAAGGACAAGGATCTAGAGGAAGAATCAATCTTCCCAATCATCCTAATCCCCTCTGTTAAGATTTACCATAACACTAATATGATATATTTAAAGGCAATGGAAATAGATGTAGATCTTTGTTTACCAAATTTTCCCTAGACCTAATCCTAGCAAGTTTCTAATCCTAGTCTCATACAACTTCAATTTTTAGGTTTAATTATAAATCCAAACACCATTTGGAATTAACTCGTAAGAACTTAAAGGAGATTTACACATCCCTATGGACCGACCCGTATTCACCGGCTAGCTTCATGCGACGCCGTTCTTGATTGCGGTAAATATTTTTGATCGACAAAACCTCTATTAATCAAATGGCGCCGTTGCCGGGGATGGCGTAGAATTTTCCTTTTTGCAATTTCGGGTTAATCTAAATTTAAAAAATCATAAAAATCTGAATATTCCAAAAATAAAAAAAAATTCTATCATCTTTTATTGTTTGTAGGGTTTTCTTTGTGAATTTTTGCAGGTTCGACGGATCTGAAACAACACAGAAGGGGACACATAAAAAGATACATCAAAACAGCAGGAGATTGAAAGTACAGAGCAGCTGAAGAAATTTGGAGACCTAAAGCCCCCAAAGAGCCGCGCTTCCGTGGCACTTACCTGGTCAAAACCGCGGATCCGCGGCGCCCTGTGGAGATCTCTGCACAAAAATTGCACTGTTTGTTTCCTTATTCTCCCCTCTGCAAATCCCCATATATCTTCTGTCAAATCTTCTGCAGGATTCTTTGCGCTAAAAATCTTCTTCCCCCTTCCAATAATTGATTTTCTGCAGGATTCTTTGCGCCGCGCTAAAAAGCAAATTGATTGCAAGTGATTTACTGCTTTGCATACTTTAATCTGACTTTAAGGGGCTATTGACCAATTCAGATTGGGTGGGGATTTCATCACCCTTCCCAGGACCCCAGAAATCACTTAAAGCATTTGCATTGACCACTTTTAATTTAAAAAATATTAGACTCAGCCCTAAGGACCTCGAGCTCAATAGGACAGAGGACTAGTATAGGCATCGGCCGTTTATCCTAACCGATATTGCGGTGTCTAGGCTAGTGGTTTTTAATTAGGCCCACTGTCGTGGTGGTTCCTTCCCACTTACCTGGCCGTACTTGTCCGTGAAGAGGCGGTTTGAGGTCCTATCTCTAGCCCTTTGGAACAGTTAGGAGCTGTCTAGATGACCTAGGTGACCCTAGACTTAGGCCTGATTGTGCATGTGTGGTTAATTGCATTTGTGTCACTAGTCTCTTTTCAAAAATCTTTTTGCACAAGCACACAAAAAAAGAAAAAAAAAGAAAAAGGAAGAAATCTTTTCAAAACTTGCAACTTGTCGCTAAAGAATCTTTGCACTCACTTACACCACTTCTTCTCATTGACGTTTTCTTACCTTCACATTCTGTCTTTCATCTTTCGACTGCACTAACCCTTGTAGTGTATTTCCGGTTGGACTAGGGACCCTAGCGCCCGATTAGTCCGTGTTTCGTTGTTACCGACCGACGAACCTTTCGACTCCGAAGTCGAAATCTTGTCCACTTCATCACTTTCACCATCACATTCTTCCGAAGGTATGTCGGGATACGATCCTAACAACACCTTACCGACGGGAATGATTCCACCTCCGTTAGGTGTGAATAACCCGAATCTTCCGTCTGTCGAAGCGCCCGCACGAGTCGCGCTCCAGGATCTTTTCTACCCCGTCCGCACCGCCCTTCCTACTTGTCTTTCCCTCCCACCGGCTAATGGGGACAATTTTGAGATCAAACCCCACTTCATTAACATGCTGCCTAAGTTTCATGGTTTGGAATCCGAAGATGCATATATCTTTATCAACAAATTCCAAAACGTTTGCGCCATGATGAAAACTACCCAATTAAGTGATGACGCTATAAGACTAAGGGTCATTCCTTTCACTTTATGTGACCTAGCCGAGAAGTGGCTATACAGCACCGCATCACACTCAATTAGAAATTGGGACGAGTTTGTGAAAGCTTTTCTTAAAAAGTTCTATCCTCATCACAAAACTGCAAAAATCCGTAATGAAATTATACAATTTTCACAGCTTCCTTCCGAACCATTTTGGAAATGTTTTGAAAGATTCAAAGACCTACTCGTTCAATGCCCTCACCATGGAATCGAAAGATGTTAACTTTGCCAAACATTATACGAGGGATTGAACCCGGCAACGAAATAGTTGCTAGAAACCATTAGTCAAGGTCACTTTCTGTCTAAATCTAGTGAGGAAGCGTGGCAGTTTCTTGAGGATCTTAGTGAGCAAACAATTCAGTGGGAGAGCACCAAGACCACATCATCATCTTCTTCTATTGGTCAACCTAGGGCAGGCATACATCAAGTAGAGATGTCAATTGCTATGAAGGCCGAGATGGCCGCTCTTACGAAAAAGCTAGAAGAGCTTGAGACCAAAATCTCAGCACCTTCTCCTGCCCCTATTGTGCCTCCAAGAACTGTGTGTGCTTGTTGTTCGGATCCATCACATCTCACTGAAGAGTGTCCTTACACTGCATCTACTTAAGGACAAGATCAAGTCAATACCACCTTTCAGCAACGACAAAGAAATGATCCATACTCTTCAACATACAATCCGGGTTGGAAGAGCCACCCTAATTTCGCTTGGAACCAAAATCAACAAATCCAAGGAAACAACAATTTTCAAAGGGCTCCTCCTCCACAACAACAAGCACCTCCACAAACTCAATTTCAGCAACCTCTCCAACAGCAACCGTACCCTAATCAGATGAACAATTTTGTGCCCAACAATTTTGTTCCCCCTCAAAATGCTGTTAGCTCGCTCGAAAGAAGTCTAGAAGCATTCCTAAAGCAATCTGCACAGTCCACAGCTAGGATAGAGACTTCTGTTCAATCTTTAGTGCAAAACAGTGCCTCACACGATCAAAGCATCAAAGCTATTGAGGCACAAATTGCACAACTCAACGCAGCATTGAAAGAGCGAGAGAAAGGAAAACTTCCGTCTCAACCACTCCCAAATCCTGGTCATGCACATGTTGCACATGAACAGCAGAATCATAATGTGAATGCTGTGACCACGTTGAGATCCGGAAAAGTGCTGCAAAACAATGTGGGTATTCACCGTGACACCTCTGCCGGTGGTTCTTCATCTTCCTCTTCTTCTTCATTAGAGCCTATTCTCCATCCTTCACATGGCTCTACTTCTTCTAGCTCGAACGGACCCTCTCCTCACAACACGAACACATCTACACGGGGTTCCGTTCCAACTCAACAATCGGATCCGCAAAAATTGGACTCAACAACTTTTCAAAATGTTCCTTTTCCAAATCGGTTGAGATCCAATAAACCAACTCCACAGATGGAGAAGATTGTAGAGTTGTTCAAACAGGTTAGCATAAATATCCCTCTTTTGGATGCAATCCAACAAGTTCCTTCATATGCAAAAATCTTAAAGGACTTATGCACCAAAAAGAGGAAGTCACAAGTACCCAAGAAAGTTTTCGTGGCTAGTGCTGTTAGTGATGCTCTTGTCAATTCTTTGCCCCCAAAGCACAAGGACCCCGGTTGTCCTACTATTTCGATCACAATTGGGAACAAGACCATCAATAGAGCACTATTAGATCTTGGTGCTAGTGTCAATTTGCTACCTTATTCGGTGTACGAACAATTAGGCGTTGGAGAGCTTAAGCCCACTCATTGTACTCTCCAAATGGCCGACCGATCAATCACCCATCCTAGGGGAGAGTTGGAGGATGTGTTAATTAAAGTTGGGGATTTCATTTTTCCCGTTGACTTTATTGTTATGGATACACAGCCTGTCGCTAACCCCCGTAATCAAATTCCGGTGATACTTGGTCGACCATTCCTCGCGACTTCTAACGCGGTAATCAACTGTCGTAATGGTTCAATGAATCTATCTTTTGGCAAGATGACAGTTGAACTTAACATTTTCAAGTTAGGAAGTCAGCCTTGCGAGCCTAATTCCAGCGTACTTGATGTGTGCTCGATCGATGAGATCGCGGAGGAGGACTGTGAGTTCGAGAATTTCATGTTTGATCACAATAATATTGACGCCACTAGTACGTTCCTCCTAGAATCCGACACAGCTTTCACGACGGACAAAGATTATGAGTGTTTCACCTTTGTTGATGATCTTGAAGACTCTCCACCCGAGTTTGAGTCTTTTGCTTTTGCGGATGAGTTAGTTGAACCATCCGACTCGGTAGCGTACACTCAATTTGAACCTTTGATAGAATCCTTCGAGTTTGAAACAGTTACTCCATTGTTACCATCTATTGTTTCACCACCTAAACTCGAGCTAAAGCTTTTGCCGTCGCACCTAAAATATGCTTATCTAGGTGAAAATGAGACCTTACCCGTTATCGTATCGGCCTCTCTAGCTCTTGAGCAAGAGAAGGCTCTTTTAACGGTCTTATACAATATTCGGCAAGCTTTCGGCTGGTCTATGGCGGACATCAAGGGGATTAGTCCCCTCATAGTCGAACATCATATACACTTGATGGATGATGCCAAGCCGGCAAGGGATCCACAAAGACGCCTCAACCCCGTCATGAAAGAGGCGGTCAAGAAGGAGATTGTTAAGTGTCTTGATAGCGGTATCATTTACCCTATCTCGGATAGCCAATGGGTTAGCCCCATTCATGTCGTGCCAAAGAAATCGGGCATCACGGTCATCACCAATGAGGCAAATGAGTTAATTCCCACTCGCACCCAAACAGGGTGGCGAGTTTGCATCGACTACCGAAAACTCAATGTCGCGACAAGGAAGGACCACTTTCTTTTACCATTCATTGACCAAATGCTAGAACGATTAGCGGGGCACGAATTCTACTGCTTTTTAGATGGCTATTCCGGTTATAATCAAGTTCCCATAGCCAAAGAGGATCAAGACAAGACTACATTTACTTGTCCCTTTGGCACTTTTGCTTATCGTCGCATGCCCTTTGGGTTATGCAATGCACCCGCTACATTTCAGCGGTGTATGATGGGGATCTTTTCGGACATGGTGGAGAAGTTTTTGGAAATCTTTATGGATGATTTCTCCATTTTTGGTGACTCCTTCGATGAGTGTTTACGACATCTTGACACAGTTCTCACCCGCTGTAGGGAAAAGAACTTGACTTTGAATTGGGAGAAGTGCCACTTTATGGTACGAGAAGGCATTGTCTTAGGACATGTAATCTCGCAAAACGGCATAGAGGTTGATAGAGCTAAAGTCGAAGTCATTTCTAATCTTCCTCCTCCTAAATGCGTCAAAGATATCCGAGCTTTCCTTGGCCATGCCGGTTTTTATAGACGGTTCATCAAGGACTTTAGCAAGATTGCTAGACCCTTGACTCTCTTGTTGGCCAAGGACACTACGTTTGTTTTCGACTCAACTTGCATGAAAGCGTTCGAGTCTTTGAAACACTCACTCATTTCTGCGCTCATCCTTTCATCTCCAGACTGGACGCACCCTTTTGAAATTATGTGCGACGCATCAGATTTTGCCATTGGTGCTGTTCTTGGACAGCACATTAACAAGTTGCCGCATGTAATTTACTACGCTAGCCAAACATTAAATGAGGCCCAATTAAACTACACAACAACAGAAAAAGAGTTTTTAGCGGTTGTGTTTGCACTTGAAAAATTTCGGTCTTATTTAATCGGCTCTCCAGTTATAGTGTACACGGATCACTCAGCTCTTCGCCACCTTTTTGCGAAAATGGATGCTAAGTCTAGGCTAATACGTTGGATCCTTTTGCTGCAAGAATTTGACCTTGTTATAAGGGACAAAAAAGGATGTGAAAACGTAGTGGCAGATCACCTTTCACGACTTCCTTCTTCGCCTACACTTGAGCTGCCTATCACTGATGCTTTCCCCGATGAGCAACTCTTGACCGTTTCTTGCGAACCATGGTTCGCCGATATTGTAAACTACTTAGCCACCGGCTTGATACCTAAAGATTGGTCGAAACAAGACAAACTACGATTTTTGTCCCAAGTAAAGCATTTTTACTGGGATGAACCTTATCTTTTTAAATATTGTTCCGACCAAATCATTCGCCGGTGTGTACCTGAAAATGAGGTTAAGAGTGTGCTGTCTTTTTGCCACGATCAAGCATGTGGCGGGCACTTTGGCCCAAAGAAGACAGCCGAGAAAGTTTTGCAGTGTGGTTTCTATTGGCCACGACTCTTCAAAGATGCATTCGAATACTGCAAAACTTGCTCCCGGTGCCAACACTTGGGCTGGATATCGCGGAGAAATGAAATGCCGCTCCAACCGATCTTGGTTGTAGACATTTTTGATGTTTGGGGTATAGATTTTATGGGACCATTTCCTAACTCTTTTGGAAATGTGTATATTCTTTTGGCTGTTGACTATGTTTCAAAATGGGTCGAGGCTGTACCAAGTCGAACGAATGACAACAAGGTTGTCGTTCGATTTCTAAAAGAACACATCTTTTCTCGATTTGGGCACCCTCGAGCGATAATAAGTGATAATGGTTCTCACTTTTGCAATAGGACTTTTGAGTCCTTAATGCGCAAATACTCTATCACCCATAAGCTATCAACGCCATATCATCCCCAAACATGTGGGCAAGCCGAGGTCTCGAATCGGCAAATTAAGCAAATCTTGGAGAAAACGGTTTCTAAAAACCGCAAAGATTAGTCACTCAAATTGATCGATGCACTATGGGCTTTCCGTACTGCATACAAGACCGATCTTGGCATGTCTCCATACCGGCTTGTTTACGGGAAGGCTTGCCACCTTCCAGTGGAAATTGAGCATAAGGCATTTTGGGCCATTAAAGAGCTGAATTTATCTTTAGGAGATGCGGGCAGCAATCGAAAGCTGCAATTGAATGAATTGGAAGAGCTGCGGGATGAGGCATATGATAATGCCGTGATTGCTAAGAACCGAGTTAAGGTATTTCATGATAAAAACCTTTTGCGAAAGACATTTAAACCAGGTCAACAGGTTTTATTATATGATACTCGGTTACATTTTCATCCCGGCAAGCTCCGTTCTAGATGGAGAGGACCTTTTGTAGTCCGCACCGTTTATCCGCACGGTGCGGTTGATCTTGAGAATCCAGAAGACGGTACTTTATTCAAAGTAAATGGACATCGATTGAAATCGTTCTTCTCAGCGGACCCTTCGGAGGAGCTCCTGTTCTTGCAGGAGCCGATTTACACCGATTGATTTTCCTCCACCTTCACCCTCGAATTTCCATTTTTCCAAAACTTTATTTCAAATAAGTTTGGGGGTGTATATAATATGTAAATATAATAATAAGCAGGAACTCGCCGATATTATCAACCCACTTGGTGCAGCATGACAGTGAGGACACTGTCCATTATAAGTTTGGGGGTATGTTCGGTAAGTTTTTCCTTTTGCATTCATATGTATATTTCTGCATTGCATCTTTATACAAAAAAAATCATAAAAATTTGAAAATTTGAAAAATAAAAAAAAATTAGAAAAAGAAAAACCCATAAAAATTGAAAAAATTTCAAAAATTATAAAAATTATTGTATTCAATTTTGGTTTATTTGACTAGAGTTTGACAGATAGGTTAACTGGCTAGAAACAACTAGATCTTAGACTTACTGAATTAAAAACCCTAAAAATAACATTCCTTAAAGTTTAACGGTAGAAAGTATATGCCTTGTAGTTTATTTAGAAATAGGCAAATTTTGGGTTCACTTCTTGGGCTAAGTCAAAACGAAGGAAAAATATTGAAGCTTTTATTAGAGTATAAGTTTGAAAAATAGTTCCTACCTTAAGTCTAGATTCTGAAAACATGTACCCTATAAAATGCACAAGCACGCACCTTGAAACTTAGATTAGTAGAAGAGACCTTGAAATACTCTTGTCTAAAGTCCTTAGCACAATGAAAATAAAAAGAAAAAAAAAGTGAATAAAGAAAAAATGGACACTGGTTTTTGTGATTACCTAAGGCTGTAAAAATAGAAAAATATTTAGCGAGGGTGCCTTATCACCTAGTGCCTTAGACCAACTGGTTTGGGAGTCACTGCTAAAGCCTTGGGTGTTGCAAAACTAGGAAGTACGCTTTAAAATGCTAACGCATCTGGTAATCGGTTGTTGGTACCTCAAGAAGTATTAACAGTCGTATGAAGGATGTGAAAGCGAAAATTCACCAATGCTTTGGACAATGGACGAGAGTACGATTGCTTGATTTGAATTTCCAAGTGTAGGGGTGATATTTACACACACGTGGGGATATGTGATTGGAGTTTAGATGAGAGAAAGGAATGAAGAATAGAACTTATATCTTTAGTAGAGTTGATAAAAATTCCTAAGTGGAGATGGAAACCCTAGAAGGAAAACTTAAGAAATGTCGAAAGCTAAGTAGGTCTACATAACATATATAATCTTAAGTTAAATAATGAGGATGGGTGAAGAATATGGGTGGATAGTTTACAAGTCAAAAGATAATAGAATTCCATGTTAGAAAACCTAATTGGAGAACAAAAGTCAATGGGCCGAGTTGATAGGATTTTGTGGGTGTAATCCGCTGAAAACCCTCAGGAGACAACACTCCTCCTACTAGGGACACCTAGAGGTTTAACGGCTTGTTGCACGAGCTCAGTGCAATCGCGTTTCCCTGCGAAAGTGCGGTTAGGATTTTAGTGAATAAATAATAAGTTTGCTCGAGGGCGAGCAAAAGATAAGTTTGGAGGTATTTGTTCATAACATAATATTGCATTTTGTATTCCCCATTCTTATGCATTTTACAATAAAAACAGGTGCTTTTGACCCATGTCTGCTACATGTTACAGGTTACAGGTTCTTGGCGCGAAAACAGTGAAAAACAAAAAAGACGACACAAAAGAAGGATTTTTGACCAACAAATAGGAAGATCTTAGTAAAGCCCAGCAGAAGAACGGTTCACCATCAACAAGGCGACGCAAGATCCAAATTTGCGAGAAAAACGGTTAAAAGATCCCTTGCAAAGTGTTCACTAAAGATCTGGAATCACTGTAGAAGCCCAAATGGAAAAAGAACTAAAGAAATGAGAACCACAGAAGAACCTGAAGAATCCCAGAAAAAACCATCACATGATCACACTAAATGGCCGCGGAACTGCGGCCCAAGCGCGCCCATGCCGCGGTTCCGCGGCCGTTTGAAGCCCTAATGCGCAGGAAATTTGCCATAATTCTTTGGCGGCTGTGGAAAGGTTTTCTAGGGGTATATTTGTAATTGTAGACATGCGGTGCAATTGTAAACCTAGGGTTTCTATGTCCTATAAATAGAACCCAAGACCTTGTATTTTCTCATGCCTCTACTCATGAATAAAATTCTGTTTTCTTGAAGTTAGAGCGCATCAACAGTAAGTAGGTTATTTTCCTTGCAGTAGTTATAATTTTTCATATCTGCTCTTATTTTCTCGCCTTAGTTTAATTTAGTTTAGCTTTTATTAATTTGAAATCGATGTTTTCTCTCTTTAATAAACTCATGTTTTGTTCATCCCCTTAATGAGCGAGTAGTTTCCTCGCTTGTTAGGGTTAGGAATAGGGAAGGATTTGAGAGATGAAGATCTCTCATCTCTTTTCGTTGCCAAACTTTTATGAATATTAGAACTCCATGCATACCTTCTTACTCCGCTCCCTACGGCACTCTACCCTCGAGGTAGCGGTGATTCCGTAGTCTAAAGGCCCGGATTTTTTAGGTTTTCCATGGAGGTTAGAGTAAAGATTAAGAAAGGAAGGACAAGGATCTAGAGGAAGAATCAATCTTCCCAATCATCCTAATCCCCTCTGTTAAGATTTACCATAACACTAATATGATATATTTAAAGGCAATGGAAAGAGATGTAGATCTTGGTTTACCAAATTTTTCCTAGACCTAATCCTAGCAAGTTTCTAATCCTAGTCTCATACAACTTCAATTTTTAGGTTTAATTATAAATCCAAACACCATTTTGAATTAACTCGTAAGAACTTAAAGGAGATTTACACATCCCTGTGGACCGACCCGTATTCACTGGCTAGCTTCATGCGACGCCGCTCTTGATTGCGGTAAATATTTTTGATCGACAAAACCTCTATTAATCACCTGGCTGGATGGGAATGGTTCCGAGGACTTACGCCACGCTCCATCTCGACCTTCGATGAGCTGGCCTCCTAATTCCTCGGTCACTTCGTCGGGAATCGACGGCAGAAGAGGACGATCGACCTTAAACGCTCTCCGAGCCCAGATCTCAACCTATCACCTTGCGATCAAGTTTCCTTTAGATCAAGGGGGAATAGGCCGGGCCTACGGGATCCAGCAAACCTCTTGGATTTGCCTCACCTCGACGTCCACTGCCGGAGACCGAAGCGACGATTTTGAAGACATACCTGATTTCCAGGGGTCTTTAGACACATGCGACGACCAAAGGGAAATCAGAGGTGCCCCAGTAGAAGCATTAATAGAAGTACCACCCGAAAAAGGGGCCAACGACCGAACAGTCCAGATCGGCTCTCTCTTGACTGGGGATCGCCGCGAAGAACTGATCCGTCTCCTTTGTGATAATTCGGACGTTTTTGCTTGGACGCCGGCGGACATGCCCGGAATTGACCCTCGAGTGATCTCCCACAAGCTCGGGGTCGATCCGAAAGCAAAGCCCATCCGACAAAAGAAAAGAAGTTTTGCACCGGCCAAGCAAAAGGCGATAAAAGATGAAGTGGGTGGCAGTTGATCATAGAACCCTTTCAACTCTTTTGCTCGTCACCTGAACTCTATATCCAGTTGTTACAGTTTTGTACTCTTTATCTATGGCCTGGATCAATGATACGTTTTCGTTTGCTCACTACCTAAAACTTGAGTTCATTTTCTTACAATCTCTACCCTATGTTTCATAGTATTACATTGTAAATAGCTATTCCCACTTCTTTTACCCTCTGTGCTAATCTTTGTACAGGCATAAAGCAGTTAAACTTGAAAGTGGCAGCTGTGCCCTCAACCAATGAGCAATATTGGCTTCTTTGCATGGATTTTGCAAGCAATCCTGTTAATACTGGGCCCAACACATGAGCCTTACAAGCACTTTTGCTTCTGCTTTCATGGAGGAATTGGGCAATGGGGGAAGAAAGGTATCTGAAGTTTTAAGATCTCAAATCCTTATACTCTGTGAGGCCCCGATACGTCCAAGACATCTTCAAACATAACATACACACTACATATTGAGTTCGCATGACTAGTCTGACCCGTCAATCGGAGGTTCTCTCACTCCAAAGACGAAAGATAATTAACGACAGCTTAGTTCGCTGCTGCCGGAGATTCGGATCCCCACAATTAATAAACCCCCGCCTATCATAAGCAGAGGAAATTTATATACGCCTGACAAGCGCGCGAATTTCTATCTTAATAGGGTGACGAAAAAGGCTCTACGGATTCCGGCACGCCCGGTGGGAAATTTTCTATCCTCACATATTTCGGGTTAAATGTTCATGCGAACACAATCAATATATATATATATATATATATATATATATATATATATATATATATATATATATATAAATCATGCTTCTTTGTGCAGGATAATAACCTCTCTCTCTCTCTATATATATATATATATAAATCATGCTTCTTTGTATAACAACCTTTAAACCGCGACTTGCAAACTCAGCGAGAATGTCTCCAAGAACCAGTTCGATCTCAGAGGCGACTCCGATCCCTTACGTAGTCAAGATCTATGCCCACGTGATTCTCCCCCATAAGTCTCAGTCGGCAGTGGGAGGAACCGTCCCGTCAATTTGGCTCCGTCATTATCCACCCTGCCGGAAGCGCTCATCTGGCAGAGACCTCAGAAAACTAAGTGGCCAAACCGACCTCAAGAGGCAGGAGGCCAAACGTTGTGATCGCCAAGGCACCACAATCCAAACGTACGACGGTGTCCGAACGACTCCCAGGTGCTTCAGCTGAGAGCAAGACTGCCGGAACAAAGGGCATCATTAAATGTCGCGGACAAGCTCAGGCGACGCTTCCGACAAGTGCGCAATTAGACGTATCTCCAAAGCACTCCATCGCTCGGCCCACGGCGTCTTCCCGAAGAGCCGAAGCCTGCCAAGTGCTCAAAACAGAAAAGTTGAGACAGAAGTGGCTCAGATATAGAGCTAATAAGAGGGCCAAGACTCCGGCCAAGTGGAATTTTTTGAGGTTCCAAGAGGAGAGTTACCCTGCGATGACTGCTGAGTCGACCGTAAAGGTCAGCAATTCCTTTGAATCTTTGAAGTGGGTTCAGAAAAACGCCATGATCTCAGAATCAAGAAGACACCAATCCGAACAATGTTACAAAGAGACGTGCCTCATCTCTAACATAAAAAGCATGACAGCGTATCTTCAAGGGTGTATCGGACGCTCTGTGCTGCACGAAAGAAACGAAGTAAAGCCATAAAAGAAGCGCCATCACTACTCAAGAACCCGGTCAGGCCAGCTGTTTTTAATCGATTGTCCGTTCCCGAAACAGAAGGGCCACGACAGCGGTCCGCAAAATCAGCTGCTAATGATGAAAAGACGGTCGGATATGTTATCTACACGGTTTAGCACGCATCTCAGCGACAACCTGCGTAGCAAAAACAAGGATGGGGCCGCCACATCCCAAGCCCAATCTGGCTTGAATGTTCTTGCCACTTCATAAGATCATCCGCCTCCACATGACGATGAAAACCCTATTGATGAGGCCGATAGGTAGAAAGACCCCTCGGTCCATATAGAGTCTGTTAGTTATATGTATGCCCTAGAGGCCATTACTGTACATGTGATGTATATTGTAGTGGATGCTTGGAATATATAGGGAGTACTTTCTTGCTCGACATGATAGTATGCTATCTGGTTGCTCTTTATCTTAACATGTACACTTATTGTCTCTCTATTACATGTTGATAAAGCCCTTAGGATGAGTACTTGACTACCAGCACTATGATGCAGATCATACCAGTGGGGACATGGGTAGTCGGCAAGTACATCCTTCAAATGTTCCTAGTCATGGGAGTATCGAGACAAGGCATCGATACTCCAGAGTACAGTAGCGTATACGCTTCTTGACCCATATGATGGGCGATGGATGATCCCACATCCATTGGTGTTTGACATCAGAGAAGGTATATGGGTGCTCAGTGGAGACTGGGTACACTGGACGGACTCGCTGAGAACTCCTAGATGGTATTATACCTATCGTCGGATAGCAGTTCTCTGGTGACACTGGTATAGGTTAGTCTGTAGACCCGAGATCGTCATATAGTCTTGTGTGATTCCCACTGTGCTTTGATTTCCACCATACCACGGTCAAGAGATCATGCAAAAAGGTGGTTTTTGGGTACAGTCCCGAGTCACATGGAGGCAATGAGCGATAGGAGGGGTTTTGTCTCTCCTGGTATTGGGAGTTGATGTTGTGCTATGCTCGATTGGCCATAACATGAAATCTCTGGCCAGGGTTGCTGAGATTTACTGGTAAGTGTTACCAGTAGTTTCTCGAACCATAATGGAACTTGCATCGGCATGACTTATCAGGCTATTGGGGTCTGACGTTATACCACGCCCAGGCTGTGATATGCGATATATCAGACGAAGAGACCGGACTGTATGGTAGTGTTACTGATTGGATTCGCAGGAGTACGAGCAGGCTTGCTTGTTGTTTTTCTGATCGCTCAATACCTGGGTGGCCGTTACGTTTAGCAGACCGCTTGCGGCTTGTGGGTGTTTGATATGATTATCACCTACTGCCGGCGTATTGACGAGTCTTTAGAGTCTTGCACAGAGGTTTCCTGGTTCATGCGAAACGGAGTAGGAGCACATATGTGATATGTGCGGGACCGAGATTGATATGAGTATGTGATACCGTATTGTATTCTCGCGATATGTGATATCAGACGGGTATATGTGATATAGCCGGGTTATCGAATCAAGTGTTGATTCGGTAAGTTGATATTATTGATATTAGTCGGTTATATGTGATATATCCGGATCATTAAGTCAAGTGTTGATTTAATGATTTAATTTATAATTATATATTTGATATATGAATTTACATTAACTAATATTGCTCACTTGACCATTTCTTTTTCTCACTTTGCATACATTATATATATGTGATATATATTATGTATCATGCTAGGTTATATATGCAATTTGGGTGTGTGAGACTTACACTATAACCATGATAAAATTAGGGTTTTATTTATCTTAGTAATTACCAAAATTGGTAGGAAATTGTCATGGCTAGAAGCTTGGAGAAGCTTGCTAACCATTGACTAAGTCCACCAAATTTGTTTTACTTTAAGATATTTTGTTAATCCAACCTTTATCCTATGTCATTGTTAAGTCTCTACAATGGTTAGTGTATGACATTAACTAACCCATGGTTGCAATTCTAACCTCATTCTAACCTCTTGTTAATTTCATCTTCATCTTCTTCATGAGCTTGAAAAAGCTTTCTAGGGTTTGGAGATGAGAAGAAATATTGTGAGAAAAATAAATCTAAAGTGAGCCTACTTCCTACTTCATCATCCTCTACTATTAGCCATTTAGTTTAGGATGTTTGCTTCACTAATCTATAATTAGTGAAGAGATAGCATGAGCTCGAGTCTCCTCGACGTAGATCATTTTCGGCCTCGAAGACATTGGGCAAACTTTTTCGTTTCTTCAAGTGAACCCTCTCTAGAGTCCGGGACTTCACCATTCACAGCGAAGGGACTACAACATGGAGCTTTAGAAGTGAAGGACTGGTCTACAAAGGTTGTATTCTCGCATTCACTTAGATGTAAAGTGTTTACATTTAGTATCGTCGGATTTTCTAGTAGCGATTCTTGGGTTAGGTTTTACTAGAACGGCAAATTTTTAAAATTGGTATGGACGATGCCTCCCGAAAACTTGCTGCCATGCTAGGCAACCCAACAGTGGTATCAGAGCCATGATAGAAAATTCTAAGATGTTTGTTAAATTACGAAACCGAAATGAATCTGAAACTTGAAACCCTTTAAACTAGTTTCTGTCGAATTTCATTTGAGCTCAATTTTTTTTTAAACAACTGCAGAATGTTGTATGTGATATAACATGAACATCATGCAAATTTGAGGCATTTCCACTGACTTTTGGCCGGCCACATTGGCCTCAAAACCGAGCTCTTCGGGTCAAATTTGGATTTTGGGCTTCAAATTTTCAGGGTGTTCCAGTCTCTGGGTTTTAGGGTTTCAGGTGTTGTTTATTTTTGTAAAATTTTCATGTGATATTAACTTTCTGTAAAAGTAATTCAGAGTGTTTCATAATCGTAATCCTAATATGTATTCAGGTTATTTAGACGATGTTAAAAAGTTCGAACGGATATCAATAACCCAATTTTTCCCCTGCTGAAATTTTCCAAGAGTTGGATTTTTCCGAGTTTGAAATTTTCAGAAAATCATGCAAGCGATTCTGTGGACCCTCTAGAAGAACGAAACCCTAACTCGATTCTGTCACCGTCAGAACCGCCATCAAACCCTATGGTTTGTGGTAGTTCAGCGGTGCCACAGGTGAGGCATTGGTTGACCCTTCTACGGTTGGTTCATAGGTGCTGTGGCATATTTCTGGGTACTTTTTGAACTCCGCTCAAGTATTGAGGTTCACGGAAAATTTTGGGTGTTTATTTATTCGATCGAAAAGTTTAACTTCGTCTAGCTATCTGTGATTGCGATACAATATTTGGAATCCACAAATAGTTATGAGATAACTAGTTTGAATTTTATAAATCTAGCAGTTTAGTCTCATTTGATCGGTTGTCACGGAATTTTGATGTGGATCAAAAGTCTGTCGCAATTACGTAGTGTACGCGAATACTCATCGGGTAAGCTTACTAGATAGCCACACTTCATAGCCCTGACCAAGTGACTATAGGAGAACCCCGTCGCCAAAAGTATCCGTTCGGATGCTCGCGACTGCGGTGTTCCGCCTTAGTGCACTTCATCGATGGCATCAGGGGGTGCGGCAGTCTACTAAAGTTTCCGACGAGCATTCGATCAGGTTATCGGGAATCTTGTTGAATTGCCCGACAGGTTATTGGAAAGTGTTTTCAATATCGAGACTAAAATACGGGGTTTATAATTGTTAGGCATGTGATGTCTAAGGAATTCATTTGGTTAGGCATGAAATCCAATGTATGAGATACATTGGGTTTATGATGTCTAAGGTGGTTGCGGATTCCAATTGTTGTAGTTTTTCACTTTCTTTTCTGCGACCGTAAGTGTAATATGTGGTGTATCGCCGGTTTCGTTGCTATATGTCAACGACAATTGGGATACGCATATTTACTTACGTTGATGACATGTGATATTATGTGTTGCTGTGATATGTTATATTGGATCGTCGTGTTTTGAATAGCCGGGTTTTTTTTATGTGGGATGAGAGTTTTTCATTTTCATTCATGTAAAATTCATTGTATGTAATATTCTTTTCTTAGGGCACTTCCGGGAGGATGATGTCACCATTGATGTATATTATTTACTTTTCCGCATTAGGATAGACCCAAGGCGGGGAGCACAAGTAACCGGGTTCTAGGGTCCAGTGGGAGACCATCTCAAGGAGTTGAGACCGGGTCTCCTAACTCTATAATTGGGAGGGTTGCTTGCCGCTCTCGTAGGGGTCTAGGGATGTGGGTTTGGCTATTAATCACGACATCCGCGTTTTTACTGGCTTAAATAAAACACGGAATTCCTAGTATATCCAATATTTCATATGTGATTCTTCTGCTGCTGATATTTTGTGATGTGATCACTTGATATGTTCTGAGACGAATTCCTATATTATATATATGAGATATAATAAATATTGTTGCTTTCGTTTCTTCTGTGATGCTTGGGAAGCATAATCTGATGGGAATTCATTAATGAGATTAATGAAATAAAAGAAACCAAAACATGTTGTAGAAAATTGTTTTAAAAACTGGTAGCTCCAGTTCTTGTTTTGCATAGTGGTATTCCTTGTAGAATATCCAGCACCTTATTCGATAAGGAAAGAGCCGAGATCCCTTCATCGGGAGTGACCTCTTCAGCGAAACTAGCAGATGCTACAAACTCGGATTGTCTTTTGATTGCTTTTATAGTTTTTGCAATGCATAGCGGTATTTGTGAAATATCCTGCACCTTATTCGATAAGGAAAGAGCCGAGATCCCTTCACCGGGAGTGACCTCTTTAGCAAGACTAGTAAAAGCCTAAAAAACACTCCTTTCAAAACTCACTCGATTCTACAATGATATCAAGTTCATTACGCAAAAGGTTTTCTTAAAAACCTGACGTAGCCCTCTGTCATTTCAGATAAGTAATTCTTAGTATTCGTGATGCGTTTGTTGACCTTAGCCAAAGCGTAGTGTGCGGTAGCTAATTAGTGCTTATCTGCAGTATATGATGCGATTGAGTTAGGGTAGTCGTGCGACTTTGTTGACCTTAGCCAAGGGTCGTGCGGGTGGGTTTAATTCAATCAAGAAATGACAGGTTGAACTTGGCCAGCGCTTATGATTTGTTGACCTTAGCCAAGGTCATAGGAAGCTAGGGGAAAAATATTATCGGGAATTTCAAGTGTTGAAATTTGCAATGAGATTGCATACGTTTTATGAGATAGTTGGATCCCGATACCCACTGCGAGTAAGAGTTACTCCTAGGAGAGTTTTACACATTATAATTAGCCGATCAAGTAGGTGTCTAGAAAGGTGTTAACGGGATTACGCCCTTGGAAAAACGAGGTTTATTTTAATTAGGTCCATGCGAAAGCACGGGGAACCTCCCTCAAAGTACCGACATTGACTTGGTCGAAAGATCGGCGAACTTGTAGGGTGTAATTAATCCCGGTTAGTCTTACATTTTAGGATTTGAAGGTAGATTTGACTAAAACAGTGGGAGCCATCCTGATTAGATAAACTAATAACCAATCTAATCCTGCAAGAGCGCAAGCAGAGTGTTTTCTTCTCTCTCCTGGTAGCGACCATGTCATGCCTTAATCAAGATAATAATATGGATGCATTGACCGAACCTACTTATTATACTGAGCTAGGGAACGTTGGTTCCGCTCTATCTTATAATTGTTATAAGTCCGAGCAGGAAATAGGAGAATATCCGGATTCCCATGCCACCCAATCGAAGAAAGTGCATGTTGATGCATCTTCTTCGGGTGTGTTAATTACCGAGAACTGTTTCTCAGTATCCTCTACGTCCTAGGTATGAGATACCGAATCAGGATCCCACATATGTAAGTGTTACATGGGCTACAGAAAGGTAGAGAACTGAGAATAAGTGATATGTCTCTAAGTGTTAGAGAATGATTCAAGTGTTGCAGCCAAGTCAGTTGGCAGATATCACCTTGTATTAATACATTGATTCTAAACGAATGTTATTACATACCAAACTTGATATACAACATTACATCGGTTTCTTTACTGAGTTAAAGAAGGATATAATTCTGTATTGGAGGATAATGTTGTGAACATTTTCCTGAATCAAGAGTTGATTCGATCAGGCACGTTACATAATAGCATATACGTTCTAAATCAAACAATAATTCAAAGTATCTAGAACACACACATGAGGAGTAGTTCAGAAATGAACGAATCTTTCTTGAGGCATTGTAGACTAGGTCATATCAATGCGATACGACCAGCTAAGTTACATAAGAATGAATATGAGAATCTGTTTGAATTTTCATCTTATGATACTTGCCAGTCTTGTCTCAAAGGTAAAATGACCAATACTCCGTTTACTGGAAACAGAGAAAGAGTTAGTGAACTCTTGGGACAGATACATGATGATGTATTCGGTCCTATGTCTACAAATGCCAAGGTTGGTTCTTGGTACTTCATTACATTCATCGACTATCTCTCAAGATTCAGACATGTGTTCCTGTTGAAACATGAGTCTGAAACTTTTGAGAAATTCAAGGAATATAAGCTTGAAGTTGAGAACCAGATGGGTGGATGTATTAAAGTCCTTCAATGTGATCGAGGAGGAGAATACTTGGGCATGGAGTTCCTAGATTATTTAAAGGAGAATATGATTCTCTCTCAGCTTACTCCTTCGAGTACACCACAACACAACGGTGTATCGGGGCGGAGGTATCGCACCCTATGAGATATGGTGCGCTCTATGATGAGTACTGCTGAGTTACCTGTTTTCTTTTGGTGTTATGCACTTGGGAAGCTGCATACCTATTGAATGGGGTTCCGTCCAAATCAGGGCCTACCACTATATATGAGATATGGAATGGGAAGAGACCATGTCTTAAACGAGTTAAGATATGGGGTTGTCCGACCTATGTTGAAAGGCAGAATCCGGACAAGCTCGAGAAAAGGTCAGATCTGTATAAGTTTGTTAGGATATCCCAAACATTTGCGAGGGAATATCTTCTACCACACCGAGGAGCAAAAGATGTTTTGTTTCTCAGCATGCCACCTTTTTAGAAAAAGGAATTTCTTGTGAAGAAATTAATGGTCATGAGGTAGAACTGGAAGGAGTTCCAGCTAGAGAAACTAACAGCTGATGATTTGGTGAAACCAAAGGATTCAATAGTCTCCAACGAACCTTAGCCTCGCCGTGAATCTGGTAGGGTTCCTCATCCACTTGAGAGATATTACGGTCTTCTCCGTGACAGTGGGAGCGAGGATTGCATCATGGTTGATGATGGCCCAACTAGGTTCAGTCAGGCCATCACAAGTGGAGACTTTGTGAAATGGCTGGATGCTATGCGATCAAAGATGGAATCCATATACACCAACAAAGTATGACTTTGAATGTTGCACCTAAAGGGGTAAAACCCATCGGGAGAAAATTGGATCTTGAGAAGATTCTTGGTGTAGATGGAAAAGTTGAGACTTTCAAAGCTATGCTTCAGTCCATCAGGATTAAAACAAGCATCGCGGAGATGGAATATCTGTTTTGATGTGGCAGTCAAAAAGTTTGACTTTATCAAAAAGGTGGATGAACCTTGTATATACAAGAAGGTTGTAGAGAGTAAGCTTGTCTTCCACGTATTGTACGTAGATGACATACTCTTGATAGGAAAAGGGTTTCCTATGCTACACTCGGTCAGGTTCCTCTTATCACGAGGATTCTCAATAGAAGATTTGGATGATACCTACTACATCTTGTGGATTATGATCTATAGTGATAGATCTAAGTGGATGTTGGGGGTGTCCCAAATCCAGGTACATTAACACCATACTAAAGGGGTTTAGTATGGATGATTCTAAGCGTGGTGGTTCACCCACTTACTCATGGATCGCTCTCTCCAAAAATGTCTCCCAAGACTGATTTGGAGAGAGCTCGCGTGCAAGGGAAACCCTATGCTTCGGCAGTAGGCTCTATCAGAGTATACGATGTTATGTACCAGACCAGATGTAGATGACTCACTAGGTGTAGTGATAGGAAATCAATCGGATCTTGGGAGAATCACTGGAAAGCTGTGGAGGACATTCTTAAGTACTTGAGAAGCACTAAAAGAAAGTTCTTAGTTCGAGCTTCCAGAGTGATAAGGTCGACTGAGAGTCAGTCATAGGCATTGTCTTTACCCTCGATGCAGGGACGGTATGTTGGAAGAGTTCCAAGCTAGATACCAGACATACTAGACGATAAAGGCTGAATACATTGCTACCATTGATGCTGCCAAAGTGGTTGTCTGGGCATTACTTGTTCATGAGATGAACAAGGTTCCTACCATTGAGCTTCCAATAACTGTTATTATGACAACAATGGAGTCGTGGCTTTGGCCTAGGAACGTAGGTCCCATCAGCGTTCCAGACATATTCTGAGGACACTATCACCTGATCAGGGAGATGGATGATCTCCAAGGGATCAATGAAAGAAGAGTAGACATGAAGGATAACACAGCGGATCCACTCACAAAGGCCTTACCCCTAGAGAGACTTCTATGGGATGGTTGAGTATGGGATACTACAACCACTGCTATATTGTTAGGTATATGATGCTACAACAGATGGCCTTAGTGCAAGTAGGAGATCGTTAGTTATATGTATGCCCTAGAGGCCATTACTGTACATGTGATGTATATTGTAGTGGATGCTTGGACATATATAGGGAGGACTTTCTTTCTCGACATGATAGTATGCTATCTAGTTGCTCTTTATCTTAACATATACACTTATTGTCTCTCTATTACATGTTGATAAAGCCCTTAGGATGAGTACTTGACTACCAGGACTATGATGCAGATCATACTAGTAGGGACATGGGTAGTCGGAAAGTACATCCTTCAAATGTTCCTAGTCGTGGGAATATCGAGACAGGGAATCGATATTCCAGAGTACACTAGCGTATACGCTTCTCGACCCATATGATGGGCGATGGATGATCCCACATCCATTGGTGTTTGACATTAGAGAAGGTATATGGGTGATCAGTGGAGACTGAGTACACTGGACGGACTCTCCGAGAACTCCTAGATGGTATTATACCTATCGTCGGATAGCAGATCTCTGGTGACACTGGTATAGGTTAGTCTATAGACCCGAGATCGTCATAAAGTCTTGTGTGATTCCCACTGTGCTTTGATTTCCACCATACCACGGTCAAGAGATCGTGCAAAAAGGTGGTTTTTGGGTATAGCCCCGAGTCACATGGAGGCAATGAGCGATAGGAGGGGTTTCGTCTCTCCCGATATTGGGAGTTGATGCTGCGCTATGCTCGATTGGCCATAACATGAAATCCCTGGCCAGGGTTGCTGATATTTACTTTGAAGTGTTACCGGTAGTTTCTTGAACCGTAATAGACCTTGTATCGGCATGACTTATCAGGCTATTGGGGTCTGACGTTATACCATCCCCAGGCTGTGATATGCGACATATCAGACGAAGAGACCGGACTGTACGGTAGTGTTACTGATTGGATTCGCAGGAGTACGAGCAGGCTTGCTTGTTGTTCTTCTGATCGCTCAATACCCGGGTGGCCGTTACGTTTAGCAGATCGCTTGCGACTTGTGAGTGTTTGATATGATCATCACCTACTGCCGGCGTATTGACGAGTCTTTAGAGTCATACACAGAGGTTTCCTGGTTCATGCGAAATGGAGTAGGAGCACATATGTGATATGTGCGGGACCGAAATTGATACGAGTATGTGATACCGTATTGTATTCTCGCGATATGTGATATCAGACGGGTATATGTGATATAGCCGGGTTATCGAATCAAGTGTTGATTCGGTAAGTTGATATTATTGATATTAGTTGGTTATATGTGATATATCCGGATCATTAAGTCAAGTGTTGATTTAATGTATAATTATATATTTGATATATGAATTTATATTAACTAATATTGCTCACTTGACCATTTCTTTTTCTCACTTTGCATACATTATATATATGTGATATATATTATGTATCATGCTAGGTTATATATGCAATTTAGGTGTGTGAGACTTACACCAGAACCATGATAAAATTAGGGTTTTATTTATCTTAGTAATTAACAAAATTGGTTGGAAATTGTTATGGCTAGAAGCTTGGAGAAGCTTTCTAACCATTGACTAAGTCCACCAAATTTGTTTTACTTTAAGATATTTTATTAACCCAACCTTTATCATATGTCATGGTTATGTCTCTACAATGGTTAGTGTATGGCATTAACTAACCCATGGTTGCAATTCTAACCTCATTCTATTCTCTTGTTAATTTCATCTTCATCTTCTTCATGCGCTTGAAAAAGCTTTCTAGGGTTTGGAGATGAGAAGAAATATTGTGAGAAAAATAAATCTAAAGTGAGCCCACTTCCTACTTCATCATCCTCTACTATTAGCTATTTAGTGTAGGGTGTTTGCTTCACTAATCTACAATTAGTGAAGAGGGAGCATGAGCTCGAGTCTCCTCGACGTAGATCATCTTCGGCCTCGAAGACATTAAGCAAGCTTGTTCGTTTCTTCAATTGAACCCTCTCTAGAGTCCGGGAGTTCACCATTCGCAGCGAAGGGACTATAACATGGAGCTTTAGAAGTGAATGACCAGTCTACAAATGTTGTATTCCCTCATTCACTTAGATGTAAAGTGTTTACATTTAGTATCGTCGGATTTTCTAGTAGAGATTCTAGGGTTAAGGTTTACTAGAACGGCAAATTTTTAAAATTGGCGTGGTCGATGCCTCCAGAAAATTTGCTGCCATGCTAGGCAACCCAATAGAGTCAAGCTCAGACAGTAAGGAAGAGCCGACTTTCCGCCTTAGAACCGCAGAGTAAGAGCTGCTTCAAGAGCTCCGATAACAGCTAAGAAGCAAAGATAAAGAGATGGCTAACTTTTACTCAAAAATTGATGTCCTGACGAACGTCGTGAAGCAGCTCATGACTCAAGTTGCTCAAGCGCCTTCCAATCAAGCGCATGTCTCTACTTATGAGCCGGTCGATAATGACCCGAAGCAACTGATATCTGTCCCTTTAGGTCTAAGTATGGGTGAGCCGCATGAAAGCCGGCCGCATTCCACTTTTAGGGACGCCTTGGCCCCGGACAACACCATTCCGCTAATACAAGATTAGATAATTTATTTGGTCACCAGCAAGATTAAAACATTGGTGTCCGATGCTGAAACTCAGAAAGATATTGGCAAGTGGGAGGCTATATCCTAAACAGTACGATCTGATCGAGTTTCCCAGCGGCTACATCATTCTTAAGTTCGGAAGATTTGACGGGACGGGAAATGCGAATCAGCACATTGCTCACATTAAAGCGTCGTGTGGAAATACATGGGGCAATGATGCACCCCTTTTTCGTCAGTTTGTCAACGGCCTGACTGGCGTCGCTTTTGAATGGTACGTAAGCATAGTACACGGGTCCGTCGCCACTTTCGCCCAAATGGAGTCTCTGTTTCGGCAAAAGGTTCATGAGCGTCAGTAATAAAATCTCTATTGCTGACATTGTGAGGACTAAACCGAGAAAGAACGAAAGCAACACGGACTTTATCGTCCGATAGCGTAATCTCACGGTCAAGTGTGAACCGCCGCTAGAGCAGGACAAGTCCGTCGGTCTTCTTATTGGGAACCTCATCAATTAGATGGTCTCATTCTTATGTACAATGTGCCTCAAGAAGTTTCAAGAGCTGACCAAGAGAGTTCAAATGTTGGAACGCTCGAAACAAGAGTCTGACCCGGACTCTCAGAATAACAAGCCTTGGAAGAACCGAAAGGACAACAATCGTAAAAGCGGGAATTCCAAGAATACCAACGTCTTCAATACGTCTGACAATAAAGATAAGCGAAAGGCGGGCGGACAAAAAACGGACCGGTCCTAAAAGCCAATGCTAGAAGAAGAAGGGCCTTCCCTAGAGGAGAAGAAGAACAAGGTTTACTCTTTCAGAAGGGACAAGGCCCGCAAGATATTCAAAGATGCCCTAAATAACGGTCTACAATTGCCAGAGTCGAAGAGATCTCATGAAGCAAAAATGACCGACAATCCCCTGTATTGCCTGTACCATAGAATAGTGAGCCATGCGATCGAGAATTGCTATATTTTTAAAGACCGGGTCGAAAAGCAATACAAGACCGGAGAGATTGAACTGTCCAAGAGTGTATTGGTGAACAATCAAGCTGCAACCACCAACTTTATACAGACACAAGCTGAAACCTTCTAAGAGCAAACAGTTGAACCCGCTATCCCGAGAAATGAAATTGACTCGCCGTAGCTTCCATGGAGCATGCACATGTCTAAAAGGACAAAGAAGATACTAAAACTACTTCAAAAAGAGCCCAGAACAGAATGGAAGGAGAAGAAAGAGCCTACCGTTCTAGTTACCGATTCAGATTGATTAGGCTCAAAATCCAAAAAGCTCAAGAAGAAGAAAAATGCGGCTCGACGCGAAATAGAGTCTGCGGGGAGATTAACTATTCAAAAATATATCGATTCCCTAAAAAACTACGAAGAAAAGGAAAGAACTCTAATTCAATTGAAAGAGTTCTTCCCCGTAAAAGCGGCTGAGATTTTAGAGGAGGTAGAAGAAGACTCCGATGAAGAGATCTCTATTGTGACCTGCTACGTCGTCTATCTTGGTAGAGACTCTGAGAAAGAACTATGTTTTCCCGAAGAGGACGAGGAGCTCGCTACAAAGGCCAACCAATTCCAGCTCAGAAGCGGAAATGTTCTACCGCCGAAGCAAACCAACACCTCAAAAGAGAAGAAAAAACAGGCCGCTAATGAAGAAAACGGTGTAGAGCCGACTCATGAAGATTCAAGTTTTTTTTTCGGTAGATTACAATGTCTTGGCTCAACTTCAGAAGCTTCCGTCTCTCTTAAGCATCTATGATGCTCTGGTCCTATCCAAGGAGCTCAGAGATGTTCTCATTCATACCCTGCAAAACCCCGAGCGGTATCAGGCTCGTTTCACGGAAATTAATATGAAATAGGCCCAGTACACTCTGCATACAGCCGCGGTAACATTTAAAGATGAAGACCTGTTACTGGGAACACCTGAGCACAACCGACCGCTTTACGTGACAGGGTATGGCGACGGAGTCCGGATTAATCGCATATTGATTGATCCGTGTCCTTAGTGAACATCATGAATGTAGGGTGTTTTTTGTCAATCTATTGAGATAGGAATACGCGTCGCTTGTCAAGCATATTACAGATTCCCCCGGCTTAGGATAGACTGGGGTTTATTGATTGTGGGGATCCGAATCTCCGGCAGTTGCGGACTAAGCTGCCGTTAATTACCCCTCGCCTTTGGAGTGAGAGAACCTCTGATTGACGGGTAAAACTGGTCATATGAACTCAATGTGCAGAGTGCATGTATTGTGTTTTGAAGGGGTCTTGGATATATCGGGGGCCTCACAGAGTTTACGGGGGTCCCGCTACCTGGGAAGCAGGTTGGGGGTCAATGGGCTAGCAGCGTCCCATTAGAAAATTTTTTCTAACGGGGGATTTATTTTGAGTATGGAGCGTGAGGGAAAAAGAGAGGTGATGAGCGTCCTAAAGATGCATGAGATAGCGCATGGGCGCTAGCGGTTCACGTACATGGAGCGCGGGTGCCAGCGGTTCACGTGTGAGGGCGTGGGACGCTAGTGGTTCACGCGCCCGGCACGCGGGCGCTGGGTGCCAGCAGATCATCCGCCCTGCACGCAGGCGCTGAGTGCCAGCGAAAAAAAGGGTTTAGCCCCTGGACTGAGAGTTAAACTCCTGAGTCACTTTTGGTGTTAAACTCCTAAAAAAGGATCTTTTTGTGGAGTTAAACTCCTGAGTGACTTTTGGTGTTAAAATCCTAAAAAAGGATCTTTTTGTGGAGTTAAACTCTTAAAAGAACTGGATTTTTGGGGTTCAACTCTTTCGAGGATTTGGATCTTGGTGTTGAGCTTCTCAAAGATCGGTTTGAAATTAAACTCCTAAAAAAGAGATTCTTGTTCGGAGTTAAACTCCCAAGAGATTTTCGGAGACGATGAAAGGGCACTCTTTTCTTCACCCTTGAACCCTGGAGCTTCTCTTGAACCTTGGATCTTCCTAAAGTGGGATTTTTGGATATGCGTCTCCTTCTTCCTCCTCTCTGTTAGCTGGATCTTGGAGAAAATGGAGGGTGGGACTTAAAAATCTCCCCTTTTAGAAATTTGATTGGAGATCTGAGGTCCCCTGCGAGGGTTTTATAGTGAAAAACTATTTCTTTTTGGAAAAAAAAGTTAAACTCTTGATTTAATTCAAAGAGAGAAGAAGGTTTAAAACCTTGAGGAAGGAGAAGGAGGCACAGAACCCTAATATTTTTTAGGGGAATGAAAAATCTCCTTTTCATTTCATCATATGTTTGCCTTATATACGCTATAAGTTTACACATAGCCCTTTGGGGTTTACAAAATGGCATTTTGTCCATCCCATATTTCATGTGCTTATTTCTTTTTGTACAGGAGCCATGAGCTTTACAAAAAATTAGCTTTTTGGCCATTTATTTTACATTCATGCATGAAAATTAAATCAAACTTATTTATTACATAATTTTCTTCTTGGCATAGGAGAGGCCGGCCTCTTCATGTTTGAGCTTGATCTGGGCATAGGCCCACTTGACCTGGGCTTGGGCCTGTTTGCTTGGACTTGGATTCGGGCTTGGGCCTAATTGACTTGTTGACCTTGACCTTAGGGTATAATTTTTGACCCCAACAATGAACATGTGGACTCTGAAGAGTTTGTCATTGGACGTCCGACACCTGTCAAGAAAAATGATAGTCATCCAAGACTTCAATCAAAACTGCCAGCAAGTTATGGGGTCCATAGCTCTGCCAATTAAATTTGGGGATCTGCAAACCGAAACTAAAATATACATGATCGATACCGACATGTCTTATAAGGTTCTCCTCGGATGGCCGTAACTCCACGATTACGGTATCGTTCCGTCAACTCTCCATCAGTGCATGAGGTATACTAAAAACGACAAAGCTAAGAGAAACCTTTGATGTTACAGAAGGATCCCTAGCCATCATAAGGGTGCCGGAGTAAATGTGCAAAGTGCTTGATGCATTGTCAATCTCCACCGCGGACCAGCTGAAAACCTTCTACGTTCCCGGAAGAAAGAGTGGACAGAAGGGCATCCTGTTTTATGGGTCAAATCCTATCGTGTACCCGGACGATTTGTCCTTGACATGCCTTCCCTATGAGAGAGGCATAAGAGCCATCCTCAATCCCAGATATTATGCTCCCGAGATGCAGGAATATTTTAAAAAGTGTGGATATCGGTTATATCAAACGGACTCCGAAGAGAAGTTCTATGAGGAGTTGTGGCATCCGCCTCAGGTCCGAGCACTCATCGATGGACGAATCCCATATAGACAGGGCATAGGTTTCATTCAACATGATGTGAAAGCATGCTATATGATCCATGTTGGTGAAGTTAGTGAAAATTCAAATGACGATGACGAGCTAGCCGAGCAAGAAGAAACCCCTCGAGAGCTTGAAGATAGTGGACAGGCAACCTTTGATGAGGTAACCAAGATTAATTTGGGAATGTCCGATAATTCAAGGCCGACCTACATCAGCTCACTCTTGTCAGAGAAAATGAAAGAACAAACAATCGCCCTGCTATGGGAGTTCGTCGACTACTTCGCGTGGACATACAAATGCCTGGTCTCTCCCCTGAAGGGGCCATGCATAAACTGGCTATATCTCCTGATGCCAAGCCAGTCAAACAAGCTCCTCGAAGAATGAGAAGGGAGCTGGAAGAAAAGGTCATCGAGAAAACTAAGAAACTCATTGATGCCGGTTTTATCAGAGAAGAGAAATATGCGGACTAGATCGCATGCATCGTCCCAGTGAAGAAAAATGGGCAGATCCGAGTTTGCGTCGATTCAGGGATCTCGACAAGGCATGCCCTAAAGACGATTTCCCGCTTCCGGTCATGAAAATGATGGTCGACGACACATCAAACTACGAGCTGTTCACTTTCATGAATGGTTCGTCTTGGCATAATCAGATAAAAATGTCTCATGAGGATGAGAAGTATACAGCATTTCGAACTCCGATTGGCATATACTGTTACAAGGTGATGTCGTCTAGACTAAAGAATGCAGATGCCATTTATCAAAAGGTAATGACCAAGATCTTTGACGACTTAATCCACAAAGTCGTCAAATACTATGTTGATGACTTGGTCGTCAAGACTAAACCCAAGGCCGATCACATCCAAGACCTCAGATCTGTTTTCACCAGTCTGAGGGAATACGACCTAAAGACGAATCCTCTAAAGTGCGCTTTCGGCGTGTCGTCGAGAAAATCCTTGGGCTTCATAGTCCAACATTAGGGAATTGAAGTTGACCCATCAAAGATAAAAAAGCAATCATGGAGATGCCCTCTCTAAAGAATCTGATGCAGCTAAGATCCTTTTAAGGCAAGCTCGCTTACATACGAAGGTTCATCTTGAACCTATCGGGAAGATACAGGCCCTTCTCAAATCTCATGAAGAAAGGAGCTCCTTTTGTCTGGGATGCCTATTTCCACAAAATTTAAACAATATAAAAAGAGCTAAGCTCTGTTGAATTTTAATGAGGTAGCGCATGACGTGCTCTTCATGAGGGCGCTAGCGCCAATCTTATAGGATTAAATCCTATGATGGCGCCGCACGTGCTTCTCATATGGGTGCCAATGTGCAAAGCACATGAGCGCTTATTATATAAGAATTAGATTCTTATATGGCGCTGCACGTGTTCCTCACGTGGGCGCTAATGTGCAAAGCACAGGTAAGCTTATTATATAAGAATTAGATTCTTATATGGCGCCGCACGTGCTCCTCACGTGGGCTCCAATGTGCAAAGCACAGAAACGCCTATCATAAATAAGAATTTAATTCTTAAGTGGCGTCCACGTGCCCAACACGTGAGCGTCGGCGCCCAAGTTTACACCAGTAGAATTAAATTCTACATTTCCCTAACAAAAAATTGGGATATTCTCTGTTAAACAGAGTCGTTGGATCAAAAATCCAATGGTGATGATAAATCATCAAACAATAGAATTAAATTCTATTATTAGGAATATTTATCCTAATTCTTTATAAACAAAGAAGATTGCTCTATGTAAAACTAAGAACTCTTGGATCAAAAATCCAATGGTGATTAAAAAATCACCGCTAGACAGAATAAAATTATGTATATGGGAAAATATTTTTCCAATCTTGTTAAAAATAAGAAAACATATTCTGTAAAACAGAAATACTTGGATCAAGGATTCAACGGTGGGTAAAATGCCCCAAACCAATTTTGAGACCAATTAAATCAATTGGAATCTCTCAAGAAGAGATTTTCTTAAAATTAATTAACAAACTTGCCTCCACTATATAAAAGACCCGAGACTTCAAGTCTCATGTAGAGAAACCCCCCAAAAGCTTCTGAAAAATACAGAAAGCTTCCAAAACAACAGAGAATTCAATTCTCAAGAAAAGAAGAAGGCTTTCCTCCTCAAAACTCTAGGTAAAGATAACACAGAGATCAAAATATCTCTTTTTACATATCTAAGGGTTTAACCCTTCTAAAAAAACTTAGTTCTTCTTCTGAATTAGAGATCTACAGGATAAGTCTCGCACAAGTTGAGAATTTAATTCTCATCGGGAAGACCTTGTTCTTGAGAATCAAAGATTCAGAAAAGAAATAGGTTAAAAAGAAATAAAAAAGAAAAGAACACATGTTCTGGGAATTTAATTCCTCCAAAATTAGGGTTTAACCCTAGATAATGAACTTAGTTCTTATAAAAAGAAAAGAAGAACTTAGTTCTCCAATGAAGAAAAAACGATCCAAGGTCCTCAAAATAGAGATCTTGATGATCATTAATGGCCAAAATGGCATTAACAGAGATTTAATCTCTAGAAAAAGAAAAGAGATTAGCATCTCACGTGTTCCCCATGTGGATGCCTTCCCAATAGCGCGCAGCGCCTCACGTGAAAATCTTTAGTTGTATGTATGCCCTAGAGACCAGTATTGTATAGATGATGTATATTATATTGGATGCTTAGACATATATAGAGATGACTTCCTTGCTCGATATGATAGTATGCTATCAGGTTGCTCTTTACTTTAACATGTATACTTGTTTCTATATACTGTCTTATCGTTACATGTTGGTAAAGCCTTTAGGATGTGTACTTGACTACCTGGACTATGATGCGGATCATACTAGTGGGGACATGGTAGTTCATAAGTACATCCTTCAAGGTCCCTAGTCGTGGGTGTATCGAGACGGGGCATCGATATACCAGTGTAGACTAGCGTATACGCTTCTCGACCCATGAGATGGGCGATGGATGATCCCATATCCATTGGTGTTTGACATCAGAGATGATATAAGGGTGCTCAGTGTAGACTGGGTATACTGGACGGACTCACCGAGAACTCCCAGATGGTATTATACCTTACGTCAGATGGCAGTTCTCTGGTGACACTTGTGCAGGTTAGTCTGTAGACCCGAGATCGTCATAGAGTCTTGTGTGATTCCCACTGTGCTTTGATTTCCACCTTACCACGTCTATGAGGGCGTGCAAAACGGTGGTTTTTGGGTACAGTCCCGAGTCACATGGAGGCAATGAGCGATAGGAGGGGTTTCGACTCTCCCGGTATTGGGGGTTGATGTTGCGCTGTGCTCGATTGGCCGTAACAGGGAAGTCCCTGGTCAGGGCTGATTTAGAGATTTACTGGTAAGTGTTACCAGTAGTTTCTCGACCCGTTATGAGCCTCACATCGGCACGACTTATCGGTTATTGGGGTTTGACGTTTACCACCCCTAGACTTGATATGCGACATATCAGATGAGGAGACCGGACTGTACGGGAAGTGTTACCGGCAGGCTTTTACAGGAGTTGGAGCAGCTTGCTTGCTGATCTTCTGATCGTTTAATACCCGGGTAGCCGTTACGTCCATCTAGTACCGCTGATGGCTTGTGGGTGCTTGATGTGATCATCACCTACTGCCGGTGTATTGACGAGTCTTTAGAGTCCTATATAGAGGTTTTACTGGCTCAGGCAAAACGAAATAGGAGCGCATATGTGATATGTGCGAGACCGAGAATAATGTGTGTATGTGATACCGTATCCTATTCTCGCGGCTTTTTGTATCGGTCGGTTGTATATGATATAGCCGGATTATCGAATCAAGTGTTGATTCGATAAGTCGATACAATCGATGTTATGAGATATGACCGGATTATTAAGTCAAGTGTTGATTTAATAATTAAGTGTATAATTGTATATTAGATATACTAGTTTACATTTACTAACACTTGTTCACTTTAGGTTTTTCTCACATGAACACAACTTTAATATATGTGTGATATATATTAAAATGTGTTTTCTTTTGTATCATGGTTGATGATACACTAAACATGGGTGTGTAAGACATACACCATACTATATAAGATGATGGTTAATATTTATTTAAGGTAATTACAAATTAGTGGTTCTTAGGTCATAAGCATGAAGCTTGTAGAAGCTTGTGGATGCTTTGACAAAGTCCACTAAATTTGTTTTACTTTAGATTTTTATTAACCTAACCATTTTCATTTAGCTATGGTTATGGCTCTACAAGGGTTAGTATATGATACTCATTCACCATGGTTGGCTTTCTCACTTGATCATTATCCTCATCTCTTTCTTTAGTTCATCTTCTTCTTCATTTGTTAAAAGAAAAAGCTTGCTAGGGTTTGATCAAAAGTGAGAAAGCTTGTGAGAAATAAAATTCTAAAGAGAACCCACTTCCTATTTCTCCATTCTCTACTAGACTAGCACTTTAGTTTAGGGTGTTTGCTTCACTAATTCTCAAGTTAGTGCAGTAGAAGCTTGAGTTGGCATCCCCTCGACGTAAATCATCTTCGGCCTCGAAGACTTCAAGCAAGGACGCGTCTATCGCCTCGTGAAGCCATGCAAGGGTCCGGGAGAACCACGATCGCAGCGAAGGGACTTCAACAAGGAGATAAAGAAGTGAAGGACCGATCTACAAAGGTTGTATATCGTATTCACTTAGTCGTAAACATAGTTTACATACATTTGAAACCCTAATTTTCTAGCTCTAATACCACTGTAGGGTTACTGGGCACTCTAACAAGGGTTAAGGAAGCATCAAACATGCCCATTTAAAATTTTAGCCGTGCCGAATATCCAGTAATGTCTATTTCTGTAAGTATATATTTCTGGGTATTTTTTATTCTGACTCAAGTGTTGAGTATTTGGGGGTTTATTTTGTAATCGTCGATTCGATCGGTGAATTTAATTTTGTTTTGTTTTCCGGATAATTTAGAAAGTATTAAAATGTTCGAACGGATATCATTAACTCAATTTTTCCCGGCTCGAAAAACATTCAAGTGTTGAATTTTTCTCGGGTTTAAATCTTTCAGAAATACGTGCATGTGACGCGATGGACCCTCTAGAAGAAAAAAAACCTTAACTCGATTATGTGACCGTCTTGAACTTCCTTTTGAACCTTAGGGTTTGAGGCAATACGGCGTGCCACATGTGAGACGTTGGCTTGACCCTTCTACGGCTGGACCGTTGCTACTGTGACGTATTCTGGAATTTTTGAACTCCGCTCAAGTGTTGAGCTATTTTGGAAATCTTGGGTATTTGATTATTCGATCGGAAATTTTAATACTGTCTATTTATCTTGAATGTGATACAATATGTGGAATTCATACAGTTAGGCATGAAATGCGAAGTATGTGATATTTCGGATTTACGATGTCTAAAGAGATTGTGGATTCCAAATGTTGTAGTTTTACACTTTCTTTTCTGCGACCGTAAGTGTAATATGTGATATCGCCGGTTTCGTTGCTATATGTCAACGACAATTGGGATGCGCATATTTACTTACGTTGATGACATGTGATGTTATGTGTTGCTGGATATGTTATATTGGATCGTCGCGTTCTGAATAGCCCGGGGTGGTGGTTTATCACTACTACAAATAAGGGTTTCCCCTACGGATTTATCGGTAGGGGCAACCCACTGCCCCTACGGATATGTACGTAGGGGCGAAAAAAGACCCCGTAGGTGCAAAGGCCGCAGGTGCAAGTTGAGGTCCTGAACTTGCCCCTACGGGCAAATTCTTGCCCTTACGGATATATCGGTAGGTGTTATAGCCCCTACGGAGTACTCCGTAGGGGTAATCAAATCATATATGTATTTTTTTTGAATATATTGTATATACCTACGGATAAATCCGTAGGTCCTTGTTCTACCCCTACGGATACCTCCGTAGGGGATAGAAAGTGGCCCCTACGGATATGTCCGTAGGGGCACTCCCAACACCCTGCACTGAGATCAGGGGGGAAAATATCAGGAAACCTGATATTTTGCCCCTACGGATAAATTCGTAGGGGATAAACAGTGGCCCCTACGGACATATCCGTAGGGGCACTCCCAACACCCTGCACTGATATCAGGTGGGAAAATATCAGGTTTCCTGATAGTTTTCCCCTACGGATATGCCCGTCGGGGCAACATATATACCTACGGCTTAATCCGTAGGTACATATTGTCTGTATTTTTTTTTTATAAAAATGGGCTGCTAGATTTTTTCCCGCCCTGTGCACAATACTATATACATCAATCAAATCATATATTGCAGTATTCATAATCACATCTCACGCATATATATAATATACAAAAGAAACCCAAAAACTGAATATGATATAAATACAAACCAATATCAATATCGTTTCAAAATGTAGTACAATGTGATATAAATACATGTTTCAAAAAATAAGAACCAAAAAGCTACCTTAGTTCGGTCCAGCTCCACCTCTGAATAACGTTAGAATAACGCGCGCCTGCTCCTCGGTCAATACACTCTGCAATGCTACATATAAGGGAGTCTGAGCGGCATGTGGAGCTAGCGATGTGGTCTGCGCAGCCGCCGTCGAGGTAGTCGCTTGCGGAGCCGCGGCTGCGGGAGTCTGAGTGGGCGGTGGAGCTACAGGAGCTGTCTGCGGAACCACAGCCGATGTAGTGGCTTGCGGAGCCGCAGCCGAAGGAGATGCATGTGGAGGCTCGGCCGATCTACCCTGTCGCGTCTGGACATAACGTGTGTAAGAAGCGTGTAAGAACTGTGTATTATTCGAATTCGTTTCATTATTAAGTTATTTCGAAACCCTGTTTGGATATCTAGTTTGGAAAAGCGTTGTTTATTTTAATTACATATGTATGTATGATTAATCAAACTTAAGTCTAAAACCAAATAAGCTCAAGCTACGTACTAATTATGGATATGTTGATATGTATATAATATGAAATGATATTTTACTATAAAGTAGTATACATACCAGCATCTCCTTCAACTCCTGAACGGTGGCCCTCAAGCTATCCAGTTCCTGATGGACATGCCGGTCACTGGAGACGAAGGAAGTAACCGCCGGGGTGGAGTCCAACCTCATATGGGCCCTGCTAGGGCCCAATCCCCGGCCTCTCTCCCAACCTCCGTGGTGCCCTCCGTGTGCGGCGTACAGAACTGGGGTCAGCAGCCTCGGATCGTTCTGTCCGGTAAAATCGATCCCCGAAGCCTGGGCCTGCTCAACCACCCGCTCCTACACCCACATTAAGCAGTAAAGTATAAGTATAAAATTTAAACTTGAACCTTCCAAAACTAAAATTTCAAATTTGGGTAGAAAAAATATTAACACTTACGCAGTACTCCTGGGTAGCGACGTTGGGACATCGAAGCTCGCCCGTGGCGGGATCTGTCGAGATGCCGTGGACGGCAAGATATGCGGACAGCACGCTCGGTGTACCACCTGACGCCACGGTCCGAGATGTCTGCAATATTAGAAAGTAACTCTTAATATTAGAAATATTAGAGAATAACTCTTAATATTGCAGAATATTAGAGAATAACTCTTAATTTACCGATAACTCCATGGCTCGAGTAATGTTCCTCGAGCCACCTGTGTAAGTGGGGCGACCCCTCTTCGCCGACTTCCTGTTCTCCATATTCTGAGCGGCCTGTTTCTGCACAACGCATTAACATTTAGTTTTCTAATTAAGAAACACAAAGAAATAAATTATATCATAAATAATGAATTAAATTTAAAATACATACTTGTTTGCATTCGGAGTCGAAATAAGCGCACAATAGAGGCCATGTTTCTACGTCGACTCTCGCAAACGCCGGAGTAGATAGGAGGGCCGCTCTCTCTGCCTCGGGGGTCGCTATCCACAGGGAGTAGCAGTCGGCCTTCAGCTCATTCCTATTGTATCGGACCTTGGCCTGCATGTTCTTCATCAGGCCATTGTACAGAGCATGAAGGTCGAGCACCCTCCCCGGGTGATCAGGGTCGGCTACAGGCTGAAAATCGTAATCCAACTGAAAATACAAAAAAAAATATTGTTATTAGATTGCAAGTGTTAATAATAAATATATTGGATAGATCAAATGAAAATATATATTAATACATACCCGAGCCTGATCAAAGAAGAGGGCGAATGAGCGCTGGTGCTGCTCGTCCCACTCAACGTGAAGTGGATAGTTCTTCACGATCCGGCTCTCGTCCCCCAAATACCGGCCGAACCTCTCAGCATGAGGACCGGTATAGCGATAGTCAAGGGTAAAAAATAGGGGGAATGCTGCCTCCCCCCTAGCTCTATCAGGCCTCAGCCTATGGGACTGATTCGGGCCTCGAGTCCCCCTCTGGGGATGGAGAGGCCCTGCGTCTGCACGAAATATCAAGACAATCAATAATAAGACAAAGTTGTATTAATAAATCAAGGTTAAACAAAAATTCAAGTGTGATATATACCTCCGGTGAATAGCGCACGAGCCTGGGCCCGAGCAGCAGCACGAGCGGGACGATAGTTCCTCCGGTGAGGAACAACCGGGGTCCCGGACCCGGACGCATTCCCTCCAACTATAAAATAAACATCGACGCTAAATCTCCATGAAGTTCATATTTATTCTATAGAGCATATGTAAAATAAATAAATATTTTAAATTTATTCATACTAACCTGCAGACAATGCGGAGGGTATGGAAGCGGCAGGAGTGGCCCTTGTGGAAGGTGTGGACGCACCACCTATAATTAGACAATTAAAAATAGATTATATAAGTAATTGCAAAAAGAATGTGTAGATCAATAATATAACATTCTAAATCAATATGCATGCACTATAGGACATATAAACATACCCGCAGGTGCGGTGGTGTCACCACCTACAGCTAGACAATAATAAAAATTGCTAAGTATGAGCAAAAGGAATGTGTATATTTATGATATAGAATTCTAAATCAATATACATACACTATATGATATATAAACATACCTGGAGGAGCGGGGGTGGCCTCTGTCCCAGATGTGGACGCATCACCAACAACTAGACAATCAAACATTGACAATATAAGTAATTTTGACATAAACATGCATGAATATCTGTAATATTACATTGAAAATGGATATGTGTGCAGTATACCTGGAGGTGTGGCAAAATCCACACGGAAGGAGGCATCCGAAGGGGTCTCCGATCTGGGTGCAAGACCGGCCCTCTGAAGCTCCCTACGGAGCTCTCCGGGCGGCAGAACAGCTCTGCCTCTGCCTCTGCCTCTGCCTCTGCCGAGGCTGGAGCTCCTGCCGCCCCTCGCTGTTCCCGACATCGTCATCAAATCTAGATAAACGGTTCGTGGACGCATTAGACAATCATTAAAAGTATTGACTATATATGATCTAGAGCGTAAAATGTGAAGTAATAATATAGCATTACTGATAACCTTTTTCGTTTCGTGGGCGCATCATACATATCTACTTGGATTTCATCGTCGATGTCATTTCTAACCCACGTAACTTCATAATCGGTCGAAGACAACCCGTCCTTCGAAACAGACGGTCGGAGCACTTTAAGCCTTCTCTCTTCTTCGTCCTCATCGCTATCCTCGTATTCTGGGACATCGTAGACATCTCTAGGTTTCCATCGGCATACAACACTCCACCCCGGATGCTTCAAACACTGTGAGTAGTATACTTGGAACGCTTGGTTCGGAAAGATAAACGGATTGTCCTGACCGTAAAATCGAAGTGTGTTCACACTGGTCAATCCATATTCATCTTTCCAAGTCCCAAGACTGCTTCTCCACCTGTCTGTATCGGTTCGCGGATCGTACCAAGTACAGTGGAATATATAAAAGGGTTCTGATCGTCCGGGATAGTGGATGCCGAGTATACAAATTAAGTACCCATAGTAAATCTCACCGTCCGATCCTACCGTCGCAATCCCACTATTCTGAGTGGTTCTAGATGTTTCTATGTCCTTAACTTCGAATTTGTATCCAAGGACACCAAATCCTTTGTAATATGCAACCTCCATACTAGGAAATTGAGCTAAACATCTTGAATCACTCTCAAATGATGCAGACAAGTTCGGATCGTGGATCTAACAAAACAAATTTTACGATAAATACATAACGATACAAGTTTAGATTAAAACTGATAGCAATAAAATGTAATTCGAATAACTTACATGCTCTGTGACCCAATCACAAAAATTATCCTGATGGTATTTTTCCAAACGCTCTTCGTTCCAATCAGGATGCCCCTCACGTACCTCGTTAAAATGAGTTCTGTTTTCGAAGTTTCCTCCCATGATATTTCCAAGTTGAATAAAGTCTTGTAAACCCATGTTTTACAATATGAAGCTCTGCCAATTCTACCTTCTGCCAGTACTTATTGCCACATCTATCGCACAGACAGAGAATCTTCTCTATTATGATCTTATTATGTGCTCGTGTAAATTCAAGGAAAGCAGCAACTCCTGCGACAAACTTAGGTTGCATACGTTGTTTCCAATCCACATACATCCAGTCCTTAACTCTGACGTACTCATGGGCCATGTTAGACTGAATAACATATAAATTGTAGGTTATGCTGATTATATTGAGAAATATAAGAACGGGATAGTTACTGACAAAGGAGAAAATCCGTGTATATGCTTTGTGTATGCGTTTGTCGTTGAAAAGAATAAATTATCGCACGTTATGTTGACCGATAGACGGGGACTAAGTGGCGCTTTTAGTTTCATATATGGGTATCGATGGGAATATGATGGTTTCATATTATCATATATTGGTTTTAACCCGAACATCTCGAATCGCTCTCTGATTATGCGTTTGTATGTATGTGTTCCGACTGTCGGGGGTAGGCTTCTATCCCATTAAGAATGTATAGAGCGAACGCCCATCACTTGTGCTTTCAACCGTTTCGAGTAAATTTCGGCAGCACTTCCCCGCTGTTCTCCGAGTACACTGTAATAGAATAGATAATCATTTCAAAGCTGTGAAACAACGTTGAAATGAACATCTAATCTATCTTTGTACACGGAGAACAAGCGGAAAGATACCGACGAAATATCTCGAAACGGATGAAAACACAAGTGAATGAAGGCGTTTGCTTTATACATTCTTAACTTGTCCACACGGGAAAAATCTATGGGTTACCATACGATTGAATTTTCTCGTCGCGTAGACTATACGACGGTTGTTAGTATCGAGCTATACTGTCCGATATTTAACAACCTTCGTATAGTTCTAGGTCACGACGAGCATCGCACGTATGTTAACCGATAGACGGGGACTAAGTGGCGCTTTTAGTTTCATATATGGGTATCGATAGGAATATGAAGGTTTCATATTATCATCGAGTATCATATATTGGTTTTAACCTGAATATCTCGAGTCGCTCTCTAATTATGCGTTTGTTGTGCATTCGTGTTGTATGTGTAACATGATTTTAAACCATTGAGATCAAGATTGATAGAACTGATCATCCTACATTGCAATAGCATTCATCAACCAAAAACTATTATTGCAATGGTATACATCTATAACAATCAACAATTAAAACTATAAATATAGGATACTGATATCATAAAGCGTTATGAGACACGTCATCTGCCACGTGTCGTGATCATGGAAATCACTAATATTGAGCATCATCAAGATTAGATTATGGTTTTGAAGCAAGTTATTGAGCATCTTGGATTGATTGTCAAGTGTTGATTTTTATTTCAACACTTGACAGAATGAAAATCATAAATACAGTTGCAAAATGTATTCCTCACCCCCATAAAGTGGATCTTAACAATCCAGACAAGACCATCATTGTTCAAATTGCCAAGGTAGACATAATCTCAGCAGTTATTTACGGTTGCTAGCTTGTATTGCTTGTTGCTATTCTTTTTTTTCCTTGCCCTTTCTTTCTTTCTTTTTTTTGGGGGGTGGGGGGTTGTGTTTGTAAAGTTTTAACCAACTCACTGCTATTTCTAGGCAATGCAGGAATATAACTAGTTTTATCCCCCAAAAGAAAGAGCTTCAAGCTTCATGCGTCAAGCGATGTGTACGTATAATTATAGGATTTTCTTGCTAGCGGTTCATTTACAACTATTCTTTAGTCTATATACCTAGCATCTGCTACTAGATATTACATCTTGCATCAACACCCTGCATGTTAAAATCAAAATCGATTATTTTTTTCTTGATCTTTTTCTAATTTTCTACCATCTGTGTCGAGTAAATTATGATTAACATTGTATTTGTCAACTAATCAGAAGAGCCATTCAACCAGCCCCACCGTAACCCTAACCCCAGCCCCACTACCGTAACCCTAACCCCAGCCCCACCGTAACCCTAACCCCAGCCCCACCCCAGCAGCAGCCGAACCCTAACCCTAACCCTACCCCGACCCCGACCGCCACCGCGACCCCTGCCCAACCCCAACTCTCGCGCGCGCAACCCAGACCCAGCCATGAACCCTAAGCCCAAAATAATCCAAAAATGCTTTAATTTACCTCAAGATTTATACCTGAACGGCTGCTGGTGGGCTGGAGCGACGACGGTGGCGATTTGGCGACGAAACCGGTGGTGGCGACGACGGTGGCGACGAAACCGGCGGTGGCGACGACGGAGGCGACGGTGGCGACGACGGAGGCGATTTGGGGTTTTTTCTCGTGCGCGATTGAGAGAGAGAGAGAGAAAGTGAGCGTAGGCGATCGATCTGGGGTTTTGTTAAATAGATATTTACTTTCCCCTACGGATATACCCGTAGGTCCTTTGTTTGCGGCTCTGTAGGGGCAAACACCAAATTAAGAATTAATATTTTTATTCTTGGACGTCTGTGCCCGCAGGGGCAACCTTTTAGCCCTACGGATTAATCCGTAGGGCCAAGTAAAATCTGCCCCTACGGATATTTCCATCCATAGGGGCAACCCTCTATTTTACTAGTGTATGTGAGATGAGAGTTTTTATTTTCATTCATGTAAAATTAAATGTATGTAATATTCTTTTATTGGGGCACTTCTGGGATGAGGTTGATGTCACATTTTGTATATTATTTACTTTTCCGCACTAGGATAGATCTAAGGAGGAGGGCACAAGTAAACGGGTTCTGGAGTCCAGTCGGAGACTAACTCGAGGAGTCGAGTCCGGGTCTCCTAACTCTAGAATTGGTAGGGTTGCTTGCCGCTCTCGTAGGGGTCTAGGGGTGTGGGTTTGGCTATTCATTGCGACCGTGGAATTCGTGTTTTATAGAGGCTCAAAATAAAACACGGACGTCCTACTATATCCAATGTTTCATATGTTTCTTCTGCTGCGATATCTGTGATGTGATCATTTGATGTGCTGTGATAAATACTGTATATAGTATATATGATATATTATATAGGTGTTACTTATGTTTTACACCCGCGCTAGCCCTGCCCCGCTCTGCCGTTAGTTACCTAACCTAACGGTGCACGAGGGGACATCGAGGCAAATGCGGATGGCATAAGTGTACGTCGTATTTATCTGTGATGTTTAGGTGACTTAAATGATGGGACTTCATTAATGTGATTAATGAAAGAAAAGAAACCTAAAAGATGTTGTAGAATCAAATTTTTCAAAAAGGGTAGCTACAGTTTTGCTTTGCATAGTGATATATATGATATATCCCGCACCTTATTCGATGAGGAAAGAGCCGAGATCCCTTCACCGGGAGTGACCTCTTTAGCAAAACTGGCAGATGCTACAACGCTCGGTTTGCTTTTGATTGCTTTTGGAGTTTTGCTTTGTATAGTGATGTATATGATATATCCCGCACCTTATTCCATAAGGAAAGAGCCGAGATCTCTTCACCGGGAGCGACCTCTTTAGCAAAACTAATGAAAGCCTCAAAATCACTCCATTTCAAAATTCACTCGATTCTACAATGATATCAAGTTCATTACGCAATTGGTTTTCAGAAAAACCCGTCGTAGCCCTCCGTCATTTCAGATAAGTCATTCTCAGTATTCGTGCTGTGTTTGTTGACCTTGTCAAGGCGTAGTGTGCGGTAGCTGACCAGTATTTATCTGTTTATGCATATGATGCAGATTGTTTTAGGGTAGTCGTACGGCCTTGTTGACCTTTTCAAGGGTCGTGCGGGTGGGTTTAATTCAATCAAGAAATGACGGGTTGAACTTGACTTACGGTCTATGGTTTGTTGACCTTGTCAAGGTCATAGATCGTTTGGGGCAAAATATTATCGGGAATTTCAAGTGTTGAAATTTGCAATGAGATTGCATACCTTCTATGAAATAGTTGGATCTCGATACCCACTGCGAGTAATTGTTACTCCCGGGAGAGTTTTACACAGGACAATTAGCCGATCAAGTAGGTGTCTAGAAAGGTGTCAACGGGGTTACGCCTCTGGGAAAATGAGGTTTACTTTAATTAGGTCTGTGCGAAAGCACGGGGAACCTCCCTCAAAGTACCGACACTGGCCTGGCTGAAAGATTGGCGAAGTTGTAGGGTGTAATTAATCCCGGCTAGTCTTTCCTTTTATGGTTTGAAGGAAGATTTGATAAAACCAGTGGGAGCCATCCTGATTAGATAAAATAATAACCAATCTGATCTTGCAAGAGCATACGCTAAAGTGTTTTCTTCTCTCTCTCTCCAGGTAGCACCATATCATGCCTTAATAAAGATAATAATATGGATGTATTGACCGAACCCGCATGTTATACTGTGCTGGGGAACGTTGGTTCCGTTCTTTCTTATAAAAGTTATAAGACTGAACAGGATATAGGGGAATACCAGGATTCCCATGCCACCCGAATGAAGAAAGTACATGTTGATGCATTTTCATTGGTTGTGTTCGTTACGGAGAACTGTTTCTCCATTTCCTCTATGTCTTGAGTATTAGATACCGGGTCAGGATCCCATATATGTAATCAGTTACATGAGCTTAGGAAAGGTAGAGAACTTGGAGAAGGTGATAAAGACATAAGGATTGGAAATGGTGCAATTGTTGCAGCTAAAACCGCCGGGGAATATCACCTTGTATTGCCAACTGGTAATACATTGATTCTGAACGAATGCTATTACATGCCGAACCTGATATGCAACATTATATCGGTTTCTTTGTTGAGTAAAGAGGGATATAATTTTGTAATACAGGATAATGTTATGAACATTTTCCTAAACCAAAAGTTGGTTGGATCAGGCACGATGTGCAATGGCATTTATGTTCTAAATCAATCAACAGTTCTAAGCATAACAAACACACACAAGAGGAAGAGTTCAGAAATGAACGAGTCCTTCTTGTGGCATTGTAGACTGGGTCACATCAATGCGACACGACTAGTTAAGTTGCATAAGGATGGATATTTGAATCCATTTGAATTTTCATCTTATGACACTTTCCAGTCATGTCTCAAAGGCAAGATGACTAAAACTCCGTTTACGGGACACGGAGAGAGAGTTACGGAACTCTTGGGACTGGTATATAGTGATGTATGCGGTCCCATGTCTACACATACCAGGAATGGTTCTACGTAGTTCATTACATTCACTGACGATCTCTCTAGATTCGGATATGTGTTCCTGATGAAACACAAATCAGAAGCTTTTGAGAAATTCAGAGAATATAAACAAGAAGTCGAGAACCAAACCAGGAAAAGTATTAAAATCCTTCGATCTAATCGAGGAGGTGAATACTTGAGCAATGAATTTCTGGACTTCCTAAAAGAGAATGGGATTCTCTCTCAGCTGACTCCTCCATATACACCACAGCACAACGGTGTATCGGAACGGAGGAACCGCATCCTATTAGATATGGTGCGCTCTATGATGAGCACAGCTGAGTTACATGTTTCCTTCTAAGGGTATGCGCTGGAGACAACAGCATACCTATTGAATAAAGTTCCATCTTGTTAGTTATGTATATGCCCTAGAGGCCATTGTTGTACATATGATGAATATTATAATGGATGCTTGGATATATATAGAGATGACTTTCTTGCTCGTCATGATAGTATGCTATTTGGTTTCACTTTATCTTAACATGTTGACTTGTATTGGTTTACTGTTTTTCTCTCACATGTTGATAAAGCCCTTAGGATCTGTACTCGACTACTGGGACTATGATGAGATCATAATAGTGGGGCCTTGGTAGTCGATGAGTACATCCTATAACTGTTCCTAGTCGAGGGTATATCGAGACAGGGCATCGATACACCAGAGTAGACTAGCGTATACGCATCTTGACCCATATGATGGGCGATGGATGATCCCATATCCATCGGTGTTTGACATCAGAGATGGTGTACGGGTGCTCAGTGGAGACTGGGTACACTGGACGGACTCGCCGAGAACTCCCAGATGGTGATATACCACACGTCAGATGGCAGTTCTCCGGTGACACTGGTACAGGGTAGTCTGTAGACCCGAGATCGTCATAGAGTCTTGTGTGATTCCCACTGTGCTTTGATTTCCACCTTACCACGTCCAAGAGGGCGTGCAAAATGGTGGCTTTTGGGTACAGTCCCGAATCACATGGAGGCAATGAGCGATAGGAGGGGATTCGTCTCTCCTGGTATAGGGAGTTGATGTTGTGCTGTGTTCGATTGGCTATAACTGGAAGTCCCTGGCCAGGGCTGATATAGAGATTTACTGGTAAGTGTTACTAGTAGTTTCTCGATCCGTTATGAGCCACACATCGACACGACTTATCGGTTACTGGGGTCTGACGTTTACCACTCCTAGACTTGATATGCGACATATCAGACGAACAGACCGGACTGTACGGGAGTGTTACTGATTGGATTCACAGGAGAACGCACAGGCAAGCTTGTTGATCTTTTGATCTCTCAATACCTGGGTGGCTGTTACGTTTAGCTGACCGCTTGCAGCTTGTGGGTGTTTGATATGATCATCACCTGCTACCGGCGTATTGACGATTCTTTAGAGTCCTACACAGAGGTTTTTTGGCTCAGGCGAAACGGAGTAGAGGCACATATGTGATATGTTCAGGACCGAGAATAATGCGATATGAGATACCGTATTATATTCTCGCGATATTTAGATATGAACCGGGTCATCGGATTAAGTGTTGATTCGATGAATCGGTACATGATATATTAGTCGGTAATATTCGATATAGCCGGATCGTCGGATCAAGTGTTGATTCGATGATTTAATGTATAATAATATATATGATATATTGTATTACATTATCTAATATTGGCTCTCTTTATTATTTCATTTTCTCACTGGATGATACATTGATATATATGCGATATATGTTAATTGTATTATTTTCTTTTGTTGCAAATATATAATATATATGTGATATATATTATTGTGACATGATATGATTTATTGTTAAACATGTTTAAGGATGATTAAATGAGGTTAGGGTTTGATTAGGGTTAGTTGCTTCATGCACCTTCTAGAAGCTTTATCTTTTGTCATGGTTAAGATATTTTTGATGACACATTGCTAACCAAACCAAACCCTAACTCTAGTTGTTTCTCTACACATTATTAGCCACTCATCCTTGACCATGGTTTATATATCAATCATATACATTTCTTTCTATTCATCACAAAAGGGATTTATCATTATTTTTTCCATTATCATCTTTTTCTCTCTTGAAAAAGCTCACTAGAAATTCTTTATGTGATGAATAAAATATGAGAAAATGATTTAAAAAGAAAGCATAAATACTACTCTCTCATCCTCATCTCATCTAGCCCATGAGATTAGTGTGTTCATCTCTTTAGAGTGAGAAAGTTTGAGTCTTTGCAACTTCGACGTAGATCATCGGAGATTTGGAACACTTCAAGCTAGCATGGATCGTTCGAGTCGTGGAGCCTTTCATGAGTCCGGGAGATCGTGGATTGCAGCAAAGGAACTTCTACTCGGAGCTTGTGAAGCGAAGGAGCGGACTACAAAGGTTGTAATCCCTCACACTTAGATAAAAGTTATCATCTTGCATGTTTAACCCTAATAATCTAGCAAAGATCCCGGCTTTGGGTTGTTCGGCACGTCTAAATTTTTATCCGGGCATGTTTGATGCCTTATGAACCTTCACAGGAGTGCCTAGGAACCCTACAGTGGTATCAGAGCCTAGCTAGAGCATTAGGCGACGTGTATACGAAGTTAAAACTCCAATCGAACCCGAACCGACGTAAATAGACCCTTCTCTGGAAATTTTTCTAAAACTGGGATTTTTCTGAATTAAAAATACGTAAAAAAATCAGCAGGGAATTCTAAGAATTACCATGAAATACTGGCCCACAATTCCTTTAAACGGCGGCGGAACCGCGGCGAAAACATGCTTTTCGCGGCGGTTCCGCGGCGGAATTATGGATTGGTGACACATGTTTTTCATGGTAATATCCGTAGGTGCTTGTTGATACTTCTGGGTATTTTTAATCTGTTTCAAGTGTTGAATATTCAGGGGTTTGTTTTGTAATAGTAGATTCAATCGGAATATTTAAATTCGTATTTCTTTCCGGATATTTTAGAAACTGTTAAACTATTTGAACGAATATCATTAACTCACTGTTTCCCGGTACGGCAAACTTTCAAGTGTTGAATTTTTATCGGGTTTAAATCTTTCGGAAAAATTGTACAAGTTAAGCGGTGGACCCTCTAGAAGACAACAAACCTTAACTCGATTATGTGACCGTCTTGAACCGCCTTTTGAACCTTCGGGTTTGGGGCAGTACGGCGTGCCACATGTGAGGCGTTGGCTTGACCCTTCTACGGCTGGATCACCGGTACTGTGACATATTCTGGGATTATTTGAACTCCGCTCAAGTGTTGAGCACTTTAGGAAATTTTGGGTATTTGATTATTTGTTCGAAAAGTTTAATACTGTCTATTTATCTGGAATGTGATACAATATGCGGAATTCATAGAGTTAGGCATGAAATGCGGAGTATGTGATATTTCGGATTTATGATGTCTAAAGTGATTGTGAATTCCAAATATTGTAGTTTTACACTTTCTTTTCTGTGACCGTAAGTGTAATATGTGATATCGCCGGTTTCGTTGCTATATGTCAACGTCAATTGGGATGCGCATATTTACTTACGTTGATGATATGTGATATTATGTGTTGCTGTGATATGTTATATTGGATCGTCGCGTTCTGAATAGCCGGGGGTTTTATGTGAGATGAGGGTTTTTATTTTCATTCATGTAAAATTCATTTGTAATGTAATATTCTTTTATTGGGGCACTTCCAGGTTGCGGATGATGTCATCGTTGTATATTATTTACTTTTCCGCATTAGGTAGACCTAAGGAGGGGAGCACAAGTAACCGGGTTCTAGGGTCCAGTGGGAGACCATCTAGAGGAGTCGAGACCGGGTCTTCTAACCCTAGAATTGGCAGTGTTACTTGCCGCTCTCGTAGGGGTCTTGGGATGTGGGTTTGGCTATTCGCCGCGACCGTGGAATCCGTGTTTTATACAGGCTCGCATTGAAAACACGGACGTCCTAGTATATCCAATATTTCATATATGTTCTTCTGCTGCAATGTTCTGTGATGAGATCATATTACTGCCTGAGACGAATGCTTATACTATATATATATGCTGATATATAAATATTACTGCTTTCGTTTCTTCTGTGATGCTTAGGAAGCATAAGCTGATGGGATTTTATTAATAAGATTAATAAAAAGAAAAGAAACCTAAAGATGTTGTAGAATCAAAACTTTATAAAAAGGGTAGATACAGTTTTGCTTTGCACAGTGATATATATGATATATCCTGCACCTTATTTGATGGGGAAAGAGCCGACGATCCCTTCACCGGGAGTGACCTCTTTAGCGAAACTGGCAGATGCTACAAAACTCGGTTTGTCTTTTGATTGCTTTTAAAGTTTTGCTTTGCACAGCGGTATATATGATATATCCTGCACCTTATTCGATGAGGAAAGGGCCGACGATCCCTTCACCGGGAGTGACCCCTTTAGCGAAACTAAGAAAAGCCTCAAAAACACTCCTTTTCAAAACTTCACTCGATTCTATAACGATATCAAGTTTATTACGCTCAGGGTTTTCTGAAAAACCTGCGTAGCCCTCCGTCATTTCAGATAGAGACTAGTTAGTATTCGTGCTGCGTTTGTTGACCTTAGCCAAGGCCTGGTGTACGGTAGCTAATTAGTATTTATCTGCTAAAACATGAGATGTGATTGAGTTAGGGTAGTCGTGCGACTTTGTTGACCTTAGCCAAGGGTCGTACGGGTGGGTTTAATTCAATCAGGAAATGACGGGTTGAACTTGACTAGCGCTTATGATTTGTTGACCTTAGCCAAGGTCATAAGTTGCTAGGGGTAAAAGCATTATCGGGAATTTCAAGTGTTGAAATTTGCAATGAGATTGCATACCTCCTATGAGATAGTTGGATCCCAATACCCACTGCGAGTAAGAGTTACTCCTGGGAGAGTTTTACACAGGACAATTAGCCGATCAAGTAGGTGTCTAGAAAAGTGTTAACGGGGTTACGCCTCTGGGAAAACGAGGTTTACTTTAATTAGGTCCGTGCGAAAGCACGGGGAACCTCCCTCAAAGTACCGACACTGATCTGGCTGAAAGATTGACGAAATTGTAGGGTGTAATTAATCCCTGCTAATCTTACCTTTTAGGGTTTTAAGGTAGATTTGATAAAAACAGTGGGAGACATCCTGATTAGATAAGATAATAACCAATCTAATCTTGCAAGAGCATACGCTAAAGTGTTTTCTTCTCTCTCTCTCCAGGTAGCGACCATGTCAGGCCATAATCAAGATAATAATATGGATGTATTGACTGAACCCGATTATTGTACAGTGCAGGGGAACGTTGGACCCGTTCTTTCTTATAAGAGTTATAAGACTGAACAGGAAACAGGAGAATATCTGGATTCTCACGCCGCCCAAAAGAACATGCATGTTGATGTATCTTCTTCGGGTGTGTTAGTTATTGAGAATTGTTTCTCAGTTCACCCTACGTCCTGGGTATTAGATACCGGATCAGGATCCCACATATGTAAACAGTTACATGGGCCACGTAAAGGTAGAGAACTGGGAAAAGGTGATCATTCCGTTCAAGTAGGGAACGGTGCAAGTATTGTAGCCAAAGCAGTTGGCGAATATCACCTTGTATTACCAAGTCATAATACACTGATTCTGAATGAGTGTTATTATATACCGAACATGATGTGCAACATTATATCAGTTTCTTTATTAAGTAAAGAAGGATATAATTTTGTAGTAAAGGATAATGTTATGAACATATTCTTAGATCAAAAGTTGATTGCATCAGGCTCGTTACATATTGGCATATTCATTCTAAATCAGAATACAGTCCTGAATATACAAAACACACACAAGAGGAAAAGTTCAGAAATGAACGAATCCTTCTTGTGGCATTGTAGACTTGGTCATATCAATGCGAAATGACTGGCTAAGTTACATAAGGATGGTTATTTGAATCCGTTCGAATTATCATCTTATGATACTTGCCATTCATGTCTCAAAGGAAAAATGACCAAAGCTCCGTTTAGTGGACACGGAGAAAGAGTTAATGAACTCTTAGGACTAATACATAGTGATGTATGCGGTCCCATGTCTATGCATGCCAGGAACGGTTCTTCCTACTTCATTACATTCACTGACGATCTCTCTAGATTCAGACATGTGTTCCTGATGAAACACAAGTCTGAAGCTTTTGAGAAATTCAGAGAATATAAGCACGAAGTAGAGAATCAAACGGGCAAAAGTATTAAGATTCTTCGATCTGATCGAGGAGGTGAATACTTAAGCAGTGAGTTCCTAGATTATCTAAAAGAGAATGGGATTCTCTCTCAGCATACTCCTCCTTATACACCATAGCACAACGGTGTATCTGAGCGGAGGAATCACACCCTATTAGATATGGTGCGCTCTATGATGAGTACAGCTGAGTTACCTATTTCCTTTTGGGGGTATGCGCTGGAGACAGCCATATACCTATTGAATAGAGTTCCAACTAAATCAGTGCCTACCACTCCATATGAGATATGGAATGGGAAGAGACCATCTCTTAAAAGAGTTAAGATATGGGGTTGTCCGGCCTATGTTAAAAAGCAAAATCCGGACAAACTCAGGGCACGATCAGTTCTTTGTAAGTTTGTAGGATATCCAAGCAATTCGTATGGATATCTATTCTACCACAGTGAACAACAAAAGGTGTTTGTTGCTCAACATGCCACCATTTTGGAAAAGGAATTTCTTGCAAAAGAAATTGATGGCAATAAGGTAGAACTGGAAGAGGTTCCAGCGACACAAACTACAACAGATGATTTAGTGGAACCAGAGGATTCAGTAGTACCCGACGAACCCCAGCCTCTCCGCCGATCTAGTAGGGTTTCTCATCCACCTGAGAGATACTACAGTTTTCTCATTGATGGTGGAAGCGAGGATTGCATCATGGAAGATGATGACCCGACTAGTTTCGAGCAGGCCATCACGAGTGGTGACTCTGTGAAATGGCTAGATGCAATGCGATCTGAGATGGAATCCATGTACACCAATAAAGTATGGATTTTGGAAAATGCTCCTGAAGGGGTAAAACCCAGTGGGAGCAAGTGGATTTTTAAAAGGAAATTTGGTGTAGATGGAAAAGTTGAGACTTTCAAAGATAGACTGGTAGCAAAGGGATTTCGTCAAAGAACAGGTGTGGATTATGACGAAACCTTTTCTCTAGTGGCTATGCTTAAGTCCATCTGGATCTTACTTGCCATTGCTGCATACTATGACTACGAAATCTGGCAAATGGATGTTAAGACCGCCTTTCTAAACGGTGATTTAGAAGAGAGCGTGTACATGACTCGGTCAGAGGGCTTCGTAGATAGTGGGAGCAGCGGAAAGGTGTGCAAGCTGCTTAAATCCATTTATGGGTTAAAGCAAGCATCGCGGAGTTGGAACATCTGTTTTGATATTGTAGTCAAAGAGTTTGACTTCATCTAAAATATAGATGAACCTTGTATCTATAAGAAGGTAGCGGAGGGTAAGGTTGTCTTCCTCGTATTGTACGTGGATGATATACTCTTGATAGGAAATGATATTCCTATGCTGCAATCAGTCAAGCTCTTCTTATCACAGAGATTCTCAATGAAAGATCTAGGTGATGCCTCCTGCATATTGGGAATCATGATCTATAGAGATAGATCTAAACGGATACTGGGATTGTCCCAATCCAGGTACATTGACACCATACTAAAGAGGTTTAGTATGGAAGAATCCAAGCGTGGGAACCAACCCACGATCTCTGGACTCACTCTCTCCAAAGAGATGTCTCCCAAGACTGATTTGGAGAGAGCTCGCATGCAAGGGATACCCTATGCTTCGGCAGTAGGCTCTATCATGTATGCGATGCTATGTACCAGACCCGATGTAGCATACTCACTAAGTGTAGTGAGTCGGTATCAAGCAGATCCTGGAGAGAGTCACTGGACAGCTGTGAAGAACATTCTCAAGTACTTGCGAAGGACTAAGGAGATGTTCTTGGTGTATGGTAACGGAGAACTCCAGGTGGAGTCCTTTACCGATTCCAGCTTCCAAATTGATAAGGACGACTCTAAGTCGCATTCGGGTTTTGTCTTTACCCTCAATGGAGGGGCGGTATGTTGGAAAAGTTCCAAACAGGATACCGTTGCAGACTCGACGATGGAGGCTGAATACATCGCTGCCAACGATGCTGCCAAAGAGGCTGTCTGGATTAAGAAGTTCATTACTGAACTTGGAGTGGTTCCATCCATTGAGCATCCAATACCTCTGTATTACGATAACAATGGAGCTGTGGCATTGGCCACGGAACACAGATCCCATCAGAAGTCCAGACATATTCTGAGGCGGTATCACCTGATCAGGGAGATAGTTGATCGCCGGGAGATCGAGGTCAGGAGAGTAGATACGAAGGACAACACTGCGGATCCATTCACGAAGGCTATTCCCCAGATACAGTTTGAGAGATTATTCGGGATGCTAGGTATGAGATACTACAGCAGCTGGCCTTAGTGCAAGTGGGAGATTGTTAGTTATGTATATGCCCTAGAGGCCATTGTTGTACATATGATGTATATTATAATGGATGCTTGGATATATATAGAGATGAATTTCTTGCTCTTCATGATAGTATGCTATTTGGTTTCACTTTATCTTAACATGTTGACTTGTATTGGTTTACTGTTTTTCTCTCACATGTTGATAAAGCCCTTAGGATCTGTACTCGACTACTGGGACTATGATGAGATCATACTAGTGGGGCCTTGGTAGTCGATGAGTACATCCTATAACTGTTCCTAGTCGAGGGTATATCGAGACAGGGCATCGATACACCAGAGTAGACTAGCGTATACGCATCTTGACCCATATGATGGGCGATGGATGATCCCATATCCATCGGTGTTTGACATCAGAGATGGTGTACGGGTGCTCAGTGGAGACTGGGTACACTGGACGGACTCGCCGAGAACTCCCAGATGGTGATATACCACACGTCAGATGGCAGTTCTCCGGTGACACTGGTACAGGGTAGTCTGTAGACCCGAGATCGTCATAGAGTCTTGTGTGATTCCCACTGTGCTTTGATTTCCACCTTACCACGTCCAAGAGGGCATGCAAAATAGTGGCTTTTGGGTACAGTCCCGAATCACATGGAGGCAATGAGCGATAGGAGGGGATTCGTCTCTCCCGGTATAGGGAGTTGATGTTGTGCTGTGTTCGATTGGCTATAACTGGAAGTCCCTGGCCAGGGCTGATATAGAGATTTACTGGTAAGTGTTACTAGTAGTTTCTCGATCCGTTATGAGCCACACATCGACACGACTTATCGGTTACTGGGGTCTGACGTTTACCACTCCTAGACTTGATATGCGACATATCAGACGAACAGACCGGACTGTACGGGAGTGTTACTGATTGGATTCACAGGAGAACGCACAGGCAAGCTTGTTGATCTTTTGATCTCTCAATACCTGGGTGGCTGTTACGTTTAGCTGACCGCTTGCAGCTTGTGGGTGTTTGATATGATCATCACCTGCTACCGGCGTATTGACGATTCTTTAGAGTCCTACACAGAGGTTTCTTGGCTCAGGCGAAACGGAGTAGAGGCACATATGTGATATGTTCAGGACCGAGAATAATGCGATATGAGATACCGTATTATATTCTCGCGATATTTAGATATGAACCAGGTCATCGGATCAAGTGTTGATTCGATGAATCGGTACATGATATATTAGTCGGTAATATTCGATATAGCCGGATCGTCGGATCAAGTGTTGATTCGATGATTTAATGTATAATAATATATATGATATATTGTATTACATTATCTAATATTGGCTCGCTTTATTATTTCATTTTCTCACTGGATGATACATTGATATATATGCGATATATGTTAATTGTATTATTTTCTTTTGTTGCAAATATATAATATATATGTGATATATATTATTGTGACATGATATGATTTATTGTTAAACATGTTTAAGGATGATTAAATGAGGTTAGGGTTTGATTAGGGTTAGTTGCTTCATGCACCTTCTAGAAGCTTTATCTTTTGTCATGGTTAAGATATTTTTGATGACACATTGCTAACCAAACCAAACCCTAACTCTAGTTGTTTCTCTACACATTATTAGCCACTCATCCTTGACCATGGTTTATATATCAATCATATACATTTCTTTCTATTCATCACAAAAGGGATTTATCATTATTTTTTCCATTATCATCTTCTTCTCTCTTGAAAAAGCTCACTAGAAATTCTTTATGTGATGAATAAAATATGAGAAAATGATTTAAAAAGAAAGCATAAATACTACTCTCTCATCCTCATCTCATCTAGCCCATGAGATTAGTGTGTTCATCTCTTTAGAGTGAGAAAGCTTGAGTCTTTGCAACTTCGACGTAGATCATCGGAGATTTGGAACACTTCAAGCTAGCATGGATCGTTCGAGTCGTGGAGCCTTTCATGAGTCCGGGAGATCGTGGATCGCGGCAAAGGGACTTCTACTCGGAGCATGTGAAGCGAAGGAGCGGACTACAAAGGTTGTAATCCCTCACACTTAGATAAAAGTTATCATCTTGCATGTTTAACCCTAATAATCTAGCAAAGATCCCGGCTTTGGGTTGTTCGGCACGTCTAAATTTTTATCCGGGCATGTTTGATGCCTTATGAACCTTCACAAGAGTGCCTAGGAACCCTACACATCTAAATCTGTACCTACCACACCATATGAGATATGGAGTGGGAAGATGCCATATCTTAAACGAGTTAAGATATGGGGTTGTCCGGCCTATGTCAAAAGACAAAATCCGGACAAACTCGAGACACGGTCAGTTCTTTGCAAGTTTGTGGGATATCCAAAGAACTCATATGGGTATTTTTTCTACCACAGTGAGGAACAAAATGTGTTTGTCGCTCAACATGCCACCTTTTTAGAAAAGGAATTTCTTGTAAAAAAAATTAGTGGCAAAGTGGTAGAGCTGGAAGAGGTTCCAGATACACAAACTGCAACTGAAGATTTAGTGGAACCAGAGGATTCAGTAGTTCCCAACGAACCTCAGCCTCTCCGCCGATCTAGTAGGGTTCCTCACCCACCTGAGAGATACTACGGTTTTCTCATGGATGGTGGGAGCGAGGATTGCATCATGGTTGATGATGACCCAACTAGCTTCGAGCAGGCCATCACGAGTGGGGACTCAGTGAAATGGCTGGATGCAATGCGGTTAGAGATGGAATCCATGTACACCAATAAAGTATGGACTTTGGAAGTTGCTCCTGAAGGGGTAAAACCCATTGGGAGCAAGTGGATCTTCAAGAAAAAACTTGGTGTAGATGGGAAAGTGGAGACTTTCAAAGCTAGACTTGTTGCAAAGGGTTTTCGTCAAAGACCAGGTGTGGACTATGACGAAACCTTTTCTCCAGTGGCTATGCTTAAATCCATCCGGATCATGCTTGCCATCGCTGCATATCATGACTACGAAATCTGGCAAATGGATGTTAAGACCGCCTTTCTAAACGGCGATTTAGAAGAGTGCGTGTACATGACTCAGCCAGAGGGCTTCGTAGATAGTAGGAGCAGCGGGAAGGTGTGCAAGCTGTTTAAATCCATTTATGGATTAAAGCAAGCATCGCAGAGTTGGAACATCTGCTTTGACGTCGTTATCAAAGAGTTTGATTTCGTCAAAAACGTAGATGAACCTTGTATCTACAAGAAGGTGGCAGAGAGTAAGGTTGTCTTCCTTGTATTGTACGTGGACGACATACTCTTGATAGGAAATGACATTCCTATGCTGCAATCGGTCAAGCTCTTCTTATCACAAAGATTCTCAATGAAAGATCTTGGTGATGCCTCCTGCATATTGGGAATTGTGATCTATAGAGATAGATCTAAAAGGATATGGGGATTATCCCAATCCAGGTACATTGACACCATACTAAAGAGGTTTAGTATGGAAGAGTCTAAACGTGGGTTTTTACCCACGATCTCAGGGCTCACTCTCTCTAAAGAGATGTCTCCCAAGACTGATTTGGAGAGAGCTCGCATGCAAGGGATACCCTATGCTTCGGCTGTAGGCTCTATCATGTACACGATGCTATGTACCAGACCCGATGTAGCATACTCACTAAGTGTAGTGAGTAGGTATCAAGTTGATCCTGGAGAGAGTCACTGGACAGCTGTGAAGAGTATTCTCAAGTACTTATGAAGAACTAAAGAGATGCTCTTGGTGTATGGTAACGGAGAACTCCAAGTGGAGTCCTTTACCGATTCGAGCTTCCAGAGTGATAAGGACGACTCTAAGTCGCAGTCGGGATTTGTCTTTACCCTTTACGGAAGGGCGGTTAGCTGGAAGAGTTCCAAGCAGGAAACCGTGGCAGACTCGACGATGGAGGCTGAATACATCGCTGCCAACGATGCTGCCAAAGAGGCTGTCTGGATCAAGAAGTTCATTACTGAACTTGGAGTGGTTCCATCCATTGAGCATCCAATACCTCTGTATTGTGATAACAATGGAGCGGTGGCTTTGGCTAAGGAACCTAGGTCCCATCAGCGATCCAGGCATATTCTGAGGCGGTATCACCTGATCCGGGAGATTGTTGATCGCCGGGAGATCGAGGTCAGGAGGGTTGACATGAAGAACAACACTGCGGATCCACTCACGAAGGCCATTCCCCAGATACAGTTTGAGAGACTCTTCGGGATGCTCGTTATGCGATACTACAGCAGCTGGCCCTAGTGCAAGTGGGAGATTGTTAGTTATATGTATGCCCTAGAGGCCAGTATTGTACAGACGATGTATATTATATTGGATGCTTGGACATATATAGAGAGGAATTTCTTGCTCGATATGATAGTATGCTATCTGGTTGCTCTTTACTTTAACATGTATACTTGTCTCTTTATACTGTCTTATCGTTACATGTTGGTAAAACCCTTAGGATGTGTACTTCACTACCTGGACTATGATGCAGATCATACTAGTGGGGGCATGGTATTCCATAAGTACATCCTTCAAGGTCCCTAGTCGTGGGTGTATCGAGACGGGGCATCGATATGCCAGTGTAGACTAGCGTATACGCTTCTCGACCCATGAGATGGGCGATGGATGATCCCATATCCATTGGTGTTTGACATCAGAGATGATATATAGGTGCTCAGTAGAGACTGGGTACACTGGACGGACTCGCCGAGAACTCCCAGATGGTATTATACCTCACGTCAGATGGCAGTTCTCTAGTGACACTTGTGCAGGTTAGTCTGTAGACCCGAGATCGTCATAGAGTCTTGTGTGATTCCCACTGTGCTTTGATTTCCACCTTACCACGTCCATGAGGGCAAGCAAAACGGTGGTTTTTGGATACAGTCCCGAGTCACATGGAGGCAATGAGCGATAGGAGGGGTTTCATCTCTCCTGGTATTGGGGGTTGATGTTGCACTGTGCTCGATTGGCCATAACAGGGAAGTCCCTGGCCAGGGTGTAAGTCCATATTGCGACCCCCGGTTCTTACAGGGAGGCGGAAACGGTATGAAAATCAAATTTTTAGCGCAAGGGGCAACATGGACTAACATGAGTCGGGATCTTTTCTAAACTAAACTAGCAAACATGCAAAGGAGAGTTAACTACTCGGCAAAGTGGTTATACCTAACTTGAACTCCTTCTTCTTGAAACCTAGTAGAGGTTGATGGTTCTCTTCTCGTCGCCTTCTTCCGTCGAAGATGGATCCACCTGAGGGTTCAACCTTTGGACGCTTTCTCGAACTTTGAGTGAACTAGAATCTCCGGCTTGCTAAACCCTTGATCCTAGAGTGAGTAGAGATTGTCTAAGGGGTGCTTTTCTTTTAAGGAGAGGGATTCTCAACACATGAGAAGGGTTCTCCTTTTGCTAGAGGAAGAAGAAGAGGAAGTGAGGAGAGAGAAGCCAAATGAAAAAGTGAGCTCTTTTTCTTTTGCAACCATAACATAAAGCAAAAGAATTATCAAATAATAATAATAATGAAAATGAAAAAGGTTGATGGAAGGTTTAGGAATGACCATTATCATTTCAAACATTAAATGAATTTGCTAGAATCAAAGAGCATCTTTCTTTTGTAATGATGATGGTCAAAACATCAACCATGGTCAACAAGTCAACATGAAAACCAACCATGACATAATTTCATTTTATTAATATTATTAATTGATATAAAATAAATCCATTAGGGTTTGGAAAAAGACGACTGTCAACTGTGCATGCACACCCGTTCCGAAACCCTAATGAAAGTCCTCTTCCTCCTCCTCAAATAACTGTGCATACACACCTGCATTCTTGTTCGGAGGAACATGAATACTGAGAGATAAAAGCAGCCCTAAAACATATACCAGTATCTGACTCAAACCAGAGCCAGCCAGTAATATCCGTCCGGACTCCAAACGTGCACAAGTGCGCGGATGAGAACGAACCCTGTCGCAAAACCATGCGACCTCTACTCTGTTTTGCCAAGAGGCGAATACCCTCTGTGTGGGACTCTAAAGACTCGACACTACGCTGGCAGTGGGTTTAACCACAGACCGCAAGCGGCACTAGCTGTGCGTAACGGTCCCCAGGTAGATGCCGACAAGAAGGCTGACGAGGTGAAACCCCATCTGTACTCCTACTGAGTCTGAATGTGACAGTCTCCGTACAGTCCGGTCTGTTCGTCTGATACATCGCATGTCGGGCCTAGGGGGCGGTAAAACGTCAGTCCCCTAATAGCGGTACAAGTCGTGTCGGAGTGAAGCCCAAAACACCCTGAGATAACACTGGAAGCCTACCAGTATATCTTGCTTGCCCTGGCCAGGGACTACTCGTGTAATGGCTCTCCTAGACATAGCGCGATGTCAACCCCCAATACCGGGAGAGACGAATCCTGTCTAACCGTCACTGCCTCCAAGTGCTTCGGGACTGCACCCAACCACCACCTGTTTGCACGACTCCTTTGAGCCGTGGTAGGGTAGTGATCAAAGTGCAGTGGGAACACACTCGAGGCGAAGTGGCAGTGTCAAGTCAGCGGACTAAGCTGTACTCATGTCACCTGGGAACTGATAACTGACGATAGGTATAATACCAACCTGTCAGTTCCCGACGAGTCCTGTCCAGTGTACTCGTAACCCAACGAGCACCCGTATACTATCTCCAGTACGGCGTACTGATGGCTGTGGGACAGACCATCTCCCACACTGGGATGAGAAGCGCATACGCTAGTCTACTCCGGAGTATCGATGCCCTGTCTCGATAGTCCTGCGGCTAGGGACCTGTATAAGGATGTGCTTATAGATTACCCAGCCCCCACTAGTGTGACTGCCATCACAACGCTGGTAATCAAGCAAAGATCCTAAGGGCTCCACTAATGCGTATAAGTGATATACTGAAATAAACACAAGTACACATTGAAGTAGAAACAAACCAAGTAGCATACTACTATATTGAGCAAGATTGTTTATACAAGGTGAATATCCCAAGCTTCCATCAAGTAATATACAAACTAGTATGATACAGTAATGGCCTCTAGGGCATATACACTAACAATCTCCCACTTGCACTAAGGCCATGAACTGGCGTATCGAAGACCTATCATCTCGATCAGCCGCTCGAACTGAGTCTGGGGTAAGGCCTTGGTGAATGGATCTGCAGTGTTCTCTTCTGAAGCAACCCTCCGAACCTCGATCTCCTTGCGATCCACGATCTCCCTGATCAGGTGATACCGCCTCAAGATGTGCCTGGATCTCTGATGGGACCTGGGTTCCTTCGCTAAAGCTATAGCCCCGTTGTTGTCACAATACAGAGGTATTGGGTCAACAATGGATGGAACCACCTGAAGTTCTTTCAAGAACTTCCTTATCCAGACAGCTTCTTTTGCGGCATCAGATGCAGCAATGTATTCCGCTTCCATAGTCGAGTCTGCAACGGTTTCCTGTTTGGAGCTCTTCCAACACACCGCCCCTCCATTGAGGGTAAAGACAAAACCCGACATGGACTTGGAATCATCCTTGTCACTCTGGAAGCTGGAGTCAGCAAAGGCCTCGATCTGGAGGTCTTTTCCGCCATACACCAAGAACATCTCCTTAGTCCTTCTCAGGTACTTGAGAATGTTCTTTACCGCTATCCAGTGTTTCTCCCCAGGGTTTGACTGATACCGGCTTACCACACTCAGTGCATAAGCTACATCCGGTCTGGTACACAACATCGCATACATTATAGAGCCTACCGCAGAAGCGTAGGGTATAATAGACATGCGATCCCTCTCCAAATCAGTCTTGGGAGACATCTCTTTAGAGAGGGTGATCCCGTGACAAGCCGGTAGGTTACCGCGCTTGGAATCTTCCATACTGAATCTCTTCACTATGGTGTCGATGTACCTGGACTGAGAAAGTCCTAATATCCTCTTGGATCTATCACGATGGATCCGGATCCCCAGGATGTATGAGGCATCACCCAGGTCTTTCATGGAGAACCTGTGCGACAAGAACCCCTTGACAGATTGCAGCATAGGAATGTCATTTCCTATTAAGAGAATGTCATCCACGTATAAAACGAGGAATACTACAGTTCTCGCTACAAATCTACTATAGATGCATGGTTCATCTGGATTTTTGATAAAGCCAAATTCCTTGACCGTCTCATCAAAACAAATGTTCCAACTCCGCGATGCCTGCTTTAGTCCATAGATGGACTTGAGCAACTTGCACACCTTTCCGCTGCTCCCACTCTGAATGAAACCCTCTGGCTGATCCATATAGACACACTCCTCTAAATTTCCATTTAGAAAAGCGGTCTTTACGTCCATCTGCCAAATCTCATAATCGTGGAAGGCAGCAATGGCAAGAAGGATCCGAATGGATTTCAGCATAGCCACTGGAGAAAAGGTTTCGTCATAGTCCAAGCCAGGTCTTTGACGGAAACCCTTTGCTACAAGTCTAGCTTTATAGGTCTCAACCTGCCCATCTACACCAATCTTCCTTTTGAAGATCCACTTGCATCCTACGGGTTTTACCCCGTCTGGAGCAATGTCCAACGTCCATACTTTATTGGTGTACATGGACTCCATTTCGGTCCGCATTGCATCCAGCCATTTTACCGAGTCAACGCTCTGAACGGCCTGATGGAAGCTAGTAGGCTCATCATAATCTATGATGCAATCCTCTCTATCCCCATCTATGAGAAAACCGTAGTATCTCTCGGGCGGATGAGACTGCCTACTACTCCTGCGGAGCGGCGTAGGAATGTCCTGTTCTTTCGAACCCTCTGGTTCCTCTAAGCTTTCAGTAATGGTTTGTGGTTCTGGAATTTCTTCCAGTTCTACTGTGCTCCCACTTATCTGGTTTTCCAAAAACTCAGTTTCCAAGAAGTAGGCATGACGAGAAACAAGAACTTTTTGTTCCTCTTCGCAGTAGAAGAAATATCCCTTGGAGTTCTTTGGATATCCCACAAACTTGCACTGTACTGAGCGTGCCTAGAGCTTGTCCGCATGCTGCTTTTTAACAAAAGCTGGACATCCCCATGTCTTAATGTGCTTAAGATAGGGTCTCTTCCCACTCCATATCTCATATGGTGTAGTAGGCACAGTCTTAGTAGGAACTCGGTTCAAAAGGTACGCAGCCGATTCTAGCGCATACCCCCAGAATGATCGCGGTAACTCAGCGTTACTCATCATGGACCGTACCATATCCAATAGGGTTCGGTTCCGTCTCTCCGATACACCGTTGTGTTGCGGAGTGTATGGAGGAGTAAGCTGAGAGAGAATTCCGTTCTCTTTTAAATAATTCAGGAACTCGGCACTTAAGTATTCTCCACCTCGATCCGATCTTAGAATCTTGATACTTTTGCCGGTCTGTTTCTCTGCTACATTCTGATATTCCTGGAACTTTTCAAAGGCTTCGGACTTATGTTTCATTAAGAAGACATAACCGTACCTTGAGAAATCATCCGTAAAAGTAATGAAGTAAGAGTAACCGCTTCGTGCATGTGTAGAAATTGGACCGCACACGTCGCTGTGTACGAGTCCCAAGAGCTCGCTCGCTATTACTCCGTGTCCAGTGAACGGAGTCTTTGTCATCTTTCCTTTGAGACAGGATTGACAAGTGGCATACGATTGATATTCGAACGAATCCAAATATCCTTCTGTATGTAACTTAGTCAACCTTCTCTCATTGATGTGACCCAGTCTACAATGCCATAAGAAAGTCTGATTGATCTCTGGAGACTTTCTTTTGTGTGTATTCTGGACATTGAAAATCTGTGGTTGGTTTAATACGTATATTCCATTGCTCAATGTACCTGACCCAATCAGAACTTGATTAAGGTGAATGTTTACAACATTACTTACAAACGCAAATTCATAACCTTCTTTAGAAACCAAAGATACAGAAATGATATTACAAGTTGCGTTGGGTACAAAAAAGCAATTACGCAAAACCAAAACATGCCCATCTGACATTCCCAGGTGATAGTCCCCCACGGCTTTAGCATCCATGCTAGCTCCGTTTGCAACTCTGAGGGTCATGTCACCTGCCTTCAAAAACCTACGGTTTCTCAACGCCTGCAAAGAATTACAGATATGAGATCCTGATCCGGTATCCAATACCCAGGAAGTAGAGTTTATAGAAAGACAGTTTTCAATAACATACACACCTGAAGCTGAAGCCGCAACCTGCTTCAGTTCCTGTGTCCTGGCCTTCCAAGCCCTGCAATCTTTCTTCCAATGTCCACTCTTATGACAATAGAAGCATTCCTCCTTTCCCACAAGCTTCCCCGCAATCATTGTTGCCTTTTCCTTTCCCTTCGTACCCACTTTACTTACACCGCCTCTTGGTTTGGCGGGGGCTTTCTTCCTCTTTCCCTTGGCTTTTGCCTTGGACCTAGAGGAAGAAGATCCTCCTACAAACAAAGCGGGTGTTTCCCTACCTTTCTGTAGGGTGCCCTCTGCGCTCCTCAGCATGTTGAGGAGTTCTGAAAGTTCAACTTCCTTTTCTTGTAAGTTGAAGTTCAGTATAAACTGGGCGTAAGTGGATGGAAGGGACTGGAGAATTAAATCCGTATAGAGTTCACTTTCCAACGTGGTCCCAAGTTCCGCGAGCTCCTCAATGTAGCCAATCATCTTAAGCACGTGGTCCGCTACCGATGATCCGACGGCCAACTTTGCCGAAAATAATTTCTTCGACACTTCGTATCTTGCGATACGAGACTGCTCTCCATACAGTTCTTTTGTATGAAGAAATATGGATTCCAAATCCATATTCTCATGCCTCGTCTGATGTTCGTTGTCCATAGAGGCAAGCACGAGGCACCTGGCCTTCGCGCAATCAATCTCCCAAGTCTTACGGATTTCTTTATCCGCGACGCTGGAGGTGGGACCTGGGACGGGGGGAGCTTTGGTGGTAAGAAGATACCCCAGCTTGTCGTAAGTGATTGCCATTTTGACATTCCTGAGCCAATCTTTGTAGTTTGGCCCTGTCAGTATGTTTTTATCTAGAAGTAACTTAAGTCCAGTCATTTCGATTTGGTCGCTGCAAGGGGGAGAGAAGAAACACTTTAGCACGATGCTCTTGCAAGTTTAGAGTGGTTTTTAATTTGTCTAAATAGGATGGCTCCCACTGTCTCTCGAATCCCTCCTCAAACCATAAAGGAAGAACTAGTCGGGATCAATCCCACCGCACAATACTTGCTTAACCGTTCAGCCAGGCCAGTGTTGGTACTTCGAGGGAGGTTTTCCAACGCTTTCGCGAAGTTCCTTAATTAAATAACCTCTTTTCCCTGGGGGCGTAGCCCCGCTAACACCTTTCTAGGCACCTACTAGGTTTATAGCATTGATCGTTTAGTAAGAAATTTCCCGAGGAGTAGCATATACTCACAGTAGGATCGGGATCCAAATATCATCGCGTGACGAAACTGAAGGAATCCTACCAGAATCACCACACTCCAAATGGTATGCAAATCTAGCAAGTTTCAGTACTTATGAAACTCCCGATGTGGATTTTTTCCCCATGCTCTTATGACCTTGACTTTGGCCAACAAATCATAAGTCACATGTCAAGTTCAACCCGTCGTTCTCCAGGTTAATTTGAATCCACCCGTACCTACCCTTAACTTTGGCCAACAAGGCAGTACGACTGTTCCAAACCAACGCATCTATCTATGCTGCACATGAATACCCAATAGCTACCAATCACTATGCCTTGACTTTGGCCAACAAACACAGCTTGAATACTATTGATTATTCATGTGAAACGACGGAGGGCTACGAATGGTTTTGGCGAAACCGTGAACGTAGTGAACTTGATATAATCGATGGAACGAGATAGCTTTTAGAAGGAGTGGCTCAAGCTCCGCATTTAAAAGTTAGTTTTGAAAAGAACCGAGTGGTTTTTCGAAAGTGTTCCAACGATTTTAACTTGGTTTATTATCTTGCATTAGTTCTTTTAATGCGTGATATTCTTGCATTAGTTCTTTTAATGCGTCCCATCATTTAATCCTACCATTGCAGAAAACAACCAAAATATGACGTACGCTTATGCCATATGCATTCGCCACGGGGCCCCGTCATCACCCGTTAGGTTACTTAACTAACGACAGAGCGGGGGCTGGGCTAGCGCGGCTGTAAAACATAAGCAACGCCTAAATAGAAAGCAATGATAGACATTACAGATCACAGATGAATACATTGGATATACTAGGAATCCGCAATCCGTTCGAGCCTGCAACGAAAAGCAGATTACACGGTCGCGGTGAATAGCCAATACCCCACCCAAGACCCCTACGGGTGCGGCAAACTACCCGCCAAGTACTCGGCAGTTTGTGCACCCCTCCATGGGTCTATCCTAGGAGCAAAAATAGTAAAAAGAATTATACAATGACGGCTACAACCCCGACCCGGTTGTGCGGCCAAACAAATAATAATATTACATCAATTTACATTTACAATGAATGAAAGAAAAACAAAAGCTCATCTCACATCCACCCCGGCTATTCACCCGCGACAGTCCAACACATTCATATACACATTCCAATATCAAACATAGATCACAGAGATGTATAACCCCGACTAATCGACTTATAGCGATTAGCCGACGTTCAATACATTCAAACATCACAGATATAACCAATATAGTCCAAGTGTAGTGAAGTTCGGAAAAAATACGGAATTATAGGACCCCAAAAGTAAATTTCTGTTCTGGAAAATCTGGGCACATATAATATATCTTAAAAATCCCAAAACCAACACAGAGACGCACTGCATGAAAAACGATCACGAGAGGACAACAAAGGGCGGCGGATCCGCGGCGACTTGTATAGATGAGGCCGCAGATCCGCGGCATTTTGAATGAATCAGGGGATCGTTTTTCTTGGGTGTTCACACAAAACCCTGAGCCGAATTTAGGTGTATAACAAATCTTTTTTTGACCAGAAAATTTTTTAACAGAAACTAGGATTTTGTAAAAGTTTGGTTTTTGGATTTTTTCGGTTCCGAACTTCGTTACACTTCACTACCAAGCTAGTTTAAGTTTAGTTAGGCTCTGATACCACTGTAAGTTCATATTGCGATCCCCGGTTCTTACGGGGAGGCGGAAACGGTATAAAAATCAAATTTTTAGCGCAAGGGGCAACATGGACTAACATGAGTCGGGATCTTTTCTAAACTAAACTAGCAAACATGCAAAGGAGAGTTAACTACTCGGTAAAGTGGTTATACCTAACTTGAACTCCTTCTTCTTGAAACCTAATAGAGGTTGATGGTTCTCTTCACGTCGCCTTCTTCCGTCGAAGATGGATCCACCTGAGGGTTCAACCTTCGGGCTCTTTCTCGAACTTTGAGTGAACTAGAATCTCCGGCTTGCTAAACCCTTGATCCTAGAGTGAGTAGAGATTATCTAAGGGGTGCTTTTCTTTTAAGGAGAGGGATTCTAAACACATGAGAAGGGTTCTCCTTTTGCTAGAGGAAGAAGAAGAGGAAGTGAGGAGAGAGAAGCCAAATGAAAAAGTGAGCTCTTTTTCTTTTGCAACCATAACATAAAGCAAAAGAATTATCAAATAATAATAATAATGAAAATGAAAAAGGTTGATGGAAGGTTTAGGAATGACCATTATCATTTCAAACATTAAATGAATTTGCTAGAATCAAAGAGCATCTTTCTTTTGTAATGATGATGGTCAAAACTTCAACCATGGTCAACAAGTCAACCATGGTCAACAAGTCAACATGAAAACCAACCATGACACAATTTCATTTTATTAATATTATTAATTGATATAAAATAAATCCATTAGGGTTTGGAAAAAGACGACTGTCAACTGTGCATGCACACCCGTTCCGAAACCCTAATGAAAGTCCTCTTCCTCCTCCTCAAATAACTGTGCATACACACCTGCATTCTTGTTCCGAGGAACATGAATACTGAGAGATAAAAGCAACCCTAAAACATATACCAGTATCTGACTCAAACCAGAGCCAGCCAGTAATATCCGTCCGGACTCCAAACGTGCACAAGTGCGCGGATGAGAACGAACCCTGTCGCAAAACCATGCGACCTCTACTCTGTTTTGCCCAGAGGCGAATACCCTCTGTGTGGGACTCTAAAGACTCGACACTACACTGGCAGTGGGTTTAACCACAGACCGCAAGCGGCACTAGCTGTGCGTAACGGTCCCCAGGTAGATGCCGACAAGAAGGCTGACGAGGTGAAACCCCATCTGTACTCCTACTGAGTCTGAATGTGACAGTCTCCGTACAGTCCGGTCTGTTCGTCTGATACATCGCATGTCGGGCCTAGGGGGCGGTAAAACGTCAGTCCCCTAATAGCGGTACAAGTCGTGTCGGAGTGAAGCCCAAAACACCCTGAGATAATACTGGAAGCCTACCAGTATATCTTGCTTGCCCTGGCCAGGGACTACTCGTGTAATGGCTCTCCTAGACACAGCGCGATGTCAACCCCCAATACCGGGAGAGACGAATCCTGTCTAACCGTCACTGCCTCCAAGTGCTTCGGGACTGCACCCAACCACCACCTGTTTGCACGACTCCTTTGAGCCGTGGTAAGGTAGTGATCAAAGTGCAGTGGGAACACACTCGAGGCGAAGTGGCAGTGTCAAGTCAACGGACTAAGCTGTACTCATGTCACCTGGGAACTGATAACTGACGATAGGTATAATACCAACCTGTCAGTTCCCGACGAGTCCTGTCCAGTGTACTCGTAACCCAACGAGCATCCGTATACTATCTCCAGTACGACGTACTGATGGCTGTGGGACAGACCATCTCCCACACTGGGATGAGAAGCGCATACGCTAGTCTACTCTGGAGTATCGATGCCCTGTCTCGATAGTCCTGCGGCTAGGGACCTGTATAAGGATGTGCTTATAGATTACCCAGCCCCCACTAGTGTGACTGCCATCACAACGCTGGTAATCAAGCAAAGATCCTAAGGGCTCCACTAATGCGTATAAGTGATATACTGAAATAAACACAAGTACACATTGAAGTAGAAACAAACCAAGTAGCATACTACTATATTGAGCAAGATTGTTTATACAAGGTGAATATCCCAAGCTTCCATCAAGTAATATACAAACTAGTATGATACAGTAATGGCCTCTAGGGCATATACACTAACAATCTCCCACTTGCACTAAGGCCATGAACTGGCGTATCGAAGACCTATCATCTCGATCAGCCGCTCGAACTGAGTCTGGGGTAAGGCCTTGGTGAATGGATCTGCAGTGTTCTCTTCTGAAGCAACCCTCCGAACCTCGATCTCCTTGCGATCCACGATCTCCCTGATCAGGTGATACCGCCTCAAGATGTGCCTGGATCTCTGATGGGACCTGGGTTCCTTCGCTAAAGCTATAGCCCCGTTGTTGTCGCAATACAGAGGTATTGGGTCAACAATGGATGGAACCACCTGAAGTTCTTTCAAGAACTTCCTTATCCAGACAGCTTCTTTTGCGGCATCAGATGCAGCAATGTATTCCGCTTCCATAGTCGAGTCTGCAACGGTTTCCTGTTTGGAGCTCTTCCAACACACCGCCCCTCCATTGACGAGGTGAAACCCCATCTGTACTCCTACTGAGTCTGAATGTGACAGTCTCCATACAGTCCGGTCTGTTCGTCTGATACATTGCATGTCGGGCCTAGAGGGCGGTAAAACGTCAGTCCCCTAATAGCGGTACAAGTCGTGTCGGAGTGAAGCCCAAAACACCCTGAGATAATACTGGAAGCCTACCAGTATATCTTGCTTGCCCTGGCCAGGGACTACTCATGTAATGGCTCTCCTAGACACAGCGCGATGTCAACCCCCAATACCGGGAGAGACGAATCCTGTCTAACCGTCACTGCCTCCAAGTGCTTCGGGACTGCACCTAACCACCACCTGTTTGCACGACTCCTTTGAGCCGTGGTAAGGTAGTGATCAAAGTGCAGTGGGAACACACTCGAGGCGAAGTGGCAGTGTCAAGTCAGCGGACTAAGCTGTACTCATGTCACCTGGGAACTGATAACTGACGATAGGTATAATACCAACCTGTCAGTTCCCAACGAGTCCTGTCTAGTGTACTCGTAACCCAACGAGCACCCGTATACTATCTCCAGTACGACGTACTGATGGCTGTGGGACAGACCATCTCCCACACTGGGATGAGAAGCGCATACGCTAGTCTACTCCGGAGTATCGATGCCCTGTCTCGATAGTCCTGCGGCTAGGGACCTGTATAAGGATGTGCTTATAGATTACCCAGCCCCCACTAGTGTGACTGCCATCACAACGCTGGTAATCAAGCAAAGATCCTAAGGGCTCCACTAATGCGTATAAGTGATATACTGAAATAAACACAAGTACACATTGAAGTAGAAACAAACCAAGTAGCATACTACTATATTGAGCAAGATTGTTTATACAAGGTGAATATCCCAAGCTTCCATCAAGTAATATACAAACTAGTATGATACAGTAATGGCCTCTAGGGCATATACACTAACAATCTCCCACTTGCACTAAGGCCATGAACTGGCGTATCGAAGACCTATCATCTCGATCAGCCGCTCGAACTGAGTCTGGGGTAAGGCCTTGGTGAATGGATCTGCAGTGTTCTCTTCTGAAGCAACCCTCCGAACCTCGATCTCCTTGCGATCCACGATCTCCCTGATCAGGTGATACCGCCTCAAGATGTGCCTGGATCTCTGATGGGACCTGGGTTCCTTCGCTAAAGCTATAGCCCCGTTGTTGTCGCAATACAGAGGTATTGGGTCAACAATGGATGGAACCACCTGAAGTTCTTTCAAGAACTTCCTTATCCAGACAGCTTCTTTTGCGGCATCAGATGCAGCAATGTATTCCGCTTCCATAGTCGAGTCTGCAACGGTTTCCTGTTTGGAGCTCTTCCAACACACCGCCCCTCCATTGAGGGTAAAGACGAAACCCGACATGGACTTGGAATCATCCTTGTCACTCTGGAAGCTGGAGTCAGCAAAGGCCTCGATCTGGAGGTCTTTTCCGCCATACACCAAGAACATCTCCTTAGTCCTTCTCAGGTACTTGAGAATGTTCTTTACCGCTATCCAGTGTTTCTCCCCAGGGTTTGACTGATACCGGCTTACCACACTCAGTGCAGAAGCTACATCCGGTATGGTACACAACATCGCATACATTATAGAGCCTACCGCAGAAGCGTAGGGTATAATAGACATGCGATCCCTCTCCAAATCAGTCTTGGGAGACATCTCTTTAGAGAGGGTGATCCCGTGACAAGCCGGTAGGTTACCGCGCTTGGAATCTTCCATACTGAATCTCTTCACTATGGTGTCGATGTACCTGGACTGAGAAAGTCCTAATATCCTATTGGATCTATCACGATGGATCCGGATCCCCAGGATGTATGAGGCATCACCCAGGTCTTTCATGGAGAACCTGTGCGACAAGAACCCCTTGACAGATTGCAGCATAGGAATGTCATTTCCTATTAAGAGAATGTCATCCACGTATAAAACGAGGAATACTACAGTTCTCGCTACAAATCTACTATAGATGCATGGTTCATCTGGATTTTTGATAAAGCCAAATTCCTTGACCGTCTCATCAAAACAGATGTTCCAACTCCGCGATGCCTGCTTTAGTCCATAGATGGACTTGAGCAACTTGCACACCTTTCCGCTGCTCCCACTCTGAATGAAACCCTCTGGCTGATCCATATAGACACACTCCTCTAAATTTCCATTTAGAAAAGCGGTCTTTACGTCCATCTGCCAAATCTCATAATCGTGGAAGGCAGCAATGGCAAGAAGGATCCGAATGGATTTCAGCATAGCCACTGGAGAAAAGGTTTCGTCATAGTCCAAGCCAGGTCTTTGACGGAAACCCTTTGCTACAAGTCTAGCTTTATAGGTCTCAACCTGCCCATCTACACCAATCTTCCTTTTGAAGATCCACTTGCATCCTACGGGTTTTACCCCGTCTGGAGCAATGTCCAACGTCCATACTTTGTTGGTGTACATGGACTCCATTTCGGTCCGCATTGCATCCAGCCATTTTACCGAGTCAACGCTCTGAACGGCCTGATGGAAGCTAGTAGGCTCATCATAATCTATGATGCAATCCTCTCTATCCCCATCTATGAGAAAACCGTAGTATCTCTCGGACGGATGAGACTGCCTACTACTCCTGCGGAGCGGCGTAGGAATGTCCTGTTCTTTCGAACCCTCTGGTTCCTCTAAGCTTTCAGTAATGGTTTGTGGTTCTGGAATTTCTTCCAGTTCTACTGTGCTCCCACTTATCTGGTTTTCCAAAAACTCAGTTTCCAAGAAGTAGGCATGACGAGAAACAAGAACTTTTTGTTCCTCTTCGCAGTAGAAGAAATATCCCTTGGAGTTCTTTGGATATCCCACAAACTTGCACTGTACTGAGCGTGCCTCGAGCTTGTCCGCATGCTGCTTTTTAACAAAAGCTGGACATCCCCATGTCTTAATGTGCTTAAGATAGGGTCTCTTCCCACTCCATATCTCATATGGTGTAGTAGGCACAGTCTTAGTAGGAACTCGGTTCAAAAGGTACGCAGCCGATTCTAGCGCATACCCCCAGAATGATCGCGGTAACTCAGCGTTACTCATCATGGACCGTACCATATCCAATAGGGTTCGGTTCCGTCTCTCCGATACACCGTTGTGTTGCGGAGTGTATGGAGGAGTAAGCTGAGAGAGAATTCCGTTCTCTTTTAAATAATTCAGGAACTCGGCACTTAAGTATTCTCCACCTCGATCCGATCTTAGAATCTTGATACTTTTGCCGGTCTGTTTCTCTGCTTCATTCTTATATTCCTGGAACTTTTCAAAGGCTTCGGACTTATGTTTCATTAAGAAGACATAACCGTACCTTGAGAAATCATCCGTAAAAGTAATGAAGTAAGAGTAACCGCTTCGTGCATGTGTAGACATTGGACCGCACACGTCGCTGTGTACGAGTCCCAAGAGCTCGCTCGCTCTTACTCCGTGTCCAGTGAACGGAGTCTTTGTCATCTTTCCTTTGAGACAGGATTGACAAGTGGCATACGATTGATATTCGAACGAATCCAAATATCCTTCTGTATGTAACTTAGTCAACCTTCTCTCATTGATGTGACCCAGTCTACAATGCCATAAGAAAGTCTGATTGATCTCTGGAGACTTTCTTTTGTGTGTATTCTGGACATTGAAAATCTGTGGGGGATTGTATATTAGATATACTAGTTTACATTTACTAACACTTGTTCACTTTAGGTTTTTCTCACATGAACACAACTTTAATATATATGTGATATATATTAAAATGTGTTTTCTTTTGTATCATGGTTGATGATACACTAAACATGGGTGTTTAAGACATACACCATACTATATAAGATGATGGTTAATATTTATTTAAGGTAATTACAAATTAGTGGTGCTTAGGTCATAAGCATGAAGCTTGTGGATGCTTTGACAAAGTCCACTAAATTTGTTTTACTTTAGATTTTTATTAACCTAACCATTTTCATTTATCTATGGTTATGGCTCTACAAGGGTTAGTATATGATACTCACTCACCATGGTTGGCTTTCTCACTTGATCATTATCCTCATCTCTTTCTTTAGTTCATCTTCTTCTTCATTTGTTAAAAGAAAAAGTTTGCTAGGGTTTGATCAAAAGTGAGAAAGCTTGTGAGAAATAAAATTCTAAAGAGAACCCACTTCCTATTTCTCCATCCTCTACTAGACTAGCACTTTAGTTTAGGGTGTTTGCTTCACTAATTCTCAAGTTAGTGAAGTAGAAGCTTGAGTTGGCATCCCCTCGACGTAGATCATCTTCGGTCTCGAAGACTTCAAGCAAGGACACGTCTATCGCCTCGTGAAGCCATGCAAGGGTCCGGGAGAACCACGATCGCAGCGAAGGGACTTCAACAAGGAGCTAAAGAATTGAAGGACCGATCTACAAAGGTTGTATATCGTATTCACTTAGTCGTAAACATAGTTTACATACATTTGAAATCCTAATTTTGTAGCAACGATCTTGCTTAGGGATATTCGGCACGGCTAAAATTTTAAATGGGCATGTTTGATGCTTCCTTAACCGTTGTTAGGGTGCCTAGTAACCCCACAAAAAACACGTGGGCGTCCAAAGCAGAAGGCCAGTGCCTCAAGTGAAACACACGTGGGTGCTGAATAAAAGTGCTTAGCACTTCATATACAGCTAAAACGGCTGAGTGCTTAGCACTGATTGGGCAGCGCTGTAACATTTCAGAAATATAAAAATATTATTTTTGGAATTTAATATTAAAATAATATATTTCGCGAAAACAATTCGATATTCGAATCGGTGTTTTTCACAAAATGGTATAAGTATATACCAATATTTTGAAAATAAGTGGAGATTAAAATTATTTATTTATTATAATGATATTTATCGGATTTTGGTATTTTTATAAATAATCATATGCAAATTTCGATTAAAATTGATTAGTGCACTACTAATCGCGATTAAGCCAAATCCGTATTTCTACATTTTTTCATGGCTAGTGCACCATGTCATGTGCATGTTATTCATTGTGTTTGTGAGTTTTGTAACTTGTGAGATAAAGAAATAAAGAGAAAGGAAAAGAAAAGAAAAGAAAAGAAAAGAAAAGAAAAGAAAAGAAAACAAGAGTTAAGAATGAAAAACAAAATGAGAAAGAAAACAAAGCAGATATTTTGGAGAGGTGAGTGTAGGAGATATTGTGAGTAAGAGAGTGAGCTTAAGAAAGAGAGAAGGTATGACTTGGCTGCCTATATCCTTCCCCTTTGAACACTTCAACTTCATCATCTCCATTTCCCTCATCTCCTTCAACCTTCACTACCTCCATGCATCATCTCCAATTCTTTCTCTAAACCTCATGCCACCTTCACACAAAACATGCACAAGCCTATTCTAAACCCTTTAAACCATCCAAGTTTGGATTTTGAAGACTATGTGCAACTCAAGAATTTTCCTAATTTGCCAAATGAGGTAATCTCTTCACTTTTAGATTAGTAATTGTGTTTATATATTCTAGTTGTAGTTTAGAATTGATTTAGTTAGGTTATGTGATCTTGGAAAATTTCAAGATGATGTTAAGTGATAATTAGAGGCGTAGTGAGTGTTTGCAGGATCTTAGAGATCATTTTATTGGACAAGACCAGATACACGAAACCAAAACACGAACTTTGAAAATTGGCTGATATAGTATTTTGTGGAAATTGTGATGTGATTTTGAGATCTGCTTTGACCCGAGACCTCTATAAGATAAGTTCCCATAACAGAGAGTCGTGCAGGCAACTAGGAACCTACCGTAGAAATCCGAGCCCCTCCCCTCCTATTCTGGCCGCAGATTTAATCATGGTGGCCGCAAATTGCGGCCACATCAGGGTGGAAAGTGGTGATTTTTGGTTAGTAGTATTGTTATCTGATATCTAGAGCAACCCCATGTGCAAAATTGGCTAATTTTACCAGAGTTAAAATCTGGAAGTGAATTCTCATGTTGCTGAATTTCGTTTCCGATTTCTGAAACTTGGATTTGATATTTGATTTGGATTCCGTCGTGGGACGTTTATACGTCAACGGACGAGGGTTTTTTGATTGATTTTGCATGCGAAGCTATAGGTTCTAACCTATAGGCAATCCGTGTGCCGTATCCTTTTTCCGGACTTGCTTTTAATTGCATTGCGATTGTGTATTGATTATAGGTACCTTCGCGTGGACTTTCGAGACGACGAAGTATACCGACTTCAGCTAAGCGAAGAGTTTAGCAGGTGAGTAGATTAATATCTACGGGGGAAGTCGGGTGGATGATGTATAGCACCCCCGCAATTATAAATGGAAACCGATAAACATATTATGTTGGAGAAAAACTAATTAAAAACTCACAGATATGACAGCTAAGGATGATTTAGATAAATATATGATGATTGATGTGAGAATGTGAAGTTTGATATATATAGAATCGAAAGAGGATAAGTATGAGTTAATAATGGTATGATATAAGATCGAGATCGAAACAACTTGAGGTTTATAAGATATGACGTATATGCAAGGTATCATTATATGAGATTGATACAAATGTGATTTGAGATATATGTGTATATTATATATTTATGTGAATAATGAGTGATATGCCGTACGAGACGTTAGATCCGTACCTTATTTGATGAATAGGACGCTAGAATCCTTATTCTTTTTGATGTTACCATATGATAGATTACCGTACGTGATGTGTTGTACCGGATGATTGATCCGTGCTTGTGATTTGAGAATGTTGATCGAGGATTATTCTCATATCGGATGTTATGAGGCAGGATCGCCGATGTAAAGATACCACCTGAACCATACCTATTTCCAAAACTGACGAATCGTATGCATCTTTTAAATGGAAATCTCAAGGGACGCTATGGATTTTCAAATGATATCTTTTTCTTAAAACACCGTAGCCCCCACTTTCGAAACTACGATTCGTATCTTTAAAAGTGACCGTATAGTTCATATGTAGATAGATATACCTTTGATTGTCCCTATTGTGTAGGATGTTACCCCTCGTGATGTACATACCATGTTCCAATATTTAATGCCATATGATATCATTTGCTAGTACACCCGCACCATTACCGTTGATGCGCATGTTACAGTTACACAGATTTGCCGGCTAACACACATTCTTCATCGGTAATTGCCATGCCACTTACACAGTAGAATGGCCATATCATGATATTATTCTTAACTTTGTAGTATATTCATTGTTCAGCACTATCATATGACACGTTTGCATGATATACTTGATATGCTCATATTACTGTTCTATGTTGCATATCGTACTTTATGGTTATATGCATTGAGATGCAGTTTTCATGAGATTTCTGGATTTGAGAACCGTGGTTATATTTCAAAGAAAATTATGTATCGTTTAAAAAACCCGGTTTCTCTTGATATGATATTTCGAGGTGTCCACCATGAGTTTTCTCGATTCTGAGCTATGAGTATACCCGATTCGAGGAGCGGTAGGCACCGTCTGTGGGTACATGGTGGACCCGGTGAGGTACCGGGGCAAGAAGACTCGTAACGCTAGGTGGTGAGCCTGGCAGGGGAACACTACCAACCGGCGATAGTTTTGGGCTCGGCGGATATCCGGAGGATACCGTTTTGGAGTTGTGATATGAGATGGTTATGAGGTCCGATCTAAGTATGCGGCGCCTGAGATGAGATATATATAAGGGCCGATCTGAGTATGCGGTGCCTGAGATATGAGGATTTACGTGTCGATGCTGGACACGGCTTTTCATGATGTTTTGAGTGTCGGTGTTGGACACTCATGTTCCATGATTTTGATGTGTCATTGATGGACACACGTGGTTGATATCCTCATACATACATACATCTGTTTTCATGATGTTTCGAGTGTCGGTGTTGGACACTCAGGTTCCATGATATTGAGACGTGTCATTGATGGACACGTGGATGATATCCACATGTATACAGGCATATGATGTCGGATGTTTATTTATTTATGCTATTGGCATTGACTCGATCATTGACATATGTGCATTTGTGGTCACCCTAGATATCACAGTATTACCTTCAGGATATAGTGACCTAGAAAATCGTTATTTTATTCAATTTTCTATTTGTAGATGTTTTCTACTCACGAGTTGGCAACTCACGAGTTGGCAATTCACCCCGTTGTACCACAGTTCTTGCAGATTTGACCGCTTGGGATCAGTAGCGGTATTGCTGGCGCATAGCTTCTTTCAGGATGTTTTGCTTTGGTAGGTGGGACACATGTTGGATCGTGCTCACTCTCATACTTATTATTCTGTTGTATCTAGATAACTCCATCTAATCAGAAACTATAGATTGTATTATTGGTAGACCTAGTCATACTTGGGTTTTGTGCGCGACTTATAGCGATGGGTTTATGTTCGCTTCTTGAGTTTGATTTCTTGCTTATTTATTGTTTATTCTGGGCGGATCTTCGCCGTTGGGCGTCGTATATATTACTTGCGTGGTTGTGTTTCCGCCAGTTGGCGAAGAGCTAGCTCCCGCTTGGGGATGCCTATATATTGTTATGTATATGGTTTTGGATCAAAATATACAATGGAGGTGCTGCCCAAAATTTTAAAAGACATAACATAATTTATTATACCTTTATTTCAAAACTGCACCCCCACTATTTTTTGCAAAAAGGTTTAAATTTTCTGGGCTTCAGCTTACTTGAATTACGTTATGTCTTTTGACGTTGCGTGATTTAAGTGCCGATCACGTGCTAAATTACGGGTCATGACAAAGTTGGTATCAGAGCGTTAGGTTTAATCTTGGTTTCAGTCTGGGTTTGACTATGCGGAGTCTAGGGCGTATATATTTCGGAACCTAGGCTTGACCATATGGAACTTAGACTTGACGAGGGGTATTGGACCCGAACTTTCGTTTCATAGGTTGACCTTGATTGATGGAGTAGGTAGCTTCAGTAGAGCGATGTACCGTGCGTATGTTCCGTGGTATATTTACGATACGATACTCCACTTAAGTAACCTCAGTATGTACATATCTTGAGATCTATGATTCTACTTGTTCCTATGATCATATATCCATTTGGGATCTGTTGATTCTATTCGTTCTTTTGATCTACCTTCATCGATACCATCTTGAGGTTCCTGTCACCATGGTTTGAGAGCAAAGAGAGCTGCTGCTAGGGATGCGGTCAGGGAGAGCTCATCACGGACGAGGACTGACCATGATATTTTCTGTTGACATGAGGACGTGTAGGTATGGTGTTGGTGTTGTGATCTCTCGTTTGAGGCGAGTGTTCTATTTGCACTGGATGATCGGGCCGTTGATAGAGGCTACTGGATTGAGAGGACTGTTGATGTACAGCCTACCCATGAGATCGTGATGTTGTCTACCGTTCAGACAGATGACCCAGCTGTTGCAGAGATTGATATGATGTCGCTTCCAGAGTTAATGAGCTGAAAACACTGGAGCTTTCAGGCAGAGATGTGACAAGAGATAGCTAGTCTATCTTGAGTTGAGCTACTGTTATGATTCGTCTGATTTGATGTGCCGACGCAGGCTCGGTTGAGTTGAAGAATTCCAGTTGAAGGATCTTACTTGGATTTAGAGTAGATCTATCAATAGAGGACGTTGTTCGTCGGGTGCTCCGATGTGAGATTGGTAAGTTGGCCAGTTTCGGATAGAAGGGCCTCACTCAGATGCGTTGTGAGTTGATCGAGAATGGACGAATAAAGTGTATTCCTCCGATGATTAGGACGAGTTCCCGAGAACGTGTTCGACTAGATATCTTCTACGGAGTGGTGAAGATACCGAGTTCTTATTTCGAGTCCGTGCGAGAGACTCTAGATTGACTGTAGCCGAGAATGAATTGCAATATGCAAATAGAAAGAGATGACGTCGAAGTGGACGATAATAAAAACGAGTGGAACAAGAGGTTCGTGCGAGATGTTAACGAGCGGTTGTTCTCTCCGTTGATGCTAGAGGATTAATATATGTGCAGAGGCGTTAGATACAGCCAAATTTCAGAAGAAAGCCGTATTGAGGATGCAGCTGTCCGGTTGTGAGAAAAAGTGTTAAGCAAGAGTGCCAACCTTCGTATAGTTCGGCATAGGTGAGATTGGAAGAAGCCATGAGCAGATTCTTTCCAGGACACCGTAGCGATAAAGACTTGCACCCAGGATCAGTTATATCGCGCATATTCAGAGGGCCAGATGCCACCGTCAGTAATGTGCCATTGTGAGTGGTCTTGATGATTGGCCAAACGGTGATAAGAGAAGTTCCAGAGCGGGGCTGTTCAGTTAGTACACCTGACCAGGCCGACGAGCAGAAGGATCGTGAGATTTGTAATCCAGAGAGAAACGAGGACCCAGAGACCGAAGACGCCAGACCGTAAGCAATAGGCAAGTAGATGATCTTGCTCTGCCAGCTTGGGCGCACCGACATATTTTCGACATTGTAAGAGGTGTACCTCAATATCAGTTATTGCGATTTATGTTTTGTGATCCGAGTATCACCTTTTTATCGCTCGGACTTGAGTTTCGATGATTGGGTTTCATAATTTTTGTTTTTGTGAAGCATGGCTGCATCTACTGGATATTTATATTTGTGCACAGTTATTGCACTTGACATATGTTTTATACATCGTTCTGTTGGTTTATGATTTGTGCATATCTATTGCACTTGGTATCGATTTGTGCCTTCGTTGCACGTACTTATGATTTTGTGGATTTCGATGCCGTCGATTTGATTTTTGTGTGTGAGGTACGCACTCGATTTGATTTTTGCACTCGATATAGCTTACAAGTGCTTGCAGTGCATTGATATGGTTTTGTGCACATAGTTGTTGCAGTGCATTGATATGGTTTTGTGCACATAGTTGTACACGTTTATAATTTTATACACCTTGGCATGCTCGGTGTTGTTTTGGAGCGTACTTGAGATATTGATGAGTTTTCGTGTATGTGTTGCACCGGATTTGTATTTCGTGCATTTATTGCACCAGATTTATGTTTTTGTGTGCTTATGCTCTTGACGTTCGTTATCGTGCACACTAGTGCACTAGATGTTTTATACAGACCTGACAAATTTGATTTAGATTTTTGCGCACACTGGGCGCATGAGATGTGGTTTGTACACACATGATGCACTTGATTGAGATTTTTATTCCTGCATGTTGGATGCACTTGATTGAGATTTTTATTCGCGCATGTTGGATGCCCTTAATGGAGACATAATTCATGCATGATTGTTGCGCTTGATTTAGATTTTCGTGCACTCTACATGCACTTGATATTGTTGTCGTACACACCTGTTGCAATGGACAGATGCTTTCCTACAGACCCGTTGCACTTAGTTTTGCTTTGAGCATATTTGTGGAACTTGTATTGGATTTGGTTTTCCGTGCGCACCGGATCCACGTGATGTTGGATACGCCTTTTGAGACCGATTTTATTTATGAGTATTACATTTTGATGATGTATAGTAGCCGAGCAGGACTGATCTGAGGACAGTACTTGAATACGTGCATCAAAAGTTTACCAAGAGCTTTTAAAAAAGGAGCTATAGTCTCGCTATTTCTTACGTGTCCGCGAGTGACACGAATTTTACAAGGAAAACCTTCAGAGATATTTCAAAAAGGTGGGACGTATAATTTGAGCAAAACATATATAAGTATATATTTACTACTTTACAAATGATCGTCCGTCACTTGTGCCGTGAGCTACGCATCGCACGACGATTCAGGAAAGATTTTTACATGTGTTTTATTCGGTTTTTAGAGGATTTTAAAGGGGTGCGTACTATATACGTATTATGGTTTGACTATAGTGCATTTGGATTCCAGTTGTGGAATTCGATATTCGTATTTCCTTTATAACTTAGATGATTGCGTGACGCTTGACGGAGTTTGATTTTGAGTTTTGTACTCGTTTTCATGCGCGCACGATGCGCTGTGGTATTTCTGTGTATTCCGTGATTTCGGAGCCCCGTTGATTTGAGCAGATTGTTGAAATGTTTTAGTATTTGGGGCTTTAAATTTAAATTCGGGGATCGAATCTGTTTAAGGGGGGAAGATTGTAACATTTCAGAAATATAAAAATATTATTTTTGGAATTTAATATTAAAATAATATATTTCGCGAAAACTATTCAATTGGCGAATCGGGGTTTTTCGCAAAATGGTATAAGTATATACCAATATTTGGAGAATAAGTGGAGATTAAAATGATTTATTTATTATAATGATATTTATCGGATTTTGGTATTTTTATAAATAATCATATGCAAATTTCGATTAAAATTGATTAGTGCACTACTAATCGCGATTAAGCCAAATCCGTATGGCTAGTGCACCATGTCATGTGTATGTTATCCATTGTGTTTGTGAGTTTTGTGATTTGTGAGATAAAGAAATAAAGAGAAAGGAAAAGAAAACAAAGAGAAGAAAAGAAAAGAAAACAAGAGTTAAGAATGAAAAACAAAATGAGAAAGAAAACAAAGCACATATTTTGGAGAGGCGAGTGTAGGAGATATTGTGAGTGAGAGAGTGAGCTTAAGAAAGAGAGAAGGTATGACTTGGCTTCTTATATCCTTCCTTCTTTAAACACTTCAACTTCTTCATCTCCATTTCCCTCATCTCCTTCAACCTTCACTACCTCCATGCGTCATCTCCAATTCTTTCTCTAAATCTCATGCGACCTTCACACAAAACATGCACAAGCCTATTCTAAACCCTTTAAACCATCCAAGTTTGGATTTTCAAGACTATGTGCAACTCAAGAAATTTCCTAAGTTGCCAAATGAGGTAATCCCTTCACTTTTAGATTAGTAATTGTGTTTATATATTCTAGTTGTAGTTTAGAATTGATTTAGTTAAGTTATGTGATCTTGGAAAATTCCAAGATGATGTTAAGTGATAATTTGAGGTGTAGTGAGTGTTTGCAAGACCTCAGAGATCGTTTTATTGGCCAAGACCAGATACATAAAACCAAAACACGAACTTTGAAAATTGGACGATATAGTATTTTTTGGAAATTGTGATGTGATTTTGAGATCTGCTTTGACCCGAGACCTCTATAAGATAAGTTCCCATAACAGAGAGTCGTGCAGGCAACCAGGAACCTACCATAGAAATCCGAGCCCCTCCCTTCCTATTCTGGCCGCAGATTTAATCATGGTGGCCGCAAATTATGGCCACATCAGGGTGGAAAGTGGTGATTTTTGGTTAGTGGCATTGTTATCTGATATCTAGAGCAACCCTATGTGCAAAATTGGCTAATTTTACCCGAGTTAAAATCTGGGAGTGAATTCTCATGTTGCTGAATTTCGTTTTCCGATTTCTGGAACTTGGTTTTGATATTTGATTTGGATTCCGTCGTTGGACGTTTGTATGTCAACGGACGAGAGTTATTTGGTTGATTTTGCATGCGAAGCTATATGTTCTAACATATAGGCAATTCGTGTGCCGTATCGGTTTTCTGGACTTGATTTTAATTGCATTACTATTGTGTATTGATTATAGGTACATTCGCGTGGACTTCCAAGATGACGAAGCACATCAACTTCGGCTAAGCGAGGAGTTTAGCAGGTGAGTAGATTTATATCTACGGGAGAATTCGGGTGGATGGCATATAGCACCCCCGTAATTATAAATGGAAACCGATATACATATTATGTTGGAGAAAAACTAAGTAGAAACTTACGGATATGATAGCTAAGGATGATTTGGATAAATATATGATGATTGATGTGAGAATGCGAAGTTTGATATATATAGAATCGAAAGAGGACAAGTATGAGTTGATAATGGTATGATATGAGATCGAGATCGAAACGACTTGAGGTTTATAAGATATTACGTATATGCATGGTATCATTATATGAGATTGATACAAATGTGATTTGAGATATATGTGTACATTATATATTTATGAGAATAATGAGTGATATGCCGTACGAGACTTTAGATCCGTACCTTATAGAATCCCTATTCTGTTTGATGTTACCGTAAGATGGATTACCATACGCGATATGTTGTACCGGATGATTGATCCGTGCATGTGATTTGAGAATGTTGATCGAGAATTATTGTCATATCGGATGTTATGAGGCCGGATCGCCGATGTAAAGTTACCACCTGAACCATACCTATTTCCAAAACCGACGAATTGTATGATCTTTTAAATAGAAACCTCAAGGGACGCTACAGATTTTCAAATGATGCCTTTTTCTTAAAACACCGTAGCCCCCACTTTCAAAACTACGATTCGTATCATTAAAAGTGACCGTATAGTTCATATGTAGATAGATATACCTTTGATTGTCCCTGTTGTGTTGGATGTTACCCCTCGTGATGTACATACCATGTTCCAGTATTTAATACTATATGATATCATTTGCTAGTACACTCTCACCATTACCGTTGATGCGCATGTTACACTTACACAAATTTGCTGGCTCACACACATTCTTCATCGGTAATTGCCATGCCACTTACACAGTAGAACGGCCATATCATGATATTATTCTTAACTGTGTAGTATATTCATTTTTCAGCACTATCATATGACACGTTTGCATAATATACTTGATATGCTCATATTACTCTTCTATGTTGCACATTGTACTTTATGGTTATATGCATTGAGATGTAGTTTTCATGAGATTTCTGGATTTGAGAACCGTGGTTATATTTCAAAGAAAATTATGTATCATTTAAAAAACCTGGTTTCTCTTGATATGATATTTCGATGTAACGTTTTATAAATCGTTTTGCGAATTTTCCCGTTTTAGGGAAAAATTGTCGGTATTTCCTATTTAACCCGATTTCGATCAAACGTCCGTATAAACTTGCCAGCACCTAGTTTAGCTAAAATAAAGCTTGTGCGCGAACTTTGGGGGTATTTGGGAGGTTTTGGTTCAGATAGAATTTTTCCCAAATAAAATATTATTTTAAGCGGTAAATTGTGCACGTAAATCGGGGAATTTCTTCTCTTGGGAATAAATTAATTTTTTTCATTAGAAATTTTTGGAAACTTCTTTTTTAAATATCTAGATATTTTTGGAGTGCAAAAGGAATTATTTTAAAAAGAAAAGAAAAGGTGTAAAGATGGCAAAATGCATTTATTAGCATTTATTACTCATTTTCCATGCAATTTCTTCACTTAAAATTCACAAAAATACCTCAACCTCTCCTTCGCCGAGCCCTCCTCAAATTTCTGTCCAAAACATTTCCCAAGCTCATTTCTTCATTATTTCTTCACAATTCTTCAAGAAAAATTCCTAAAATAATCCACAAAAATCCTAAATAAAAATAAAACCATCTTTTCCTTCACTAATCCTTCTTGGATCTTCAACAAAGCATGGTTTTTTTTTATGCTATGAGGAGGGATTAAGTTTTATTTTGGTATTCTTGGGGAGGTATAATTCTTACCTTAATCCTTATATATTTGTTTTAATCTTAATCTAGCTATTTTAGTTAGCTAATTATGTGTTTAGTTTAGCTTTTAAATCTTGATTAATTCATTTATATTTGTTTTAAGAAATTCATGTTAGGGTTAAAATTTGTTTAAGTGATTAGTGTTCATTTAAAGTGTTAATTTGTGATTTGGAAAAATTTAACCTAGTAGAGAATGTTAATTTTTGCAATGAGCATTTTGTTTAATTATGCAATTTGCTTACTAGGTTTTTTCTCAAACTTAATTAGCAAGTGTTAAAAATATAGGAATGGTTTAGATAGCTTAGTTAAGCTATTTTAAGGTGTTTGTAATCGCTAGATATGCGTTAGCTTGAAACTAGTGCGAAATATTGCGATAGGTTGCTTACTAGGTTTCGGGGTTTTTCCGACGTGGGTTCGATTGGTCGTTGCGAGATTATATCTATTGTATTCCTCGTAATTATTTGTGTTGTGTTGCGCGATCGGGACGATCGGGGTCTAGACTTGGTGTTTTGTAGTTTAGCGACCCCAGTTAGGGTTTTTGGCCGATGTCGTGCACGATAGATGCGCTAAGCGCGCAGTGTAATTTTCCGGGCGTTTTCATCGCGTTTCGTTGTCTTTTCGTCATTATAGGATATTTAGCTTATGTGTTATATTTATGAAATTTTAGGTTCGCAAGCAGGGACTTCGGGTGCTGCGGACAAGGGGAAGCAGGTGGTCAGATTTTCATAGCTGGAGGCCATTGGTGAGTAGATTTAACATCTACGGGGAAATCGCCCGTATGGCGTTATGCGTCGGGGCGAATATAATATGATAGCTGTATGTATTTGCATATTAGTTACTTTCATATGATTGTCATTGCATAGCATTATCTGTTGTACTTTAGATATAACACATTACTGACGGTTCATGTTGCACGAGCACTAAATTGTATGCTACACCCACATCGTCAGTAATTGCCATGACACGCACAAACCACCTACATACGTGTTATTGTGTTTGACATGGATAGTTAAGATAGTAACTCTTAATCCATTTCACGAATACCTTACTACAGCTACTTATACATCTTGCATACATATTGACACGTACACCCACAGTCTATTGCAGTTACATGTACATCATGCGCACATATTGACATGTACACCCGCATACTTTCGCTATAGTTGTATGTACCCAAAGTGGTATTGTTTTGATATGTGATATTGAGTTGTTGATCATTGCGTTTATGAAATGCATCATACATACTTGCTTACATGTAGATACTTAAATCTTGCTACACTTACATGTACACCTCATATGATACTGCATTTGTTTTCGAAGAATTTGGGAACCGCATGATATGTTTTAAAGCTAGATTCAATTTAAAAAGCGGGTTTCCCTTTTATATGCTCATATTGATGTTTTATGTTGCATATATCAGTTTTATATGGATTTTACGCATTGAGATATGGATTTCATATGATTTATGGATTTGAGAACCGTGGGGGTATTTTCAAGAAACTATGTATTGTTTGAAAACCCGGTTTCTCTTGATATGATATTTGATGCGTCCACTATGAGATTTCTCGGTTTTGAGATTTGTGATATATACCTGATGCGAGGAGTGAGTGGGCTGTGTGTGGGTACATGGTGGGGCCCGGTACGGTTCCCCTCGGCAAGATGTTCGTGGTACAGACGATGAGTCTGGAAGGTGGGCAAGTACCTACCGGTGATTGTATTTGGACTCGGCGGTTATCGTAGGGATACCGACCGGAGTGATGTACGACATATCGTCGGGGCCAGTCGTGGTGACATCACCTGAGTTTTGAGGATTTACGTGTCGATGCTAGACACGGGTTTCATGATGTTTCGAGTGTCGGTGTTAGACACTCAGGTTTCCATGATATTTACATATAGTCGGTGGACATACAGGGTTGATATCCTCATATATATATATATATATATATACACACTTATAGGTACATTTTTTCATGATGTTTCGGGTGTTGATGATAGACACTCAGGTTCCATGAGACTTACAGGATGTGAGGGCCGATCTGAGGATGCGGTGCCTGAGGATTTAGGATTTGATGTGTCAGTGAGGGACACTGGTGTTTTTCCATGCTGATGATTTTGCATGAGATTTTATATTATATCATCCCACACTCAGGATTATGTTGATATGCATTGCTTCATGTAGTTTTAGTACCCTGATGATGTACCTTTACATGATTGTTGCATATTCACTTATCATACTTATGCTATCGGATTACATGTGATAGATAGATCGCTGTTCGTGTATACTTGCGATTATTGTATGATGTTATTTACTATTCACGAGTTGGCAACTCACCCCCGTTGTGCCACAGTGTTTTGCAGGACTTACCCTCTGAGTAGTCGCGACAGGGCGTCTTATCATCTCTACTTTTGCGGATACCACTACGGTTGGCTGTGAGGCCTTGCTTTTAGTTGGGTTTGCGGTTATCTGTTTATACCTTGTATATCTTTTGTTGGATCTAGTATTCTCCATCTACCACTATGTTGTATATGACTTAGAGACGACTTGTGAGGATTCAGTGTTATATTTTATGGTGACTTTGGGTGCCGTGCTCGTGGGAGCCGGTTTTGTTGAAAAGTTTTACTTCTTTATGTAGTTTTCTTTTATATTTCTTCGCTTCGGCGTCGTATATATGTTTGTGGTGGTTGTCTCCGCCGTTTGGCGTGATTTGCTCCCGTTTGGGATGCTTTTATTATTATCTATGTTGTACCCGTTTTCAGGGCTAGTTTTTACAAAGGAGGTGCTGCCGAAATTTTTAAGAACGAAAACTAAACATAAAGATGTTTACTTGAAAATTTTTGAATGTTTAAAACTATGTTTTCTCCGTTGATCCAGTTTTGGGTGGTTTAGATTTCTGGGTTTCGGCTTACTTGAGTTGCGTACGCCTGTAGACGTTACGTAGTTTAAGTGCCGGTTACGGGCCAAATTTTGGGTCGTGACAAAGTTGGTATCAGAGCGCTAGGTTTTACCTTTCGGAGTGTAGGATGACCTTGGTATGAATGAGTAGGTAGCTTAAGCAGAGTGACGTAGCGTGTGTATGTTCCGCGGCATACTTACGACACGGTACTCCGCCTAAGTGACCTTAGGACTTATTGATTGAAATTCCTTCCGTGATTGATATACATCTTTGTGATTCGATTTCCGTTTCCTTATCGAATCTTATTTCAATTTCCATCCTATATGCCGCCGAAGACTACGAGGGCACAGAGAGCGGTCGCGAGGGCCGAGGTCAGAGTCGACTCGTCTGAGGCGAGGACTGACCAGGGCGATACGCCTGTGGTACCGGAGCACATTGCTATGATTGGGGCTGGTATGCAGGACCTGCGCCAGATTGTGGGGACTTTAGTAGAGGCCATTCGAGCACAGGGTCAAGCTGTTGCTCCACCCGTTGCAGGGACCACGATGGTACCTACTGTTCCGGCAATCGCAGTTGCAGCTCCAGAGGTTATTACCGTGTCACTGATGGAGTTCATAAGGCTGAGGCCTCCGGTGTTTACTGGCACAGATGTTACTGTGGATCCTTAGTCGTTCATCGACCGGATGGCTAGGATTTGTCGCTCACTCTGATGCTCCGACGAGAGATGGGTAGAGTTTGCGAGTTTCCGGTTGGAGGGTCTGGCCCAGAAGTGGTGTGAGTCCTTGGAGAGGGGCAGAGCCGCTGGTCTTGCTCCTATGACCCGGGCTGAGTTTGTGACAGTATTTCTCGCCCGTTTTCTTCCACCGAGAGTCAGGGATTCGCAAGCGCGCAAATTTGAGTCGTTACGTCAAACTCCGGGGATGACGGTGTTTGAGTATGATGTATTGTTTACCGAGCTGTCTGTGTATGCTCCGTACTTGGTGGCGACTGAGGAGATGAGGGTGAAGAGGTTTGTTCGAGGCCTGCTTACCCAGTTGTTCCTAGCCATCAGCATTCAGCATTGCGACACATATGCAGCAGCTATAGATGCAACCCTTTTGGTGGATGAGTGTCTAGCTGAGTCATCGGTTATTTCGGAACTGAAGAGGGCTCGTACTGGTATAGCAGCCAGGTGGCAGAGGTTTAGATTCCGAGACAGAGCTTGATCAGACACTGGGAGTAGCAGAGACGTGGGACGTGGCCAGTTGTTCAGTACTTTTCCCAGGAGGGTTAGCCGTCGACACGTGGGTATTTTGGATGTGGCAGTTTGCAGCACCTAGTGAGGGATTGTACCGTGGTGCATCAAAGAGGGCCAGCAGTACCCCAGGTTACCTTACCACCTTCCCCGGCTCAGAGAGCGTTGCCTCTTATTCCTGTTGTTGCGCCGCGTCAGACTCCTACTCAGAAAGGTCGTGGTCGCGGTGGTTTTGTGCCGAGAGGACGAGGTGGGAGAGGCAGAGGACAGCCAATAGCCGGTAGAGGGCAGGCATGGGTTTTTGCCTTGACTCACCAGGACGCTCAGGCGTCCAATGCTGTGGTTTTAGGTACCTTTTCTGTATGTTCTTATGATGCACATGTTCTTTTCGATCCGGGATCTACGCATTCGTATGTTTCTACGCACTTCGTGCCGAGGTTAGGCCGAGAGTCGTATTTGCTGGATCAGCCACTTGTCGTGACTACTCCTGTGGGAGAGTCGTTTGTTGCGTGACATGTGTTCCGATCGTGTGCTATCCGTTTAGGAGACAGAGATCTGTCCGTCGACTTGATCCTTCTTGAGATGTTGGAATTCGACGTTCTGTTGGGCATGGACTGGCTAGCTACTTGCTATACGTTCGTGGAATGACGTGAGAAGACAGTTAGATTTTGTTTTTCCGGCGAGTCAGTGTTTGTTGTGCAGGGGGACCGTAGTGCTCACAGTTTGATTTCTGTCCTGTGCGCTAGTCGGCTTTTAAGGAAGGGATGTCAGGGATTCTTGGCTTTTATTCATGATACTGGAGCCACAGTGGAGTCGTTTGACCGGGTTTCTACCGTGCGAGAGTTCCCCGATGTCTTTGTAAGTCCACGTTGCGACCCTCGGTTCTTACGGGGAGGCGGAAACGGTATAAAAATCAAGTTTTTAGTGCAAGAGGCAACATGGACTATGCAAGGTCGGGATCGTTGTCTAAACTAAAACTAGCAACCTAGCTAAAGAAGTTTAGCTACTCGGATGAAGATGGTTATACCTAGACTTGAACTCCTTCGTCTTCAAACTTTGTAGAGGTTGATGGTTCTCCTTTGTCGCCTTCTCCCGTCGAAGATGGATCCACCTCGAAGGCTCGACCTTTGGGTTCTTTCTCGTACTTGGAGTGAACTAGAATCGCCGGCTTGCTAGACCCTTGATCCTAGAGTGAGTAGAGAGTGTCTAGGGTTTGCTTTTGTTTTTCAAGAGAAGGATTCTCAACTCATGAGAAGGTTTCTCTTGACTAGAGGAAGAAGAAGATGAAGTGAAGAGAGAGAGTGAGAATGATAGAATGAGCTCACCTTTTTCTTTTTGCAACCATATCAAAATGAAAAAGGTTTAATCAAATAATAATAATAATCAAAATGAAAAAGGTTTGATGGATAGTTTAGAATGACTAATATCATTACAAGCATTAAATGAATAAAGCAAGAATGAAAAGGCATCTTGCATTTGTAATGATGGTAGTCAAATGTTCAACCATGGTCAACAAGTCAACCATGGTCAACAAGTCAACAAAAACTAACCATGACACAATTTCATTTTATTATATATTATTAAATGATATAATACAAATCCATTAGGGTTTGGAAAAAGACGACTGTCAACTGTGCATACGCACCCGTTCCGAAACCCTAATGGAAATCATCTTCCTCCTCCTCAAATAACTGTGCATACACACCTGCATTCTTGTTCCGAGGAACATGAATACTGAGAGATAAAAGCAACCCCAAATACTATACCAGTATCCGGCTCAAACCAGAGCCCGCTGGTAATATCTGTCCGGACTCCAAACGTGCACAAGTGCGCGGATGAGAACGAACCCTGTCGCAAAACCATGCGACCTCTACTCTGTTTTGCCCATAGGCGAATACCCTCTGTGTGGGACTCTAAAGACTCGACACTACGCTGGCAGTGGGTTTAACCACAGACCGCAAGCGGCACTAGCTGTGCGTAACGGTCCCCAGGTAGATGTCGACAAGAAGGCTGACGAGGTGAAACCCCATCTGTACTCCTACTGAGTCTGAATGTGACAGTCTCCGTACAGTCCGGTCTGTTCGTCTGATACATCGCATGGCGGGCCTAGGGGGCGGTAAACGTCAGTCCCCCAATAGCGGTACAAGTCGTGCCGGAGCGAAGCCCAAAACACCCTGAGATAACACTGGAAACCTACCAGTATATCTCGTTTGCCCTGGCCAGGGACTACTCGTGTAATGGCTCTCCTAGACACAGCGCGATGTCAACCCCCAATACCGGGAGAGACGAATCCTGTCTAACCGTCACTGCCTCCAAGTGCTTCGGGACTGCACCCAACCACCACCTGTTTGCACGACTCATTTGAGCCGTGGTAGGGTAGTGATCAAAGTGCAGTGGGAACACACTCGAGGCGAAGTGCCAGTGTCAAGTCAGCGGACTAAGCTGTACTCATGTCACCTGGGAACTGATGACTGACGATAGGTATAATACCAACCTGTCAGTTCCCGACGAGTCCTGTCCGGTGTACTCGTAACCCAACGAGCACCCGTATACTATCTCCAGTACGACGTACTGATGGCTGTGGGACAGACCATCTCCCACACTGGGATGAGAAGCGCATACGCTAGTCTACTCCGGAGTATCGATGCCCTGTCTCGATAGTCCTGCGACTAGGGACCTGTATAAGGATGTGCTTATAGATTACCCAGCCCCCACTAGTGTGACTGCCATCACAATGCTGGTAATTAAGCAAAGATCCTAAGGGCTCCACTAATGCGTATAAGTGATATAGTAAAATAAACACAAGTACACATTGAAGTAGAGACAAACCAAGTAGCATACTACTATTTTGAGCAAGATTGTATATACAAGGTGAATATCCCAAGCATCCATTAAGTAATATACAAACTAGTATGATACAGTAATGGCCTCTAGGGCATATACACTAACAATCTCCCACTTGCACTAAGGCCATGTACTGGCGTATCGAAGACCTATCATCTCGATCAGCCGCTCGAACTGAGTCTGGGGCAGGGCCTTGGTGAATGGATCTGCAGTGTTGTCTTCTGAAGCAACTCTCCGAACCTCGATCTCCTTGCGATCCACGATCTCCCTGATCAGGTGATACCGCCTCAAGATGTGCCTGGATCTCTGATGGGACCTGGGTTCCTTCGCTAAAGCTATAGCCCCATTGTTGTCGCAATACAGAGGTATTGGATCAACAATGGACGGAACCACCTGAAGTTCTTTCAAGAACTTCCTCATCCAGACAGCTTCTTTTGCGGCATCAGATGCAGCGATGTATTCCGCTTCCATCGTCGAGTCTGCAACGGTTTCCTGTTTGGAACTCTTCCAACACACCGCCCCTCCATTGAGGGTAAAGACAAAGCCCGGCATGGACTTGGAATCATCCTTGTCACTCTGGAAGCTGGAGTCAGCAAAGGCCTCGATCTGGAGGTCTTTTCCGCCATACACCAAGAACATCTCCTTAGTCCTTCTCAGGTACTTGAGAATGTTCTTTACCGCTATCCAGTGTTTCTCCCCAGGGTTAGACTGATACCGGCTTACCACACTGAGTGCATAAGCTACATCCGGTCTGGTACACAACATCGCATACATTATAGAGCCTACCGCAGAAGCGTAGGGTATAATCGACATGCGATCCCTCTCCAAATCAGTCTTGGGAGACATCTCTTTAGAGAGGGTGATCCCGTGACAAGCCGGTAGGTTACCGCGCATGGAATCTTCCATACTGAATCTCTTCACTATGGTGTCGATGTACCTGGACTGAGAAAGTCCCAATATCCTCTTGGATCTATCACGATGGATCCGGATCCCCAGGATGTATGAGGCATCACCCAGGTCTTTCATGGAGAACCTGTGTGACAAGAACCCCTTGACAGATTGTAGCATAGGAATGTCATTTCCTATTAAGAGAATGTCATCCACGTATAAAACGAGGAATACTACAGTTCTCGCTACAAATCTACTATAGATGCATGGTTCATCTGGATTTTTGATAAAGCCAAATTCTTTGACCGTCTCATCAAAGCAGATGTTCCAACTCCGCGATGCCTGCTTTAGTCCATAGATGGACTTAAGCAACTTGCACACCTTTCCGCTGCTCCCACTCTGAATGAAGCCCTCTGGCTGGTCCATGTAGACACACTCCTCTAAATTTCATTTAGAAAAGCTGTCTTTACGTCCATTTGCCAGATCTCATAATCGTGGAAGGCAGCGATGGCAAGAAGGATCCGAATGGATTTCAGCATGGCTACTGGAGAGAAGGTTTCGTCATAGTCCAAACCAGGTCTTTGACGAAAACCCTTTGCTACCAGCCTAGCTTTATAGGTCTCAACCTGTCCATCTACACCAATCTTCCTTTTGAAGATCCACTTGCATCCTACGGGTTTTACCCCGTCTGGAGCAATGTCCAACGTCCATACCTTGTTGGTGTACATGGACTCCATTTCGGTCCGCATTGCATCCAGCCATTTCACTGAGTCAACGCTCTGAACGGCCTGCTGGAAGCTAGTAGGCTCATCATAATCTATGATGCAATCCTCTCTATCCCCGTCTATGAGAAAACCGTAGTATCTCTAGGGGCGGATGAGACTGCCTACTACTTCTGCGGAGCGGCGTAGGAATGTCCTGTTCTGTTGAACCCTCTGGTTCCACCAAACTTTCAGTAACAGTCTGTGGTTCTGGAACTTCTTCCAGTTCTACTGTGCTCCCACTTATCTGGTTTTCCAAAAACTCAGTTTCCAAGAAGTAGGCATGACGAGAAACAAGAACTTTTTTGTTCCTCTTCACAGTAGAAGAAATATCCTTTTGAGTTCTTTGGATACCCCACAAACTTGCACTGTACTGAGCGTGCCTCGAGCTTGTCCGGATGCTGCTTTTTGACAAAAGCCGGACATCCCCATGTCTTAATGTGCTTAAGATAGGGTTTCTTCCCACACCACATTTCATATGGTGTGGAAGGCACAGTCTTAGTCGGAACTCGGTTCAAAAGGTATGCGGCTGATTCTAGCGCATATCCCCAGAATGATCGCGGTAACTCAGCGTTACTCATCATGGACCGAACCATATCCAATAGGGTTCGGTTCCGTCTCTCCGATACACCGTTATGTTGCGGGGTGTATGGAGGAGTAAGCTGAGAGAGAATACCATTCTCTTTTAAGTAATTCAGGAATTCGGCACTTAAGTATTCTCCACCTCGATCCGATCTTAGAATCTTAATACTTTTGCCGGTCTGTTTCTCTACTTCATTCTTATACTCCTGGAATTTTTCAAAAGCCTCGGACTTATGTTTCATTAAGAAAACATAACCGTACCTTGAGAAGTCATCCGTAAAAGTAATGAAGTAAGAATGTCCGCTTCGGGCATGTGTAGACATTGGACCGCACACGTCACTGTGTACGAGTCCCAAGAGCTCGCTCGCTCTTTCTCCATGTCCAGTAAACGGAGTCTTTGTCATCTTTCCCTTGAGACAGGATTGACAAGTGGCATACGACTGATATTCGAACACATTCAAATACCCTTCTGTATGTAACTTCGTCAACCTTCTCTCATTGATGTGACCCAATCTACAATGCCATAAGAAAGTCTGGTTTATTTCTGGAGACTTTCTTTTGTGTGTATTCTGGATATTGAAAATCTGTGGTTGGTTCAATACGTATATACCATTACTCAATGTACCTGACCCAATCAGAACTTGATTAAGGTGAATGTTTACAACATTACTTACAAACGCAAATTCATAACCTTCTTTAGAAACTAAAGATACAGAAATGATATTACAAGTTGCGTTGGGTACAAAAAAGCAATTACGCAAAACCAAAACATGTCCATCTGACATTCCCAGGTGATAGTCCCCCACGGCTTTAGCATCCATGCTAGCTCCGTTCGCAACTCTGAGGGTCATGTCACCTGCCTTCAAAACCCTACGGTTTCTCAACGCCTGCAAAGAATTACAGATATGAGATCCTGATCCGGTATCCAATACCCAGGAAGTAGAGTTTATTGAAAGACAGTTTTCAATAACATACACACCTGAAGCTGAAGCTGCAACCTGCTTCAATTCCTGTGTTCTGGCCTTCCAGGCCCTGCAATCATTCTTCCAGTGTCCTTTCTTATGACAAAAGAAGCATTCTTCCTTATCCACAAGCTTTCCCGTTATCTTTGTTGCTTTACTTTTTCCCTTCGTATCCACTTTACTAACACCGCCCCTTGGTTTGGCGGGGGCTTTCTTCTTCTTTCCCTTGGCTTTCGCCTTGGACCTAGAAGAAGATGATCCTCCTACAAACAAAGTGGATGTTTCCCTACCTTTCTGTAGGGTGCCCTCTGCGCTCCTCAGCAGGTTGAGGAGCTCTGAAAGTTCAACCTCCTTTTCTTGTAGGTTGAAATTCATCATAAACTGGGCGTAAGTGGAAGGAAGGGACTGGAGAACTATATCCGTATATAGCTCACTCTCCAATGTGATCCCTAGGTCAGCGAGCTCCTCAATGTAGCCGATCATCTTTAGCACGTGCTCGGCTACTGATGATCCGACGGCCATTCTTGTCGAAAACAACTTTTTCGACGCTTCGTATCTTGCGATACGTGATTGCTCTCCATACAGTTCTTTTGTATGAAGCAATATGGATTCCATGTCCATATTCTCATGCCTCCTCTGATGTTCGTTGTCCATCGAGGCAAGCAGGAGGCACTTGGCCTTTGCGCTATCAATCTCCCAAGTCTTGCGGATTTCCTTATCCGCGACGCTGGAAGTTGGACCAGGGACAGGGGGAGCTTTGGTGGTAAGAAGATACCCCAGCTTGTCATAAGTGATTGCTATCTTGACATTCCTGAGCCAATCTTTGTAGTTTGGCCCTGTCAACTTGTTTTTATCTAGGAGTAACTTAAGTCCAGTCATGTTGATTGGTCGCTGCAATTAGGAGAGAGAAGAAGAAACACTCAGCATGATGCTCTTGCAAGTTTAGAGTGGTTTTTAGTTTGTCTAAACAGGATGGCTCCCACTGTTTCTCGAATCCCTCCTCAAACCATAAAGGAAGAATTAGTCAGGATCAATCCCACCGTACAATACTTGCTTAACCGTTCGGCCAAGCTGGTGTCGGTACTTCGAGGGAGGTTTTCCAACGCTTTCGCGAAGTTCCTTAATTAAAGAACCTCTTTTCCCTGGGGGCGTAGCCCCGCTAACACCTTTCTAGGCACCTACTAGGTTTATAGCATTGATCGTTAAGTGAGAAATTTCCCGAGGAGTAGCATATACTCACAGTAGGATCGGGATCCAAATATCATCGCGTGACGAAACTGAAGGAATCCTACCAGAATCACCACACTCCAAATGGTATGCAAATCTAGCAAGTTTCAGTACTTATGAAACTCCCGATGTGGATTTTTGCCCCATGCTCTTATGACCTTGACTTTGGCCAACAAATCATAAGTCACATGTCAAGTTCTACCCGTCGTTCTCCAGGTTAATTTGAATCCACCCGTACCTACCCTTGACTTTGGCCAACAAGGTAGTACGACTGTTTCAAACCAACGCATCTATCTATGCTGCACATGAATACCCAATAGCTACCAATCACTATGCCTTGACTTTGGCCAACAAACACAGCTTGAATACTATTGACTATTCATGTGAAACGACGGAGGGCTACGAATGGTTTTGGCGAAACCGTGAACGTAGTGAACTTGATTTGGTCGATGGAACGAGATAGCTTTTAAATGGAGTGGCTCAAGCTCCGCATTTTAAAAGTTAGTTTTGAAAAGAACCGAGTGGGTTTTCGAAAGTGTTCCAACGACTTTAACTTGGTTTATTATCTTGCATTAGTTCTTTTAATGCGTGATATTCTTGCATTAGTACTTTTAATGCGTCCCATCATTTAAATCCTACCATTGCAGAAAACAACCAAAATATGACGTACGCTTATGCCATTCGCATTCGCCACTGGGCCCCGTCATTACCCGTTAGGTTACATAACTAACGACAGAGCGGGGGCTGGGCTAGCGCGTCTGTAAAACATAAGCAACGCCTAAATAGTTATAGATATAGCAATAGTAGACATTACAGATCACAGATGAATGCATTGGATATACTAGCAATCCGCAATCCTTTCGAGCCTGAAACGAAAAGCGGATAACACGGTCGCGGTGAATAGCCAAATACCCCACCCAAGACCCCTACGGGTGCGGCAAACTACCCGCCAAGTACCCGAAGCGTAGCAACCTCCCTCATCTCCATGAGTAGGCCACTCGACACTTCGGCATACCCGGTAGTTCGTGCACCCCTCCATGGGTCTATCCTAGGAGCAAAAAACAGTAAAAAGAATTATACAATGACGGCTACAACCCCGACCCGGTTGTGCGGCCAAACAAATAATATTATTACATCAATTTACATTTACAATGAATGAAAGAAAAACAAAAGCTCATCTCACATCCACCCCGGCTATTCACCCGCGACAGTCCAACACATTCATATACACATTCCAGCACATTACAGATCATGTATAACCCCGACTAATCGTCTTATAGCGATTAGTCGACGTTCAATACATGCAAACATCACAGATATAACCATCATAGTCAAAGTGCAGTGAAGTTCGGAAAAATACGGAATTATAGGCCCCCAAAAGTAAATTTTAGTTCTGGAAAATCTGGGCATATAATATATATCCTAAAAATCCCAAAATCAACACAGAAAGACACTGCACGAAAAACGATGCAGAGAGGACATCAAGTCGCGGCGGTTCCGCGGCGGCTAAGAAGGCTCACGCGGCGGAAGGGCGGCGGTTTAGACGAATCACTGTATCGTTTTTCTTGGGTGTTCACACAAAACCCTGAGCCGAATTTACAAGTATAAAGTTTTTCATTTTGAGCCAAAAAAATTTCAACAGAAACTCAGGTTTTGAAAAATATGGTTTTTGGGTTTTTTACGGTTCCGAACTTCGTTACACTTTACTACCAAGCTAGTTTAAGTTTAGTTAGGCTCTGATTCCACTGTAAGTCCACGTTGCGACCCCCGGTTCTTACGGGGAGGCGGAAACGGTATAAAAATCAAGTTTTTAGTGCAAGAGGCAACATGGACTATGCAAGGTCGGGATCGTTGTCTAAACTAAAACTAGCAACCTAGCTAAAGAAGTTTAGCTACTCGGATGAAGATGGTTATACCTAGACTTGAACTCCTTCGTCTTCAAACTTTGTAGAGGTTGATGGTTCTCCTTTGTCGCCTTCTCCCGTCGAAGATGGATCCACCTCGAAGGCTCGACCTTTGGGCTCTTTCTCGTACTTGGAGTGAACTAGAATCGCCGGCTTGCTAGACCCTTGATCCTAGAGTGAGTAGAGAGTGTCTAGGGTTTGCTTTTGTTTTTCAAGAGAAGGATTCTCAACTCATGAGAAGGTTTCTCTTGACTAGAGGAAGAAGAAGATGAAGTGAAGAGAGAGAGTGAGAATGATAGAATGAGCTCACCTTTTTCTTTTTGCAACCATATCAAAATGAAAAAGGTTTAATCAAATAATAATAATAATCAAAATGAAAAAGGTTTGATGGATAGTTTAGAATGACTAATATCATTACAAGCATTAAATGAATAAAGCAAGAATGAAAAGGCATCTTGCATTTGTAATGATGGTAGTAAAATGTTCAACCATGGTCAACAAGTCAACCATGGTCAACAAGTCAACAAAAACTAACCATGACACAATTTCATTTTATTATATATTATTAAATTATATAATACAAATCCATTAGGGTTTGGAAAAAGACGACTGTCAACTGTGCATACGCACCCATTCCGAAACCCTAATGGAAATCATCTTCCTCCTCCTCAAATAACTGTGCATACACACCTGCATTCTTGTTCCGAGGAACATGAATACTGAGAGATAAAAGCAACCCCAAATACTATACCAGTATCCGGCTCAAACCAGAGCCCGCTGGTAATATCTGTCCGGACTCCAAACGTGCACAAGTGCGCGGATGAGAACGAACCCTGTCGCAAAACCATGCGACCTCTACTCTGTTTTGCCCATAGGCGAATACCCTCTGTGTGGGACTCTAAAGACTCGACACTACGCTGGCAGTGGGTTTAACCACAGACCGCAAGCGGCACTAGCTGTGCGTAACGGTCCCCAGGTAGATGTCGACAAGAAGGCTGACGAGGTGAAACCCCATCTGTACTCCTACTGAGTCTGAATGTGACAGTCTCCGTACAGTCCGGTCTGTTCGTCTGATACATCGCATGGCGGGCCTAGGGGGCGGTAAACGTCAGTCCCCCAATAGCGGTACAAGTCGTGCCGGAGCGAAGCCCAAAACACCCTGAGATAACACTGGAAACCTACCAGTATATCTCGTTTGCCCTGGCCAGGGACTACTCGTGTAATGGCTCTCCTAGACACAGTGCGATGTCAACCCCCAATACCGGGAGAGACGAATCCTGTCTAACCGTCACTGCCTCCAAGTGCTTCGGGACTGCACCCAACCACCACCTGTTTGCACGACTCATTTGAGCCGTGGTAGGGTAGTGATCAAAGTGCAGTGGGAACACACTCGAGGCGAAGTGCCAGTGTCAAGTCAGCGGACTAAGCTGTACTCATGTCACCTGGGAACTGATGACTGACGATAGGTATAATACCAACCTGTCAGTTCCCGACGAGTCCTGTCCGGTGTACTCGTAACCCAACGAGCACCCGTATACTATCTCCAGTACGACGTACTGATGGCTGTGGGACAGACCATCTCCCACACTGGGATGAGAAGCGCATACACTAGTCTACTCCGGAGTATCGATGCCCTGTCTCGATAGTCCTGCGACTAGGGACCTGTATAAGGATGTGCTTATAGATTACCCAGCCCCCACTAGTGTGACTGCCATCACAACGCTGGTAATCAAGCAAAGATCCTAAGGGCTCCACTAATGCGTATAAGTGATATAGTAAAATAAACATAAGTACACATTGAAGTAGAGACAAACCAAGTAGCATACTACTATTTTGAGCAAGATTGTATATACAAGGTGAATATCCCAAGCATCCATTAAGTAATATACAAACTAGTATGATACAGTAATGGCCTTTAGGGCATATACACTAACAGTCTTTCCTGATGAGTTACCTGGGTTGCCGCCAGAGCGCGATATTGAGTTCTGCATTGATCTGATTCCTGGCACGGAGCCTATTTCTATACCGCCTTATCGGATGGCTCCGGCAAAGCTTAGAGAGCTTAAAGATCAATTGCAAGAGTTTCTTGATTTGGGACTTGTGCGTCCGAGTGTTTTGCCGTGGGGAGCTCCTGTTCTGTTCGTCAAGAAGAAGGACGGCAGTTTGAGGCTGTGTGTGGATTATCTGAAAGGTTCCTAGGCATACTATAGAGGTCTCACAAGGCATCAACCATGCCAATTTAAAAATTTATGAGTGCCGCGAAACCCTAATACGGATCGTTGACTAGATGTTTAGGCGAAAAAGAAACTAGTTAACAACTTAACTAAATGGTAAACGGAAATACAACCTTTGTAGATCCGGTTCTCCACCTCTATGGCTCCGCGATGAAGTCTCCTTGCTGTACAAATCGGATCTTGGGCTCTAGCGTCGTCTTCATCGGAGAAAAAGCGGGCTAGGTCATCGACGACGATGCCGAAGATGATCTACGTCGAGGCATCGCTAGATCAAGCTCCAACTTCACCAAGTCATGAAAACTTGTGAAGAAAACACCCTATACTACTTGGCAAGAGGTAGAGGATGAAGAAATAGGAAGTGGGTTCACTTTAGAATTGGATTTCTCACTCATTTCATCAAGTCACTATTGATGAAGTCTAGGTTTTCTTCTTGAAGAAGAAGAAGATGATGATAATGTTATGATAAGAATAATAAAAATAGAAAAGAAAATGAATTCTTATCATAATTTTAACCATGGTAAAGTGTAGAGAACTAACTTGAGTTAGGTTGAATGGTTAGGGTTAGAGAAGAAGACAAGAATGGTTGCTTTGGTCAAAGTTGCATGAAGCTTGAAGAAGCTTCTAAGAAAGCAACCATTTGTTTTCTTTTCTCATTCTTTTCATCCAAAAAATAAATAGATAAATGAATGAATAAATAAATAAAACCCTAACCATTTACTTAACCAAGGTTTAATTCTTTACACAAACCCTAGCAATCTTGCATCATCAAACATGATACAATCAAGTGCACAAAAATATATCACATATACGATGTGCACATGCGAGTGAGAAAATCCATCTTAAGTGAACCGATACTAGTTAATGCAAAGTAATATATCAAATATATCATTATGCATTAAATCATTAAATCAACGCTTGATTTAATGATCCGGTCATATCGTATATAACCGACTAATATCAACAGTAACAACTTATCGAATCAACACTTGATCCGATAACCCGGCTATATCGCATATAACTGATCAATGTCACAGATCGCGAGATTCGAATACAGTATCACATACTGGTATCATTCTCGGTCCTGCACATATCTCATATGCGCTCCTATTTCGTTTCGCTTGAGCCAGGAAACCTCTGTGTAGGACTCTAAAGACTCATCAATACACCGGCAGCAGGTGATGATCATATCAAACACCCGCAAGCCGCAAGCAGTCTGCCAAACGTAACGGCCACCCGGGTATTAAGCGATCAGAAGATCGACGAGCAAGCCCACTCACACTCCTGTGAATCCAACCAGTAACACTTACCGTATAGTCTGGTCTGTTCGACTGATATGTCGCATATCTCGCCTAGGGGTGGTAAACGTCAGACCCCAATAGCTCGATAAGTCGTGTCGATATGAGGTCTATAACAGTTCGAGAAACTACTGGTAACACTTACCAGTAAATCTCAGCAACCCTGGTCAGGGATTTCCGGTTATAGCCAATCGAACACAGTGCAACATCAACTCCCTATACCGGGAGAGACGAATCCCCTCCTATCGCTCATTGCCTCCATGTGATTCGGGACTGTACCCAAAAACCACCATTTTGCACGCCCTCTTGGACGTGGTAAGGTGGAAATCAAAGCACAGTGGGAACCACACAAGACTCTATGACGATCTCGGGTCAACAGACTACTCTGTACCAGTGTCACCAGAGAACTGCCATCTGACGTAAGGTATAATACCATCTGGGAGTTCTCGGCGAGTCCGTCCAGTGTACCCAGTCTCTACCGAGCATCCGTATATCTCCTCTGATGTCAAACACCAATGGATATGGGATCATCCATCGCCCATCTGTATGGGTCGAGAAGGTACACGCTAGTCTACTCTGGTATATCGATGCCCCATCTCGATACACCCACGACTAGGGACCTTGAAGGATGCACTTATGGACTACCATGTCCCCACTTGTATGATCCGCATCATAGTCCAGGTAGTCAAGTACACATCCTAAGGGCTTTACCAACATGTAACAGAGAGACAATCAGTGTACACGTTAAGGTAAAGAGTAACCAGATAGCATATTATCATGTTGAGCAAGAAAGTCCTCCCTACATATGTCCCAGCATCCACTACAATATACATCCAATGTACAGTAATGGCCTCTAGGGCATACATATAACTAACAATCTCCCACTTGCACTAGGGCCATCTGATAGCAGTGGTTGTAGTATCTCATACTCAACCATTCCATAAAATTCTCTCTCTGAGAATAGGCCTTGGTGAGTGGATCCGCCGTGTTGTCCTCTGAGTCTACTCTCCTAACCTCGATCTCCTTGGAGATCAACCATCTCCATGATCAGGTGATACTGCCTTAGAATATTTCTGGATCACTGATGGGACCTGCGTTCCTTGGCATAAGCCATAACTCCATTTTCACACAATGGGAGGAACATAGTTCATCTCATGAACCAATATACACCCAAACAGCCTCTTTGGTAGCATCTTAAGTAGCGATGTATCCTGCCTTTATCGTCTAGTATGCCACGGTATCTAGCTTGGAACTCTTCCAACATACCGTCCCTTTACTGAGGGTAAAGACAATGCCCGTGACTGACATTCAGTCGTCTTTATCACCCTGGAACACTTCCAGTGATTCTCGCCAGGATCAATTGATACCATCTCACTACAACTAGTGAGTATCCTAACATCCAATTAGATCTATCTCATAGATCCAAAGCTTAGGATTTTGTAGGTATCACTTTGATCCTTTATGGAGAATCATTGTGATATGCGGAGATTGATCGAGCGTAGCATAGGAAACTCTTTCCCTATCAAGAGTATGTCATCCACGTACTCTACGAGGATCACCACCATACTCCCTACTACCTTTTTGTATATACAAGGTTCATCTACCATTTTGATGATGTCAAACTCTTTGACTACTTCATCAAAATAGATGTTCCAACTCCGTGATGCCTGCTTTATCCTATAAAGCATCTTGCACACGTTTCCGCTGCTCCCACTGTCTACGAGGCCCTCTGGCTGTGTACTTATAGACGCTCTCTTCTAAAACATCATTTAGAAAAGCTGTCATGACACCCAACCACCAGATATCATCGTCATGGTATGTAGCCGTGGCAAGTAGGATCTGGATGGACTTAAGCATAGGTACTGGAAAAGGTTTCATCATTATTCATGCCTGGTCAATGACGAAAACCTTTAACAAGTCTAGCTTTGAAAGTCTCAACTTTTCCATTTACACCAAGTAATCTTCTCAAGATATACTTGCTCCTGATGGGGATTTAACCCTTCAGATATAGCAACCAAAGTCCATGCTTTGTTGGTGTACATGGATTCCATCTCAGATCACTAAGCATCCAGCCATTCTTACAGAGTCTTACTCCTGATGGCCAGCTCGAAGCTAGTTGGGTCATCATCTCATGATGAAATCCTCGCTCCCACTTTCATAGAGCAACCGAAGTATCTCTCAGGTGGGTGAGGAACCCTACTAGATCAGCGGAGAGGCTGAGGTTCATTGGGAGCTACTGAATCTTCTGGTTCCACTAAATCTTCATTTACGGTTTGTGTATCTGGAACTTCTTCCAGCTCTAATGTCTTTATCATCTTCTCCAAGTTCTCTACCTTTCCTGAGCCCATGTAACTGATTACATATATGGGATCCTGACCCGGTATCTAATACCCAGGACGTGGAGCAAATGGAGAAACAGTTCTCTGTAACGAACACACCCGAAGAAAATGCATCATCATGTACTTTCTTCATTCGGGTGGCATGGGAATCCTGGTATTCTCCTATGTCCTGTTCATTCCTAAAACTCTTATAAGAAAGAACGGAACCAACGTTCCCTAGCACAGTATAACATGCGGGTTCGGTCAATACATCCATATTATTATCTTCATTAGGGCATGAAATGGTCACTACCAGGAGAGAGAGAGAAGAAAACACTTTAGCGTATGCTCGTGCAAGATCAGATTGGTTATTATCTTATCTAATCAGGATGGCTCCCACTGGTTTTTATCAAATCTTTCTTCAAACCCTAAAAGGAAAGACTAGCCGGAATTAATTACACACTACAAGTTCGCCAATCTTTCAGTCAGGCCTGTGTCGGTACTTTGAGGGAGGTCCCCCGTGCTTTCGGACGAACCTAATTAATGGAAACCTCATTTTCCTAGAGGCGTAACCTCGTTGACACCTTTCTAGACACCTACTTGATCGGCTAATTGCAATGTGCAAAACTCTCCCAGGAGTAACTCTTACTCGCAGTGGGTATCGGGATCCAACTATCTCATAGAAGGTATGCAATCTCATTGCAAATTTCAACACTTGAAATTCCCGATAATATTTTGCCCCTAGCAGCTATATGACCTTAACATAGTCAACTAATCACAAGTGCTAGTCAAGTTCAACCCGTCATTTCCTGATTGAATTAAACCCACCCATACGACCCTTAACATAGTCAACAAAGTCGCACGACTACCCTAATCCAATCTGCATCATATGCATAAGCAGATAAATACTGGTCAGCTACCGCACACTACGTCTTAACATAGTCAACAAACGTAGCACGAATACTAACTAGTACTTATCTGAAATGACGGAGGGCTACGACAGGTTTTTCTGAAAACCTATTGCGTAATGAACTTGATATCGTTGTAGAATCAAATGAAGTTTTGAAATGGAGTGATTTTGAGGCTTTTCTAGTTTTGCTAAAGGGGTCACTCCCGGTGAAGGGATCGTCGGCCCTTTCCTCGTCGAATGAGGTGCGGGATATATCATATATATCACTCTGCAAAGCAAAAGTAAAAGACAATCAAAAGCAAACCGAGTATGTAGCATCTGCCAGTTATTGCTAAAGGAGTCACTCCCGGTGAAGGGATCTCGGTCCTTTCCTCATCGAATAAGGTGCAGGGTATATCATATATACCGCTATGCAAAGCAAGAACTGTAGCTACCTGTTTTATTTTTTTGAAATTCGATTCTACAACATCTTAGGTTTCTTTTCTTTCATTAATCACATTAATGAAGTCCCATCATTTAAGTACCTAAACATCACAGATAAATACGACGTACACTTATGCCATCCGCATTCGCCTCGATCTCGTGCACCGTTAGGTTAGGTAACTAACGGCAGAGCGGGGCAGGGCTAGCGCGGGTGTAAAACATAAGTAACATCTATATAATATATCATATATATTATATACACTGTATCTATCACAGAACATCACATGATCACATCACAGATATCGCAGCAGAAGAAACATATAAAACATTGGATATACTAGGAGGTCCGTATTTTCAATACGAGCCAGTATAAAACACGGATTCCACGGTCGTGATGAATAGCCAATCCCACACCCTAGACCCCTACGAGAGCGGCAAGCAACCCTACCAATTCTAGGGTTAGGAGACCCGGACTCGACTCCTCGAGTTGGTCTCCCACTGGACTCCAGAACCCGGTTACTTGTGCCCTCTCCTTGGGTCTATCCTAATGCGGAAAAGTAAATAATATACAAAAGGTGACAACTTCCGCTACCTGGAAGTGCCCCAAATAAAAGAATATTACATACAAGTTTTTACATGAATGAAAATGAAAAACACTCATCTCACATAAAAACCCCTGGCTATTCGAACACGACGATCCAATATAACATATCCAGCAACACATAACATCACATGTCATCAACGTAAGTAAATATGTCCATCCCAATTGTCGTTGACATATAGCAACGAAACCGGCGATATCACATATTACACTTACGGTCACAGAAAAGAAAGTGTAAAACTACAACAGTTGGAATTCGCAACCCTTTTAGACATCGCATGCCTAATCAAATGAAATACTTAGACATCACATGCCTAACAGTTATAAATCTCGCATTTTAGTCTCATTATCGAAAACTCTTTTCTATATCAAATGAAACTAAACCGCTAGATTTATAACATTCATTCAGTTATCTCATAACTGTTTGTGAATTCCAATTATTGTATCCCATTCCGGATAAATAGAAAATATTAAACTTTCCGATCGAACATTCGAACACCCAAGTTTTCCCGAAACAGCTCAACACATGAAATAAGTCTAACAACATTCAGTTCGTGCCTCAGTACCAACGGTCCAGCCGTAGAAGGGTCAAGACAACGCCTCACATGTGGCACGCCGTACTGCCCCAAACCCGAAGGTTCAAAGGGCAGTTCAAGACGGTCACATAATCGAGTTAAGGTTTGTTGTCTTCTAGAGGGTCCATCGCGTTACTTGCACTACTTAGAACGTCGTTAAACTACGGAAAAATCCAACACTTGGAAATTTCCCGACAGGAGAAAAATTGGGTATTTATATCCGGTCGAACTTTTTAACATATTCTAAAAATTATCCGGAAAGCCACATAGACAAAATCTGATACTCCGATCGAAACACCGAATCCCCAAAACAACCCCAGAAAATTCAACTCTTGAATAAAATTTAAAAATACCCAGAGAACTCAGCACTGTTAAATAGGAATTACTGTGCAAATAGTTAGGGCTGACGTCATCAAGTGGCGGCGGAACCGCTGCACGAGCCAGCTCATACCGCGGTTCCGCGGCTGTTTAAGCTCCAAACAGTGTCGTATTTGCACAGTAATTCTTACAATTTCCTACTGAATTTTTTAGGAATTTTAAATTTGGAAAAATCCACGTTTTCACAAAAAGTCCAGAGAGCGTGGAAAAATGGGGTTTCGGGTTCGATCGGACTTCAAACTCCGTCTAGACTTCGCCTAAGGCTCTAGCTAGGCTCTGATACCAGTGAAAGGTTCCTAGGCACACTATAGAGGTCTCACAAGGCATCAACCATGCCAATTTAAAAATTTATGAGTGTCGCGAAACCCTAATATGGATCGTTGACTAGATGTTTAGGCGAAAAAGAAACTAGTTAACAACTTAACTAAATGGTAAACGGAAATACAACCTTTGTAGATCCAGTTCTCCACCTCCATGGCTCCGCGATGAAGTCTCCTCGCTGTACAAATCGGATCTTGGGCTCCAGCGTCGGCTTCATCGGAGAAAAAGCGGGCTAGGTCATCGACGACGATGCCGAAGATGATCTACGTCGAGGCATCGCTAGATCAAGCTCCAACTTCACCAAGTCATGAAAACTTGTGAAGGAAACACCCTATACTACTTGGAAAAAGGTAGAGGATGAAGAAATAGGAAGTGGGTTCACTTTAGAATTGGATTTCTCACTCATTTCATCAAGTCACCATTGATGAAGTCTAGGTTTTCTTCTTGAAGAAGAAGAAGAAGAAGATGATAATGTTATGATAAGAATAATAAAAATAGAAAAGAAAATGAATTCTTATCATAATTTTAACCATGGTAAAGTGTAGAGAATTAACTTGAGTTAGGTTGAATGGTTAGGGTTAGAGAAGAAGACAAGAATGGTTGCTTTGGTCAAAGTTGCATGAAGCTTGAAGAAGCTTCTAAGAAAGCAACCATTTGTTTTCTTTCCTCATTCTTTTCATCCAAAAAATAAATAGATAAATGAATGAATAAATAAATAAAACCCTAACCATTTACTTAACCAAGGTTTAATTCTTTACACAAACCCTAGCAATCTTGCATCATCAAACATGATACAATTAAGTGCACAAAAATATATCACATATACGATGTGCACATGCGAGTGAGAAAATCCATCTTAAGTGAACCGATACTAGTTAATGCAAAGTAATATATCAAATATATCATTATGCATTAAATCATTAAATCAACGCTTGATTTAATGATCCGGTCTTATCGTATATAACCGACTAATATCAACAGTAACAACTTATCGAATCAACACTTGATCCGATAACCCGGCTATATCGCATATAACCGATCAATGTCACAGATCGCGAGAATCGAATACAGTATCACATACTGGTATCATTCTCGGTCCCGCACATATCTCATATGCGCTCCTATTTCGTTTCGCTTGAGCCAGGAAACCTCTGTGTAGGACTCTAAAGACTCGTCAATACGCCGGCAGTAGGTGATGATCATATCAAACACCCGCAAGCCGCAAGCGGTCTGCCAAACGTAACGGCCACCCGGGTATTGAGCGATCAGAAGATAGATGAGCAAGCCCGCTCACACTCCTGTGAATCCAACCAGTAACACTTACCGTACAGTCCGGTCTGTTCGTCTGATATGTCGCATATCTCGCCTAGGGGTGGTAAACGTCAGACCCCAATAGCTCGATAAGTCGTGTCGATATGAGGTCTATAACAGTTCAAGAAACTACTGGTAACACTTACCAGTATATCTCAGCAACCCTGGCCAGGGATTTCCGGTTATAGCCAATCGAACACAGTGCAACATCAACTCCCTATACCGGGAGAGACGAATCCCCTCCTATCGCTCATTGCCTCCATGTGATTCGGGACTGTACCCAAAAACCACTGTTTTGCACGCCCTCTTGGACGTGGTAAGGTGGAAATCAAAGCACAGTGGGAACCATACAAGACTCTATGACGATCTCGGGTCAACAGACTACTCTGTACCAGTGTCACCAGAGAACTGCCATCTGACGTAAGGTATAATACCATCTGGGAGTTCTCGGCGAGTCCGTCCAGTGTACCCAGTCTCTACTGAGCATCCGTATATCTCCTCTGATGTCAAACACCAATGGATATGGGATCATCCATCGCCCATCTGTATGGGTCGAGAAGGTACACGCTAGTCTACTCTGGTATATCGATGCCCCGTCTCGATACACCCACGACTAGGGACCTTGAAGGATGCACTTATGGACTACCATGTCCCCACTAGTATGATCCACATCCTAGTCCAGGTAGTCAAGTATACATCCTAAGGGCTTTACCAACATGTAACAGAGAGACAATCAGTGTACACGTTAAGGTAAAGAGTAACCAGATAGCATACTATCATGTCGAGCAAGAAAGTCCTCCCTATATATGTCCCAGCATCCACTACAATATACATCCAATGTACAGTAATGGCCTCTAGGGCATACATATAACTAACATTATCGTCAATTGAACCGAGTTATGGTGCGGAACAGGTATCCTTTACCTCGCATTGACGATTTATTTGATCAGCTCCACGGTGCGAAACATTTTTCTAAGATTGATTTACGTTGGGGTTATCATCAGTTGCGGGTTCGGAATGATGACATTCCGAAGACTGCTTTTCGTACGCGCTATGGGCATTATGAGTTTTTGGTGATGTCGTTCGGACTCACCAATGCGCCAGCAGCGTTCATGGATCTGATGAACCGGATTTTCAGGCCGTTCCTCGACCAGTTCATTATTGTGTTTATTGATGATATACTGGTGTACTCTAGGAGTCGTGAGGAGCATGAGCAGCACTTGAGGATTGCTTTGCAGATATTGAGAGAGCACCAGCTGTATGCTAAATTCTTAAAGTGCGCATTTTGGATTGATAGTGTGGACTTCCTGGGTCATGTGGTGACTGGTGATGGTATTCTTGTGGACCCGAGGAAGATCGAGACTGTACAGCTTTGGCCCAGACCTGTATCAGTGACGGAGGTCCGCAGCATTTTGGGCTTAGCTGGTTATTATCGCCGTTTTGTGCAGGATTTCTCGAGTATCGCTGCACCGCTGACTAGACTGACCCGGAAGGGAGTTCCTTTTCTTTGGACTGATGCGTGCGAGCAGAGTTTTCAGCAGTTGAAGACTCGGTTGATGACAACACCAGTTCTATCTTTACCTTCTGGATCTGGCGGCTATGTTGTTTATTGTGATGCTTCTCGAGTGGGGCTCGGCTGTGTATTGATGCAGCACGATAGAGTGATTGCTTATGCTTCTAGGCAGCTGAAGAAGCACGAGAAGAATTACCCCACTCACGATCTTGAGATAGCCGCGGTGGTCTTTGCGTTGAAGATTTGGAGACACTACTTGTACGGGGAGTCGTGTCAGATCTTCACGGATCACAAGAGCTTGAAGTATATATTGTTGGAGATAGTGCCCTCAGAGTCAATTATTGGATCACAGGCACGTGATTGCAATGATTGAGGGGAGGACCTGTCCCAGTAGGACAGTCTTACTCGAGATGATAGTATGCTATCTGGTTTACCTTTATCATCGTGTACTGCTTTAGGTGACCTGACATGTCGCTATTGCACGTTGATAGAGCCCCTAGGATTCTTGCTTGACTGCCAGCAGTATGAGGGCGATCATATAAGTGAGAGCTGGAGTCTATTAGCACATCCTTAAAAGGTCCCTAGTCGCAGGAGTTTCGAGACAGGGCATCGATTCTCCAGAGTAGACTAGTGTATACAGTCGAGACCCCGACGAGGGGCGGTGGCCGGTCTCACAAGCCACTGGTGTCAGTTGGTTCACCTAAGATGTATACAGGTGCTCATTGGGTTATGAGTACACCGGACAGGACTCGCCGGGAACATGCTAGTTGGTCTTATACCTGACGTCAGATAGCAGTTCCCTGGTGACATGTGTACAGGTTAGTTCATCGACCTGGGGATCGTCATTTGTCTCGTGTGAGTTCCCACTGTACTTTGATTACTACCCTACCACGGCTCAAAGGAGTCGTGCAAACAGGTTTTAGTTGGGTACAGTCCCGAGCCACATGGAGGCAGTGAGCGGATCTTCGGGGGTTTCGTCTCTCCCGGTATTGGGGGTGAGGTCGCGCTGTGTCTAGGAGAGCCATTACACAAAGACCTTGGCCAAGGCAGGAGATTTACTGGTAGGTATTCCAGTAGTATCTCAGGGTGTTCTGGGCTACACTCCGACACGACTTGTACCGCTTTTGGGGGTCTGACTTTTACCAACCCCCTAGGCCCGACATGCGATGCTCATAGACGAACGGACCGGACTGTACGGATATTGTCACTGACAGGCTCAGTAGGGTGTCAGGATGAGTTCGCTCATCGACGTCCCTTTTAGTCAATAGCTGGTGGCTCGTCACGTATTGGCTTATACCTCTGACGTGCTAGTGGTTAAATCCACAGCCATAGTATTGACGAGTCTTTAGAGTCCACCACACTTTCAGTTACTCAGGCTTTCGGGCGAAACGCTGTAGAGGCCGTATGGAGATATGGCAGGGTCCGATCAGATACGTGCGGTATTGCACGGATCAGGATCGGACGGTTTGTACTATTGGCCGTATGGTTATATGGCAGGGTTCGATCAGATACGTGCGGTATTGTACGGATCAGGATCGGACGGATATAACTAGCCGGCTTTGGTTTAAGCCGGTCCTAGTTTAGTACAGTGTAGATTTTGTCTTTTTACATTTGTATCCGGACGGAATACAGATGCGGGTGTGTATGCACAGTATCGGGGTTTTCCTGTAATTTATTACGGGACCAGTTTTCTGGAGTTGCCAGTTTGCATTCCGTTCCGGCCGGTTTTCCTTTGTTCTTTCCCGGCCGGACTTTTCCGATGGAGGGGGTTATTTCCAATTGTGCAAATAACACTTAGAGGAGGGGTTTATTGCATAAGTTTTGTTTTGATTGCATCTTTGCTCCATGATGCATTTATTTTGACATGATTGGGTATGGGTTTGTGATGGGCCGGCCACTGTGGGTAATTGGAGTGGGGTTTTAATTTTAGTGGATTAATTTCTTTTGTATTTGAATGATATAAAAAAAATTAGTGTGCTGGAGATGTTGGTTGAGGCATTAATTAAGTGAGTGGCTTCAGTGTGCTTAATTAGTGTGCAGGAGGCTTTTGAAGGGTCGGCCACTGTTTGGGGCTGATGGTTTTTTAAAAGAGTCTGCAGGAGGTGTTTTTAGAGAGAGAGAGGGGAGCTTGCTTCAAGAGATTTTCCAGTGAGCACACAAAACTTATGGCCGAGCTCAAATTTTTTTTTTCCAAGCATGCTCCATTGTTCCCTCATGCATCCATGAATATCTTTGTGCAAAATTCCTCCATAAATGGCAACTCCTCATAAACCCCAAAGAGACATCTACACTACACATTCTACAGCAAATCTTGGGCACGTCGACTAGCCAGCTTCGTGCCCGAGTTGCCTCGGCATTGAGGTGGGAGCCCGTAAAAGACGTAGGCTACGTGGTGCCCTTCCGGCGAGGAGGCGACGATCGGAAATCCCGCGAGGAGATCGGAGTGGAGATGAAGACCGGAGGACTCGGATCGTATGGTATACTTCTCTTCTCATCTAGTAAGCTAGGACTAGTTTAATGGCACGATCCGGGGTTTAGTGCGCGGTGGTGCCGGTTTGCAAAGTCCGCAAAATTAAAGTTTATCACCGTTTCCGCGTTTGGCCGTCGGATTGACGGCCGGGGCACCGCCGCGGACTTACAGTGGTATCAGAGCCTCGCCATTAACTTAGTCTAGCTTGGTTTAATGTGTTTCCATCTCCGATCGATCAAAAAGTTCCGAAAACCCAATATCACCCACGACAGTTTCCTGTCGAAATTTTTTTTTGTCTCTAAAAATTTTTCAGGTTGTATAAAAGTACTTTACAGGAAGTTATAAGGCTTCTGAAAAAATTCGGGTCATTGATCCATCAAGGAGTGCGCGGAAGGGCGGCCAAAACCCACTTGTGGCCGCGCTTCCGCCGCAGTATGTAAAGATCAATGGGCCAAATTTCTCCAGTGGGCTTCTCGGGTGATTTTAGGGGTTTTGGAACATTAACATTGGGCCCAGAATTTCTTTAACTGCTACAGTAATACTTGGGGGCCCACTTGTTAAAGTTTGATTGATCGGATATTTTAAACACATTTTCCACAGTATTTACATTATATCTGCGACCGTGAATGTCACTCGATCGGTAAATCCGGTCTAACTGCTATAGCCCGGTTAGACGGATTTGCGAACGTGATTTTCACGTTGATGTTCTATGTTTATGCTGTGATGTTGCGGATCGGTCGTGGGGGATAGCCTGGATGCAATGTTAGTACAGTTGTGGTGGTATTATGTACATTTGATATTGCGGGGCGAGCGTCCGACATGTGGACTGCAGTCACTGCCTGATTGTATTATTATTTTGGGGCACGACCAGGTTGCGGTCGATTTACCCGGTGTATGTATATTTTACATTCTGTACTAGGATTACCCCAAGGAGGGGTGCACGGATAGCCGGGTTCTAGAAGGCAACAAGCCCGCATCTCATGGCATTGAGACGGAGGGGGCTTCACTCTAGGATTGGCGGGCTATTCGCCGCACTCGTAGGGGGTACAGGTTGACCCAGGAGGGGTCTAGGATTTCATTGCACAGGCTATCCACACGACCAGGGGAACGTCGGGTTTCAGTAGTGGCTCTGTGAAACCCGGGGATCCCAGATATCTGTAATGTTCTGTGATGCTGTACATTTCTGTGATGTTGCATTTTATCACGTCTTGAGCGAATATAATATATTGGTATATATATATTAGTAGATGTTGTATATGTTTTACATCCGCGCTAGTCCAGTCCCCGCTCTGTCGTTAGTTAGCTAACCTAACGGGTAATGACGGGACCCAGTGGCTAATGCGGATGGCATATACGTACATCACTATATTTTCGTTCTTTGTGGTGTGATCAATTGATGGGACTGCATTGATTCGGATCAATGCAACTTAAAAACAAACCTATTCTGATGTTGTTGGAACACTTTTCAAAAAGCTGTTATTGCAAGGACGTTCACTTTTGTTTTGCATCGTGATATTCATTTGGAATATCCTGCTCCTCAGTCGACGAGGCAAGGGCCGAGATCCCTTCACCGGGAGTGACCCCTTGGACAGAAGTTTGCGTCAGGGCATTAACTTCACTATAGCCGATTACTTTTGCTTTGCACAGTGGTATTCAGTTGGAATATCCTGCACCTCATTCTACGGGGAAAGAGCCGAGATCCCTTCACCGGGAGTGACCTCTTTAGTAAAGGTTTTCGTCACTATATTTTCTAAAAAGCTATCCGTTCCTTCAACGAGATCAAGTTCATTACGTTAAAGGTTTTCGCCAGAAACCATTCGTAGCCCTCCGTCGTTTCAGACGGGTAGCACGTAGTATTCATGCTATGTTTGTTGGCCTTCGTCAAGGCATAGTGTATGGTAGCTGCTTGTTGCCTTTCTGCAGCATAGATAGATGCGTTGGTTTGGGACAGTCGTATAGCCTTGTTGGCCTTCGTCAAGGGCTTGTGCGGGTGGGTTCAAATCAACCTGGAGAATGACGGGTAGAACTTGACATGTGACTTATGATTTGTTGGCCTTCGTCAAGGTCATAAGAGCATGGGGCAAAAATCACATCGGGAGTTTCAAAAGTACTGAAACTTGCCAGATATGCGCATACCTTCTGGAGTGTGATACCGTGAGCGGATTCCGTCACGTTATCGTGCGATGAGAGTTGGATCCCGATTCCCACTAATGAGTTGGTTTACTCCTCGGGTGACCCCGACTAATTCTTCTTTCAGGTTTGGAGGAGAATTTGAGGTACAGTGGGAGGTTTCCAGATTAGACAAATTGATAACCATTCTGATCTAGGTTAGAGTGCACGCTGAGTGTTTCTTTTCTCTCTCTCTGGCAGCGACCATTGACCCGACCCTAGACTATGACTCAGTGACCAAGTTGACAGAACCTTCTTAACACTGGCTTTTGGATTGTCAGAGTTGCAGACCTCATTGCCACTCCTACTTTTACCCTTTTCTCCAGGACACCCTGTATTACTGCGAACGTCCACTTCCATTGGACAAAGCCATCGTATGGTTAGATACGAACTCGAAGGAATTCGAGGATGGTTTCCGGTTCTGGAGAAAACGGATAGGATTATTCAGTTGTCTTTTCTTTTCACCCTCTCTCAGGTTACGAGTACTCCTTGGTTTAGGAGTAGTACACCTATTACGCAAATTGGATAGTCTTCTTCCAAACCATAGGCTGGTGCCGACCGGTAGGGAATGAAGAAAACCAGTTAGCCTAAACGGTGTACAGAAGGTATTAAGTTCAGACAAAGCAAGGGATTAGTAAGAGGGCAAAGTAAATTGCGACTGCTATTCACGACCAAACCAGGTATTTCTTCGCCAATACTAAATCACCTTTGTATTTCTCCAGGACACTCCGTATCACTACGAAGATCCCATTTTATTGGATAATCCATCGTATGGTTATATACGAACTCGAAAGGAACTTGTTCCAGTTCGGGGATGGATCCTGGTTCAGGAGAAATAGGAATAAAGTACATTCAGGTGTCTTTTATCTTCACCTTCTCTCGCGATGCGAGTGCTCCTAGGATTGGGACAGTACATCCTTTATGCTTATTGGATAGTCTTCTTCCAAACCATAGGCTGGTGCCGAACGGTAGGGAAGGAAGAAAACCAATTGGCCTAAAGGGGTGTGCAGAAGGTAATGACTAAAGACATATAAAGGGATTTGGAGAGGTGGCAAAGAATTATACGGTTATAGTTGTGAATCTGGATAATGGTAGAGGCATTACTAGGAATACCAGGATACCCCATCGAAACATTTCAATGTTTCAGTTTAACTGTGTACTGTTAAAAGAAAACTGATTTCCCGATTAGATACTTGCTCCAGGGTATGTATTTACCAGGTTTGATTCTCATATTTGTATGGTTTTACAGATGATGAGTGGGAGTAAGTTATTGGGAATTGGGTGATCATCCTCATTATATCGGGATTCGTTGTAATCGGTGATATTTGAGGAGATCACCTGGGCTGTTTGCCGGTCGGCAAATATTTGGTTTTGAATATCCATTGTTGTGCACCAATTTCAAATTGATATATCTGTACGTCTATTTTTATAGAGTGAGATATACCTTTTGATGTTATGTCGATGACATTTACCTATATCAGTGGATGGTTAGGTAAGGAGCATTAAACAACGGTGTAATTCTTCTTAACCATAAGTACAGTTTTCAACCTACGACACACAGTGAATGAGTTATCAGACTCAAGGGACTTATACAGAGTATTGCATGTTGTCCAAGGTCCCTCAGGACAAAGGGGTAGGTCCTCGTACTATATTCGGTTTACTTATGACTTCTCTAGTTTTTAGACAGGTGTTTCGTGGAAACACAGGGTCCGAATTTTGAGGAGTTATAGGTATTTGAATAGAGTAGAGAACCAGGTGTAGCAAGTATCGGGATTCTTCAAAATGATTGAAGATGTAGATACTTGTGTATGGTATTCAGCTTATAGTAATTACTTCTCTTTCAGGTTACTCATAATTGGAAGCATTCCTAAGTTGAGTAACGCTGATCGGCCTCCTTCCGTTTAGTTGACATGCACTGGAGATAGTTGCATGATTTGAATCTGGTTCAATTAAATCAGTGCCTCTGGTTCTATATTGGATATAGTACAGTTCATATCTTAACATTGTTAAGGTACGGGGAGTTTTCCGGCTTATGATTAAAACCAGACTCTGGATAACTCAAGGCACGTTTCTGTAATGGCTGTTTGTGGGTTGACCCAGGCTATGACGAGGGTTGACTTTCTACCATCTGGCAGATCAATAGAAATATTGTTCTAGACTCGCCACAGTTTTATTAAAAATGGATTTTTTCAAAAACAGTAGTGGGAGTATGGTAGAACTGGAAGTGATTCCAGAACCGCAAACGATTACTGAAGATTTGATAAGGAACCTAAAGATTCAATCTGATTTGACATTCCATTGGCCACTCCGCAGATAAGGTGGGTAACTTCAGGCACCTGAGAGGTACTTCGGTAGCCTCAAGGACGGTGACAGGGAAGTTCTTGTTTACCCACACTTGCCATTGTTGTTGTTCCAGGCTGCGAGACCCGGCAGGAGGATGAGTATAGCGTCGTTCTAAACTAGCTTTAGAAGTGTACGTCTATATGACTCTGCCAGAGGGTTGTCGTAGTCAGTGGGAGCAGCGGAAGCATTGGTGGATATCAGGCTTATGTCTATTTATAGACTAAAGCAGATATAGCGGAGATAGATCATCTATTTCTGATGTGACAGTCATATGTTTGACGTCTTCAGAATAGGGGATGGATCTGTTCAGAAGGTAGTAGGAAGTGATATTCCTATACTACGATCGGTTATACTTTGGTCGTCACACAGTGTTTTCTCCACAAGGGACTTGGACATTATATCAGACATACTGGTTACTAGAATTATGGTTTTAGATCTAGATTTGGGTGGTTTCCCAATCAGGGTACTTTGACAGCATTCTAAGAGTATTTAGAATGGACGACTCCTGGCACGGTAGTGTACCTGCAGGTGATGGAGTCACCCTCTCTAAAGGTGTCTTATAGACTAAAGTAGAGAGGGATGTGCATGATTGGCAGATCACTTGCATAGGCAATTGAGTCAATCATGACATGTCAAGTACCACACCAGATGTTGTTCTTGCACTAGATGCAATAAGTTGACATTGATCCAATCCTGGAGATACAGTCGGAAGCAGTTTTAGAACATAAGTAGGTGTTCTAGGGATATGATAACGGCTGCCTCCTTTAAGGAGACGGTTATCACTCCAGGCTTCCAAGATGACCTGAATGACAGAGTGGCTGTCAGAGTTATAGTTTTCCTTCTGACGAGGGGCAGTATTTTGGACAGGTGGTCCAAGGCAATACTGAGGGTGGCATGGCCCAGGATACTGATTAAGTTCAGTTGACGATACAGTCTAAGAAGTTTGGATTTGGAGTTCATTTATGAGCTAGGTCCCATCAGGCATCCAGACATTCTAAGACAGGTATTGCTCATTTCGGGAGATGGTTTTCTCCGCGAACTTGAGATATAGAGAGACATAGAAAGAAACATCTAAGCGGATCCACTCGCTGAGGCTATTCCTTGAACGCAATAGTTTCGCAAACGAGCTTTGTGAGACTGACCAGTAGAGGAGTTGGGTGTTCGATATCACACGGGCTGTGAGTATGCGACATCGCAATAATTAGCCTTGAGTGCAAGTGGGAGATTGTTGGAGATAGTGCCCTCAGAGTCAATTATTGGATCACAGGCACGTGATTGCAATGATTGAGGGGAGGACCTGTCCCAGTAGGACAGTCTTACTCGAGATGATAGTATGCTATCTGGTTTACCTTTATCATCGTGTACTGCTTTAGGTGACCTGACATGTCGCTATTGCACGTTGATAGAGCCCCTAGGATTCTTGCTTGACTGCCAGCAGTATGAGGGCGATCATATAAGTGAGAGCTGGAGTCTATTAGCACATCCTTAAAAGGTCCCTAGTCGCAGGAGTTTCGAGACAGGGCATCGATTCTCCAGAGTAGACTAGTGTATACAGTCGAGACCCCGACGAGGGGCGGTGGCCGGTCTCACAAGCCACTGGTGTCAGTTGGTTCACCTAAGATGTATACAGGTGCTCATTGGGTTATGAGTACACCGGACAGGACTCGCCGGGAACATGCTAGTTGGTCTTATACCTGACGTCAGATAGCAGTTCCCTGGTGACATGTGTACAGGTTAGTTCATCGACCTGGGGATCGTCATTTGTCTCGTGTGAGTTCCCACTGTACTTTGATTACTACCCTACCACGGCTCAAAGGAGTCGTGCAAACAGGTTTTAGTTGGGTACAGTCCCGAGCCACATGGAGGCAGTGAGCGGATCTTCGGGGGTTTCGTCTCTCCCGGTATTGGGGGTGAGGTCGCGCTGTGTCTAGGAGAGCCATTACACAAAGACCTTGGCCAAGGCAGGAGATTTACTGGTAGGTATTCCAGTAGTATCTCAGGGTGTTCTGGGCTACACTCCGACACGACTTGTACCGCTTTTGGGGGTCTGACTTTTACCAACCCCCTAGGCCCGACATGCGATGCTCATAGACGAACGGACCGGACTGTACGGATATTGTCACTGACAGGCTCAGTAGGGTGTCAGGATGAGTTCGCTCATCGACGTCCCTTTTAGTCAATAGCTGGTGGCCCGTCACGTATTGGCTTATACCTCTGACGTGCTAGTGGTTAAATCCACAGCCATAGTATTGACGAGTCTTTAGAGTCCACCACACTTTCAGTTACTCAGGCTTTCGGGCGAAACGCTGTAGAGGCCGTATGGAGATATGGCAGGGTCCGATCAGATACGTGCGGTATTGCACGGATCAGGATCGGACGGTTTGTACTATTGGCCGTATGGTTATATGGCAGGGTTCGATCAGATACGTGCGGTATTGTACGGATCAGGATCGGACGGATATAACTAGCCGGCTTTGGTTTAAGCCGGTCCTAGTTTAGTACAGTGTAGATTTTGTCTTTTTACATTTGTATCCGGACGGAATACAGATGCGGGTGTGTATGCACAGTATCGGGGTTTTCCTGTAATTTATTACGGGACCAGTTTTCTGGAGTTGCCAGTTTGCATTCCGTTCCGGCCGGTTTTCCTTTGTTCTTTCCCGGCCGGACTTTTCCGATGGAGGGGGTTATTTCCAATTGTGCAAATAACACTTAGAGGAGGGGTTTATTGCATAAGTTTTGTTTTGATTGCATCTTTGCTCCATGATGCATTTATTTTGACATGATTGGGTATGGGTTTGTGATGGGCCGGCCACTGTGGGTAATTGGAGTGGGGTTTTAATTTTAGTGGATTAATTTCTTTTGTATTTGAATGATATAAAAAAAATTAGTGTGCTGGAGATGTTGGTTGAGGCATTAATTAAGTGAGTGGCTTCAGTGTGCTTAATTAGTGTGCAGGAGGCTTTTGAAGGGTCGGCCACTGTTTGGGGCTGATGGTTTTTTAAAAGAGTCTGCAGGAGGTGTTTTTAGAGAGAGAGAGGGGAGCTTGCTTCAAGAGATTTTCCAGTGAGCACACAAAACTTATGGCCGAGCTCAAATTTTTTTTTTCCAAGCATGCTCCATTGTTCCCTCATGCATCCATGAATATCTTTGTGCAAAATTCCTCCATAAATGGCAACTCCTCATAAACCCCAAAGAGACATCTACACTACACATTCTACAGCAAATCTTGGGCACGTCGACTAGCCAGCTTCGTGCCCGAGTTGCCTCGGCATTGAGGTGGGAGCCCGTAAAAGACGTAGGCTACGTGGTGCCCTTCCGGCGAGGAGGCGACGATCGGAAATCCCGCGAGGAGATCGGAGTGGAGATGAAGACCGGAGGACTCGGATCGTATGGTATACTTCTCTTCTCATCTTGTAGTAAGCTAGGACTAGTTTAATGGCACGATCCGGGGTTTAGTGCGCGGTGGTGCCGGTTTGCAAAGTCCGCAAAATTAAAGTTTATCACCGTTTCCGCGTTTGGCCGTCGGATTGACGGCCGGGGCACCGCCGCGGACTTACATATATTCCAGCAGCGGGATCTGAACCTAAGACAGCGCTGATGTATGGAGCTAGTGAAGGATTATGATTGTGAGATCCTTTATCACCCGGGTAAGGTGAATGTAGTAGCTGATGCTTTGAGTCGTAGGCCCGGGGGTAGCTTGTCCCAGTTGAGCACAGTTCAGCGTCAGTCTTCTGCAGATTGGCAGCTCTTGTGGGATAATAGAGTGCAGTTCGAGTTCACTTCCGCTGGGGGACAGCTTGCTCATGTCTGCACCCGTCCACTACTACTTGATCGTATCCATGAGGTGCAGCCCAGTGATGCCCGTTTGACTGAGATTCTTGAGCTTGTTCGGTAGGGAAGAGTTTCGGAGTTCATGATTGATGACCGTGGTGTGCTACGATGCGGGACTCGCTTGTGTGTACCAGATGATGATGGGTTGAGACGCGAGATCCTAGAGCAGGAACATCAGTCGGCCTTTAGCGTTCATCTAGGTTCCACCAAGATGTACCGTGACTTGAGGGACTTCTACTGGTGGGAAGGGATGAAGCGTGATATATCGGACTTCGTTTCGAGGTGCCTGACTTGTCAGCAAGTCAAGGCTGAGCATCAGAGACTGGCTGGAGAGTTGCAGCCTTTACCCGTTCCAGAGTGGAAATGGGAGCAGATTTCCATGGACTTCATTGTGGGTCTACCCAGGACCAGTAGGGGGTATGACTCCATTTGGCTGATTGTTGACCGGTTGACGAAAGCGGCTCACTTCCTTCCAGTGAAGACCACTTTCGGTTATGCTCAGTATGCTTAGTTGTACATAGATGAGATTGTGTGTTTGCATGGTATTCCCACATGCATAGTATCCGACAGAGGCACCCAGTTTACTAGCCGTCTTTGGCAGAAGCTTCAGGAAGCTTTGGTTACCAGGTTGAGTTTTAGCACCGCTTTTCATCTACAGACCGATGGTCAGTCGGAGCGGACTATTCAGACTCTGGAGGATATGCTTCGTGCATGTGTGCTTGATTTTGGGGGCAGTTGGGATCGTCACTTGCCGTTGATTTGTTAGTGTTTATGCCCTAGAAGGCCATTACTGTATCATACTAGTTTGTATATTACTTAATGGAAGCTTGGGATATTCACATGTATATAACAGTCTTGGTAAACATGGTAGTATGCTACTTGGTTTTTCTATCTTAATATGTGAGTGTACGTATTGATAGAGCTCTTAGGATATTGCTTGACTACCAGCATTGTGATGGCAGTCACACTAGTGGGGGCTGGGTAGTCTACAAGCACATCCTTATTCAGGTCCCTGGTCGTTGGATTATCGAGACAGAGCATCGATACTCCGGAGTAGACTAGTGTGTACGCTTCTCATCCCAGTTAGGGAGATGGTCTGTCCCACAGCCGTCAGTACGTCGTACTGGAGATAGTATACAGGTGCTCGTTAGGTTATGGGTACACCGGACAGGACTCACAGGGAACTGTTGGTTGGTTTTATACTAGTCGTCAGTGAACAGTTCCCAGGTGACATGAGTACAGCATAGTCCGCAGACTTGACACTGCTACTTCGCCTCGAGTGTGTCCCACTGTTCTTAGATTGCTACCCTACCACGGCTCAAAGGATTCGTGCAAATAGGTAGCAGTTGGGTGCAGTCCCGAGCACTTGGAGGCAGTGGCGGTTAGACAGGATTCGTCTCTCCCGGTATTGGGAGTTGATATTGCGCTGTGTCAGAGAGCCATTACGCAAAGTCCTTGGCCAGGGCAAGCGAGATTTGCTGGTAGGTTCCAGTAGTTTCTCAGGGTGTAATGGGCTTCCCTCCGACACGACTTATACCGCTATTAGGGGACCGACGCTTGCCGCCCCTAGGCACGATATGCGAGAGTCTAAGACGAACGGACCGGACTGTATGGAGATTATCACATCAGACTCAGTAGGAGTTCGGATGGGTTCCCTCATCGGCCTTCTTATCGACATCTACCTGGGGACCGTTACGTACAGCTAGTGCCGCTTGCGGTCTGTGGTTAAACCCACTGCCAGCGTAGTAGTATAGAGGTCGTATGGTTTTACGACAAGGGTTCGGACGCATACGTGTGTTTTTGTAAGTCTACGCTAGCGCCCCGGCAGTCTACAGACGCCAAATACGGAATAAAACTTTTTAACTTGGCGCTATCGTATACTTTAACCCGGATCTGCCATTATTGCTAAACTAACAAACTGTAAAGAGTGTAGAATGGTTATACCGAACGATCCGAGTCCTTCGTTCTTCAACTATCATCCCACGCTCCGTTGCGGCTGCTCCGATCTCGTCGATCGCCGATCTCCTCGTCGAGGTGGCACCACATGATCGGTTCTTTAAACGGGCTCCCGCCTCTGACTCGAGGCAACTCGATCGTCAAGTTTGCTAAAAGAGACGACCAAGATTGATGTAAAGAATGAGTAGATGACTTTGTCTCACTTCGTCCAAATCCGTGGACGATCGGTTAATGAAGTTGCCGTGGAAATCGGGTGATGGAATGAACTGTAAAATTCCATGCACCCCAAATACTATCATATCTTTTCTAACCGAAATGAAAACTCAAGTGAGAGTGAGAATGAGGAGAGAGAGAGAGGGCAAGCCATATATAGCAAAAGGGAGGTGACCGTAGGAGAGGGGGGTGACCACAAGAGAATGCTTCTCACTTCAAAAATATCTTAAGCAATCCAAAACCATTAATAACAAAGCATGAATCACTAATAACACCTCATCAAGCATTAATGAACCATTAAATGCAACCAATGAAAACTTAACACCATTTAATCCTAGTCACCTCATCTAGAACCTTCTAGAAGAATCCACACTCATCTCAAGAAAAGACAAATCCGTCTTTAACCGAATGTTAAAAGACGGCTGATAGAAAACTGGAAACTGGCAACTTCCAACAGTGATCCTGAAACGAATTTCAGGACAACCCCGAAACTGTATAAATATACCCGCATTTGTATTACGACCGAATACAAATGCAACTGAGACAAAGATATTATACCTACTCAATATAATACTCGGATCCGGCTTAAACCAAAGCCGACCAGTATCATCTGCCCGAAAACTGACACGTGCGTAAACGCACGTGCATTTTCCGAACCCTGCCATAAAACCATACGGCCTCTACAACGTTTCGCCCGAACTTGGGAAACTGCCTGTGGGGAACTCTAATGACTCGTCAGTACCCTGGCAGTGGGTTTAACCACAAACCGTCAGCGGCACTAGCTATGCATAACGGCTGCCCATGGACTGACCTCAAGGGAGACTGATGAGCGCACTCAAGGGTGCCCGATGAACGAACTCATCCAGAAACCCTACTGAGCCTAACAGTGACAATGTATATACAGTCCGGTCCGTTCGTCAATGAGTATCGCATATCTGCCTAGGGGGCTAGTATCGTCAGACCCCCCAATAGCAGTATAAGTCGTGTCGGAGTGAAGCCCAATAACACCCTGAGATACTACTGGAGTACCTACCAGTAAATCTCCTGCCATGGCCATGGACTTTGTGTAATGGCTCTCCTAGACACATCACGACCTCGCCCCCAATACCGGGAGAGACGAATCCCCTGCCGATCCGCTCACGTGCCTCCATATGGCTCGGGACTGTACCCAAAAGCTACCTGTTTGCACGACTCCTTTGAGCCGTGGTAGGGTAGAAATCAAAGCACAGTGGGAACTCACACGAGACAAATGACGACCTCAGGTCGATGAACTAACCTGTACACATGTCACCAGGGAACTGCTATCTGACGATAGATATAATACTAACTAGCAGATTCCCGGCGAGTCCTGTCCGGTGTACTCATAACCCAATGAGCACCTGTATACATCTTAGGTGATCCAACTACACCAGTGGCTTGTGAGACCGGCCACCGCCCCTCGTCGGGGTCTCGACTGTACACACTAGTCTACTCCGGAGTATCGATGCCCTGTCTCGAAACTCCCACGACTAGGGACCACAATTAAGGATATGAATATAAACTACCCAACTCTCACGTATATGATCGCCACCATACTGTTGGTAGTAAAGCAAGATCCTAAGGGCTCTATCAAAGTGTAACATGCAATCAGTCACCTGAACATGTACACGACTGATAAAGACAAACCAGATAGCATACTATCATTTCGAGTAAGGCTGTCCTACCGGGATAGGTCCTCCGCAATCATTGCAATCACGTACCTGCGATCCAATAATTGACTATGAGGGCACTATCTCCAACAATCTCCCACTTGCACTCAAGGCTAATATTGCGATGTCGACTACTCACAGCCCGTGTGAAACCGAACATCCAACTCCTCTACTAATCAGTTTCACAAAGCCCGTTTGTAAAACTATTGTGTTCGAGAAATAGCCTCGGTGAGTGGATCCGCCTAGAAGTTTCTTTCTGTATCTTTCTTAATCTCAAGTTCGCGGAGAAAGCCATCTCCCGAATTGAGTAGTACCTGTCTTAGAATATGTCTGGATATCTGATGGGACCTTAGTTCATAAATGAACTCCATATCCAAACTTCTTAGACTGTATCGATCACTGAACCTAATCAGTATCGGGCACCATGCCACCCACAGTATCCCTTGGACCACCTGTCCATAATACTGTCCCTCGTCAGAAGAAAAACTAAAACTCTGACAATCACTCTGTCATCCATGTCATCTTTGAAGCCTGGAATGATAACCGTCTCCCGAAAAAGGCTGCCGTTATCAAATCCATAGAACATGTACTAGGGTTCTAAAACTGCTTCCTTATGTTTCTCTAGGATTGGATTAATACAAACTTATTGCATCTAGTGCAAAAACAACATTTGGTGTGGTATTTGACATCTTATGATTGACTCAATTGCCTAAGCAAGTGATCTGCCAATCATACACATCCCTCTCCCTTTAGTCTGTAAGACACCTTTAGAGAGGGTGACTCCATCACCTGCAGGTACACCACCATGCTAGGAGTCAACTATTCCAAAAACCATTAGAATATCTGTCAAAGTACCCACATTGGGAAACTACCCAAATCCAGATCTAAAACCATAGATCTAGAAACCAGAATGTCTAATATTATATCCATATCCTGTCTGGAGAGACAACTGTGTGACGACCACAGTACAACCGATCGTAGTATAGGAATTTTACTTCTTACTCTGTGTATGTCATCCAGATACCATGACATTACACCCTACTACCTTCTTAACTGATCCATCCCTTATTCTGATTGAAGTCAAACCCATGACTGTCACATCAAAATTAGATGATCTATCTCCGCTATAACTGCTCAAGTCTATAAATAGATATAAGCATCTTGCCCACTATTCTTCCGCTGCTCCCACTGACTACGACAACCCTCCTACCGGGTCTCATATCCTGGAACAACAGTAGTGTCAAGTCTTGGTAGATAAGAACCTCCCTGTCACCGTCCTTGAGCCTACCGAAGTACCTCTCGGGTGTCTGAGGTTACCTACCATACCTGCGGAGTGGCTATTGGAATGTCAAACCTGATTGAATATATAGGTCCTATTAAATTTTCCGTAATCGTTCGCGGTTCTGGAATCACTTCCAGTTCTACCATACTCCTACTACTGTTTTCTGAAAAAGATCCATTTTTACTAAAACTGTGGCAAGTCAAGAACAATATCACTATTGATCTTCTTAATGGTAGAATATCAACCCTCGTCATAGCCAGGGTCAACCCACAAACAGCCATTACAGAAACGTGCCCTGAGTTATCCAGTGTCTGGTTTTAATCATAAGCTGGACAACTCCCCGTACCTTAATATCTTTTAAGGTACGAACTATTCTATATCCAATATAGAAACCTTGGCACTTATTTAATTGGAACCATATTCAATCCATGCATCTGTCTCCAGTGCATATCAACTTAATGGAAAGAGGCTAATCAGCATTACTCAACTTAGGAATCCATCCAATTATGAGTAACCTGAAAGAGAAACACGTTTCTCAAAACCATCACTATCATCTGAATACCAATCACAAGAATCTACATCTTCGATCTCTTTGAAGAATCCCGATACTTGTGACACCTGGTTCTCTACTTTATTCTTATACCCACAACTTCTCAAAACTTAGACCATGTATTTCTACGAAACACTTGTCTAAAAACTAGAGAAGTTATAAGTAAACAGAACAAAGCACGAGGACCTACCCCTTTGTCCTGAAGGACACTTGGACAACATACAATACTCTGTATAAGTCCGCTGAGTTAAACAACTCAAAAACCTGTGCGTTGTAGGTGGAAAACTGTACCCTGGCAATTTCCTCAAATATCACCAATTACAACGAATTCCGATATAATGAGGATGATCACCTAATTCCCAATATCTTACTCCCACTCATCATCTGTAAAACCATACAGATATGAGAATGAAACCTGGTAAATACATACCCTTGGAGTAAGTGTCTAATCGGGAAAAACGGTTTTTCCTTTAACAATGCACTGAAACATGAAAATGTTTCGTAGGGGTATCCTGGTATTCATAGCAATGCCTCTTCCATAATCCAATTCATGACTTCAACCGTATATTTTATTGCCATCTCTCCAAATCCCTTTATTTGTCTTTAGTCGTTACCTTCTGTACACCATCGTTAGGCTAACTGGTTTTCTTCCTTCCCTACCGTTCGGCACCAGCCTATGGTTTGGAAGAAGACTATCCAGTAAGCATAATAGGTGTACCCTCCTAAACCAAGGAGTACTCGCAACTGAGAGAAGGTGACGATAAAAGACAACTGAATAATACCTTATTCTTTTAAAGGTGAAATAGAAGCGGCGATGAAGTACGCGGTTTTGGTCGTGAATGATATCAGTCGCAATTTACTTTGCCCTCTTTCTAATCCCTTTATTTTGTCTTTACATATTACCTTCTGCACACCCTACTTAGGCTAATTGGTTTTCTTCATTCCCTACCTTTCGGCACCAGCCTATGGTTTGGAATAAGACTATCCAATAGGCGTAATAGGTGTACTCTCCTAAACCAAGGAGCTCTCGCAACCTGAGAGAAGGTGATAATAAAAGACAACTGAATAAACCAATTCTATTTCTCCTGAACCTAGATCCATCCCCGAAGAAGTCCCTTCGAGTTCGTATATAACCATACGATGGATCTATCCAATGGAAGTGGATATCCGTAGTAATACGGGTGTTCTGAGAAATTCAAAGGGTAAAAGAAGGAGTGGCAATGACTTATGCAACTCAGACAATCCAAAAGCCAGTATTTTAAGAAGGTTCGGTCAACCTGGTCACTGAGTCATAGTCTAGGGTCGGTCAAAGGTCGCTGCCAAAGAGAGAGAGAGAAAAGAAACACTCTGCGTGCACTCTAACCTAGATCAGAATGGTCATCATTTTATCTAATCCGGAAACCTCCCACTGTCCTGTCAAACTCTCCTCCAAACCTAAAGAAGAATCAATCGGGATCACCCGAAGAGTAAACCAACTCATCAGTGGGAATCAGGATCCAACTCTCATCGCATGTTAACGTGATGGAATGCATCCACGTTACTCATACTCCAGAAGGTATGCGCATACTTGGCAAGTTTCAGTTTCTTTAGAAACTCCCGATATGATTTTTGCCCCATGCTCTTATGATCGTGACTAAGGGCCAGCCCACCATAAGTCACATGTCAAGTTCTTCCCATCATTATCTTGTTAATTTGAACCCACCCGTACTCGCCCTTGACTAAGGGCCAACAAGGCTGTACGACTGTCCCAAACCAACTCATCTATCTATGCAACATGTGAACACCCCAGCAGCTACCAATCACTATGTCCTAGCTAAGGGCTAGACCAACATAGCTTGAATACTACTGACCATCCATATGAAATGACGGAGGGCTACGGCTGGTTTTTGGCGAAAAACCTTTAGCGTAGTGAACTTGATATCGCTGAAGGAACCTGATAGCTTTTTAAAATATAGTGGCGAAAACCTTTTGCTAAAGAGGTCACTCCCGGTAAAGGGATCTCGGCTCTTTCCTCGTGGAATGAGGTGCAGGATATTCCACTGAATACCGCTATGCAAAGCAACTTGTAATCGACTATAGTAAAGTTATTACCCTGACGCAAACTTTTGCCCAAGGGGTCGGTCCCGGTGAAGGGATATCGGCCCTTGCCTCGTCGAATGAGGTGCAGGATATTCCACTGAATACCGCTATGCATAACAAAAGAAAACATCTTTGCAATAACACTTTTTAAAATTGTTCCAACAACTCAAACAGGTTTGTTTTCCTTTGCATTGATCAGAATCAACGCAGTCCCATCATTCAATCACACCAGAAAAGAACGAAAATAAAATGTACGTATATGCCATCCGCATTCGTTACTGGGTCCCGTCATCACTCGTTAGGTTACTTAACTAACGACAGAGCGGGGACTGGACTAGCGCGGGTGTAAAACATATACAACATCTAATAGTATATAAGCCAATATACATAATCGCTCCAGGCGTGATAATATGCAACATTACAGAAAAGTAATAAGCATCATAGAACAATACAGATATCTGGGATCCCCGAGTTTCACAGAGCCGCTGCTGAAACTCGACGTTCCCCTGTCGTGTGGATAGCCTGTGCAATGAAACCTAGACCCCTACGGGTGCGGCAAGTTACCCGCCAAGACCTGAAGCGAGGCAGCCCCCTACAGCATAGTGAATGGACCACCCAGCACTCCACGGAATCCGGTAAGCTTGGGCACCCCTCCTTGGGTCAACCTGTACCCCCTACGAGTGCGGCGAATAGTCTGCCAATTCTGAAGTGGGACCCCTCTGCCTCTCAAAGCCATGAGCTGCGGACCCGTTGCCCTCCAGAACCCGGCTATCCGTGCACTCCGTCTCGGGGCAAAACCTAGTACAGTAATGAAAAATAGTACAATAGGTACATCGACCGCATCCTGGTCGTGCCCCAAAAGAATATTATACAACAGGCAGTGACGGCAGTCCACAAGTTGGACGCTCGCCCCGCAATATCAAATGTACAAATAAACTCAAACTGTACTATCATTGCACACTGCTATCCACCACGACAAATCCGCAACAATACAGCACAACACAGAACATCAACGCGAATGTCACGTTCGCAAACCCGTCTAAAAGAACTATAGCAATCAAACGCGGTTTACCGATCAAATGACATTCCCGGTCGGAGATATAATGTAAGCACTGTAAACTAACGTGTTTAAATTACGATCGACCAAAGACCAAATTTCAAAAAGTGGGCCCCACAGCTTACTGGTGAACAGTAACAAAATCTGGGCCAAAACTTTATATACCAAAAACCACAAAATCCCACCAAGAACCCACTGGAAAAATTTGGGGCCACGAGCTCAATGTTTGGCCGCGGAAGCGCGGTCAAACCAATGGTTTGACCGCCTTTCCGCGGCGGTATCATTGAGTCACGTGCCCAAATTTCTTCGTCGTTCTTAGAATTCCCTGCACGGATTTTTAAGACATCCAGAAATTAATTTCGACACCGTTTAAAATCAACAGAAACTGTCGTGCAAGGATTTTGTCGTTTTTGATTTTCGGTCGGATCGATGTTTTGAACGCGTTAGCACAAGTTAGTATAGCAAAATGGTTAGGCTCTGATACCACTGTAAGTCTACGCTAGCGCCCCGGCAGTCTACAGACGCCAAATGCGGAATAAAACTTTTTAACTTGGCGCTATCGTATACTTTAACCCGGATCTGCCATTATTGCTAAACTAACAAACTGTAAAGAGTGTAGAATGGTTATACCGAACGATCCGAGTCCTTCGTTCTTCAACCATCATCCCACGCTCCGTTGCGGCTGCTCCGATCTCGTCGATCGCCGATCTCCTCGTCGAGGTGGCACCACATGATCGGTTCTTTAAACGGGCTCCCGCCTCTGACTCGAGGCAACTCGATCGTCAAGTTTGCTAAAAGAGACGACCAAGATTGATGTAAAGAATGAGTAGATGACTTTGTCTCACTTCGTCCAAATCCGTGGACGATCGGTTAATGAAGTTGCCGTGGAAATCGGGTGATGGAATGAACTGTAAAATTCCATGCACCCCAAATACTATCATATCTTTTCTAACCGAAATGAAAACTCAAGTGAGAGTGAGAATGAGGAGAGAGAGAGAGGGCAAGCCATATATAGCAAGAGGGAGGTGACCGTAGGAGAGGGGGGTGACCACAAGAGAATGCTTCTCACTTCAAAAATATCTTAAGCAATCCAAAACCATTAATAACAAAGCATGAATCACTAATAACACCTCATCAAGCATTAATGAACCATTAAATGCAACCAATGAAAACTTAACACCATTTAATCCTAGTCACCTCATCTAGAACCTTCTAGAAGAATCCACACTCATCTCAAGAAAAGACAAATCCGTCTTTAACCGAATGTTAAAAGACGGCTGATAGAAAACTGGAAACTGGCAACTTCCAACAGTGATCCTGAAACGAATTTCAGGACAACCCCGAAACTGTATAAATATACCCGCATTTGTATTACGACCGAATACAAATGCAACTGAGACAAAGATATTATACCTACTCAATATAATACTCGGATCCGGCTTAAACCAAAGCCGACCAGTATCATCTGCCCGAAAACTGACACGTGCGTAAACGCACGTGCATTTTCCGAACCCTGCCATAAAACCATACGGCCTCTACAACGTTTCGCCCGAACTTGGGAAACTGCCTGTGGGGAACTCTAATGACTCGTCAGTACCCTGGCAGTGGGTTTAACCACAAACCGTCAGCGGCACTAGCTATGCATAACGGCTGCCCATGGACTGACCTCAAGGGAGACTGATGAGCGCACTCAAGGGTGCCCGATGAACGAACTCATCCAGAAACCCTACTGAGCCTAACAGTGACAATGTATATACAGTCCGGTCCGTTCGTCAATGAGTATCGCATATCCGCCTAGGGGGCTAGTATCGTCAGACCCCCCAATAGCAGTATAAGTCGTGTCGGAGTGAAGCCCAATAACACCCTGAGATACTACTGGAGTACCTACCAGTAAATCTCCTGCCATGGCCATGGACTTTGTGTAATGGCTCTCCTAGACACATCACGACCTCGCCCCCAATACCGGGAGAGACGAATCCCCTGCCGATCCGCTCACGTGCCTCCATATGGCTCGGGACTGTACCCAAAAGCTACCTGTTTGCATGACTCCTTTGAGCCGTGGTAGGGTAGAAATCAAAGCACAGTGGGAACTCACACGAGACAAATGACGACCTCAGGTCGATGAACTAACCTGTACACATGTCACCAGGGAACTGCTATCTGACGATAGATATAATACTAACTAGCAGATTCCCGGCGAGTCCTGTCCGGTGTACTCATAACCCAATGAGCACCTGTATACATCTTAGGTGATCCAACTACACCAGTGGCTTGTGAGACCGGCCACCGCCCCTCGTCGGGATCTCGACTGTACACACTAGTCTACTCCGGAGTATCGATGCCCTGTCTCGAAACTCCCACGACTAGGGACCACAATTAAGGATATGCATATAAACTACCCAACTCTCACGTATATGATCGCCACCATACTGTTGGTAGTAAAGCAAGATCCTAAGGGCTCTATCAAAGTGTAACATGCAATCAGTCACCTGAACATGTACACGACTGATAAAGACAAACCAGATAGCATACTATCATTTCGAGTAAGACTGTCCTACCAGGATAGGTCTTCCGCAATCATTGCAATCACGTACCTGCGATCCAATAATTGACTATGAGGGCACTATCTCCAACAGTTTTCGCACGTACGACTTTCGGACAGTTTTTACCAGTCGGCTTTGGTTTAAGCCAGTTACTGGTATCTGGTTATTGGATTTTTACAGTCTAAAGTTTTTCCGTATTTTTGCGGAAAGGAAGGGCGTTCTCGTAATTATGCGGGAAGCTTCTAGAAGGTGGTGACTAAGGAGGTTAAGGTGGCAAATGAAATGATTGTGATTAGTGAGTCACCTTGATGATTCATAGAAGTCTTTTGTCATTATAATGAATCATCACTAGATATTATCAAGCATGGTTGCTAAATTCATTTCTTATTCTTTTCTTGATAATAAAAATGCTTGATATATATCTTCTTGACTCACTATTCTCAAATCATTATCTTTTTCATCTTCTCTCTCCTCAAGTTCTCCCTCTTCAAAGACTAATCCTCCCCTCTCATGAGTTGAGTACAAGGGTTAGTAAGACTAATTAATCCATAACCCTCTCTATATTACACCTAGCTTCTTTGATTAGCACTTAGAGAAGTTTAGTTGCCTCAAGTTTAGAGGCTAAGCTTGGAGTAAAGCTCTTGGGTGGATCGTCTACTACTTCGAGAAGGCCGAGGAGAACAAGGAGTTCGTAAAGACGAAGGACACGTTTCGTTAGGTATATTCCTTAAACATAGTAGCATAGAAACTCTATGTTTTAAGTTAGTTATCGTTTAGCTTCGATTCAAGCGGTTAGTCGATGTTTGTTCACTAAACAAGTTCGTTTCTGAAAATTCCGCCTCCCCACAAGTATTGGGGTGTTCTACATCGACTTACAGTGGTATCAGAGCCTCGCTAAACAATAAATAACTTACTTGCAAATTTGTATGAATTTCGAACAGAAAAAACGAAACCGGAAAAGCCCGAAAATATCAGTTTCTGTCGATTTTTAAATGAAGTCCAAAAATTTTTCAGGGATGTTCAGAAAGCTTGAAATGACACCAGTAGAACACACAAAAAATTTGGTCCCCTGAATCGCCTACGGCGCCGCGGATCCGTGACGGATAGCACCTATCCGCCGCGCTTCCGCCGCCGATTAGACGATCCAGGGACCCATTTTTCTTGTGTTGGTTCTCTGTGATATTTGGGATTTTCTGGTATTTTTTAATTTTGCTCAGGTTTCAAGTTTACAGAGAAGTATTGGAGCAATATTAAATGTGTTTAATCGATCGAAATTATACAGTATTTGCTTGTTGGATTATATCTGTGATTGTATAATGTGTTCGTAAACCTCCCCTAACTGCTAGTATGTCAGTTGGCAGGGGGTTGCACATTTCTGAAATGGATTTTATCTGTTCGTGCATATGAACTGTGTTGGACTGTTGTGGTGTATAGCCGGGGTTTTGTGATGGGTTATCATTTAATTCATTTGATGTAAATGTAATTTGTTGTAATATTATTTTGCGGGGCACATCTAGGTTGCGGTTGTAGCCACCATTGTATTATTTCATTTTACTGTTTTTGCTCCTAGGACAGACCCAAGGTGGGGTGCACAAACTGTCGGGCGGGTAGTTTGCCGCACCCGTAGGGGTCGTGGGTGGGGTAATGGCTATTCATCACAACTGTGTAATCCGTATTTTGTTGCAGGCTCAAAACAAACACGGATTGCTTGCAAATCCAATTAAGTTCATCTATGATCTGGAATGAATATCATTGCGTCAGACGAATGTAAAATATCTATATATGATAGCTATTTAGACGTCACTTATGTTTTATACCCGCGCTAGCCCAGCCCCCGCTCTGTCGTTAGTTAAGTAACCTAACGGGTAATGACGGGACCCCGTGGCGAATGCGGATGGCATAAGAGGACGTTGTATTTTCGTTGTTTTCTGCAATGATAGGTTAATGATGGGACGCATTATCTATAATGCAAAGAAAATAAACCAAAATTTTAATCGTCGGAACAATTTAAAAGAAACCACTCGGTTAATTTTAAAAACAGATATTTTTAAATGCGGAGCCTTAACCACTCCTTTTAAAAGCTATCAGGTTCCTTCGGTTATATCAAGTTCACTACGTTCACGGTTTCGCCAAAACCAGTCGTAGCCCTCCGTCATTTCTTATGGATGGTCAGTAGTATTCAAGCTATGCTTGTTGGCTTTCGTCAAGGCATAGTGTTTGGTAGCTGCTGGGGTATTCATTTGATGCATAGATAGATGAGTTGGTTTGGGACAGTCGTATAACCTTGTTGGCTTTCGTCAAGGGTATATACGGGTGGGTTCAAATTAACAAGATAATGATGGGCAGAACTTGACATGTGTTTTATGATTTGTTGGCTTTCGTCAAGGTCATAAGAACATGGGGCAAAAATATATATCGGGAATTTCTAAAGAAACTGAAATTTGCAAAGAGATGCATACCATTTGGAGTTTGATGAATGTTGGTAGGATTCCTTCAACATTATCATACGATGATATTTGGATCCCGATCCTACTGTGAGTATATGCTACTTATCAGGATATTCGTCACTTAACGATCAATGCTATAAACCTAGTAGGTGTCCAGAAAGGTGTCAGCGGGGTTACGCCCCCAGAGAAAAGAGGTTATTTAATTAAGGAACTTCGCGAAAGCGTTGGAAAACCTCCCTCGAAGTATCGACACTGGCCTGGCTGAACGGTTAAGCAAGTATTGTAAGGTGAGAATAGTCCTGGCTAATTCTTCTTTTATGGTTTGAGGAAGGATTCGAGAAACAGTGGAAGCCATCCAGTTTAGATAAATTAAAAACTAATCTAAACTTGCAAGAGCATCATGCTAAAGTGTTTTCTTCTCTCTCTCTCATTGCAGCGACCTTGTGACCATGACTAGGTTACATCTAGATAAAAAGTTGACTGAATCTAACTTATATGACTGGCAAAGGTCTGTCCAGATGACCATTGCCTATGACAAGCTGGACCACCCTATTACTACTCAAGATCCCACCATCCCAGGTCCAGTTTCCACCGTCGCGGATATGGATATCCGCCAGACAAAGGAAAAGAATAAAGCGAAAGCCAAGTGCCTCGTGTTGGCTTCAGTTGATGGTATATACCAGAAGCAGCACGAGAAGATGGACTCTGTTTCCATATTTCTCCATAACAAAGATTTATATGGAGAGCAATCTCATATCGCAGGATATGAGGCCTCGAACGAATTTATTCAAGCGAGGTCGGCTGACGGGTCATCTGTAAGGGACGACGTCCTTACGATGACTAGCTGTATTGATGAGCTCAAGGACCTGGAGACCACGTTAGGAAACAGGTCATATACTGACTTATTTCCACAGTCCCTACCCTCTACTTTCACCCTGAAAGAAACCAGGGAGACACAAGTTCTGCTTAATAGGGGACCTTCTTCTTCTTCATCCAAGGCGAAAGCAAAGGGTAAAAAGAAGAAGACCTCTACAAAGCCGATATACGGTGTCAGCAAAGTAGGAGGAAAGGGAAGAGAAAAAGTTTCGGGACTTGGTAAAGGTAAGGAGGGACATTCCTATTGTTGTGGGAATGGACATTGGCAAAAGGATTGCAGGGCTTTGGAAGCCAGTAGCCAAGATACGAAGCATGTTGTGGCTTCAGCCTCAAGTGTGTTTGTAATTGAGAACTGTTTGTCAATTAACTCTACTTCCTGGGTACTTGATACCGGAGCAGGATCTCATATCTGTAATTCGTTACATGCTTTGAGAAACCGTAAAGTTATAAAGATAGGTGATTTGTCTCTCAGAGTTGCAAACGGAATGAGCGTGGACGCTGAATCCGTGGGAGAATATCGCCTAGGTTTGACAAGTGGGCAGATATTGATTCTACGTAACTGTCTGTATGTACCTAGTTTGACTTGTAATATCATATCAGTGTCCTCACTTTCAAGAGAGGGATATGACTTTACATTCGTAAGCGATGTAGTTCACATCCACCTAAATCAAGTTCTGATTGGGTCCGGTACATTAGATGACGGTATATACGTATTAAATCAAGCTCAGGTTTTCAATGTCCAGAACACACTTAAAAGAAAGTCTCCAGAAGTGAATCAGGCTTTCTTATGGCATTGTAGACTAGGTCACATCAATGAAACACGGTTAACGAAGTTACATAGAGAAGGATATTTGAATCCGTTCGAATATCAATCTTATGCCACTTGTGAATCTTGTCTCATGGGAAAGATGACAAAGACTCCGTTTTCTGGACACGGAGTAAGAGCGAGCGAGCTCTTAGGACTCGTACACAGTGACGTGTGCGGTCCAATGTCTACACATGCGCGAGGTGGTTATTCCTACTTCATTACTTTTACGGATGATTTCTCTAGGTATGGACATATCTTCTTGATGAAGCATAAATCCGAGGCCTTTGAGAAATTCCAAGAATACAAGAATGAAGTGGAAAACCAAACAGGCAAAAGTATTAAGACACTGAGATCTGATCGAGGTGGTGAATACTTAAGTGCCGAGTTCCTGGGTTACTTAAAAGAGAAAGGAATTCTCTCTCAGCTTACTCCTCCATACACACCACAACACAATGGTGTATCGGAAAGAGGGAATCGAACCCTATTAGATATGGTTCGTTCCATGATGAGTAAGGCTGAGTTACCGCGATCATTCTGGGGTTATGCGCTAGAATCAGCGGCATATCTTTTGAATAAAGTTCCAACCAAGACTGTGCCTACCACGCCATATCAGATGTGGAGTGGGAAGAAACCCTATCTTCAGTACCTGAAGACATGGGGATGTCCAGCTTTTGTAAAAAAGCAGCATCCGGACAAGCTCGAGGCACGCTCAGTAGAGTGTAAGTTTGTGGGATATCCAAAGAATTCAATGGGATATTGCTTCTACTACGCAGAGGAACAAAAGGTTTTTGTTTCTCGTCATGCCCGCTTCTTGGAAACTGAATTTTTAGAAAATCAGAAGAGTGGGAGCGCAGTAGAACTGGAAGAAATTCCAGAACCACAAGCTGTTACTGAAAGTTTGGTGGAACAAGAAGTTTCAGAAGAAAGGGACATACCAGCGCCTATCCGCAGAAGTAGTAGGCAGTCTCATCCGCCCGAAAGATACTACGGTTTTCTCATAGACGGGGATAGAGAAAATTGCGTCATTGATAATGACGACCCTACTAGCTTCCAGCAAGCCATTCAGAGCGGTGACTCAATAAAATGGCTGGATGCAATGCGGACCGAAATGGAGTCCATGTACACTAACAAAGTATGGACTTTGGACACTGCTCCAGATGGGGTGAAACCCGTAGGATGCAAGTGGATCTTCAGAAAGAAGATTGGTGTAGATGGACAGGTTGAAACCTATAAGGCTAGACTTGTTGCAAAGGGTTTCCGTCAAAGACCTGGTTTGGACTATGACGAAACCTTTTCTCCAGTGGCTATGCTGAAATCCATTCGGGTCCTTCTTGCTATTGCCGCCTTCCATGATTATGAAATCTGGCAGATGGACGTAAAGACGACTTTTCTGAATGGAAATTTAGAAGAGTGCGTCTATATGGATCAGCCAGAGGGATTCATTCAGAGTGGGAGCAGCGGTAAAGTATGCAAGCTGCTTAAATCCATTTATGGACTAAAGCAGGCATCGCGGAGTTGGAACATCTGTTTTGATGATACTGTCAAAGAATTCGAATTTATCAAAAATCCAGATGAACCATGCATATACAGTAAGATTGTAGGGAGAGTTGTTGTATTCCTTGTCTTGTACGTGGATGACATTCTCCTAATAGGAAATGATATTCCTATGCTACAGTCAGTCAAAAGATTCTTGTCACAGAAATTCTCCATGAAGGACCTGGGTGATGCCACCTACATTCTGGGGATCCAGATCTATCGTGATAGATCAAAGAGGATGTTGGGACTCTCACAGTCCAGGTACATAGACACCATAATGAAAAGATTCAGTATGGAAGATTCAAAGCGCGGTAACCTACCGGCTTGTCACGGAATCACCCTCTCCAAAGAGATGCCTCCCAAGACTGATTTGGAAAGGGAACGCATGTCGATTATACCCTACGCTTCTGCGGTAGGCTCTATAATGTATGCGATGTTATGTACCAGACCAGATGTAGCATACGCATTGAGCGTTGTAAGCCGGTATCAGGCAAACCCAGGGGAGAATCACTGGATAGCAGTAAAGAACATTCTCAAGTACCTAAGAAGGACTAAGGAGATGTTCTTGGTTTACGGCGGAAAGGACCTCAAGATGGAGGCCTATGCTGATTCCGGCTTCCAGAGTGAAAAGGATGACTCCAAGTCCATGTCGGGTTATGTCTTTACCCTCAATGGAGGGGCGGTCTTTTGGAAGAGTTCCAAGCAGGACACCGTTGCTGACTCAACGATGGAAGCGGAGTACATAGCTGCTTGCGATGCCGCAAAAGAAGCTGTCTGGATGAAGAAGTTCCTCACAGAACTTCAGGTGGTTCCTACCAGTGTTGGTCTAATACCTCTGTATTGCGACAACAATGGCGTTATAGCTTTAGCGAAGGAACCCAGGTCCCATCAGAAGTCCAGACACATCTTAAGGCGGTATCACCTGATCAGGGAGATCGTAGATCGCCGGGAGATCGAGGTAAAGAGAGTAAATACAGAGGATAACATTGCCGATCCATTCACTAAGGCCCTACCTCAGATTCAGTTCGAGAGGCTACTCGAGATCATCGGTCTTCGATATGCCAGTACATGGCCCTAGTGCAAGTGGGAGATTGTTAGTGTTTATGCCCTAGAAGGCCATTACTGTATCATACTAGTTTGTATATTACTTAATGGAAGCTTGGGATATTCACATGTATATAACAGTCTTGGTAAACATGGTAGTATGCTACTTGGTTTTTCTATCTTAATATGTGAGTGTATGTATTGATAGAGCTCTTAGGATCTTGCTTGACTACCAGCGTTGTGATGGCAGTCACACTAGTGGGGGCTGGGTAGTCTACAAGCACATCCTTATTCAGGTCCCTGGTCGTTGGATTATCGAGACAGAGCATCGATACTCCGGAGTAGACTAGTGTGTACGCTTCTCATCCCAGTTAGGGAGATGGTCTGTCCCACAGCCGTCAGTACGTCGTACTGGAGATAGTATACAGGTGCTCGTTAGGTTACGGGTACACCGGACAAGACTCACAGGGAACTGTTGGTTGGTTTTATACCAGTCGTCAGTGAACAGTTCCCAGGTGACATGAGTACAACATAGTCCGCAGACTTGACACTGCTACTTCGCCTCGAGTGTGTCCCACTGTTCTTAGATTGCTACCCTACCACGGCTCAAAGGAGTCGTGCAAATAGGTAGCAGTTGGGTGCAGTCCCGAGCACTTGGAGGCAGTGGCGGTTAGACAGGATTCGTCTCTCCCGGTATTGGGAGTTGATATCGCGCTGTGTCAGAGAGCTATTACGCAAAGTCCCTGGCCAGAGCAAGCGAGATTTGCTGGTAGGTTCCAGTAGTTTCTCAGGGTGTAATGGGCTTCCCTCCGACACGACTTATACCGCTATTAGGGGACTGACGCTTGCCGCCCCCTAGGCACGATATGCGATAGTCTAAGATGAACGGACCGGACTGTATGGAGATTGTCACATCAGACTCAGTAGGAGTTCGGATGGGTTCCCTCATCGGCCTGCTTATCGACATCTACCCGGGGACCGTTACGTACAGCTAGTGCCGCTTGCGGTCTGTGGTTAAACCCACTGCCAGCTTAGTAGTCGAGTCTCTAGAGTCCCACACAGAGAGTTTCCCTACTCCAGGCGAAACGATATAGAGGTCGTATGGTTTTACGACAAGGGTTCGGACGCATACGTGTGTTTTCGCACGTACGACTTTCGGACAGTTTTTACCAGTCGGCTTTGGTTTAAGCCAGTTACTGGTATCCGGTTATTGGATTTTTACAGTCTAAAGTTTTTCCGTATTTTTGCGGAAAGGAGGGGCGTTCTCGTAATTATGCGGGAAGCTTCTTGAAGGTGGTGACTAAGGAGGTTAAGGTGGCAAATGAAATGATTGTGATTAGTGAGTCACCTTGATGATTCATAGAAGTCTTTTGTCATTATAATGAATCATCACTAGATATTATCAAGCATGGTTGCTAAATTCATTTCTTATTCTTTTCTTGATAATAAAAATGCTTGATATATATCTTCTTGACTCACTATTCTCAAATCATTATCTTTTTCATCTTCTCTCTCCTCAAGCTCTCCCTCTTCAAAGACTAATCCTCCCCTCTCATGAGTTGAGTACAAGGGTTAGTAAGACTAATTAATCCATAACCCTCTCTATATTACACCTAGCTTCTTTAATTAGCACTTAGAGAAGTTTAGTTTCCTCAAGTTTAGAGGCTAAGCTTGGGGTAAAGCTCTCGGGTGGATCGTCTACTACTTCGAGAAGGCCGAGGAGAACAAGGAGTTCGTAAAGACGAAGGACACGTTTCGTTAGGTATATTCCTTAAACATAGTAGCATAAAAACTCTATGTTTTAAGTTAGTTATCGTTTAGCTTCGATTCAAGCGGTTAGTCGATGTTTGTTCACTAAACAAGTTCGTTTTTGAAAATTCCGCCTCCCCACAAGTATTGGGGTGTTCTACATCGACTTACATGATTGAGTTCTCCTACAACAACAGCTTTCAGGAGACTATTCAGATGGCACCTTTTGAGGCTTTATATGGTAGGAAGTGTCGATCGCCAGTCTATTGGACCGAGCTTAGTGAGAGTTTGGTTTTGGGACCCCAGCTAGTTCAGGAGACTACGGAGAAGATCCAGCTGATTCAGGACAGGATGAGAGCAGCCCAGTGCAGGCATATGTCTTATGCCGACCGTCGTCGTTGTAGAATTGAGTTCGCAGTGGGTGATCATATATTCCTGAGGATTTCTTCGATGAAGGGCGTTATGCGATTTGGGAAGAGGGGGAAGCTCAGTCCCAGATTTGTAGGTCCTTTCGAGATCCTTGAGCGAGTAGGTTCTGTTACTTATCGTTTGGCGCTCCCGCCTAGTTTTCCAGATGTTCACCCCGTTTTCCATGTGTCGATACTTCGTAGATACCTTCATGATCCTTCTCACATGATTCAGCACGAGACCGTTCAGCTTGAACGCAATCTTTCGTTCACCGAGCAGCCGGTAGTTATTTTGGATCGGCAGGTGATGAAATTTCGGTCAAAGGTCTTGCCATCTGTGAAGGTTCTATGGCGTAGCCCTACTAGTGAGGAGATCACTTGGGAGGCCGAGAGCGAGATGCGGAAGAAATTCCCTCATCTTTTTGAAGGTACGCGCAGTTAAATTTTAATTCGGGGACTGAATTTCTATAGGGGGGAGATTGTAACGTTTTAGAAATCGTTTTGCGAATTTTCCCGTTTTAGGGTAAAATTGTCGGTATTTCCCGTTTTAACCCGATTTCGATCAAACATCCGTATAAGCTTGCCGGCACCTAGTTTAGCTAAAATAAAGCTTGTGCGCGAACTTTGGGGGTATTTGGGAGGTTTTGGTTCAGATAGAATTTTTCCCAAATAAAATATTATTTTAAGCGGTAAATTATGCACGTAAATCGGGAAATTTCTTCTCTTGAGAATAAATTAATTTTTGTCACTAGAAATTTTTGGAAACTTCTTTTTTAAATATCTAAATATTTTTGGAGTGCAAAAGGAATTATTTTAAAAAAAAGAAAAGGTGTAAAGGTGGCAAAGTGCATTTATTAGCATTTATTACTCATTTTTCTTGCAATTTCTTCACCCAAAATTCACAAAAATACCTCAACCTCTCCTTGGCCGAGCCCTCCTCAAATTTCTGTCCAAAACATTTCCCAAACTCATTTCTTCATTATTTCTTCACAATTCTTCAAGAAAAATTCCTAAAATAATCCACAAAAATGCTAAATAAAAATAAAACCATCATTTCCTTCACTAATCTTTCTTGGATCTTCAACAAAGCATGGTTTTTTTTTATGCTACGAGGAGAGATTAAGTTTCATTTTGGTGTTCTTGGGGAGGTATAATTCTTACCTTAATCCTTATATATTTGTTTTAATCTTAATCTAGCTATTTTAGTTAGCTAATTATGTGTTTAGTTTAGCTTTTAAATCTTCATTAATTCATTTATATTTATTTTAAGATATTCATGTTAGGGTTAAAGTTTGTTTAAGTGTTTAGTGTTCATTTAAAATGTTAATTTGTGATTTGGAAAAGTTTAACCTAGTAGAGAATGTTAATTTTTGCTAATGAGCATTTTTTTTAATTATGCAATTTGCTTACTTGGTGTTTTCTAAAACTTAATTAGCAAGTGTTAAAAATATAGGAATGGTTTAGATAGCTTAGTTAAGCTTTTTTAAGGTGTTTGTAATCGCTAGATATGCGTTAGCTTGAAACTAGTGCGAAATATTGCGATAGGTTGCTTACTAGGTTTCGGGGTTTTTCCGATGTGGGTTCGATTGGTCGTTGCGAGGTTATATCTATCGTATTCCTCGTAATTATTTGTGTTGTGTTGCGCGATCGGGACGATCGGGGTCTAGACTTGGTGTTTTGTAGTTTAGCGACCCCAGTTAGGGTTTTTGGCCGATGTCGTGCACGTTAGATGCGCTAAGCGCGCAATGTAATTTTCCGGGCGTTTTCATCGCGTTTCGTTGTCTTTTCGTCATTATAGGATATTTAGCTTATGTGTTGTATTTATGAAATTTTAGGTTCGCAAGCAGGGACTTCGGGTGCTGCGGACAAGGGGAAGCAGGTGGTCGGATTTTCATAGCTGGAGACCATTGGTGAGTAGATTTAACATCTACGGGGAAATCACCCGTATGTGTAGGGTTACTAGGCACACTCAAGAGGTTCCACAAGGCATCTACCACGCCAAATTCAAATTTTTATGTGCCTAACAACTCTATGCAAGATCGTTAACTAGAGATTAGGCGAAAACTATGAATAAGTAAACAACTTTACTTCTAAAAGAGCGGGAATACAACCTTTGTAGGCCGGTCCTTCACTTTAATAGCTCCGTGTAGTAGTCCCCTTCGCTGCGATCTGAAAAACCCGGACTCTAGCATTGGTTTCATCGGAGAAATGAGCGGGCTAGGTCGTTGACTTCGAGACTGAAGATGATCTACGTCGGGGAGACTCAAACTCAAGCTATTCCTTCACTTGGTCAAAAACTTTGTGAAGAGAACACCCTATACTACATGGCAAGTAGTAGAGGATGAAGAAATAGGAAGTGGGTTCACTTTAGAATTGGATTTCTCACTCTTTTTCTCATGGCACCATTGGAGCTAGCAAGCTTTTGTGGAGCTTGATGAAGAAGAAGAAGAAGAAAAGAATCAATAGAATAATGAATCCAAATGAAAATTATCCTTTTAATTATGGCACCATGGTTGAGTTAAGCCCTCATGCTTAACTCATGTAGAGAATTAACCAAAGTATTAGGTTAAAGGTTGGGTTAACTAATATCCTAAGGAAATGACAAAAGATTTGACTTTGTCAAAGTTTCTTCAAGCTTCATGAAGCTTGATAACTTTGACCAAAGTCTCACTCTTTTGTTATTTGTTAGGAAATTAGTAAACCCTAATTTAACCTTGATTTGGTATAATTCTCATACACACAACTTGTTTGTATCATCAAGCATGATACAAACATGTACACTTGCATATATCACATATAAACAATGTGCACAAACTAGTGAGAAAATCAATATTAAGTGAACCAATACTAGTTAATGTAAAGTAATATATCAAATATATAATTATACATTAAATCATTAAATTAACACTTGATTTAACGATCCGGTCATATTGCATATAACCGACTAATATCAATAGTAACAACTTATCGAATCAACACTTGATCCAATAACCCGGCTATATCGCATACAACCGATCAATGTCACAAATCGCGAGAATAGAATACAGTATCACATACTGGTATTATTCTCGGTCCCGCACGTATCTCATATGCGCTCCTATTTCATTTCGCTTGAGCCAGGAAACCCGTGTAGGACTCTAAAGACTCGTCAATACGCCGGCAGTAGGTGATGATCATATCAAACACCCACAAGCCGCAAGCGGTCTGCTAAACGTAACGGCCACCCGGGTATTGAGCGATCAGAAGATCGACGAGCAAGCCTGCTCACACTCCTGTGAATCCAATCAGTAACACTACCGTACAGTCCGGTCTCTTCGTCTGATATGTCGCATATCTTGTTTAGGGGTGGTAAACGTCAGACCCCAATAACTTGATAAGTCGTGTCGATATGAGGCTCATAACGGGTCGAGAAACCACTGGTAACACTTACCAGTAAATCCCTAAAGCAGCCTTGGCCAAGGACTTCCTGTTATAGCCAATCGAGCAAAGCGCAACATCAACTCCCTATACCGGGAGAGACGAAACCCCTTCTATCGCTCATTGCCTCCATGTGATTCGGGACTGTACCCAAAAGCCACCTTTTTGCACGCCCACTTGGACGTGGTATGATGGAAATCAAAGCACAGTGGGAATCACACAAGACTCTATGACGATCTCGGGTCTACAGACTAACCTGTACCAGTGTCACCAGAGAACTGCCATATGACGTAAGGTATAATACCATCTGGGAGTCTCGGCGAGTCCGTCCAGTGTACCCAGTCTCCACTGAGCACCCGTATATCATCTCTGATGTCAAACACCAATGGATATGGGATCATCCATCGCCCATCTATATGGGTCGAGAAGCTACACGCTAGTCTACTCTGGTATATCGATGCCCCGTCTCGATACACCGACGACTAGGGACTTTGAAGAATGTACTTATGGACTACCATGTCTCCACTAGTATGATCCGCATCATAGTCCAGGTAGTCAAGTACACATTCTAAGGACTTTACCAACATGTAACAGAGAGATAATCAGTGTACACGTTAAGGTAAAGAGTAATCAGATACTATCATATCGAGTAAGAAAGTCATCCCTATATATGTCCAAGCATCCACTACAATATACATCCTATGTATAGTAATGGCCTCTAAGGCATACATATAACTAACAATCTCCCACTTGCACTAGGGCCATCTGATAGCAGTGGTTATAGTATCCCATACTAAAATATCCCATAAAAGTCTCTCTCTGGGAAAAGGCCTTTGTGAGTGGATCCGCCGTGTTGTCCTCTGAGTCTACTCTCCTAACCTCGATCCCCTGGAGATCAACCATCTCCACGATCAGGTGATACTGCCTAAGAATATGTCTAGATCACTGATGGGATGGGCGTTCCTTGGCATATGCCACAACTCCATTATCGCACAATGAGAGGAACGAAGTTCATCTCATGAACTAATATACACCCAGACTGCCTCTTTGGTAGCATCTTTGGTAACGATGTATCTTGCCTTTAATCGTCTAGTTTGCCACGGTATCTAGCTTGGAATTCTTCCAACATACCGTCCCTTTACTGAGGGTAAAGACAATGCCTGTGACTGACATTCAGTCATCCTTATCACTCTGGAACCTATATGGAGAACGGAGTTGTATGGAGATCAATCTCGGACTTTACGATACGAGGCATCTCGAAAGTTGTTTCAGATGCGGATGGCTCCTGGCACATCAGTAGGTGAACATATTTTGAAGATGATTGGTCTTATAGAAGAACTTGAGGACCTAGGATGGACCATGGAAAACGAGCAATATACTGATATTGTTCTACTGTCTCTCCCCCGCCTTTGCTCCATTCATTGTAAACTTCAATATGAACGATTTAGAGAAATCACTGCCTGAACTTCTCAATATGTTGAGAAGTGCAGAGAGCACGCTTAAGATAGCGAAAACTCCCGCTCTGCTTGCTGGGCCATCTTCCTCTTCCGTCCCAAAAGCCAAGGCCAAGGGAAAGAAGAAGAAGAAACCCACCAAACCGAGAGGTGGAGTTGTAAAGGCGAAGGGGAAAGACAAATCCGGGGCCGCGGGAAGTGGAAAGGGAGAATGTTTTTACTGCCACAAGTCGGGACACTGGAAACGCAATTGTGCTCTGTATCTTGCTGATCTCAAGAAGAAGAAGCATATTGATGCTTCCGCTTCAGGTGTGTTTGTAACTGAAAACTGTTTTTCTATAAACTCTGCATCTTGGGTATTAGATACCGGTTCTGGTTCTCACATCTGCAATTGTATGCAGGGATTGAGAAACAGTAGAGTTTTGAAGACTGGTGACAATACTCTTCGGGTTGGAAATGGTTCCAATATACATGCTGTATCTGTAGGAGAGTATAATCTGGGGTTGCCTTCGGGATGTATTTTGGTTTTGAACCCTTGTTATTATGTACCCAGTATGCTATGTAATATAATATCTGTTTCTTTGTTAGATAATGAAAGATATCATTTTGTGTTGTAAAATAATGTTATGAACATTAACTTGAATCAACAGTTGATTGGGTATGGTACATTAAATAACGGTATTTACGTTCTAAACCAACACACAGTTTTCAATATACAACATACAAATAAAGTAAAATTTTCAGATATAAATGAAGCTTTTCTTTGGCATTATAGACTTGGTCATATTAATGAAACGAGACTAAACAAGCTACATAAAGATGGATATTTAAATCCTTTTGAATATAAATCTTATGCGACTTGTCAGTCCTGTATCAAAGGTAAAATGACCAAAACTCCATTTACTGGACACGGAGAAAGAGCTGTAGAACTCTTAGGCCTCATACATAGTGATGTATGCGGACCAATGTCTACACATGCTAGAGGCAGTTTTTCATATTTCATTACTTTTACTGATGATTTCTCAAGATTCGGCCACGTGTTTTTATTAAAGCATAAATCCGAAACTTTCGAGAAATTCAAGGAGTACAAACTTGAAGTAGAAAAACAAACAGGCTTGAGCATCAGGAAACTTCGATCGGATCAAGGTGGAGAGTATTTGAGTACAGAGTTTTTAGACTTCTTAAAAGAGAATGGGATTCTCTCTCAGCTCACTCCCCCTTACACACCACAGCACAACGGTGTGTCAGAACAGAGGAATCGTACCCTATTAGATATGGTACGGTCCATGATGAGTGATACTGAGTTACCACTTTCCTTTTGGGGACATGCATTAGGGACAGCAATGTATCTATTAAACAGGGTTCCAACCAAGACCGTGTCTACCACTCCATATAAGATATGGTGTGGAAAGAGACCATCTCTTAAAAGTGTTAGGATATGGGGTTGTCCGGATTTTGTCAAAAAGCAGAATCCAGACAAACTCGAGATACGATCGGTCATGTGTAAATTTATGGGATATCCAAAACATTCATATGGATATCTATTCTACCACAAGGAGGAACAAAAGGTGTTTGTTTCTCAACATGCCACATTTTTAGAAAATGGAATTTTTACAAATAGTACTGATGGCAATGCGGTAGAACTAGAAGTGGTTCTAGAGACACAAATTACTCATGACGAATTGGTTGAAACTGATGTTGCAGTAGAACTTCAAGAATATTAGCCGCTCCAGAGATCTGGTAGAACTTTTCGCCCACCAGAGAGATACTATGGGTTTCTCATTGATGGTGACAGAGAAGATTGCATCATGGATAATGATGACCCTACTAGTTTTCAGCAAGCTATCACAAGTGGTGACTCAGTGAAGTGGCTGGATGCCATGAGATCCGAAATGAAGTCTATGTACACCAACAAAGTATAGACTTTGGACGTTGCACCTCCTGGGATAAAACCCGTAGGGTGAAAATGGATCTTTAAGAGAAAGATTGGTGTAGATGAACATGTGGAGACCTATAAAGCAAGGCTTGTAGCGAAAGGTTTTTGTCAAAGACCAGGATTGTAATATGATAAAACTTTCTCTCCATTAGCAATGCTTAAATCCATTCAGATCCTACTTGCTATTTCTGCTCACCACGACTATGAAATCTGGCAGATGGACGTAAAGACTGCATTTCTAAATGGTGATTTAGAAGAATGCGTTTTATGGATCAGCCAGAGGGCTTCATTGACATTGGGAGCAGCGAAAAGTCATGTAAGTTACTTAAATCCATTTATAGATTAAAGCAGGCATCACGGAGCTGGAACATCTGCTTTGATGATACAATCAAAGAGTTTGATTTTGTCAAAAATATAGATGAACCATGCATTTATAAGAAGATTATAGGGAGTACTGTCATATTCCTCGTATTGTACGTAAATGACATTCTCTTGATAGGAAATGATATTCCTATGCTACAATTGGTCAAACTATTCTTATCACAAAGGTTCTCAATGAAGGACCTGGGTGATGCTTCGTGCATTTTGGGCATAAGGATCTATAGAGATAGATCCAAGAGGTTATTGGGATTGTCCCAATCAAAGCACATTGACACCATCCTAAAAATGTTTAGTATGGAAGATTCCAAGCTTGGTGCCTGGCCCGCTTGCCATGGAATCACTCTCTCCAAGGACTTCTGTTTCGAAGACTGATGAAGAGAGAGCTCGCATGAGCATTATACCCTACGCTTCAGCAGTAGGATCTATAATGTATGCGATGTTATGTACTCGCCCTGATGTAGCTTATGCACTAGCTATAGTAAGCAGGTATCAATCCAACCCAGGTGAGAAACATTGGATAGCAGTGAAGAACATTCTTAAGTACTTGCGAAGGACTAAAGAATTATTCTTGGTGTATGGTAATGGGGATATACAAATGGAGGCCTTTACCGATTCCAGCTTCCAAAGTGATAAGGATGACAGCAAATCTATCTCAGGGTTTATATTTACCCTCAATGGTGGGGGCGGTTAGTTGGAAAAGTTCCAAACAGGATACTGTTGCAGACTCCACGATGGAAGCTGAGTACATTGCTGCAAATTATGCTGCCAAGGAAACCGTCTGGATGAGGAAGTTCATCGCGGAACTAGGAGTAGTTCTAACCATTGTTGATCTAATACCATTGTATTGTGATAATAATGGAGCTACGACGTTGGCCAAAGAACCCATGTCCCATCAGAAGTCTAGACACATTCTGAGGCGATATCATTTGATCCGGGAGATAGTAGATCGCCACGAGATCGAGATTTGGAGAGTAGAAACAAAGAATAACACCGCGGATTCACTCACAAAGGCCCTTCCATAGTCGCAACAAGAGCGTCTTTTTGAAATGTTGGGTATGAGATACGCCAATAACTGGCCTTAGTGCAAGTGGGAGATTGTTGGATATATGTATGCCCTAGAGGCCATTATATGTATAGTGGATGCTTGGACATGTACACACACACACACACACACACACAGATGACTTTCTTGCTCGACATGATAGTATGATATCCGGTTTACTTTATCTTGACATGTTCATTTGATCATGCATCTTACTCATTTGGTACATGTTGATAACGCCCTTAGGATATTTGCTTGACTACTGGGACTATGATGTGGATCATACTAGTGGGACACGTGTAGTTTATGAGCATATCCTTGAACTGTTCCTAGTCCTGGGTGTATCAAGACGGGGCATCGATATTCCAGAGTAGACTAGCGTATATCATTCTCATCCCATATGATGGGCGATAGATGATCCCATATCCATCTGGTGTGATGACACCAAAGATTGTATACAGGTGCTCAGTGGAGACTGGGTACACTGAACAGACTCGCCGAGAACTCCTATATGGTATTATATCTATCGTTGGATAGTAGTTCTCAGGTGACACTGGTACAGGTTAGTCTGTAGACCCGAGATCGTCATAGAGTCTTATGTGTCCTCCCACTGTACTTTGATCTCCACCATACCACTGCTCTACTGAGTCGTGCAAACAGGTGGATTTTGGGTACAGTCCTGAGGCACATGGAGGCAATGAGCGATAGGAGGGGTTTCTTCTCTCCCAGTATTGGGGGTTGATGTTGTGCTATGCTCGATTGGCTATAACAGGAAGTCCCTGGCCAGGGTTGCTGAGATTTACTAATAAGTGTTGTGAGTAGTTTCTCGATCTGTTATGAGCCATACACCGGCATGACTTATTGAGTTATTGGGGTCGACGATACCATCCCTAGACTCGATATGCAACATATCTGACGAAGAGACCGGACTGTACGGTAAGTGTTGCCAGTTGGCTCGACGGGAGTTTTTGATAGCTTCGCTTGTTTTTCTTCTGATCGCTCAATACCCGGATGGCCGTTACGTTTAGCTGACCGCTTGCGACTTGTGGGTATTTGATATGATCATCACCTACTGCCGGCGTATTGATGAGTCTTAGAGTCCCACACAGGAGTTTCCTAGCTCAGGAGAAACGATGTGGTGTGCATATGAGATATGCGTGGGGACCCGATTAAATGTATGTATGTGATACCGTATATTAATCGGGCGTTTTTCTATTGGTCGGGTCGTGTTCATACCAGAATATTGTATTTAATACCACCCATTCTTATGCTCGTTTGTTTATAGGCAGGTACTTTTTAATCCGTGTTTGCTACATATTTACAGGCTACAGGTTCCTAGTCCAAAATAACGCAAATGATACAAAATCTCCACAGTTACGCCAAAATACAGAACATCCGTTGTCAACAGATAAAAGCCGGGTTCCAGTCATCCGTATCCGTCCAGTGCCGCGTACCGGTTCCAGAGACAAGACAAATGACAGTGGTCATTCGTGTCTGGGACAAGCACAAAGCACAAGAGGGGCGGCACAAGAATCAATGGGTGCGCGGAGCTCGAGGGAGAAAAGGTCAAAAGTATTATTTTTGATTCCATTTTGGACTGTTGCAGATCTGAAGAAATTGTAGAAGCAATTTGCAATTTGGAACATGTATAGCAACAGAGGAATGAAACACAAGGAAACCCACAAAATACGAATCGCCAACTCCTCAAAAGGGCCGCGGATCCGCGGCCGACATGGCGACTCGGCCGCGGATCCGCGGCCGAGTTAACTCGGCGACATAATATATTTTAGGGGTAGTTTGTTAATATCATTTAGGGACAGAATGTTGCCCTAGGGTTTCAGCACGCAGCCTATAAATAGCCCAGTTTTGTGCCAAGCCAAGGGTCTTCTTCTCCCATCTCTTTTTGTTAGGATTTAGTTTAGCTTCTTCTTCTTCTTCATGTCTTCCTCCATTAAAATGTAGTGAGAGCATTGAGTAGATGATGAAATGAAGATGAGGGTTATTTTTCTTATCTTGTATTTTTATTTCATTGCATTGTAATTTAATTTCTAGTGTAACTTTATTATTTGTTGTTAACTAGTTGTTGTTATTTCTTTGCTTGCTTTCTTTTCCTTTCTTCTTATCCGTATTTTCAAGCGATGATACTTGACGGAGTTCCTTGCTAAGGTGAGGACCCAAGAGTTAGCTTGCTTCACTTGTAAAACCGTATTTTCCTCTTTTCTTCGTTCTTGTTTTGTTTTGTTTTCTTTTATAATGTGTGAATAATTTCCCACTATTTAAGGCTAAGGAAGGTGGTATGAGGGACGGAAAAATCCCTTGTGCTTCTCTTCGCTAAACATCTTGAAACGAACCCCGACCAAACAAACACAACCCCCTCACTTAGTCGCGCTATACGTGACATGTAGCCGCGATCTAAGTTGAGAAGTCCTTTAAGCACACTACAACGTGACATGTAGTTGTGACTTAATTGGATACATGGTTGCGGGTGTTTGGCCGAAGGTTGGAAATAAGCGTATTTAGCGGACGGACAAGGGGCACTAGGAATGGATTTAGCGTTGGAAAGCTCGCTTAAACTCGCAAATCCTATTCCTATGTCCTCCTAATCCCCTCTACTTTCGATTATCCCAACATCGTTTTAAGAATGGCAAAAGACAAGCACAAGACTAATTCTAACTCTACTAACCAATCTTAACCTTAACAAGCTTACTTGAACATAAATACGAACACTTACGATAGAATTGAACAAACATATACGCATTCTTTATTGACTCGTTTAAGACTCGAACGGACATACAACCATCTCCCTGTGGATCGACCCGTGCTCAACCGGCTAGCTGCAAAGCGACACCGTCCTGATTGCGGTTATAACTTTAGAATATTGAACTCCGACACGCCGAAAGCGTGCGATCAAATGGCGCCGTTGCCGGGGAGACGGTAACGTATTTTCTTTCTTGTTATTCGGGTTAATATTCTTTTTGTATATATATATAATAAAATCTTTTTGTTATTTTTGATAATTTTTGTTTGCAAGTGTGCAGGCTAATCTGGAGCAAGTACAATAATCAAATCAAGAAACAGAGGTTTTTATTAGGGTGTAGAGAGAAGGGCACGTGTATTGACCTAAGGTTCAGGCGCCAGCTCATCAATTTGACCGCGGAACCACGGTCAAAGAGGGGATTCGACGGCGGTTCCGCGGTCATATTGAGGCTTCTGACCCTAAATTTTTTCTTCCTTTTCTCTTTCCTCTAGTTCCCTCTCTAAATTCCACTATACTGTATTTTCTGCAGGTATCTTTGCACAGAATTGCTCCGCCGCAAAATAAATTTTTGTTGTTTTAGATTTTTGTTTGTTTACGCGCTTTGCATATATTAATACGGACTTTAAGGGGCTATAACACCAATTCAGATTGGGTGGGGATTTCATCACCCTTCCTAAGACCCCACAAATCACTAATTGCATACGCATTATCTTGAGCTAATAAAAAATATCTAGACCAAACCTATAAAGACTGTCGCGCTCAATTAGGACAAGTGAAGGTTGCGGAGAATCGGTTGTTTATCTAAACTTAACTTTGTGGTGCCTAGGCTAGACAAGTGAGGGGGTAATTTTAAAAGGCCCGTCTCACGGTGATTCGTGAGCGGAACCCTCCTTACCTCACTTGTGCTTACCTGGCCACAATTGACAGTGAAGAGGCGATTCGAGGGTTATCCTGCAACTTGTCGCTTGGAAGTCTAGGAGCGGTCTAGTTGGACTTTAAAGACCCTAGCTCTAGGTGTGTTTGTGCATATTGTGATTGTGATTGTACTTGTAAATTTTAGTCCCATAATTCCGTATTCTTTCAAACAAACAATTTTCAAAACTCCAAAAACAAACATTTTTTTTCTTTTAATAAAAAAAAAAATCCACATTCTTTTTCCCCTCCTTTTCTCTTCCTTTCTTTCTTTCTCTCTTCATATCATGGGTACCACACCTAGAAAAACTCTTGCCGAACTTTGATATCCACAACCAGACATCATTTCTTACGGTTCTTGCTTTGGTCAAATTTCGAACGACCCCTCCATGCCCAAAATTTCATTGAAAGATCGCATAGACGCGTCTAGGATAAACACTTGCCCTCCGCAATCCACTTTGTATCAACCTTTTCAACTTCTCCCACCCTCTTATGTTGATACCCCTTTTGCAAGTCGTCTTTTGTTCATCGCTGAACATATTGAACAATCCCGTAGCCGATCTTTCACTCCTTTCACCACTACAGATTCTTGGGATCAACAATTCCATTCACCTTCTTATCCAAATGTTGATCCTGCTCCTGTCCAGCCATTCAATTCCTACCAGTCCTACCCGACTTTTGCACCTTCTCTAGACATTGCATCTGAACTGCCATTTGGGAGTTTTCAGTAGCCAAACAAGTTTGAATCTTTTACTGAAACCCCTTCACAACCCATGTCTAGTCTAGAATAGTCATTGAAAGACTTTAGGGTAGCGTCGTACCAACAGATGATGGATTTGAATGCGTCCATAGCCACCCTCATACAACCTCATGACACGGTAGCTAGTTTTCAACTAGCTCCAAATTTTCCAATGTATGAAGAGCCTGTAGGACATGTTGAGAATTTGAGTAGAGAGAGTGAGCTGTACCCCCTTCCGAATCAAGCCTACCCGTTTCAACTTGAATCCCACAACTCCGGTTTTGAATGTCTATCTAGTATTCCAAACAATTCATTGATTAAAGATAGAACAGATAATGAGTTGCGTGAGTTTGTAGTGTTTGATTTGCCCGATTGTGAAGGGTCCCTTTCGAGTGAAACCACACCGAATCCTTTTGACCTCTGCACCTCCACTCTAGAACCTGAATTGATTGATATCCATGCTTTTGTTGAGGTGTCTAAGAATATAGATTTTCACTTGATTGAGGATATTGACGCTGGGAATATTTTGGATGATGAACCCGTAGATTTGGCTGAGTTTTTCTCTCCAATTCTTCATCCCGAGTCATTAAATGTTTTACCAAACCCCATATGCGTCTGGATTTTGAGGATAAATGCATAGATGTGCTGAATCTTGAGGAAAATTTTGAGGATGAACCAGTTTTGCTTGATGAGTCGAATTTTCCAATTCATCCTGTCCCTGTCATTGACTGTGTACACCCTCCTGAACCTTTACCTGATACCCTTCCTCAATTACTTCCCTCCATCACTTCCATCGTTCCGACCTTGCAAGAAACCGTATCATTTTCACTTCCTGTGTCTGGTTTACCAAGTTCGGCGTACCCATGGTTTCTCACGAATCTTGAGGGATTTGACCCAATTTCTCGCCATATTGATAGATTAGTACAATCCATCTTTTCACATTGATCATTACAGATTGTACTAATTTATTCAATCCATTTCCACCCTCAAGTTCATATTCCACTTCTTTCTCCCTTCTGCCATTCTTCTTCTCATATACCGAGACCGTATCCCGCTTCTATCTCCATACGGTCTCGCGTATTCTCCATTTCTTACCTCTCCGCATTCTTTCACCAACCAGCACACTATCGCGATAGAATTTTTGAATGGTTGGTGCTCACTTTTGGCCTGTGTAAGGCCTTGTATAGCTTGATACTGTTCTTTCTCCCCTGATCCTGAACTGTAACGCTTAACAGTGGAAACACTGTTTCATTTAAGTTTTGGGGGGGAGGAACCTTTTTGTATATATATTTTTGGTTTTCTTTTTTATTTTATTTTGTATAAAATTTTCTTTTGGAGAGCGCCGACAATTTTGACCCTCTTGGTATAGCCTGACAGTGAGGGCACTGTCAAGTTTAAGTTTGAGGGTGTGCTCGGTAAGCTTTCTTCCTTCGCATTCATTTGTATATTCTGCATTTTCATACCTTATTTAAAAACCCACAAAAATCAAAAAATTTCTAAAAAAAAATAAAAACTTTGTCGTCAAGTTAACTAATAGGGTAACTTAGATTTTCATTCCAAAAGTTTAGTTGATATATTAGAAATAATTAATTCTAGGCTTATGAATTGAAAACCCTAAAAATAACCCTCATTCTATTTAAACATGGTGATTATACGTCCTTACAGTTTTTTTTAAGAAATAAGTAATCGTGAGTTCAGTTCTTGAGTTAAGTCAAGATGAGGGGAAAGTATTGATGCTTTACTGAAGGATAAGTCTGAAAAATAGTTTCTATTCTTGAGTCCAAATTTAGAAAGTATATACCCTACAAACTGCACTTACACACCTCTTGAAACTTGGGATAGTAGAGGATACCTAGAAATACTCTTGCCTGAAAGCCTAGTATGAAAGAAAAAACGGTATTTAAAGCTAAACACCAAAAGAACATCATTGAAAAATATATCCGGTCTTGAAAAAGAAAAAAATAAAGAAAAATAAATAAAGTCAAGACCTGGAAACTGCTATTTACGCTTTAAGCTCACGTATTCAGTAATCGGCCGTTAGTGCCTCAGGAAGCATTAATAGTCGCATGAAAGGTGTGTGAGCAATTCCGTCCATCATTAATGAAAAGAAGTAGTATTAGGTATTAGAGCAAGAGTACTATAGCTTGAATTGAATTCTTGAGTGTAGGGGTGCAAATATACATATACGTAGGGGTATACAATCGATGTTTGGATAAGAGATAGAAATGAAGAATAAGACTTATGTTTTCTGTAAAGTTGATAAAAATCCCTGATTTAAGACAACACTTTAGAAGGAAAACTCAGGAGATACCAACATCTTTCTAAACTTTTTTTGGAACGTATAGGACCTGAGGTTAAATAGAAAGGAGGTGTGAAAAATAAGGGTTGGATGTTTCTAACTTAGGATGATAGAATTTCTAATGTAAATACTAAACTGTAAGAGTAGAGTCGATGTTAACTTATGAAACTAACTTGAAGGGATTTTGTGGGTAGTATCCGCTGAAAACCCTCAGGAGACAACACTCCTCCTACTAGGGACACCTGGAGGTTTAACGGCTTGTTGCACATGCTCAGTGCAATCGCGTTCCCTGCGAAAGTGCGGTTAGGATTCATTTTTATGAATAATTGGTTTTGCTCGGGACGAGCAAAAGTTAAGTTTGGGGGTATTTGTTCATACCAGAATACTGCATTTAATACCGTCCATTCCTATTGTCACGCCCCACTTCCCAGAGTACGCAAGATTGGGCACGTGACATAGCCAACCATGCTACCTATGGGTAGGAAGTATCCATCCACAGTCACATTACGGTTGTAAGGATATCAAGAACAAGATAATAAGCTAATCTAATACATGTCCAAATCCATAATAACAAGAATCAATAAACAATAAGTGCGGAAGCAATGATCCAATATAATAATAGAAAGGTACGTCCCATAATGCGGTATCGCACCTGGAAATAAAATGCAATAAACGAACTAACCACTATAGAACTCAAATCAGCCTGCTGGCTGAAGTACTCCTGCTCGATCGTCGACAGTGGTACGGAATCTGGGCCATGCAAAACCCAGACGTCAACGCGTCATGACATCAAGTATATAATGTAACCATGGTGATAAGCAATGCAAATATGAACATGAATAAAGCAGTACAATAACAGAGCAGGGTAAAGTGCACGGGTGGCTAAACTGTCCTATCAGGTTTCTACTCTATAGTCTTTGAAATCAATTGATGAATCGTCGATGTAACCCAATAGTATCCCGTACATACCTGAGACCACGGCCACAATATTCTCGGCTGAACCGAGACATGCCGTTAGGCACAGAAAGGAAAGTGTACACTCGGTATTACCCCGTACATACCCGGGATCACGGCCACAATATTCTCGGCTGAAACCGAGACATGCCGTTAGGCACAGAATAGGAAAGTGTACACTCGGTATTACCCCGTACATACCCGGGATCACGGCCACAATATTCTCGGCTGAACCGAGACATGCCGTTAGGCACAGAATAGGAAGGTGTACACTCGAACGGTAGTGAACTGTCGAGTTACAAGTCAGGTTCATCTTTGATTTCCCCATACCCCCAAGCTATGTATGTCAGGTCAGGTATTCAGTAGTCAAGGACTAATGCCAACACAAAATCCGGTAAGAGTAGGTCTGTCTGGATAGACAGCAGGGATGGTCGGGTTTGTCGGCATTAGGCATGAAATCATGAAACAAGTAATGTCATGGTACAACAGGATGAGTTGGTATGTATGTATATGTCATGTGTAGCAGGGTCAGGCCAATATGTAGTGCAATCGGGTATGTGCTCACAACAAGTATACAATCAATAATGAACAGCAGCAGGAAACAATAAATAACCATATTATTCCATGTAAACACAATGATGTTTCGTATTCTCTTATTAACAGGTTCACGCACCTTTGGGGTGCAATAGCCACAAGGTGAAAGTAGTGAAGCTACATGAATTTACATTAAGTATAATAATTGTCTCGTGAATGATTTAACAATTAAAGCAGATATGATCCAATTGTTTTATTTAGTTGAAATATGGATTGATAGTGGGTTGATTAATTACGAGAAACTATCATAACGATTCCATGTTAAAGATAACTGCAACTGTCAATTCTAACTTATAATATGATATCAATTACCATCATTAAGTTGTTGTGTTATATAGTATGAATTCACCTGCGTGGCAAGATTAGATCTCGCACGCTAGCATGTTAAAGCAAGTATTCAGATACTTGCCTCGATGGTTTCGCAAACCGGAAAGCACGGATGCAAAGTCGGCAGAAAACACGATATGGTTGCACGTGCCACGGATCGAGTCCCAACAGAGAACAACGGGATCACACGGACCAGGGTGCTTCGCTGGAGCGTCGGGTTCACAAGACGGCACGGTCGGGTTCCGGCAACAGTCACGGCAATGAGGTTAGCAACAATGATATACATACAAGATCAGCGGGGGGGGGGAAACTTTGCACAAAGGAGAGATAAGGATGCTTACAGAGAGACACCAGGGACAGCCACGACGGGCTCGACGGCGATGGGACGCCGGCGAGGCAGCGACGGCGAACAACGATGGCTGGAAATCCTGAGTTCGCTGGAAAGAGGGTGCTGCAGGTTTGAAGGTGTTTCGGCGAGGGGAGGAGGAAGGCGACGACGAGGTAGGGACGAGGAGGAAGAGAGGGAGTCGCGGGCATCGTTGGTGACTGGAGGCGACGTCGACGACGAGGCCTACGGCGGTTGGTGGCGTCGTCGGGGTTGGGTGCAGGCGCAGGAGAGAGCGGAGGAAGGAGGAGGAGGGTGCGGCTGGGCTCGTGGTGGCGAGGGCGGCGACGGCGAGGTCGCGGGGAGGTCGGCGGCGCGGTCGCGAGGAGCTAGGGTTAGGGTTTCGTGGGTTGTTCGCGATCGAGAGGAGGGAGGAGGCGGCTGCATAAGGGAATTAGAATATAAATAGGAAGGGAGAGAGAGAGATTGGTTAGAGAGAGAGGGAGATAGAGAAGAGAGAGAGAGAGACATTGAGAGAGAGGCGGTTGAAAAAGGGGGGGCCCACGAGAGATGGAGCCTCCCGATTGGCTGGCGGAAAAGATTTGAATTAAGGAAATATATTTTCTTAAGGGATTCTGAATGTTTGTTAACAGAAATATATATAAAACGAAAATATTATAAGGTTTAGATTATAAAATTAAATTGGGATTTTGGCGCTAAATGAAACATTTCCAAATCGCGCCCGGGTTGCGCCCAAATGTTCCAAATTCAAATTATAGGATTTTAAGCGGGTTCCAAATTTTGAAAAGAGGTGTTTAATGATTAAAATGCATGCCCCCAAGTCGTACACTCGTACGCATGCGTAGTCGTCCAAACTTGCCCGTTTAGCCAAACGGGACGGAATCTCGACACGCGGACGCTACCACGCGACTAGTGGCGACGAGTAGGCCAACATGGATACTTTTAATTTCATTTTAGGAGTTAAAATTTGTTATGTGCCAAAATGACTTAACCGGTTAAAATTTAGCAATAAACGCCAGAAAATCAGGATAATTGGAAAAGAGCAATATATAACCCTCAACTAGTAATATAAATAGTATTATTGGGCTCGGGTGTTACATCATACCCAACTACAAAAGAATTTCGTCCTCGAAATTCCAAGAATACAAGATAGTTAACTACTGGAGAAGGTGAGGGAATTTCTGCCGGATCTCGTCTTCTCGCTCCCAAGTGGATTCTCCATGCGATCGATTACCCCAAGAAACTAGCACAAGAGGGATAACCTTGTTCTTAAAAACCTTTTCTCTTCGATCCTTGATTTCAATTGGTCGCTCTTCAAAAGTTAGGTCCTCCCATACGGTCAACTCCGAATGATCCAAGACATGAGTCTCATCACGAACATACCTCCGTAGTTGAGACACATGAAACACATCGTGAACTCCTGCTAATGACTGTGGTAACGCCGAACGGTACGATACCTCTCCAACACGCTCCAATATCTCAAAGGGTCCAACGAATCGGGGACTAAGCTTTCCCCGACTTCCAAAGCGAATCACCCCTCTAGTCGGTGATATCTTCAGGAATACCAAATCACTCACTGCGAATTCTAGAGGTCTTCTTGACGTGTCGGCCCAACTCTTCTGTCTGTCTTGAGCTGCCTTCGTAAGCTTCCTGATTGTATTCACCTTCTCGACTGTCTGTACCACCAAATCTGGTCCTAGTAACCTTCGTTCACCAACATCATCCCAACAAACCGGTGAACGGCACTTACGACCATACAGTGCTTCAAACGGAGCCATCTGAATAGTTGCTTGGAAGCTATTGTTGTACGAAAACTCCACCAGGTGTAGATGATCTTCCCAAGAACCTTTGAAGTCCAACATGCACGCCCTCAACATATCTTCAAGGGTATGGATCGTTCTCTCCAATTGTCCATCAGTCTGAGGATGATAAGCTGTGCTAAACTTCAATCGAGTCCCCAAACTTTCTTGTAAACTCCTCCAAAAGTGCGACAAGAACCGAGTGTCCCGATCGGACACGATGCTTACCGGTACTCCATGCAATCTGACAATCTCCTGCATGTATCGCTCTGCCAAAGTCTCTGTCGATTGACCAACCCGAAAATGAATAAAGTGAGCTGCCTTGGTCAAACGATCGACAATCACCCATACGGCATTGTTGCCCTTTGGACTCCGTGGTAAAGCCGTCACGAAATCCATGGTTATATGTTCCCACTTCCACTGAGGAATCGGAAGTGGTTGCAACAAACCAGCAACCCTTTGGTGTTCATCCTTGACTTGCTGACACACCAAGCACTTAGCCACGAAGCGAGCAATTTCCCGTTTCATACCTTCCCACCAGAAGTGCTGTCAAATATTTCGGTACATCTTTGTCTCTCCTGGATGTACAGAGTAAGCTGAACTGGGTGCCTCCTTCATAAGCTCTTCACGCACATCTCTTTTTGGCACACACACACGGCTACCATATCTCAACCAACCGTCTTCATGGATCAGTAAATCGGTTCGTAGTCCGGCTCCAACCTGCTCTCGAAACTTTTGCAGTCTAGGATCCTGCGATTGTGCCGCTTTAATCTTCTCAACTAAGGACGACTGTACTTGCAACTGCATCAGCTGTCCTGTAGCATGTGGTAGCACAACCTCCAAGTCAAATCTCTGAAAATCCGCAATGATCTCTCTCTGTGCAGTCAATATCCGAATTGCTGGTAACCGACACAGCGCATCCGGCACGACGTTGAATTTTCCCGGATGGTACTTAAGATCAAGGTCATAGTCGGCCATCAGCTCCAACCATCTGCGTTGCCTCATGTTCAACTCCTTCTGAGTGAACACATACTTTAAACTCTTGTGATCTGTAAAGACTTCGACTCTCTCGCCTAAAAGGTAGTGTCTCCAAATTTTCAAGGCGAAGATCACGGCTGCAAGCCCTAAGTCATGAGTCGGATAGTTCTTCTCATGAGTCTTCAGTTGCCTCGATGCGTAAACGACGACTTTCCCATTCTGCATTAAAACACATCCCAATCCTTTTCCGGATGCGTCGCTGTGAATCACCAGTCCTCCTGAATTATCCGGTACGGTTAGGATAGGGCGGTTATCAACTTCTGCTTCAACGTCTCGAAGGCCAAAGCACATCCATCCATCCAAACAAACGGTACCTCCTTACGCGTAAGCTTGGTTAACGACTCAGCTAGACGAGCGAAGTTCTCCACAAATCTTCTGTAGTAACCGGCGACTCTAAGAAAACTTCTTATCTCCGCAACATTCTTTGGAATAGGCCAATCTCGAACTGCTGCAATCTTTTCGGGATCGACGGCGATTCCATCGCCCGACACGACATGCCCCAGAAACTTCACTTCTTCCAGCCAGAATTCACACTTACTCATCTTCGCAAATAACTTCTCTTGTCTCAGCGTCTGCAGTGCGAACCTTAAATGCTCAGCATGCTCCTCCGGACTCTTCGAGTACACCAGAATATCGTCAATGAATACCACGATAAACTGGTCCAAGAACGGTGAAAAGATCCTGTTCATCAAATCCATGAATATTGCCGGCGCATTAGTCACTCCGAAGGGCATCACTAGATACTCGAAATGTCCATATCGAGTTCGAAACGCCGTCTTGCAAATGTCTTCTGCTCTCACTCGGACCTGATGATATCCTGATCGCAAATCCAGTTTCGAGAATACCCTCGCGCCACTAAGCTGCCCAAAAGTTCTCCAATGCGAGGGATCGGGTACTTGTTCTTAATAGTCACCCGGTTCAATTCTCGATAATCAATGCACATCCTTCTCGTGCCATCCTTCTTCTTTACTAAAAGAACTGGAGCTCCCCAAGGTGAGTTGCTGCTTCGAATCCATTCCTTCTCGAGTAATTCACCAACTTGTTTCTTAACTTCTTCCAATTCCACCGGTGCCATCGGATAATAAGATTTTGATACTGGCGCTGCACCAGGAATAAGGTCAATCTCAAACTCCACATCTCGCTTCGGCGGTAAGCCCGATATATCTTCAAATACGTCCATAAAATCGCGAACAACTGCCGGCTCTTCATTACCATCAACTTCCATAGCTGCAAGAACATTGTTTGTCGGCCTAGCCCTAAACTCGACTGGCCCGACAGAACTGCTTCCGTACCGCAACTGCTGTCTGCATTGTTGGCCATGAAAGGTCCAGCAAGACTACTGAGTCTCGTCCATTCTGCTGCATGCACGTCCACGGTTGCTCCATTCTGCCTTAGTCCGATGAACTTTTCTTCCATTTCCTCCGCGCAGTCCGCGGAAGGACTTCTCCAGTAAACTCTTAGAGAAATCCGCCCACTGCTTGGCCTGGGGCAAGCGGTTCTCCTCCACAAGCCACCACTCTCAGGCGTAATCCACTAGTTGAATGCGCTCTACATCAACTCCTTTGGCCTCTGGAATCTGTGCCGCAATCAGCAAATTCTCCGTGTCACTAGCCACTGCTCGGCTGGCAACGGCTCCTTTAAACCAGTAAATGTAGACGGACCCAAAGTCTGAAATCTGCTACGGTCCTTACTCGTTCGACTGGTCTAGTTCCATCGTTGTTTACAGACTGCTGAACGATCTGCAAACCTTCCTGAAACAAATCTGCTATTGCTGATTCAGCCCAGTCCGTCTCTTTGATTTCCAGCATTTCTCTTATCACTCCAAGCATGGCAGCTTCGCTCACACACCTCCGGTACGTCTTCAACTTCTTACCTGTCGTAATCCTGAACTCAAAACACCCAACATTAGCATGATGATAGATTCTGAATATAGATCAAGGCTAGAACTCCAAGATACTTAAATAGAGTGCTGCATTGTGGCTATGCCGCGGTATCATAGCCGCAATTACTTAACTCCACCCAAGTCGCCTAAGTCCTAGAGATAACAAGAAGTTAGGTTTTCGAGTTTACAATGCAAAGTAAGTTTGCATGCCGACATGATCCGGAAGAATGATTCAAGGATGGTAAAATGGTCAAGGTGGCAGGACATGTTTCCTAATCACGGGTATTATGATTCGTGTATCGGGTGCAATACCCAACTACAAAGAATCAACCCAATTAACCTATGGCTCTGATACCAAAAGAACCATGTCACGCCCCGCTTCCCAGAGTACGCAAGATTGGGCACGTGACATAGCCAACCATGCTACCTATGGGTAGGAAGTATCCATCCACAGTCACATTACGGTTGTAAGGATATCAAGAACAAGATAATAAGCTAATCTAATACATGTCCAAATCCATAATAACAAGAATCAATAAACAATAAGTGCGGAAGCAATGATCCAATATAATAATAGAAAGGTACGTCCCATAATGCGGGATCGCACCTGGAAATAAAATGCAATAAACGAACTAACCACTATAGAACTCAAATCAGCCTGCTGGCTGAAGTACTCCTGCTCGGTCGTCGACAGTGGTACGGAATCTGGGCCATGCAAAACCCAGACGTCAGCGCGTCATGACATCAAGTATATAATATAACCATGGTGTTAAGCAATGCAAATATGAACATGAATAAAGCAGTACAATAACAGAGCAGGGTAAAGTGCACGGGTGGCTAAACTGTCCTATCAGGTTTCTACTCTATAGTCTTTGAAATCAATTGATGAATCGTCGATGTAACCCAATAGTATCCTGTACATACCCGGGACCACGGCCACAATATTCTCGGCTGAACCGAGACATGCCGTTAGGCACAGAAAGGAAAGTGTACACTCGGTATTACCCCGTACATACCCGGGATCACGGCCACAATATTCTCTGCTGAAACCGAGACATGCCGTTAGGCACAGAATAGGAAAGTGTACACTCGGTATTACCCCGTACATACCCGGGATCACGGCCACAATATTCTCGGCTGAACCGAGACATGCCGTTAGGCACAGAATAGGAAGGTGTACACTCGAACGGTAGTGAACTGTCGAATTATAAGTCAGGTTCATCTTTGATTTCCCCATACCCCCAAGCTATGTATGTCAGGTCAGGTATTCAGTAGTCAAGGACTAATGCCAACACAAAATCCGGTAAGAGTAGGTCTGTCTGGATAGACAGCAGGGATGGTCGGGTTTGTCGGCATTAGGCATGAAATCATGAAACAAGTAATGTCATGGTACAACAGGATGAGTTGGTATGTATGTATATGTCATGTGTAGCAGGGTCAGGCCAATATGTAGTGCAATCGGGTATGTGCTCACAACAGGTATACAATCAATAATGAACAGCAGCAGGAAACAGTAAATAACCATATTATTCCATGTAAACACAATGATGTTTCGTATTCTCTTATTAACAGGTTCACGTACCTTTGGGGTGCAATAGCCACAAGGTGAAAGTAGTGAAGCTACATGAATTTACACTAAGTATAATAATTGTCTCGTGAATGATTTAACAATTAAAGCAGATATGATCCAATTGTTTTATTTAGTTGAAATATGGATTGATAGTGGGTTGATTAATTACGAAAAACTATCATAATGATTCCATGTTAAAGATAACTGCAACTGTCAATTCTAACTTATAATATGATATCAATTACCATCATTAAGTTGTTGTGTTATATAGTATGAATTCACCTGCGTGGCAAGACTAGATCTCGCACGCTAGCATGTTAAAGCAAGTATTCAGATACTTGCCTCGACGGTTTCGCAAACCGGAAAGCACGGATGCAAAGTCGGCAGAAAACACGATATGGTTGCACGTGCCACGGATCGAGTCCCAACAGAGAACAATGGGATCACACGGACCAGGGTGCTTCGCTGGAGCGTCGGGTTCACAAGACGGCACGGTCGGGTTCCGGCAACAGTCACGGCAACGAGGTTAGCAACAATGATATACATACAAGATCAGCGGGGGGGGGGGAAACTTTGCACAAAGGAGAGATAAGGATGCTTACAGAGAGACACCAGGGACAGCCACGACGGGCTCGACGGCGATGGGACGCCGGCGAGGCAGCGACGGCGAACAACGATGGCTGGAAATCCTGAGTTCGCTGGAAAGAGGGTGCTGCAGGTTTGAAGGTGTTCCGGCGAGGGGAGGAGGAAGGCGACGACGAGGTAGGGACGAGGAGGAAGAGAGGGAGTCGCGGGCGTCGTTGGTGACTGGAGGCGACGTCGACGACGAGGCCTGCGGCGGTTGGTGGCGTCGTCGGGGTTGGGTGCAGGCGCAGGAGAGAGCGAAGGAAGGAGGAAGAGGGTGCGGCTGGGCTCGTGGTGGCGAGGGCGGCGACGGCGAGGTCGCGGGGAGGTCGGCGGCGCGGTCGCGAGGAGCTAGGGTTAGGGTTTCATGGGTTGTTCGCGATCGAGAGGAGGGAGGAGGCGGCTGCATGAGGGAATTAGAATATAAATAGGAAGGGAGAGAGAGAGATTGGTTAGAGAGAGAGGGAGATAGAGAAGAGAGAGAGAGAGAGAGACAGATAGAGAGAGGCGGTTGAAAAAGGGGGGGCCCACGAGAGATGGAGCCTCCCGATTGGCTGGCGGAAAAGATTTGAATTAAGGAAATATATTTTCTTAAGGGATTCTGAATGTTTGTTAACAGAAATATATATAAAACGAAAATATTATAAGGTTTAGATTATAAAATTAAATTGGGATTTTGGCGCTAAATGAAACATTTCCAAATCGCGCCCGGGTTGCGCCCAAATGTTCCAAATTCAAATTATAGGATTTTAAGCGGGTTCCAAATTTTGAAAAGAGGTGTTTAATGATTAAAATGCATGCCCCCAAGTCGTACACTCGTACGCGTGCGTAGTCGTCCAAACTTGCCCGTTTAGCCAAACGGGACGGAATCTCGACACGCGGACGCTACTACGCGACTAGTGGCGACGAGTAGGCCAACATGGATACTTTTAATTTCATTTTAGGAGTTAAAATTTGTTATGTGCCAAAATGACTTAACCGGTTAAAATTTAGCAATAAACGCCAGAAAATCAGGATAATTGGAAAAGAGCAATATATAACCCTCAACTAGTAATATAAATAGTATTATTGGGCTCGGGTGTTACACCTATGCTCGTTTGTTTATAGGCAGGTGCTTTTTAATCCGTGTTTGCTACATATTTACAGGCTACAGGTTCCTAGTCCAAAATAACTCAAATGATACAAAATCTCCACAGTTACGCCAAAATACAGAACATCCGTTGTCAACAGATAAAAGCCGGGTTCCAGTCATCCGTATCCGTCCAGTGCCGCGTACCGGTTCCAGAGACAAGACAAATGACAATGGTCATTCGTGTCTGGTACAAGCATAAAGCATAAGAGGGGCAGCACAAGAATCAATGGGTGCACGGAGCTCGAGGGAGAAAAGGTCAAAAGTATTATTTTTGATTCCATTTTGGACTGTTGCAGATCTGAAGAAATTGTAGAAGCAATTTGCAATTTGGAACATGTATAGCAACAGAGGAATGCAACACAAGGAAACCCACAAAATACGAATCGCCAACTCCTCAAAAGGGCCGCGGATCCGCGGCCAACATGGCGACTCGGCCGCGGATCCGCGGCCGAGTTAACTCGGTGACAGAATATATTTTAGGGGCAGTTTGGTAATATCATTTAGGGCCAGAATGTTGCCCTAAGATTTCAGCATGCAGCCTATAAATAGCCCAGTTTTGTGCCAAGCCCTTCTTCTCCCATCTCTTTTTGTTAGGATTTAGTTTAGCTTCTTCTTCTTCTTCTTCATGTCTTCCTCCATTAAAATGTAGTGAGAGCATTGAGTGGATGATGAAATGAAGATGATGGTTATTTTTCTTATCTTGAATTTTTATTTCATTGCAATGTAATTTAATTTCTAGTGTAACTTTATTATTTGTTGTTAACTAGTTGTTGTTATTTCTTTGCTTGCTCTCTTTTCCTTTCTTCTTATCCGTATTTTCAAGCGATGATACTTGACGGAGTTCCTTGCTAAGGTGAGGACCCAAGAGTTAGCTTGCTTCACTTGTTAAACTGTATTTTCCTCTTTTCTTCCTTCTTGTTTTGTTTTGTTTTCTTTTATAATGTGTGAATAATTTCCCACTTGTTAAGGCTAAGGAAGGTGGTATGAGGGACGGAGAAATCCCTTGTGCTTCTCTTCGCCAAACATCTTGAAACGAACCCCGACCAAACAAACGCAACCCCCTCACTTAGTCGCGCTATACGTGACATGTAGCCGCGACCTAAGTTGAGAAGTCCTTTAAGTGCACTACAACGTGATATGTAGTTGTGACTTAATTGGATACATGGTTGCGGGTGTTTGGCCGAGGGTTGGAAATAAGCGTATTTAGCGGACGGACAAGGGGCATTAGGAATGGATTTAGCGTTGGAAATCTTGCTTAAACTCGCAAATCCCATTCCTATGTCCTCCTAATCCCCACTACTTTCGATTATCCCAACATCGTTTTAAGAATGACAAAAGACAAGCACAAGACTAATCCTAACTCTACTAACCAACCTTAACCTTAACAAGCTTACTTGAACATAAATACGAACACTTAGGATAGAATTGAAAAAATATATACGCATTCTTTATTGACTCGTCTAAAACGTGAACTGACATACAACCATCTCCCTGTGGATCGACCCGTGCTCAACCGGCTAGCTGCAAAGCGACACCGTCCTGATCGCGGTTATAACTTTAGAACTTTGAACTCCGACATGCCAAAAGCCTGCGATAAGGTCGTATGTGATATGACCGGTTTGTTAAATCAAGTGTTGGTTTAACATTGACTTTATAGCTCACTTTTATTAAATCCTTTTCTACTTTGATGTATGCATGCATGTATGCATATATTTTTGTTCATGCACATGATGATGTGAATGCACGCATATATACATATATGGTGTCATGGTTGTTGATACATATAAGATGGCAATGCAAGATTCACATAGAAATAAATATGTATTTATATTTGTTTTTGAGTTAAGAAAAAGAAATGGAAATTATCTCATGGTCAATGTTTCTACACACTTCCTTCACTAACCATGACATTAACGATGAGTTCATTTTCATTTGTTATTTTAACTCTAAAATAAATATCTAGATATTTATTAACCCATGGTTAAATGAGAGTGTGACTTTCATTTATATTTTCTATTCTCTTTTATTTTTATCATTATCACAAAAACTTGAGCTCAAGCTTGTCATCTTCTTCTTCTTCATCTCTCATGCTCTCTTGAGATTTCTAGTGAGAAGATAAAAAGAAAGGGTTTTGAAGTAAGAAAACAAGCCACATCATCATTTTATACTAGTTTAGCCCATTAGTTTAAGGTGTTAGCTTCATCTTCATTCATGATCAAGTGAAGCAAGGAGCTTTGAGCAAAGGGACTTCGGGTGGATCATCGTGGACTTGGAAGGTCTCTAGCGAGCTGGTTCAAACTCTCAAGGATCTAAGGAGTCAAGAGAAGAGGTATACAAAGGTTGTATTCTCTTCACTTAGTGATAGTTTTCTTGTAGTATGAGATACTAGTTTAATGTTACCCTAAAATTTCTAGTTCGATTCATGGTTAGATTGCTTAACACCTCCTCAAAAATTTTATTGTGGCATGTGTGATGCTTGCAAACTTTAGGCATGGTGCTAAGGAATCCCAACACTGTTTGCACCGGATGATCGGGCCGTTGATAGAGGCTACTGGATTGAGAGGACTGTTGATGTACAGCCTACCCATGAGATCATGATGTTGTCTACCGTTCAGACAGATGACCCAGCTGTTGCTGAGATTGATGTGATGTCGCTTCCAGAGTTTATGAGCTGAAACTACTGGAGCTTTTAGGCAGAGATGTGACAGGAGATAGCTAGTCTATCTTGAGTTGAGCGACTCTTATGATTCATCTGATTTGATATGCCGACGCAGGCTCAGTTGAGTTGAAGAATTCCAGTTGAAGGATCTTTCTTGGATTTAGAGTAGATCGATCAAGAAAGGACGTTGTTCGTCGGATGCTCCGATGTGAGATCGATAAGTTGGCCAGTTTCGGATAGAAGGACCTCACTCAGATGCGTTGTGAGTTGATCGAGAACGGACGAATAAAGTGTATTCCTCCGATGATTGGGATGAGTTCCCGAGGACGTGTTCGTCTAGATTTCTTCTACGGAGTAGTGAAGATACTGAGTTCGTATTTCAAGTCTGTGTGATAGACTCTAGATTGACTGTAGCCGAGAATGAATTGCAATATGCAAATAGCAAGAGATGACGTCGAAGTGGACGATAATAAAAACGAGTGGAACAAGAGGTTCGCGTGAGATGTTAACGAGTGGTTGTTCTCTCCGTTGATGCTAGAGGATTGATATGTGTGCAGAGGCGTTAGATACAGCCAAATTTCAGAGGAAAGTCGTGCTGAGGACGCAGCTGTCCGGTTGTGAGAAAAAGAATTAAGCAAGAATACCAACCTTCATATAGTTCGGCATAGGTGAGATCGGAAGAAGCCATGAGCAGATTCTTTCCAGGACACCGTAGCGATAAAGACTTGCACCCAGGATCAGTTATATCACGCATATTCAGAGGGCCAGATGCCGCCGTCAGTAATGTGCCGTTGTGAGTGGTCTTGATGATTGGCCAAACGGTTATAAGAGAAGTTCCAGAGCAGGACTGTTCGGTTAGTACACCTGACCAGGCCGACGAGCAGAAGGATCGTGAGATTTGTAATCCAGAGAGAAACGAGGACCCAGAGATCGAAGACGCCAGACCATAAGCAGGAAGCAAGTAGATGATCTTGCTCTGCCAGCTTGGGCGCACCGACATATTTTCGACATTTTAGGAGGTGTACCTCAATATCAGTTATTGAGATTTATGTTTTTGATCCGAGTATCACCTTCTTATCGCTCGGACTTGAGTTCGTTGATTGGGTTTCGTAATTTATGTTTTTGTGCACCATGGCTGCATCTACTGGATATTTATATTTGTGCATAGTTATTGCACTTGACATATGTTTTATACACCATTCTGTTGGTTTATGATTTGTGCATATCTATTGCACTTGGTATCGATTTGTGCCTTCATTGCACGTACTTATGATTTTGTGGATTTCGATACCGTCGATTTGATTTTTGTGCATGAGGTACACACTCGATTTGATTTTTGCACTCGGTATAGCTTACATGTGCTTGCATTGATATGGTTTTTTGCACGTAGTTGCAAACGTTTTTGATTTTATACACCTTGGCATGCTCGGTGTTGTTTTGGTGCGTACTTGAGATATTGATGAGTTTTCGTGTATGTGTTGCACCGGATTTGTATTTCGTGCATTTCTTGCACCAGATTTATGTTTTTGTGCGCGTTTGCACTTGACATTCGTTCTCGTGCACACTACTGCACTAGATGTTTTATACGGACCTGACGCATTTGATTTAGATTTTTGCACCCATTGGGCGCATGAGATGTGATTTGTGCACACAGGATGCACTTGATTGAGATTTTTATTCATGCATGTTAGATGCACTTGATTGAGATTTTTATTCGCGCATGTTGGATGCCTTTGATGGAGACATAATTCGTGCATGATTGTTGCGCTTGATTTAGATTTTTGTGTACTCTAAATGCACTTGATGTTGTTGTCGTGCTCACCTGTTGCACTGGACAGATGCTTTCGTACACACCCATTGCACTTAGTTTTGCTTTGAGCAAATTTGTGGCACTTGAATTGGATTTGGTTTTCCTTACGCACCAGACGCACCTGATGTTGGATACGCCTTTTGAGGTCGATTTTATTTATGAGTATCGCGTTTTGATGATGGATACAATATTGTATAGTAGCCAAGCAGGACTGATTTGAGGAAAGTACCTGAATACTTTTGCATGTATCAAAAGTTTACCAAGAGGTTTTCAAAAAGGAGTTATAGTCTCGCTATTTCTTACGTGTCCGCGAGTGACACGAAATTTTACAAGGAAAACCTTCAGGGATATTTCAAAAAGGTGGGACATATAATTTGAGCAAAACATATATAAGTACATATTTACTACTTTACAAATGATCGTCCGCCACTTGTGCCGTGAGCTACACATCGCACGGCGATTCAGGAAAGATTTTTACATGTGTTTTGTTAGGTTTTTAGAGGATTTTAAAGGGGTGCATACTATATACGTATTACGGTTTGACTATAGTGCATTTGGATTCCAGTAGTGGAATTCGATATTCGTATTTCCTTTATAACTCCGATGATTGCGTGACGCTTGACGGAGTTTGATTTTGAGTTTTGTACTCGTTTTCATGCGCACACGATGCGTTGTGGTATTTCTGTGTATTCCGTGATTTCGGAGCCCCGTTGATTTGAGCAGATTATTGAAATGTTTTAGTATTTGGGGGTTTAAATTTAAATTCGGGGACCGAATTTTTTTAAGGGGGGAAGATTATAACATTTCAGAAATATAAAAATATATATTTTGGTATTTAATATTAAAATAATATATTTCGTGAAAATTATTTGATTGGCGAATCGGGGTTTTTCGCAAAATGGTATAAGTATATACCAATATTTAGAAAATAAGTGGAGATTAAAATTATTTATTTATTATAATGATATTTATCGGATTTTGGCATTTTTATAAATAATTATATGCAAATTTCGATTAGAATTGATTAGTGCACTGCTCATCACGATTAAGCCAAATCCGTATTTCTACATTTTTCCATGACTAGTGCATCATGTCATGTGCATGTTATTCATTGTGTTTGTGAGTTTTGTGACTTGTGAGATAAAGAAATAGAGAGAAAGGAAAATAAAACAAAGAAAAGAAAACAAAACAAGAGTTAAGAATGAAAAACAAAATGAGAAAGAAAACAAAGCAGATATTTTGGAGAGGTGAGTGTAGGATATATTGTGAGTGAGAGAGTGAGCTTAAGAAAGAGAGAAGGTATGACTTGGCTGCCTATATCCTTCCCTCTTTGAACACTTCAACTTCTTCATCTCCATTTCCCTCATCTCCTTCAACCTTCACTATCTCCACGCATCATCTCCAATTCATTCTCTAAACCTTATGCCACCTTCACACAAAACATGCACAAGCCTATTTTAAACCCTTTAAACCATCCAAGTTTGGATTTTGAAGACTATAGGCAACTCAAGAATTTTCCTAAGTTGTTAAATGAGATAATCCCTTCACTTTTAGATTAGTAATTGTGTTTATATATTCTAGTTGTAGTTTAGAACTGATTTAGTTAGGTTATGTGATCTTGGAAAATTCCAAGATGATGTTAAGTGATAATTTGAGGTGCAGTGAGTGTTTGCAAGACCTTAGAGATCGTTTTATTGGCCAAGACCAGATACACGAAACCAAAACTTGAACTTTGAAAATTGGCCGATATATTATTTTGTGGAAATTGTGATGTGATTTTGAGATCTGCTTTGACCCGAGACCTCTATAAGATAAGTTCCCATAACAGAGAGGTCTCGGATTTCTAGGGCAGGCAACCTGGAACCTACCCTAGAAATCCGAGCCCCTTCCCTCCTATTCTGGCCGCAGATTTAATCATGGTGGCCGCAAATTGCGGCCACATCAGGGTGGAAAGTGGTGATTTTTGGTTAGTGGCATTGTTATCTGATATCTAGAGCAACCCTATGTGCAAAATTGGCTAATTTTAACTGAGTTAAAATCTGAGATTGATTTCTCATGTTGCTGAATTTCGTTTTCCGATTTCTGAAACTTGGTTTTGATATTTGATTAGGATTCCGTCGTTGGACGTTTGTACGTCAACGGACAAGGGTTATTTGGTTGATTTTGCATGCGAAGCATAGGTTCTAACCTATAGGCAATCCGTGTGCCATATCGGTTTTCCGGACTTGGTTTTAATTGCATTGCGATTGTGTATTGATTGTAGGTGTCTTCGCGTGGACTTCCGAGATGACGAAGCACATCGACTTCGGCTATGCGAGGAGTTTAGCAGGTGAGTAGATTTATATCTACAGGGGAAGTCGGGTGGATGACATATAGCACCCCCGCAATTATAAATGAAAACCGATATACATAGTATGTTGGAGAAAACCTAAGTAGAAACTCATGGATATGATAGCTAAGGATGATTTGGATTAATATATGATGATTGATGTGAGAATGTGAAGTTTGATATATATAGAATCGAAAGAGGACAAGTATGAGTTGATAATGGTATGATATGAGATCGAGATCGAAACGACTTGAGGTTTATAAGATATGACATATATGCAAAGTATCATTATATGAGGTTGATACAAATGTGATTTGAGATATATGTGTATATTATATATTTATGAGAATAATGAGTGATATGCCGTATGAGACTTTAGATCCGTACCTTATTTGATGAATAGGAGGATAGAATCCCTATTCTGTTTGATGTTACCGTACGATGGATTACCGTACGCGATGTGTTGTACCAGATGATTGATCCGTGCATGTGATTTGAGAATGTTGATCGAGAATTATTTTCATATCGGATGTTATGAGGCCGGATCGCCGAACCATACCTATTTCCAAAACTCACGAATCGTATGCATCTTTTAAATGGCAACCTCAAGGGACGCTACGGATTTTCAAATGATGTCTTTTTCTTAAAACACCATAGCTCCCACTTTCAAAACTACGATTCGTATCTTTAAAAGTGACCGTATAGTTCATATGTAGATAGATATACTTTTGATTATCCCTGTTGTGTAGGATGTTACCCCTCGTGATGTACATACCATGTTCCAGTATTTAATACTATATGATATCATTTGCTAGTAAACCTGCACCATTACCATTGATGCTTATGTTACACTTACACAGATTTGCCAGCTCACACACATTCTTCATCGGTAATTGCCATTCCACTTACACAGTAGAACTGCCATATCATGATATTATTCTTAACTGTGTAGTATATTCATTGTTCAGCACCATCATATGACACGTTTGCATGATATACTTGATATGCTCATATTACTGTTCTTTGTTGCACATCGTACTTTATGGTTATATGCATTGAGATGCAGTTTTCATGAGATTTCTGGATTGAGAACTGTGGTTATATTTCAAAGGAAATTATGTATCGTTTTAAAAAACCGGTTTATCTTGATATGATATTTCTAGGTGTCCACCATGAGTTTTCTCGGTTCTGAGCTATGAGTATACCCGATTCGAGAAGCGGTAGGCACCGTATGCGGGTACATGGTGGACCCGATGAGGTACCCCGGGGCAAGAAGACTCGTATTGTTAGGCGGTGAGCCTGGCAGGGGAATACTACCTACCGGTGATAGTTTTGGGCTCTGTGGATATCCGGAGGATACCGTTTTGGAGTTGTGATATGAGATGGATATGAGGTCCGATCTAAGTATGCGGCGCCTTAGATGAGATATATATGAGGGTCGATCTGAGTATGCGGTGCCTGAGATATGAGGATTTACGTGTCGATACTTGACACGGGTTTTCATGATGTTTCGAGTGTTGGTGATGAACACTCAGGTTCTATGATTTTGATGTGTCGTTGATGGATACATGTGGTTGATATCCTCATACATACATACATACATACATATGTTTTCATGATGTTTCGAGTGTCGGTGTTGGACACTCAGGTTCGATGATATTGAGATGTTTCGTTGATGGACACGTGGATGATATCCACATCTATACAGGCATATGATGTCGGATGTTTATTTATTTATGCTATTGGCATTGACTCGATTATTGACATATATGCATTTGTTGTCACCCTAGATATCATATTATTACCTTCAGAATATAGCGACCTAGAAAATCGTTGTTTTATTCGATTTTCTACCTGCAGATGTTTTCTACTCACGAGTTGCCAACTCACCCCCGTTGTGCCACAGTTCTTGCAGGTTTGACCGCTTAGGATCAGTAGCAGTATAGCTGGCCCACAGCTTCTTCTAGGGTGTTTTGCTTTGGTAGGTGGGACACATGTTGGATTGTGCTCACTCTCGTACTTATTATTCTGTTGTATCTAGATAATTCCATCGAATCAGAAACTAGAGATTGTATTATTGGTAGACCTAGTCAGACATGGGTTTTGTGCGAGACTTATAGCGATGGGTTTATGTTCGCTTCTTGAGTTTGATGACTTGCTTATTTATTGTTCCTTCTGGGTGGATCTTCGCTGTTGGGCGTCGTATATTTTACTTGCGTGGTTGTGTTTCCGCCAGTTGGCGAAGAGCTAGCTCTCGGTTGGGGATGCCTATTGTTAGAGATATGTATGCCCTAGAGGCCATTATTATACATTGATGTATATTATAATGGATGCTTAGACATATATATAGAGGACTTTCTTGCTCGACATGATAGTATGCTATCTGGTTACTCTTTATCTTAACATGTTGACTAGTATTTTTACTGTCTTACTATTGCATATTGATAAAGCCCTTAGGATATATACTTGACTGCCAGGATTATGATGAGATCATACTAGTGGGGCCAGGGTGGTCCAAAAGTACATCCTTTAATCAGTTCCTTGTCAAAGGAATATCGAGACTAGGGCATCGATATTCCAGAGTAGACTAGTGTGTACGTTTCTTGTCCCTTAGAGGGCGATGGTTGATCCCACAACCATTAGTGTGTGACATCAAAGATTGTACACAGGTGCTCATTGGAGAATGGGTACACCGAACAGGACTCGACAAGAACTCCTAGATGGATATATGCCTATCGTCAGATAGCAGTTCTCTGATGATACTGGTACAGGTTAGTTTGTAGACCTGAGATCGTCATAGTATCTTGTATGATTCCCACCGTGCTTTGATTTTCACTCTACCATGGCTCAAAGGAGTCCTGCAAATAGATGGATTTTGGGTACAGTCTCGAATCACATGGAGGCAGTGAGCGATAGGAGGGGTTTCGTCTCTTCCGGTAAAGGGAGTTGATGTCGCGCTATGCTTGATCGGCTATAATAGCAAATCCCTGGCCAGGGTTGTCGAGATTTACTGATAAGAGTTATCAGTAGTTTCTCAAACCGTTATGAGCCATATATCAGCATGACTTATAAAGTTACTGGAGTCTGACGTTTACCACCCCTAGACTTCATATGCGACGTATCAGACGAAGAGACCGGACTGTACGGTAGTGTTACTGATAGGTTTCATGGAGAGTACGGACGGGCTTGCTTGTTGATCTTCATATCGCTCAATACCCGAGTAGCCGTTACGTCCAGCTAGTACCACTGATGGCTTGTAGGTGATTAATATGATCATCACCTACTGCTGGCATATTGACGAGTCTTAAGAGTCCCACACAGAAGTTTCCTGGTTCGAGCAAAACGAAGTAGGGCACATATGTTGATATGTGCGTGGGCTTGATTAAATATGAGTATGTGATTCCGTATTATAATCTGGCAGTTATCTGATGTCGGTTAGGTTATATGTGATATAACCGGATTATCGAATCACATGTTTGTTTGATAATGTGATATTCAGATTAATGATATTAGTCGATTATATATGATATAACCGGATTATTAGATCAAGTGTTTAATAATGTGATATATATTATATGTGATATAATTATATCTTAACTAATATCATTAGCTCACTAATTGCTTTATTATATATATATTAATGTATATTTGATATATATAAATATATATAAATATATATATATATATATTATATGAAGCATGGCATGTTTTTCTATTTTGAGAAAATAGAAAAATGAGGTTTAAATTTTGGAGATATTTGTGGAATGGGCAAGGCATGTGTTTTATTATTTGTATATTGGTCTTGACTCACTATTCAAGCATGGTTTCAATTTAGAATTGCAATTTTATTCCATGCTTGAAAAAGTGAGGAAAGAGAGTGCCGTTTGAGTTTACTCTCATGATTTTTCATTCTTCATGCCTTAGCCATTTCTTGAGCTCTAGCTCTCTCTTGCTCTCTACAATTTTCTTCACATCACTTCCAAGTTCAAACCCTCACATGTGATGTGAATCATTGAACTTTAGAAAACCCTAGTGAGCAAATTAAACCCCTACCTCACCATCACACATTAGATTAGCAATTTGATGTAGAGTGTTGCCTTCACCAATGAGATTAGTGAAGGGTTAGCTTGAGCTTGTGGACTTCGGGTGGATCGTATTTAGCACGAAGATCAAGAAGGAGGTTCTTTCATCTTGAAGAGAATCCTAGTGGAGTCGTGTGGACCACAACCCGGAGCTATTGAAGAGAAAGACTCGAACTAGAAAGGTTGTATGCTCTTTTCTTCTCTTTTGTTCATCATATCACAAAGGAAAACCCTAATAATCTAGTAAAGATCTTGTTAGTCTAACTTAGCACCTAATAAAATTAAAATTTGGCATGCTTGATGCCTCTAGAACCTCATGGTGGTGCTAAGGTAGACTTTCATGGTATCAGAGCCAAGCTAGAACATTAGGGTAGCTCGTAGCGACGTTAGAAATCCGCCGTTTTTGTTGCACAAAACTTCCGATAAAAACAGTTTCCAAAATGATGTTTTGAGTTGTTTTCATACCCCGCGGGCTCACGATTTGAACCGAGAAGCCGCGGGGTGGAGTGTGCGCACCAAGCGGACACCCCGGGGGGCACCAGAGGCCGGACCCACACCCCAAGACCACCATAAGGTCTGCCTACCTTAGGGGGTGACTTCGTGGTGGCCCCCGAGGGTGGGTACCCCCCTGAGGCCTCCATTCGATACATAATTTTGTGATCTTCGCCCCCGCAAAGATTCGGGTGGGTTTCGAGTTCGTTTCGACTCCCGGATTGTCTTAAAACGATCGGTTTTGGAACTTTAGCTCACTGGATTTTTCAAGTCGTTGGAAAAATTGGTTTAGTTTGCTAATTGCGTGCGGAATTCTAATGTCGCGGTTTACTTTACAAGCTTTCTGATGTGTGATACAATTATTAGAATCCGGATTAATTAGTTTTATGAAAACTAGTTAGTATATTGTAAACATAGCCGTTTAGTCTCAATTGATCGATTGCCACGAAGTTTTGATTTGGATCAAAACTCCATCGCAATTGCGTATTGTACGCGATCACTAAGTCGGGAATGTTTTTGAATTATCCGACAACCAATTGAAAAGTGTTTTCAATTTGAGACTAAAATGCAAGTTTTATAAGTTAGGCATGAAATCCGGAATAGGAGATAGTCCGAGTTTATGATGTTTAAGTATATTGAGGATTCTAATTATTGTAGTTTTCTGTTTTCTTTTCTGCGACCATAAGTGTAATATGTGGGGTATCCCGATCTCGTTGCTATACATCAACGAGCTTCGGGATACGCATATTTACTTACATTGATGACATTAGATGTTATGTGTTACCATTGATATGATTTATTGGATCGTCGTGATTGAATAGCCAGTTTTTTTTATGTGAGATGAGAGTTTTTATATTTTCCTTCATGTAAAATTCAATGTAATATTCTTTTATTGGGGTACTTCTGGGTTGAGGATGATGTCACCACTATTGTATATTATTTACATTTCTGCATTAGGATAGACCCAAGGTGGGGAGCACAAGTAACCGGGTTCTAGGGTCCAGTGGGAGACCATCTCAAGGAGTTGAGACCGGGTCTCCTAACTCTAGAATTGGTAGGGTTACTTGCCGCTCTCGTAGGGGTCTATGGGATGTGGGTTTGGCTATTCATCATGACCGTGGAATCCGTGTTTTACATTACAGGCTAAATTTAAAACACGGAAATCCTAGTATATCCAATATTTCATATGTTTCTTCTGCTGTTTGTTTCTATGATGTGATCATGTTATATTATATATATGATATATAATAAACGTTGCTTATGTTTTGCACCCGCGCTAGTCCAGCCCCCGCTCTGCCAGTAGTTAAGTAAACTAACGGTGTATGACGGGGCCCCGTGGCGAATGCGGATGGCATAAGCGTACGTTCTATTTTCGTTTATTTTTCTGTAATGTTTAGGAAATATTAAATGATGGGACTTCATTAATGAGACTAAATGAAAAGAAAGAAACTTAAAGATGTTGTAGAATCAAATTTTCAAAAAGGGTAGCTCTGGTTTTTGCTTTGTATAATGGTATTCCTGAATATCCTGCAACTCATTCGATGAGGAAAGAGCCGAGATCCCTTCACCGGGAGTGACCTATTTAGCGAAACTAGGAAATGCTACAACTCACTCAGTTTTGTTTTTGAAAGCTTCTCTAGTTCTTGCTTTGCATAGTAGTATTCCTGAATATCCAGCACCTCATTCGATGAGGAAAGAGCCGAGATCCCTTCACCGGGAGTGGCTTCTTTAGCGAAACTAGCAAAAGCCTAAAAAACACTCCTTTTTAAAAGCACTAAATTCTACAACGATATCAAGTTCATTACGCTCATTGTTTTCTTAAAAACCTGCGTAGCCCTTCGTCATTTCAGATAGGTACTATTTAGATTCGTGCTGCGTTTGTTGACCTCCGTAAAGGCATAGTGTGCGGTAGCTGATTAGTGGTTATCTGCTGCATGTGATGCGATTGGATTAGGGTAGTCGTACGGCCTTGTTGACCTCCATCAAGGGTCGGGCGGGTGGGTTTAATTCAATCAAGAAATGAACGGGTTGAACTTGACTAGCGGCCTATGGTTTGTTGACCTCTGTCAAGGTCATAGGAAGCTAGGGGTAAAAACCATTATCGGGAATTTCAAGTGTTGAAATTTGCAATGAGACTGCATACCTTCTATATTATAGTTGGATCGTGATACCCACTGCGAGTAAGAGTTACTCCTGGGAGAGTTTTGCACTTTGCAATTAGCCGATCAACTAGGTGTCTAGAAAGGTGTCTATGGGGTTATGCCTATGGAAAAACGATGTTTATTTTAATTAGGTCTGTGTGAAAGCACGGGAAACCTCCTTCAAAGTACCGACACTAGCCTGGCCGAACGATTGGCGAACCTGTAGAGTGTAATTAATCCTGGCTAATCTTACCTTTTATGGTTTGAAGGAAGATTTGATAAAAACAGTGGGAGCCATCCTGATTAGATATGAAAATAACCAATCCAATCTTGCAAAGAGCACACGCTAATGCGTTTTCTTCTCTCTCTCTCCAGGCAGCAACCAATGTCACGCCTTAATCAAGATAATAACATGGATGTATTGACCGAACCTACTTATTATACTAAGCTAGGTTCCACTCTATCTTATGATTGTCATAAGTTTGAGCAAGGAATATGGGAATATTCGGATTCCCATGCCACCCGTACGAAGAAACAGCATGTTGATGCATCTTCTTCGGGTGTGTTCGTTACCGAGAACCGTGTCTCAGTTTATTCTACGTCCTGGGTATTAGATACCGGATCAGGATCCCACGCATGTAATTTATTACATGGGCTAAAGAAAGGTAGAGAACTGGGAAAGGGTGATAAATCCCTAACAGTAGGGAATGGTGCAATTGTTGCAGCCAAGACAGTTGGTGATTATCACCTTGTATTACCAACTGGTAATACATTGATTCTGAACGACTGTTACTACGTACCAAAAATGATGTGCAACATTATATCGGTTTCTTTGCTAACTAAAGAAAAATATAATCTCACATTAGAGGATAATGTTATGAACATTTTCCAGAATCAAGTGTTGATTGGATCTGGTACGTTATGTAATGGTATATACATTCTTAATCAAAGTACAGTTCTTAACATACAGAACACAAACAAAAGGAAAAGTTCAGAAATGAACGAAGCCTTCTTGTGGAACTGTAGACTAGGTCATATCAATGCGACAAGACTGGCTAAGTTGCATAAAGATAGATATTTGAATCCATTCGAATTTTCATCGTATGAAACTTGCCAGTCATTTCTCAAAGGCAAGATGACCAAAACTCGTCCCTAGTCGTAGGATTATCGAGATGGGGCATCGATACTCCAGAGTAGACTAGTGTATACGCTTCTCATCCCAGCAGGGGAGATGGTCTGTCTCACAGCCATCAGTACGTCGTACTGGAGATAGTATGCAGGTGCTTATTAGGTTATGAGTACACTGGACAGGATTCATCGGGGACTACTGGTGGGTATTATACCTATCGCCGGGTAGCAGTTCCTAGGTGACATGAGTACCGCTTAATCCGTCGACTTGACACTGCTACTTCGCATCGAGTATGTTCCCACTGTACTTTGATTACTACCCTACCACGGCTCAAAGGAGTCGTGCAAACAGGTAGTAGTTGGATGCAGTCCCGAAGCACTTGGAGGCAGTGGCGGTTAGATAAGATTCGTCTCTCCCGGTATTGGGGGTTGATATCGCGCTGTGTTTGGAAGGCCATTACACAAAGTTCTTGACCAAGGAAAGCGAGATTCACTGGTAGGTGTTCCGGTAGTTTCTCAGGGTGTATTGGGCTATACTCCGACACGATTTATTGCGCTATTAGGGGTCTGACGATTGACGCCCCCTAGGCCCGTTATGCAATACTCTTAGATGAACAGACCGGACTGTACGGAGATTGTCACATACAGGCTCAGTAGGAGTTTGGATGAGTTAGCTCATCGGCCTTCTTATCGACACATACCTAGGCAGCTGTTACATGCAGCTAGTACCGCTTGCGTTTTATGGTTAAACCCACTGCCAGCGTAGTGTCGAGTCTTTAGAGTCCCACATAGAGAGTTTCCCTGCACCGGGAAAAAGGTGTATAGGCCGTATGGTTTTACGACAGGGCTTTGATCACTTACGTATACTTATGCACGTATGATGATCGGGCGGATAATACGAGTGGGCTTTGGTTTAAGCCGGATCCTAGTATTATATTGATGAATTAATTTCATCTCTTTGTATTCGTGTTCTTCAGAATACGGATACGGGTATCTATATACGGATGATGGGCATTCTCGTAATTTTTAGGAAAGCTTCTAGAAGGTCAAACCTCATTAGGGTTTTAATTCTTTTTTAGGATTAAAGTTAATGAGGTGGAGGAAATGAGGTGGAGGTTGACAAAAGATCAAGCATGACTCACTAGTTAGATATTTTTGCTTTCATGCTTGATATTTTGAGGAGATATTTTATCTCCTCAATTATTATCTAGCATGCTTCAATATTCTTTTCTTGAGCCAAGGTTTTTCTTGAGTTGAGCTTCTCCTCTCTCATTTCCTCAAGTGACCTTCTTCTTCCTCATAACCCCAGACCTCTCATGTGTTGAAAATCCTAGGGTTCCAAGAGACAAAGTAACTCATCTTCGCTCTCTACACCATCTAGGAATTCTGGTTTAGAGAACTAGAAGCTGTAGTTACCTCGGATTTGAGGTAGGAGCTCGGACTATAAACTCTCGGGTGGATCGTCTTTGACTCGAGGAGGCCGTCAAGGTTGCTATGATCCGTTATGATCCTTAGAGATGACGACGAGTGGAGGACGGCGATGAAGACCCGAAGGACTTGTATCGTGAGGTATAACTTCGAATCTGAGTAGTTAAACCTCAAGTAGTTTGCTAGCTAGGGTTTGTGATCGATCCTTAGTTCAAGTCGGTGTTGCGAAGTCCGTAAAAATCAGTTTTTTCAATTTCTGCCTCCCCGCGAACACATGGGGTACGCGACATCGACTTACAGTGGTATGAGAGCCTCTCTCAAACCCTAGATAGCTTGTAGCGATGTTAGAATTCCGCCATTCTTGTCGCGCAAAAACATCCGACAAAAACAGTTTCCGAAATTGAAGTTTTGAGTTGTTTGCACACCCTGCGGGCTCACAATTTGAACCGAGAAGCCGCGGGGTGGAGCTAGGGCACCCCGGGGATACCCCGGGGGGACCAAAGGCTGGGACCACCCCCCAAGACCACCACAAGGTGGCCTTGGGAGGTGGTGACCCGAGACCACCACAACTTGGTGCTCTCGGGTCTGCCTACCTTTGGGGGCCACCTCGTGGTGGCCCTCGAGGGTGGTACCCCCCTGAAGCCTCCCATTCGATAGTTAATTTTGGTGTCTTTTCCTCCGCGAAGATTCGGGCTGGTTTCGAGTTCGTTTCGACTCCCTGATTGGCTCAAAACGATCGGTTTTGGAACTTTAGCTCACTGAATTTTCAAGTTTTGGAAAATTGGTTTAGTTTGCTAGTTGCATGCGGAATTCTAATATCGCAGTTACTTTATAAGTTTTGTGATGTGTATATGTGTTTGGTTACGTCGACTAATTGCTATACGTCGATTAGTCGAGGTTGCACATATCTGTGATGATGTTATGTTGGTTTGTGTATTGAACTTGTTGGATCGTCGTGGATGAATAGCCGGGGATGTGAGATGAGGGTTTTCATTCTCATTCGATGTAAATTTGTAAAGTGATGTAATATTAGGGCACATCCGGGTTGAGGTTGTAGCCACCGTTGTATTATTCTTTTACTGTTTTTGCTCCTAGGATAGACCCAAGGTGGGGTGCACAAACTACCGGGTACTTTGAAGTGCCGAGTAGCCTACTCACTTTGCTGATGGAGGTTGCTTCACTTAGGGTATTTGGCGGGTAGTTTGCCGCACCCATAGGGGTCTAAGGTGGGGTTTGGCTATTCATCACGACTGTGGAATCCGTCTTTCGTCACAGGCTCATACGAAACGCGGAATTCCTAGTTTATCCAATATGTTCATCTGTGATCTGGAATGCTTATTATTGCGTGAGACGAATGTATATATCTATATATGATATCTAGTAGGCGTTGCTTATGTTTTGCATCCGCACTAGTCCAGCCCCCGCTCTGACGTTAGTTAGGTAACCTAACGGGTGATGACGGGGCTCAGTGGCGAATGCGGATGGCTTAAGTGGACGTGATATTTTCGTCTTTTTCTGTGATGATAGGTGTATATGATGGGACTGCATTACATTAATGCAAAGAAAACAAACCAAAGCTAAATCGTTGGAACAAATTTTAAAACCACTCGGTTATTTTAAAACAGGAGACTTTTGAATGCGGAGCTTAAACCACTCCTTTAAAAAACTATCAGGTTCCTTCAATTATATCAAGTTCACTACGTTCATGGTTTCGCTAAAACCATTCATAGCCTTCCATCATTTCATATGAATTTTCAATAGTATTCAAGCTATGTTTGTTGGCCATAGTTAAAGCATTGTTATTGGTAGCTGCTGGATATTTATATGTTGCATAGATAGATGCGTTGGTTTGGGACAGTCATACTACTTTGTTGGCCATAGTCAAGGGTATGTACGAGTGGGTTCAAATTAAGCTGGACAATGACGGATAGAACTTGACATGTGACTTATGATTTGTTGGCCATAGTAAAGGTCATAAGAGCATGGGGCAAAAATCCACAACAGGAGTTTCTAAGAAAACTTAAACTTGCTAGTGCTGCATACCATTTGGAGTGTGATAATGTTGGTAGGATTCCTTCAGGATTATCACACAATAATATTTGGATCCCGATCCTACTGTGAGTATATGCTACTCCTCGGGAGATTTTTCACTTAACGATCAATCCTATAAACTAAGTAGGTTTCTAGAACGGTGTTAGCGGGGCTACGCCTCCAGGGAAAAGAGGTTATTTAATTAAGGAACTTCGCAAAAGCGTCGTAAAACCTCCTTCGAAGTACCGACACTAGCCTGGCCGAACGGTTAAGCAAGTATTGTACGGTGAGATTAAATCCTGACTAATTCTTCTTTTATGGTTTGAGGAAGGATTCGAGAAATAGTGGGAGCCATCCTGTTTAGATAAATTAAAAACCAATCTAAACTTGCAAGAGCATCATGCTGAGTGTTTTCTTCTCTCTCTCCTAATTATAGCGACCAGGTGACCAAGATTATGTTACAGATAATAAAATAACTGAGTTATACTATATTGACTGGCAAAGGTTTATCCAGATGTCTATTACCTATGACAAGTTATGCCACCTCATTACTACTAAAGCCCCTGCCGTCCCAAGTCCAGTTTCCACCGTCGTGGATATGGATATCCGTAAGACAAGGGAAAAAGACAGTGTGAATGCCAAGTGCCTCATGTTGGCCTCAGTAGATGGTGAATACTAGAGGCAGCATGAGAAGATGGACTTAGCTTCTATTTTCATCCATAACAAATATTTATATGGAGAGCAATCTCGTATCGCAAGATATGAGACCTCGAAGGAAATTGCTTCAAGTGAGGTTGGCTGTCGGGTCATCTGTAGGGGACAACGTCCTTACGATGACTATCTGTATTAAACAGCTCACGGACCTGGAGACCATGTTGGAGAACGAGTCATGTACTGACTTGATTCTACAGTTCCTGCCTTCTACTTACGTCCATAGGAAGCAAGTTATACTTCCAGATGAGGACACCCTGAAGGAAACCAGGAAGACACCTGCTCTGCTTATTGGGGAATCTTCCTCTTCTAGATCTAAGGCGGATGCCAAGGGTGAGAAGAAGAAGACCTCCACAAAGTCGATAGGCGGTGTTAGTTAGGTAGATAGAAAGGGAAGGGAAAAAGTTTCAGGGTTAACAGTACGGAATGAGGGTGTTGGCTATAGTGCCCTTAAGTCAATTATTGGATCACAGGTACGTGATTGCAATGATTAAGGGATGACCTATACCGGTAGAACAGTCTTTCTCGAGATAATAGTATGCTATCTGGTTTGTCTTTATCATCGTGTACATGCTTCAGGTGACATTACAGATCACTATTACATGTTGATAGAGCCCATAAGATTCTTGCTTGATTACTAGCAGTATGATAGCGATCATATACGTGAGAGTTGGGTAGTCTATAAGCACATCCTTAAAGTGTCCCTAGTCATGGGAGTTTCGAGACTGGGCATCGATACTCCGATAGTATACTAGTGTAAATGGATCAAGACCCCGACGAGGGGCGATGGCCGGCTTCACAAGCCATTAGTGTCAGTTGGTTCACCTAAGATAGTATACATGTGCTCATTGAGTTATGAGTACACCGGACGGACTCTCAGGGGCACTGCTGATTGGTACTATATCTATTGTCAGAAGCAGTTCCCAGGTGACATGAGTACAGCTTAGTCCGTTGACTTGATACTGCTACTTTGCCTCAAGTGTGTTCCCACTGTTCTTTGATTGCTACCCTACCACGGATCAAAGGAGTCATGCAAACAGGTAGTAGTTGGGTGCAGTCCCGAAGCACTTGGAGGCAGTGGCGGTTAGATATGATTCGTCTCTCCCGGTATTGGGGGTTGATATCGCACTGTGTCTGGAGAGCCATTACACAAAGTCCTTGGCCAAGGCAAGTGAGATTTACTGTTAGGTATTCCAGTAATTTCTAAAGGTGTTCTGGGCTACACTCCGACACGACTTATACCGCTATTGGGGGTTTGACGTTTACCATCCCCGTAGGCCCGATATGCGATACTCATAGACGAACAGACTAAACTGTACGGAGATTGTCACAGATAGGCTCAGTAGGGTTTCAGGATGAGTTCGCTCGTCAGCTTCCTTTTCGCTCAATACATGGGCAGCCGTTATGTAAAGCTAGTACCACTGACGTGCTTGTGGTTAAACCCACTGCCAGCGTATTGACGAGTCTTTAGAGTCCCCCACAAAAAGTTTCCAAAGTTCAGGTGAAACGTTTTAAAGGCCGTATGGTTTTATGGCAGGGTTTGATCATATACGTGCACTTGTGCACGGATCATGATCGGATAGATCATACTAGTGGGCTTTGGTTTAAGTCGGATCCTAGTATTAGATTTGTTGGATTACTTTAGTCTCGTTGTATTCGTATTCAGTCGGAATGCGGATGCAGGTATGTATATATAGATGAGGGGTATTTTTGTGATCCGTCACAAGTTTACTTTAGAAGATGCCATTCTATTTATTGTTCTAAACATTTGGGTTAATGTTTATTAAGTGGAAATTGTGAGTGCAAGTCATGATCAACAGCATTAAATGTGGCATGTGTTTGTTTGGTTACTCATGGTGTTATTTTTTGTACCATGTCTAATCTTTTGATTATTTATTGTATGGGATTGATATGTGAAGAGAGAGAGGGCATCCAAGTGAGGGCTTAGGTTTTGTTTTTGATTTATCTATAGCTTTCACATTTATCATCTAAAAGAATAAGCAAGCTTCTTCTTCTTCACTAGCTTTTCTTGTGCTTACAACTTTGATCAATGGCTTCTTCTTCAACCTCCATCCATACCATCTCATGTGTTGAGAATCCATGGATGTATTGAGACAAAGTTATCACACACATTCTCTACTTCACCTTGGACATGTCGGCTAGCAAACTTCATGTCTGAGTTGCTTCAGTTTTGAAGCGGGAGCCCGTAAAAAGATTCCTTGACGTGGTGCCACTTCGACGAGGTGACCGGAGATCGGAGATGCCGCGAGGAGCTAAGGATGGTGGCTAATGACCGAAGGACACAGATCGATCGGTATAGCCATTCTAAACTCACTTTATAGAATGCTAGTAAACGGTTAATGGTTCGATCTGGGTGATTGGTTGTGGTAGCGCCAAGTTTGAAAAGTTTTTGTTCTGCGTTTGGCCTCGGATTGACGGCCAGGGCGCTGCCGTATCCCAACATGGTATCAGAGCCATGCCATTAACCCCATACTAGCTTGTTCTAACTTGTTTAAAACATCGATTGACAGAATTTTCCAGAACCGAAATTCCATTCTTCAAGTTTCTGCCAAATTTTTAAAGTGGTCGAAAAATCTTTTTCAGCGTATCAGAAAATCGTGCAGGCTTTTTTAAGACTACAGAGGAAAATTGGGGGACTGAACCCACTAAAACGCCCCAGAACCGCTGCTTAACCCATGTGTTGGCCGCGGTTCCGCCGCCGTTTTGGGGCAACGGTGCGTAATCTTTCTTCTGTGGCTCTTAAATATGGAATTATGGTTTCTGGAATATTTTATTTTGGGCCCAGATTTGTATGAGTACTGGATTAGAACTTGGGGCCCACTTCGGGAAGTTTAGTCGATCGAAATTTTAAATACGTTAGTTCACAGTACTTACATTACTATCTGCAACGTGAATGTCTTTAGAGCAGTATAACTCGTCTAATTAATATATGTCCTTTTAGACGAGTTTGCGAACGTGACATTCACGTTGATGTTCTGTGTTGTGCTGTGATGTTGCAGATTGTCGTGGTGGATAGCTTGGGTGCAATGTAAGTACAGTTTAGTTTTATTTGTACATTTGATATCGTAGGGCGAGCGTCCAACATGTGGACTGCCATCACTACCTGTTTGTATATTATTCTTTTGGGGCACGACCGGGTTGAGGTCGATGTACCCATTGTACATATTTTCTTTTCTGTACTAGGATTACCCCGCGGTGGAGTGCACAGATAGCCGGGTTCTAGAGGACAACGGGCCCGCATCTCATGGCTTTAAGACGGAGGGGGCTTCACTCTAGAATTGGCAGGCTATTCGCCGCACTCGTAGGGGGTATAGGTTGACCCAAGGTGGGGTGCTCAAGTTACCGGATTTCGTGAAGTGCTGGGTGGTCCATTCACTTTGCTGAAGGGGGCTGCCTCTCTTCTGGTTTTGGCGGGTAACTTGCCGCACTCGTAGGGGTCTAGGTTTTCATTGCACAGGCTATCCACACGACCAGGGGAACGTCGGGTTTCACTTGCGACTCAAAGGAAACCTGGGGCTCCCAGATTATGTGTATTATTCTGTGATGTTTATTACTTTTCTATGATGTTGTATTTATCACGCCTGGAGCGATTATTGTATATTTTTATATATATACTAGTAGATGTTGTATATGTTTTACACCCGCGCTAGTCCAGTCCCCGCTCTGTCGTTAGTTAAGTAACCTAACGGGTGATGACGGGACCCAGTGGTGAATGCGGATGGCATATATGTACATTATATTTTCGTTCTTTTGTAGTGTGATCAATTGATGAGATTGCGTTGATTCAGATCAATGCAAGGAAAACAAACCTATTCGATATTGTTGGAACAATTTTAAAAAGCTGTTATTACTAGGGCATTTTCTTTTTGTTTTGTACAGTGGTATTCGGTTATGAATAACCAGCACCTTATTCGATGAGGCAAGGGCCGAGATCCCTTCATCGGGAGTGACCCCTTGGAAAGAGGTTTGCGTCAGGGTAATAACTTCACTATAGTTGATTACTTTTTGCTTTGGATCGCGGTATGGGTAAGTCCATGTCACGCACCCCACGAGTTCACGGGGAGGCAGAATATATGAAAAAAAATTATCAAAGCTTTGTAACACGGACTTGAGCACACGGATCGTGTCTAAACCATTACTAGCAAACTACGAGAGGTTTAACTACTCTGATTCGAAGTTATACCTCACGTTACTTGTCCTTCAGGTATTCATCGCTGTCCTCCACACCTCGTCGGCACTATGGAACATGGGTACCTCAACGGCCTCATCGAGTTAAAGACAATCCACCCGAGAGTCTATAGTCCAAGCTTCTATCTCGAATCTGAGATAACTATGGCTTCTAGTTTGCTAATCTAGAAGTCCTAGAGGGTGTAGAGTATTTAGATAGATTACTTAGTCACTTTAAACCCTAGGATTCTTAACTCATGAGAGCTATTAGGGTTTGAGGAAGAAGATGAAAACTTGAGGAGAGAGAAGTGTTTTGTGATAATCAATGAACTATTCTCATTTGTGAATATCATAAAGCATAATAATATCATCAAAATAAATATCTATCTAATATTCATCATGCTTCATTTAATTCACTAGATGAATCATCTAATGTGTCATGGATCATTTAATGAAACTTACACCTCATCCTCCACCTCATTTAGTTTAAATCACAAAAGAAATAAACACAAATGAGACACCTCCTTCTAGAAGCTTCCCGACAAATTACGAGACCGCTCCTCCCATCCGTATTTCCGAAAAACACGGATAATCTTTGACTGAATAAATCCATCTGTATAATACTAGAACCTGGCTTAAACCAAAGCCCACTAGTATTATCTGCCCGATCATAGTACGTGCACAAGTGGACGTAAGTGATCACGGCCCTGCCATAAAACCATACGGCCTCTACACCTTTTGCCCGGTGCAGGGAAACTCTCTGTGTGGGACTTTAAAGACTCGACACTACGCTGGATGTGGGTTTAACCACAGGCCGCAAGCGGTACTAGCTGTACGTAACGGTCCCCAGGTAGATGTCGATAAGAAGGACAATGAGGAAACCCATCCGAACTCTTACTGAGCCTGTATATGAAAATATCCGTATAGTCCGGTCTATTCGTCTAGGACTATCGCATATCGGGCCTAGGGGGCGGTAAACGTCAGACCCCTAATAGTGGTATAAGTCGTGTCGGAGTGTAGCCCATTACACCTTGAGAAACTACTGGAACCTACCAGTAAATCTCGCTTGCCCTGGACAGGGACTTTGCGTAATGGCTCTCCATACACAGCGCGATATCAACCCCCAATACCGGAAGAGACGGATCCTGTCTAACCGCCACTGCCTCCAAGTGCTTTGGGACTGCACCCAACTACTACCTGTTTGCACGACTCCTTTGAGCCGTGGTAGGGTAGTAATCTAAGTACAGTGGAAACACACTCGAGGCGAAGTAGCAGTGTCAAGTCGTCGGACTAAGCTGTACTCATGTCACCTGGGAACTGCTATCTGACGATGGGTATAGTACCAACCTGCAGTTCCCGGCGAGTCCTGTCCGTTGTACCCGTAACCTAACGAGCACCTGCATACTATCTCCAGTACGACGTACTGATGGCTGTGGGACAGACCATCTTCCCAGCCGGGATGAGAATCGTATACACCAGTCTATTCCGGAGTATCGATACCCCGTATCAATAATCCTACGACCAGGGACCTGGATAGGATGTTGCTTATAGGCTACCCATCCCCTACTAGTGTGACTGCCATCACAACGCTGGTAATCAAGCAAAGATCCTAAGGGATCTACTAATATGTATAAGCGATATGTTAAAAGAAACATATGCACGTATTAAAGTAGAAACAAACCAAGTAGAATACTACCATTTTTACCAAGACTGTCAATACAACTGTGAATATCCCAAGCTTCCATTAAGTAATATACAAACTAGTATGATACAGTAAGGGCCTCCAGGGCATAAACACTAACAATCTCCCACTTGCACTAGGGCCATGTACTGGCATATCATCTCGAATAGCCTCTCGAACTGCGTCTGAGGAATGGCCTTTGTGAATGGATCAGCAGTGTTACTCTCCGTATCTACTCTATTCACCTCAATCTCCCGGCGATCTACGATCTCCCTGATCAGGTGATACCGCCTTAAGATTTTTCTGGACTTCTGATGGGACCTGGGTTCCTTCGCTAAAGCTATAGTGCCGTTTTTGTCGTAATACAGAGGTATTGGATCAACACTTAAAGGAACCACCTGAAGTTCTGTGAGGAACTTCTTCATTCAAACAGCTTCTTTTGCGGCATCGCAAGCAGCTATGTACTCCGCTTCCATCTTCGAGTTAGCAACGGTGTCCTGCTTGGAGCTCTTCCAATAGACCGCCCCTCTATTGAGGGTAAATACATAACCCGACATGGACTTAGAGTTATCCTTGTCGCTCTGGAAGCTGGAGTCAGCAAAGGTCTCGATCTGGAGGTCCTTTCCGCCATACACCAAGAACATCTCCTTCGTCCTCCTCAGGTACTTGAGAATGTTCTTTACTGCTATCCAGTGCTTCTCTCCTGGGTTTGCCTGATACCGGCTTACAACGCTCAATGCGTATGCTACATCTAGTCTGGTACATAACATCGCATACATTATAGAGCCTACCGCAGAAGCGTAGGGTATAATCGACATGCGAGCCCTTTCTAAATCAGTCTTGGAAACATCTCTTTGGAGAGGGTGATTCCATGACAAGCCAGTAGGTTACCGTGCGTAGAATCTTCCATACTGAATCTTTTCAATATGGTGTCTATGTACCTGGACTGCAAAAGTCCCAATATCCTCTTAGATCTATCACGATAGATCTGGATCCCCAGAATGTAGGAGGCGTCACCCAGGTCCATTATGGAGAACTTCTGTGATAAGAATCCTTTGACTGACTGTACCATAGGAATATCATTTCCTATTAAGAGAATGTCATCCACGTACAAGACGAGGAATACTACAGTTCTCTCTACAATCTTACTATATATGCGTGGTTCATCTGGATTTTTGATAAAATCGAATTCTTTGATTGTATCATCAAAACAGATGTTCCAACTCCACGATGCCTGCTTTAGTCCATAAATGGAATTAAGCACCTTGCACACTTTACTGCTGCTCCCACTCTGAATGAATCCCTCTGGCTAATCCATATAGACGCATTCTTCCAAATTACCATTTAGAAATGCCGTCTTTACGTCCATCTGCCAGATCTCATAATCGTGGAAGGAAGCAATGGCAAGAAGGACCCGAATGGATTTGAGCATAGCCACTGGAGAAAAGGTTTCTTCATAGTCCAACCTAGGTCTTTGATGAAAACCTTTTGCAACAAGTCTAGCCTTATAGGTTTCAACATGTCCATATACACCAATCTTCTTTCTGAAGATCCATTTGCATCCTACGGGTTTTACCCCATCTGGAGCAATGTCTAAAGTCCCTACTTTGTTAGTGTACAGGGACTCCATTTCGGTCTGCATTGCATCCAGCCATCTTACCGAGTCGCCTCTGTGAATGGCTTGTTGGAAGCTAGTAGGGTCATCATTGTCAATGATGCAATCCTCTCGATCCCCGTCTATGAGAAAACTGTATTATCTCTCGGGCTGATGGGACTGCCTACTACTTCTGCGGATAGGCGCTGGGATGTCCCTTTCTTCTAAAACTTCTGGTTCTACCAAACTTTCAGTTCAGCTTGTGGTTCTGGAATTTCTTCCAGTTCTATTGCGTTCCCATTCTTCTGATTTTCTAAAAATTCAGCTTCCAAGAAGTGGGGATGGCGAGAAACAAAAACCTTTTGTTCCTCTGCGTAACAGAAATAATACCCCTTGGAGTTCTTTGGATATCCCACAAACTTACACTGCACTGAACGTGCCTCGAGCTTGTTCGCATGCTGCTTTTTAACAAAAGCTGGACACCCCCATGTCTTAAAGTGTTTAAGACAGGGTTTCTTCCCACCCCACATCTGATATGGTGTGGTAGGAACAGTCTTGGTTGGAACCTGGTTCAAAAGATATGCAGCTGATTCTAGTGCATAACCCCAGAAAGATCGTGGTAACTCAGCCTTACTCATCATGGAACGAACCATATCCAATAGGGTTCGATTCCACCTTTCCGATACACCGTTGTGTTGTAGTATGTATGGAGGAGTAAGCTGAGAGAGAATTCCATTCTCTTTTAAGTATCCCAGGAACTCGACACTTAAGAATTCACCACCTCGATCAGATCTCAGTGTCTTGATACTTTTGCCTGTCTGGTTTTCCACTTCATTCTTGTATTCTCGGAATTTCTCAAAGTCCTCGGATTTATGCTTCATCAAGAAGATATGTCCATACCTAGAGAAATCATCCATAAAAGTAATGAAGTAGGAATAACCACCTCTTACATGTGTAGACATAGGACCGCACACGTCACTGTGTAGGAGTCCCAAGAGCTTGCTCGCTCTTACTCCGTGTCCAGTAAACGGAGTCTTTGTCATCTTTCCCATGAGACAAGATTCACAAGTAGCATAAGATTGATATTCGAACGGATTCAAATATCCTTCTCTATGTAACTTAGTCAACAGTGTTTCATTGATGTGACCCAGTCTACAATGCCATAAGAAACCCTGATTTATTTCTGGAGACTTTCTTTTAAGTGTGTTCTGGACATTGAAAACCTGAGCTTGATTTAATACGTATATACCGTTATCTAATGTACCGGACCCAATCAGAACTTGATTTAGGTGGATGTTTACCACATCGCTTACGAATGTAAAATCATATCCCTCTCTCGAAAGTGAGGATACTGATATGATATTACAAGTCAAACTAGGTACATACAAACAGTTACGTAAAATCAATATCTGCCCACTTGTCAGTCCTGGGCGATATTCCCCCATGGATTCAGCGTCCATGCTCATTCCGTTCGCAACTCTGAGAGACATATCACCTACCCTGATAACTCTATGGTTTCTCAAAGCATGTAACGAATTACAGATATGAGATCCTGATCCGGTATCTAGTACCCAGGAAGTAGAGTTAATTGACAAACAGTTCTCAATTACAAACACACCCGAGGCTGAAGCCACAACATGCTTCGAATCCTGGCTACTGGCTTCCAAAGCCCTGCAATCCTTCTGCCAATGCCCCTTCTCATAACAATAGGAACATCCCTCCTTCCCTACACCAAGTCCCGAAACTTTTGCTCTTCCCTTTCCTTCTACTTCACTGACACCGTATATCGGCTTTGTGGAGGTCTTCTTCTTTTCACCTTTTGCTTTCGCCCTGGATGCAGAAGAAGAAGGTCCCCCATTAAGCAGAGCGGGTGTCTCCTTGGTTTCCTTCAGGATGTAAGTAGAGGGTAGGGACTGTGGAAATAAGTCAGCATATGACCTGTTTCCCAACGTGGTCTTCAGGTCCGTGAGCTTATTAATATAGCTAGTCATCGTAAGGACGTCGTCCCCTACAGATGACCCGATAGCCAACCTCGCTTGAAGTAATTCGTTCGAGATCTCATATCTTGTGATACGAGATTGCTCTCCATATAAATCTTTTTTTATAGAGGAAGATGGAAACTAAGTCATCTTCCTCTTCCACTTCACAGTCGAGTTAGCTCGCTTTGCTTCCTCTCCTTGTGCTGCTTCTGGTATACACCATTAACTGAAGCCAACACGAGGCACTTGGCATTCGCACTGTCCTTTTCCCTTGTCTGACGGATATCCATATCCGCGACGGTAGAAACTGGACCTGGGATGGTGGGGGATTAAGTAGTAATAGGGTGGTCCAGCTTGTTATAGGAAATTGACATCTGGACAGACCTTTGCCAGTCATAAAAGTCAGATTCAGTCAACTTGTTATCTAGATGTAACCTAGTCATGGTCACATGGTCGCTGCAATTAAGAGAGAGAGAAGAAAACACTTTAGTATGATGCTCTTGCAAGTTTAGATTTGTTTTTAATTTATCTAAACTGAATGGCTCCCACTGTTTCTCGAATCCTTCTTCAAACCATTAAAGAAGAACTAGTCGGGACTATTCTCACCGTACAATACTTGCATAACCGTTCAGCCAGGCCAGTGTCGGTACTTCGAGGGAGGTTTTACGATGCTTTCGCGAAGTTCCTTAATTAAATAACCTCTTTTCCCTGGGGCGTAGCCCCGCTGACACCTTTCTAGACACCTACTTGGTTTATAGCATTGATCGTTAAGTGACGAATCTCCTGATGAGTAGCATATACTTACAGTAGGATCGGGATCCAAATATCATCGTGTGATAATGCTGAAGGAATCCTACCAACATTATCAAACTCCAAATGGTATGCAACACTAGCAAGTTTCAATTTCTTTAGAAACTCCCGATGTGGATTTTTGCCCCATGCTCTTATGACTTTGACTATGGGACAACAAATCATAAGTCACATGTCAAGTTCTACCCATCATTGTCTTGTTAATTTGAACCCACCCGTACATACCCCTGACGTTGGCCAAATGGCAGTACGACTGTCCCAAACTAACTCATCTATATATGCAACAGATGAATACCCAGCAGCTACCAATCACTATGCCTTGACTAAGGGCCAACAAACATAGCTTGAATACTACTGACCATTCATATGAAACGATGGAGGGCTACGACTAGTTTTGGCAAAACCGTGAACGTAGTGAACTTGATATAACCGAAGGAATCTGATATCTTTTAAAAAGGAGTGGTTAAAGCTCCGCAATTAAAAATTCTGCTCTTTTAAAATAACCGAATGGTTTCTTTTAAATTTGTTCCAACGATTCAGCTTTGGTTCGTTTTCTTTGCATTAAAATAATGCTTCCGATCATTTATCCTATCATTGTAGAAAACAACGAAAATACAACGTCTGCTTATGCCATCTGCATTCGCCACTGGGCCCCATCATTCACTCGTTAGGTTACTTAACTAACAACAGAGCGGGGGCTGGGCTAGAGCGGATGCAAAACATAAGCAACGCCTACTAGATATCATATATAGATATTGTATATTCGTCAGATGCAATAATAGGCATTCCAGATCACAGATGAACATATTGGATATACTAGGAATCCGCGTTTCGTTTGAGCCTGCAACAAAAGACGAATTACACAGTCGTGATGAATAGCCAAACCCTACCCTAGACCCCTACGGGTGCGGCAAACTACCCGCTTAGTACCAGAAGTGAAACAGTCTCCCTCAACGACGTGAGTAGACCATTAAACACTTCAAAGTACCCTCTAGTTTGTGCACCCCATCTTGGGTCTATCCTAGGAGCATAAAACAGTAAATGAAATAATACAACGGTGGCTACAACCTCAACCCGGATGTGCCCCGCAAAAGAATATTACAACATATTACAATTTACATCGAATGAAAGATAAAAACTCTCATCTCACATCCCTGATTTATCCAAAAATTTTTTTGTATTTACCGTAATCAGAAACGGCGTCGCTTTGCAGCTAGCCGGTGAATACGGGTCGATCCACAGAGATGTGTAACTTTCTGTTTTTGTGTTATCACGAGTTGATTCCGATGGTGGTTTTTGTAGATTTATTTAAAACTAATTAATACGATATTAAAAAACTTGCTAGGGTTAGGTATAAGGTAGGGTTGATAAGATCAATATTTTCATATCTTTCAATGCCGTTTAATTAAAGCTTTTTAGAAATCATAACAATTATTAGCAAAGGGGATTAGGATGATTTGGGAAGAAACGAAGTTTCTTCCTCTAGATCCTTGTCCGTCCTTTCCTATTAATTGGTACAATCTTCATGGACGTCATGTATGCCCGGTCCTTTATACTACGGTTCACCGTTACCTCGTAGGTAGGGTGCCGTAGGGAGCAGGTCATGCATGCGTGCATGAAGTTTCTAGTTATGAGAAAAAGTATCGGCATTGAAGGAGGTGAGAGATATTCATCTCTCCCTCCCTCCCTTGTTCCTAACCCTAACAAGCGAGGATTTTACTCGCTCATTAGGGAATTATCTAAAAACGATATTTTTGTTGTTATGTTTTAAAGTATTTTGTTCAAATCTAGAATTATTACTTACTGCAGATTAAAAGGAGCTAGACTAGTTAACTAAGGCAAGTGATAAACTTACTCTACTGCAAGAATGATATGAGATAACTAGGGCAAGAATTAAATTATAACTAAGGCAGGAATTTAAAAGAAAAAAACTTACAAGTGTGATGCTCTAAATCTCCCAACAATTCTGATTTTATTGATTGAAAAGAGGCATCCATTTTACAGATTTGTGAGTACAATTTATAAGCAAACAGTGAAGCTAGGGTTATAGACTCTCGCAGAAGTGAAATTACAGATTTGCCCCCTAAAAATCCCAACACCCGCACCGTCGCACCGACACAAGAAGTCGGTGCCGACACGGGCAACAAACGGCTGCGGAACCGCGGCAATGATGGGCCTTGGGCCGCGGTTCCGCGGCCCTTTGGTGGCTTCATTCCACCAAATTTTCCGGTCTTCCTTCTGGGTGTTTGGGCTTGTTTATTCTTCATTAATTTTCTTTGTTTGGCTTCTTGGTCTTTTCCAGATTTTCAGTGAAAACTTGTAAGGAGCTTTTGACCATTCACCTGGACATTTCGGACCGCACTGCTTAATACAATTGTAACCTGTTCTTCGCGACTCGGATCCATCTTCTTGTTGGTCAAAAGTCTCTCTTTTGTATCATCTTCTGTCTTTTCTCACTGTCTTCACTCCAAGAGCCTGTATCCTGTATCATGCAACAAACATGTGTCAAGAGTACCTGTTTACTTATAAAATGTATAAAAGTGGGGCGTATGAATTGCAATATTATGATATGAACAAATACCGCCAAACTTACCTTTTGCTCGTCCTCGAGCAAACTTATTATTTTATTTAACCTAGCCGCACTTTCGCAGGGAAACGCGATTGCACTGAGCACGTGCAACAAGCCGTTAAAGCTCTAGGTGTCCCTGGTAGGAGGAGTGTTGTCTCCTGAGGGTTTTCAGTGGATTACACCCACAAAATCCTATCAATGTGGTTTTTCGACTTTTGCTCTCCAATTAGGTTTTCTAACAAGGAATGCTATTATCGTCGCCCTGCAAATTATCCACCCATATTCTTCACATTTCCTTATTATGTAACTTAAGATTGTACATGTTCTATAAAATTATTTAGAATTCAGCATTTCTTAAGTTTTTCTTCTAGAGTTTCATCTCCACTTAGGAATTTCTATCAACTTTATTAAAGATACAAGTTTTATTCTTCATTCCTTTCTCTTATCTAAACTCTAATCACATATCCCCACATGTGTGTAATTGTCACCCCTACGCTTGGAAATTCAAATCAAGCAATCGTACTCTCGTCCATTGTCCAAAGCACTTATTTGTGAATTTTTCTCAACTTTTGCTTACACATCCTTCATGCGACCATTAATACTTCTTGAGGTATTAACAGCCGATTACAAGATGCGTTAGCACTTTAAAGCGTATTTCCTAGTTTTGCAATACCCAAGGCTTTTAGCAGTGACTCCCAAACCAGTCGGTCTAAGGCACTAGGTGATGAAGCACCCTTGCTAAATAATTTTCTAGCCCTAAGTAATCACAAAAACCAGTGTCCATTTTTTTTATTCACTCTTTTTTTTTCATTGCGCTAAGGACTTTAGACATGAGTAATTCAAGGTCTCTTCTACTAATCCAAGTTTCGAGGTACGTGATTGTGCATTTTGTAGGGTACATGTTTTCAGAATCTAAACTTAAGCTAGGAACTATTTTTCGAACTTATACTCTAATAAGAACATTAATACTCTTCCCTCATTTTGGTTTAGCCCAAGAAGTGAACCCAAAATTTGCCTATTCCTAAATAACCTACAAAAACATATATTCTCTACCGTTAAACTCTAAGGAATGTTATTTTTAGGATTTTTAATTTGTTAAGTCTAAGATATAGTTCTTCCTAGCCAGTTAACCTATTTATCAAACTCAAGTCAATTAACAAAAATTGAATACAATAATTTTATAATTTTTGAATTTTTTCCTATTTTTATGGGTTTTTCAGTTTTCTAATTTTTTTTTTTTTTCAGATTTTCAAATTTTTATGATTTTTTTTTATATAAAGATGCAATGCAGAAATTAAATATGCATAAAGAAAAGAAAAATATATACAGTATGCAATGCAAAGGATAACTATATACATTACCCTCTCCCCCAAACTTGAGCAAAGCAGTGCCCTCACTGCCCGGCCCCACGTCGCGCTCGTGAGCGTGAACGTGATCGTTCCCCTCTAGCCAAAAGTGTTTGGATTCCCCTCTCAATTTCCGTCAACCGACGGTCGTGATCTCGTGCAGTTGCCCAAAACTCATCCCTCAAAGAGTCGATTCTTCTCACTGTTCTCCGCATCAATCGCGCATGCTCCTGAGGGGTTAGTTCTTCCCCGCTCGAAGTCGAGCTCGAGCTAGGGGTGTGTGCGGGTACATTTTCTGCCGGTTCCGTTCGTGTCCAAATGTCAGTAAGTCTAGAATAAGACGCCGTAACGCCCTCTACGAGTGGTCGAACTGGAACACCGTCTATCATGTATAAGTCAAATTCCTCGACTGGGAGGAAATAACGGCAGAGTTGGGTAACAAGCATTGGACATGGGTATACGGTACCTCGTTTCCCCGTACCTATAGATTGGAGCAAAAGCGTGCACATGTCGAACCTTGGATTTTTCATCATCAGTGTGTGTACGACATGCAATGAAGGGGTGAAAAAAGTCGTGTTGTGGGAACTACCAAAGATATTGTTTTGTGCCCACCGGCACACAGTTAAAACGTTCGCGAAAAGGGTCCGTGCTTGGATACCCTTACGCGGTTCTCGTGTACAGCCATTCCCCATTAAAGGCATATAATCTTCAAAGTGTAGCGGGTGGTCATGTGCAGGTATGCGTGGTATGAGTGTAACCTCGTGTATCATGTCCCTATCGATGTGAATTTCACGATTTCCCCAATTTAGTTTAATGTAACCTAAGTTGTCAAGGCTATTATCTTTCATTGATTCGTAAAATAGGGCAACTAGTTTAGGTAGGGCAAACACAGATGAGTGATTATAGAGCAGGAAATTCCAGCCCCTTTGTTCGATTTCATGTGCGAAATATCTACCGTATACTTTGTGTGCGAAAACAGGGGAAAAATCCCTTTCAAACTGCATTTTATGTTCCATTTAGATTTTTCAGTAAAAATTATGTAGGAACAGAGAGGAAACAGTCAGATTTACCTCCCCTGAAAATTTCAGGGGGTGAAGACCCCAGACAGCGGCGGATCAGTGGCGGGAGGCGGCGACGGCGGCGGAACCGCAGCGGCTTGGCGGCGGCACGGCGAGATTTTTCTGCAGAAGGTGGGTGGTGGCGGCTAGGATTTTTTAGAGAGGAAAAATTTAGGGTTAAGAAAACAGGGGGCTCGGGTTCCTTTAAATAGGGGATGGGAGAGTTATTTGTATAGAACACCCTCTAAAACGAGGGTTTTATTTGTAAAATCAGCTCTTAATTCTGAAAATTGCAATTAGGTAAAAAAAATTATATTTTATTAATTTTCTTTTTTTTTTCATTATTTTTTATTGTATTTTAGGATTATACATTTACAAATAATATACACGCCCCCAAACTTATTTGAAATATTGTTTTGTGAAAAGAAATTTGGGGGTGAAAGTGGAGGAATATCACTCAGTGTAGATCGGCTCCTGCAAGAGCAGGAGCTCTTCCGAAGGGTCCGTTGTGAAGAACGGTTTCAGTCGATGCCCATTCACCTTGAATAAGGTACCGTCTTCAGGATTCTCAAGATCAACCGCACCGTGCGGATAAACGGTGCGGACTACAAAAGGTCCTCTCCATCTGGACCGGAGTTTGCCGGGATGAAAATGTAACCGAGTGTCATAAAGTAGAACCTGTTGACCAGGTTCAAAAGTTTTTCGCAAAAGGTGTTTATCGTGGAACACCTTAGCTCGGTTTTTAGTAATTATGGTATTATCATATGCCTCATCCCTCAGCTCCTCCAATTCGTTCAATTGCAGCTTTCGATTGCTGCCCGCATCTCCTAATAATAGATTCAGTTCTTTGATAGCCCAGAAAGCTTTATGCTCAATCTCCACTGGGAGGTGGCAAGCCTTCCCGTACACAAGCCGGTATAGAGACATACCAAGATCGGTTTTGTATGCAGTACGGAAAGCCCATAGTGCATTGATCAGTTTAAGTGACCAATCTCTACGGTTTTTGGAAACCGTTTTCTCCAAGATTTGCTTTATTTGCCGATTTGAAACCTCGGCTTGTCCACATGTTTGGGGGTGATATGGCGTTGAAAATTTGTGGGTGATAGAGTATTTGCGCATTAAGGACTCGAAAGTCCTGTTGCAGAAGTGAGAACCATTATCACTTATTATCGCCCGAGGGTGCCCAAATTGAGAAAATATGTGTTCTTTAAGAAACCGAACGACAACTTTATTATCGTTCGTTCGGCTGGGCACAGCCTCGACCCACTTAGAAACATAGTCAACCGCCAACAGAATATACACATTTCCAAAAGAGTTAGGAAATGGTCCCATGAAATCTATACCCCAAACATCAAAAATGTCCACAACCAAAATAAGTTGGAGCGGCATTTCGTTTCTCCGCGAAATCCGGCTCAAGTGTTGGCACCGGGAGCAAGTTTTGCAGTATTCAAATGCATCCTTGAAGAGTCGTGGCCAATAGAAACCACACTGCAAAACTTTTTCGGCTGTTTTCTTTGGGCCAAAGTGCCCACCACATGCTTGATCGTGGCAGAAAGACAGCACGCTCTTGACCTCACTTTCAGGTACACATCGACGAATGATTTAGTCGGAACAGTATTTAAAAAGATAGGGTTCATCCCAGTAAAAATGCTTTACTTGGGATAAAAATCGAAGTTTATCCTGTTTCGACCAATCATTAGGTATCAGGCCGGTTGCTAAGTAGTTCACAATATCGGCGAACCATGGTTCGCAAGAAATGGTCAAGAGTTGCTCGTCGGGAAAAACATCAGTGATTGGAAGATCGAGCGTGGGCGAAGAAGGAAGTCGTGATAGGTGATCAGCTACTACATTTTCACATCCTTTTTTGTCCTTAATGACAAGGTCAAACTCTTGTAATAAAAGGATCCAACGTATTAGCCTTGACTTAGCATCCTTCTTCGCAAAAAGGTGGCGAAGAGCTGAATGATCTGTATATACAACGACTGGAGAGCCGATTAAATAAGGCCGAAATTTTTCGAGTGCAAACACAACAGCTAAAAACTCTTTCTCTGTTGTTGTGTAGTTGAGTTGGGCCTCATTTAGTGTTCGGCTAGCATAATAAATCACGTGCGGCATCTTGTTAATGTGCTGTCAAAGAACAGCGTCAATAGCAAAGTCTGATGCGTCGCACATGATTTCAAAAGGGTGCGTCCAGTCGGGAGATGAGAGGATGGGTGCAGTGATGAGTGAATGTTTCAAAGACTCGAATGCTTCAATGCAAGTGGAGTCGAAAGCAAAAATTGTGTCCTTGGCCAGTAATAGAGTCAAGGGTCTAGCGATCTTGCTAAAGTCCTTGATGAACCGTCTGTAGAAACCGGCGTGGCCAAGGAAGGCTCTAATGTCCTTGACGCATTTTGGGGGAGGGAGGTTAGAAATCACTTCGATTTTAGCTCTGTCAACCTCGATGTCGTTTTGCGAGATGACATGTCCTAAGACAATGCCCTCTCGCACCATGAAATGGCACTTCTCCCAATTCAATGTGAGGTTCTTATCCCTGCAGCGGGTAAGAACATCATCAAGATGGCGTAAACACTCGTCGAAGGAGTCGCCAAAGATGGAGAAATCATCCATAAAGATCTCCAAGAACTTTTCAACCATGTCTGAAAAGATTCCCATCATACACCGCTGAAATGACGCGGGTGCTTTGCATAACCCAAAGGGCATGCGACGATAAGCAAAAGTGCCAAAGGGACAAGTGAATGTTGTCTTGTCTTGATCCTCTTTGGCGATGGGGACTTGGTTGTAACCAGAATATCCATCGAGAAAGCAATAGAACTCGTGCCCTGCCAATCGCTCGAGCATTTGGTCAATGAAAGGTAAAGGAAAGTGGTCTTTCCTTGTTGCGGCATTAAGTTTCCTATAGTCTATGCAGACTCGCCACCCAGTTTGGATGCGAGTGGTAATCAACTCATTTGCCTCATTGGTAATGACCGTAATGCCCGATTTCTTTGGCACGATGTGGATTGGACTAACCCATTGGCTATCCGAGATAGGGTAAATGATACCACTATCCAGACACTTGACAATCTCCTTCTTAACAGCCTCTTTCATGATGGGGTTGAGGCGTCTTTGTGGATCCCGGGCCGTCTTGGCATCATCCATTAAGTGTATATGATGTTCGACTATGAGGGGACTAATCCCCTTAATGTCCGCCATAGACTAGCCGAAAGCTTGCCGATTATTATATAAGATCATCAAAAGAGCCTTCTCTTGCTCAAGAGCTAGAGAGGCTGATATAATGACAGGTAAGGTCTCATTATCACCTAGATAAGCATATTTTAGGTGTGTTGGCAAAAGCTTTAATTCGAGTTTAGGAGGTGAAACAATAGATGGTAACAATGGGGTAGTTGTTTCAAACTCGAAGGATTCCATCAAAGGTTCGAACCGAGTGTACGCAACAGTGTCGGATGGTTCAACTAACTCATCCGAAAAGGAAAAAGACTCCAATTCAGGTGATGGGTCTTCAAAGTCATCAACGAAGGTAAAGCACTCAAAATCGTTATCCGCTGTGAAAGCTGCGTCGGATTCTAGGAGGAACGCACTAGTGGCGTTAACATTGCTGTGATCGAACAAAAAATTCTCGAATTCACACTCCTCCTCCGCGATCTCATTGATCGAGCAAACATCGAGTACGCTAGCATTAGGCTCAGTAGGCTGACTTCCCAACTTGAAAATATTGAGCTCAATTGTCATATTGCCGAAAGATAGGTTCATTGAACCATTACGACAATTGATCACTGCGTGGAAGTAGCCAGAAATGGTCGACCAAGTATTACCGGAATTTGGTTCCGGGGGTTAGCAACAGGTTGTGTTTCCATCACAATAAAGTCAATGGGGAAAATGAAATCCCCTACTCTAATTAACACATCCTCCAGCTCTCCCCTAGGATGGGTTATTGACCGGTCGGCCATTTGGAGAGTACAGTGAGTGGGCTTAAGCTCTCCAATGCCCAATTGCTCGTACACAGAATAGGGTAGCAAATTGACACTCGCGCCAAGATCTAATAGTGCTTTATTGATGTTCTTGTCCCCAATTGTTATCGAAATGGTAGGACACCCGGGGTCCTTTTGCTTTGGGGGTAAAGAATTTACAAGAGCATCACTAATAGCACTAGCCACAAAAACTTTCTTTGGCACTTGCGACTTCCTCTTTTTGGTGCATAAGTCCTTTAAAATTTTTGCATATGAAGGAACTTGTTGGATTGCATCCAAAAGAGGGATATTTATGCTAACCTGTTTGAACAACTCAATAATCTTTTCCATCTGTGGAGTTGGTTTATTGGATCTCAACCGATTAGGAAAAGGAACATTTAGAAAGGTGGTTGAGTCCAATTTTTGCGGATCAGATTGTCGAGTTGGAACGGCACCCCGTGCAGATGTGTTCGTGTTGTGAGAAATGGGTCCGTTTGAGATAGAAGATGTAGAGCCGTGTGAAGGGTTGAGAATAGGCTCTAAAGAAGATGGTGAAGAAGACGAAGAAGGGCCACCGGCAGGGGTGTCATTGTCAATACCCATATTGTTTTGCAACACTTTTCCCGATCTCAACGTGGTCACCGCATTTACATTATGATTCTGCTGTTGATTTGCAGCATATGCATGACCGGGGTTGGGCAGTGGTTGAGACGGGAGTTTTCCTTTTTCGCGCTCGCTCAAAGCTGCATTGAGTTGTGCAATTTGTGTCTCAATAGATTTGATGCTTTGATCGTGTGAGGCACTATTTTGCACTAAAGATTGAATAGAAGTCTCAAGTCTTGCTGTAGACTGTGTAGATTGCTTAAGGAACGCATCTAGACTTCTTTCGAGCGAGCTAACCTTATCATTATTAGGTTGAACATAATTATTTGGCTGGTAAGCATTGTTAGGCACAAAATTGTTCACCTGATTAGGGTAAGGTTGTTGTTGAAATTGTTGCGGTTGAAATTGAGTTTATGACGGTGCTTGTTGTTGTTGTGGAGGAGGAGGTCTTTGAAAATTGTTATTTCCTTGGATTTGTTGATTTTGGTTCCATACGAAATTTGGGTGATTCCTCCACCCCGGATTGTATGTCGAAGAGTAAGGATCGTTTCTTTGTCGTTGCTGAAATGCAGCGTTGACTTGATCCTGTCCTTGAGTAGATGCATTATAAGGACACTCTTCGGTTAGGTGCGATGGATCCACACAACAAGCACAGACAGTTCTCGGAGGCATAACAGGGGCAGGAGAAGACAACGAGATTTTGGTCTCAATCGCTTCTAGCTTTTTCGTAAGAGCGGCCATCTCGGCCTTCATAGCAATCGACATTTCTACTTGATGTACGCCTGCCCTAGATTGACCACTAGAGGAAGATGCTGTGGTCTTGGTACTCTTCCACTGAATTGTTTGCTCACTAAGATCCTCAAGAAACTTCCATGCTTCATCACTAGACTTGGAGAGAAAATGACCTTGACTTATGGTTTCTAGCAACTGCTTCATTGCCGAGTTCAATCCCTCGTATAATGTTTGACAAAGTTGCCAACTTTCTATCCCATGATGAGGGCATTGAACGAGTAGGTCCTTAAATCTCTCGAAGCACTTCCAAAATGGTTCGGAAGGAAGTTGTGAGAATTGAATTATTTCATTGCGGATTCTAGCAGTTTTGTGATGAGGATAGAACTTTTTCAGAAAAGCTTTCACAAACTCGTCCCAATTTCTTATGTAATGTGATGCGGTGCTGTATAGCCACTTCTCGGCTAGGTCACATAAGGTAAAAGGAATGACCCTTAGCCTTATCGCGTCATCACTTAATTGGGTTGTTTTCATCATAGCGCACACATTTTGGAATTTATTGATAAAGATATATGCATCTTCAGATTCCAATCCATGAAACTTTGGCAGCATATTGATGAAATGTGGTTTAATTTCAAAATTGTCCCCATTTGCCGGTAGGGGTGAAAGACAGGTAGGTAAAGAAGTGTGGATGGGGTAGAAGAGATCCTGGAGCGCAACTTGTGCGGGCGCTTCAACAGGCGGTTGAATCGGGTTATTCGTACCTGGCGGAGGTAGAATCATTCCCGTAGGTAAGGTATTGTTGGGGTTGAATCCCGACATGCCTTCGGTTGAAGAATATGAAGGTGTAGGTAAGAAAGTGGACGGAATGTCGACTTCGGTGTCGAAGGGTTCGTCGGTCGGTACCAACAAAACACGGACTAATCGGGCGTTAGTATCCCTAGTCTAAAGTGACATACACTAAAAGGGGTAGTGTAGTCAGAAAAAAAAAAGAAAAAGAAAAAGAATGTGGGGGTAAGATAACGTCAGTGAGGGAAAGTGGTGGAAGTGAGTTGCAAGTTTTCTTAGCGGCAAGTTGCAAGTTTTGAAAAGATTTTTCTTCTTTTTTTTATGTGAGAGTTTTGCAAAGAGGTTTTTGGAAAGGAACTCGTGACATAAATCAACCACACATGCACAATCAGGCCTAGATCTAGGGTCACCTAGGTCTGCTAGACAGCTCCTAACTAGGGCTAGAAATAGGACCTCAAACCGCCTCTTCACGGACAAGTACGGCCAGGTAAGTGGGAAGGAACCACCACTACAGTGGACCTAATTAATAACCACTAGCCTAGACACCGCAATGTTGGTTAGGATAAACGGTCGATGCCTGTACTAGTCCTTTTCCTATTGAGCTCGATGTCCTTAGGTCTGAGTCTAGTCTTTTTTAATTAATTGTGGTCAATGCACATGTTTTAGGTGTTTTCTGGGGTCCTGGGAAGGGTGATGAAATCCCCACCCAATCTGAGTTTGGTCAATTATCCCCTTAAAGTCCGATTAAATTATGCAAAGCATTAAAATTCACTTGCAATCAATTTTTTTAGCGCGGCGCAAAGAAACCTGCAGAAAATCTGTTATCGAGGAGGGGGAGAAGAATTTTGCGCAAAGAAGTCCTGCAGAAAGTTTTTACAGAGAGATATATGGGAGGTTGAAGAGGGGAGAAGGAGAAATCAAACCCTGCAATTTTTAGGTGCTGACGTGGCAATAAGAGCGCGGAACCGCGGCGGGAGACCTTCTTATGCGGCGGAAGCGCGGCAGTTCAGTGGGTTCAGCCTCTGAAAAATTTTGTGCAGCTCCTGTCCACCACTTCTACTCTGTTCTAATGTTCCCTTTTCTGTTTTGACCTTCTGTAAAATTCCAGATTCGCAATCCTTCGCTGTTCCTGCAAGATTCAAGCAATAAACCCTTCAAACAGATAAAAATTGATAAAATGTTTTTGTACTTTTTTAAATTTTCTGATTTTTATGATTTTCAAAAATTTAAATCAACCCGAAATCATACAAAACAAAAAGATTACGCCATCCCTGGCAACGACGCCATTTGATTTATCCAAAAAAAATTGTATTTACAGTAATCAGAAACGGCGTCGCTTTGCAGCTAGCCGGTGAATACGGGTCGATCCACAGAGATGTGTAACTTTCTGTTTTTGTGTTATCACGAGTTGATTCCGATGGTGGTTTTTGTAGATTGATTTAAAACTAATTAATACGATATTAAAGAACTTGCTAGGGTTAGGTCTAAGGTAGGGTTGATAAGATCAATATTGTCACCTCTTTCAATGCCATTTAATTAAAGCTTTTTAGAAATCATAACAATTATTAGCAAAGGGGATTAGGATGATTTGGGAAGAAACGAAGTTTCTTCCTCTAGATCCTTGTTCGTCCTTTCCTATTAATTGGTACAATCTTCATGGACGTCATGTATGCCCGGCCCTTTATACTACGGTTCACCGTTACCTCGTAGGTAGGGTGCCGTAGGGAGCGGGTCATGCATGCGTGCATGAAGTTTCTAGTTATAAGAAAAAGTATCGGCATTGAAGGAGGTGAGAGATATTCATCTCTCCCCCCCTCCCTTGTTCCTAACCCTAACAAGCGAGGATTTTACTCGCTCATTAGGGAATTATCTAAAAACGATATTTTTGTTGTTATGTTTTAAAATATTTTGTTCAAATCTAGAATTATTACTTACTGCAGATTAAAAGGAGGTAGACTAGTTAACTAAGGCAAGTGATAAACTTACTCTACTGCAAGAATGATATGAGATAACTAGGGCAAGAATTAAATTATAACTAAGGCAAGAATTTAAAAGGAAAAAACTTACAAGAGTGATGCTCTAAATCTCCCAACAATTCTGATTTTTTTGATTGAAAAGAGGCATCCATTTTACAGATTTGTGAGTACAATTTATAAGCAAACAGTGAAGCTAGGGTTACAGACTCTCGCAGAAGTGAAATTACAGATTTGCCCCCTAAAAATCCCAACACCCGCACCGTCGCACCGACATAAGAAGTCGGTGTTGACACGGGCAACAAACGGCCGCGGAACCGCGACAATGATGGGCCTTGGGCCGCGGTTCCGCGGCCCTTTGGTGGCTTCATTCCACCAAATTTTCCGGTCTTCCTTCTGGGTGTTTGGGCTTGTTTATTCTTCATTAATTTTCTTTGTTTGGCTTCTTGGTCTTTTCCAGATTTTCAGTGAAAACTTGTAAGGAGCTTTTGACCGTTCACCTGGACATTTCGGACCGCACTGCTTAATACAATTGTAACCTGTTCTTCGCGACTCGGATCCATCTTCTTGTTGGTCAAAAGTCTCTCTTTTGTATCATCTTCTGTCTTTTCTCACTGTCTTCGCTCCAAGAGCCTGTATCCTGTATCATGCAACAAACATGCATCAAGAGTACCTGTTTACTTATAAAATGTATAAAAGTGGGGCGTATGAATTGCAATATTATAATATGAACAATCCCCGGCTATTCATCCATGACGATCCAATGAAGTTCATATCCATTACAGAAATGTGCAACCCCCAACTAACCGACATACTAGCAATTAGCGGAGGTTTACGAACACATCAAAAACACATTTAGCAAATAACTTAGAATTTCGATCGACAACCAATTTTCGTGTCTACCCCAAATGCAAGCCAGCTCTGAAATAACCTTGGTAGAAACAAAATATAAAGGAAAATAGAACACCCAAAAATAATACAAACTGTGTAAATACGAGTCAACTCGGAGTTGACTCGGCCGCGGATCCGCGGTGGATTGCACCAATACGCCGCGCTTCCGCGGTCGTCTAACCGAGTTAGCACCTCGTATTTCTCCAGTATTCTTAGAATTCCCTGCTGTGAATTTTCATACCTCTGAAATAATTTTTTTGACAAGTTTAAAATCGACAGAAACTTTAGTGAAGCGGGGTTATGTTTTCGTGTTTTTCCGACCATCGAAGTTCTAATAAGTTGCTAACAAGCTAGTAAAGGTTTAGTAGGCTCTGATACCACTGTAAGTCCATGTCACGCACCCCACGAGTTCGCTGGGAAGTGGAATATATGAAAAACAATTATCAAAGCTTCATAACACGGACTTGAGCACACAGATCATGTCTAAACAATTACTAGCAAACTACGAGAGGTTTAACTACTCTGATTCGAAGTTATACCTCACATTACTTGTCCTTCAGGTCTTCATCGCTGTCCTCCATACCTCGTCGTCTCTATGGAACATGGGTACCTCAACGGCCTCCTCGAGTCAAAGACGATCCACCCGAGAGTCAATAGTCCAAGCTCATATATCGAATCTGAGATAACTATGGCTTCTAGTTTGCTAATCTAGAAGTCCTAGAGGGTGTATAGTATTTAAATGGATTACTTAGTCACTTTAAACCCTAGGATTCTCAACTCATAAGAGCTATTAGGGTTTGAGGAAGAAAATGAAAACTTGAGGAGAGAGAAGTGTTTTGTGACAATCAATGAACTATTCTCATTTGTGAATATCATGGAGCATAATAATATCATCAAAATAAATATCTATCTAATATTCATCATGCTTCATTTAATTCACTAGATGAATCATCTAATGAGTCATGGATCATTTAATGAAACTTACACCTCATCCACCACCTCATTTAGTTTAAATCACAAAAGAAATAAACATAAATGAGTCACCTCCTTCTAGAAGCTTCCCGACAAATTACGAGACCGCTCCTCCCACCCGTATTTCCGAAAAACACGGATAATCTTTGACTGAATAAATCCATCTGTATAATACTAGAATCTGGCTTAAACCAAAGCCCACTAGTATTATCTGCCCGATCATAGTACGTGCATATGTGGACGGAAGTGATCGCGGCCCTGCCGTAAAACCATACGACCTCTACACCTTTTGCCCGGTGCAGGGAAACTCTTTGTGTGGGACTCTAAAGACTCGACACTATGCTGGCAGTGGGTTTAACCACAGGCCGCAAGCGGTACTATCTGTACGTAACGGTCCCCAGGTAGATGTCGATAAGAAGGACGATGAGGAAACCCATCCGAACTCCTTCTGAGCCTGTATGTGACAATCTCCGTATAGTCCGGTCTGTTCGTCTAGGACTATCGCATATCGGGCCTAGGGGGGCGGTAAACGTCAGACCCCTAATAGCGATATAAGTCGTGTCGGAGTGTAGCCCATTACACCTTGAGAAACTACTGGAACCTACCAGTAAATCTTGCTTGCCCTGGCCAGGAACTTTGCGTAATGGCTCTCTATACACAGCACGATATCAACCCCCAATACCGGGAGAGACGAATCCTATCTAACCGGCGCCGTCTCTAAGTGCTTTGGGACTGCACCCAAATACTACCTGTTTGCATGACTCCTTTGAGCCGTGGTAGGGTAGTAATCTAAATACAGTGGGAACACACTCGAGGCGAAGTAGCAGTGTCAAGCCGACGGACTAAGCTGTACTCATTTCACATGGGAACTGCTATCTGACGATGGGTATAGTACCAACCTGCAGTTCCCCGCGAGTCCTGTCCGGTGTACCCATAACCTAACGAGCACCTGCATACTATCTCCAGTACGACGTACTGATGGCTGTGGGACAGACCATCTCCCCAGCTGGGATGAGAAGCGTATACACCAGTCTATTCCGGAGTATCGATGCCCCGTCTCGATAATCCTACGACCAGGGACCTGTATATGATGTTGCTTATAGGCTACCTATCCCCCACTAGTGTGACTGCCATTACAATGCTGATAATCAAGCAATGATCCTAAGGGCTCTACTAATATGTATAAGCGATATGTTAAAAGAAACATATGCACATATTAAAGTAGAAACAAACCAAGTAGCATACTATCATTTTTAGCAAGATTTTCCATACAACTGTGAATATCCCAAGCTTCCATTAAGTAATATAAAAACTAGTATATTACAGTAATGACCTTTAGGGCATAAACACTTACAGTATTCAGTTGGAATATCCTGCACCTCATTCTACGGGGAAAGAGCGGAGATCCCTTCACTGGGAGTGACCTCTTTAGCAAAGGTTTTCGCTACTATATATTTATATAAAGCTATGCAGTTCTTTCAACGATATCAAGTTCATTACGTTAAAGGTTTTTCGCCAAAAACCAGTCGTAGTCCTCCGTCATTTCTTATAGGTATTACTTAGTATTAATGCTGTGTATGTTGACCTCTGTTAAGGCACAGTGCTTGGTAGCTGGGTAATGCTTGTTTGTTGCATAGATATGCGATTATTTAGGACAGTCGCACGGTCATTTTGACCTCTGTCAAGGGCACGTGCGGGTGGATCTAAGTTAATCAAGGACAATGACGGGTTGAACTTGACTTGCGACTTATGATATGTTGACCTCTGTCAAGGTCATAAGCCGCTTGGGGTAAAAATCAAATCGGGAGTTTCTAAAGAAACTGAAACTTGCCAGGCTTGCGCATACCTTCTGGAGTGTGGTGACTTGAGTGGATTCCATCAAGTTATAATGCGATGATAGTTGGATCCTGTTCATATCAGAATTTTGCATTATTATATCGCCCATTCTTAATTATATTACAAATAAATAGGTGCTTTTGGTCCATGTCTGCTAAATAGTTGCAGGTTACAGGTTGTCAGGTCATTACAGTGAAATTCATGAAAAAGACGCTACAAATATGAGAGTACGAATAACAATAGAGGAATCCTTATGATGCCGTCTAACAGTTCAAGGAACAAATGAAGATCAGTAAACAGTTCAATTGCACAAAGCTTAAGGGCAACACAAGATTCAAGACTTCAACGCGAAACTTACGGTAAAAGTCCACAAATTCTGCACTGTTGGAAATCTGGAAGAAAGTAGAAAAGATTCTGAGGAACCAAGTGAAGAAAACAGAAGGAAAAGGCAACTTGAAGCATCCCTAAAGAACTGAGTCCAAGAGCTCACCATATGGCCGTGGAACCGCGGCCAAATAGGGCATTCTGCCGCGGACCCGCGGCCGTGCAGTGCACGTGTTGGTGCACGTGTCGGTGGGTGTCGGTGCTTTGACCCGGCTTTCTTAGGATATTCTTGTAATTTCAAATGTAGATCAGATGTAAACCCTAGGGTTTCTCCTATCTATAAATAGGAAAGCCGAAAGCCTAATTAGGCATGCCACTTTTTAATTCTTAGCCTAAAATTTTAATTTCCATTGTAATCGTCAAGAGGTATCAATAAAGTAAGTGTTTTTTTCATTTTATCTTGCATTCTTCCTAATTGAAATTTATTTTTCTGCAATTTTTTATCTGTCTTTATTTATCTGCAAGTTAATTAGTTTATTAAAAAGAAAAAAAATTATAAAAATGAATTTCATCATAACTTTCCTAATGAGTGAGTAATTCCTCACTTGTTAGGGTTAGGACAGGGAAGGCTTGAGAGATGGAAATCTCTCTCATTCCTTTCGTTGCTCGTATAAATTAATTAATTAGGACTCTATTTAAATCAACCACACACCGCTCACTACGGCACCATATCCTACAAGATAGCGGTGATTCCCTAGTTAGATCAGTTATGGTTGATTCAAATAGAGGTTAGGGCTAAGAGTTAAGAAAGGACGGACAAGAACCAAAAGGAAGAAATTACATTTCTTCCTAGTCGTGCTAATCCCCTTTGTTGACTATTACCCTAACACCTATGTTCTTCACTAGAGCAAAGAAAGCAGTGAGTAGAATTCCTTTTCCAACCTAACCTAATCCTAATCCTAGCAAGACTTTAAATCAATTTAATCTCATTCTTAGATCGAAAATCAAAACTACCATTTCTCTGGACTTAACTCATTAGAACATAAAGAAAGAACACGATTTCCCTGTGGACCGACCCGTACTCAACCGGCTAGCTACCAAGCGACACCGTCTTGATTGCGGTATTCTCTTTAAATTTTAAAACGCACAACGCAAAAACATCTAGAACAATCAGATCTCGATACCCACTGATGAGTTGGTTTACTCCTCGGGTGATCCCGACTAATTCTTCTTTCAGGTTTGGAGGAGAATTTGAGGATACAGTGGGAGACATCCTGATTAGATAAAGTGATTAACCATTCTGATCTAGGTTAGAGTGCACGCTGAGTGTTTCTTTTCTCTCTCTCTCTCTTTGGCAGCGACCATGGCCCGACCCTAGACTATAACTTAGTAACCAAGTTAACCGAACTTTCTTAAAATACTGGCTTTTGGATTGTCTGAGTTGCATACATCATTGTCACTCCTTCTTTTACCCTTTGCATTTCTCCAGAACACCCCGTATCACTACGAACATCCACTTCCATTGGATAAATCCATCGTATAGTTACATACGAACTCGAAGGAACTTGTTCCAGGTTCAAGGATGGATTCTGGTTCTAGAGAGATTGAATAGGATTATTCGGTTGTCTTTTCCCTTTACCTTCTCTTAGGTTGTGAGGACTCCTAGGATTAGGAGAGTACACCTATTATGCTTATTGGATAGTCTTCTTCCAAATCATAGGCAGGTACCGAAAGGTAGGGAATGAAGAAAACCAATTAGCCTAAGTGTGGTGTATAGAAGGTAATAAGTAAAGACAAAATAAAGGGATTAGAAAGAGGGCAAAGTATATTGCGACTGCTGTCATTCACGACCAAACCGCGTATTTCATCGCCACTCCTACTTCACCTTTGCTTTTCTCCGGCTCAAGAGAAATAGAATAAGGTTTATTCAGTTGTCTTTTATCATCACCTTCTCTCAGGTTGCGAGTACTCCTAGGATTAGGAGAGTACACCTATTATGCTTATTGGATAGTCTTCTTCCAAATCATAGGCTGGTGCCGAACGGTAGGGAAGGAAGAAAACCATTTAGACTAAGTGTGGTATACAGAAGGAAATGAGTAAAGACAAATAAATGGATTTGGAGAGATGACAACGAAATATACGGTTGCAGTCATGAATCTGATAATGGAAGAGGCATTACTAGGAATACCCAGATACCCCTTCGAAACATTTACATGTTTCAATTTCACTGTGTATTGTTAATAGAAAACTGATTTCCCAATTAGCCCTTGCTCCAGGGTATGTATTTATCAGGTATGATTCTCACATCTGTATGGTTTACAGATGATGAGTGGGAGTAAGTTATTGGGAATTAGGTGATTATCCTCATTATATCGGAATTCGTTGTAATTGGTGATATTTGAGGAAATCTCCTGGGTTTTTGCCGGATGGCAAATATTTGGTTTTGAATATCCGTTGTTAGGAACCAATTTCAAACTCGTTTATTTTATAAAGTGAGATATAACTTTTTGAAATTATGTCCATGACATTTACCTATATCAGTTGATGGTTAGGTAAGGAGTATTAAACAGCGGTGTAATTCTTCATAACCATAGTACAGTTTTCAACCTACGACGCACAGGGTTTGAGTTATTCAACTCAGGGGACTTATACAAAGTATTGTATGTTGTCCAGTGTCGATTAGGACAAAAGGGTTGGTCCTCGTACTATATTCTGTTTACTTGTGACTTCTCAAGTTTTAGACAAGTGTTTCGTAGAAATACAAGGTCCAAGTTTTAAGAAGTTATAGGTACAAGAATAAAGTAGAGAACCATGTATTGCAAGTATCAGGATTCTTCAAGGTGATTGAAAAAGCAGATACTTGTGTTTGGTATTCAGTTGATAGTAATGGTTTTGAGAAATTGCTTCTCTTTCAGGTTACTCATAATTGGATGCACTCCTAAGTTGAGTAATGCTGATCGGCCTCTCTCTATTTAATTGACATGCACTGGAGACAGCTGCATGATTTGAATCTGGTTCTTATTAAATCAGTGCCTCTGTTTCTATATTATATATAGAATGGATCATATCATAACAATGTTAAGGTATATGGAGTTGTCCGGCTTATGCTTAAAACCAGACTCTGGATAACTCAAGGCACGTTCCTGTAATGGCAGTTTGTGGGCTAACCAAGGCTATGATGAGGGTTAACTTTCTACCATCTGGAAGATCAATAGTGATATTGTTCTTGACTCGCCACAGTTTTAGCAAAATGGATTTTTTCAGAAAACAGTAGTGGGAGTATGGTAGAACTGGAAGAGATTCCAGAACCATAAACGATTACTGAAAATTTAATAGGACCTAAAAATTTAATCAGGCTTAACATTCCATTAGCCACTCCGCAGATATGTTGGGTAACCTCAGGCACCCGAGAGGTACTCCGGTATCCTCAAGGACGGTGACAGGGAGGTTCTTGTTTACCCAGACTTGCCATTGCTGTTGTTCTAGACTATGAGACCTGGCAGGAGGATGAGTATAGCATCGTTCTAGACTAGCTTTAGAAGTGTACGTGTATATGACTCTGCCAGAGGGTTGTTGTAGTCAGTGGGAGCAGCGGAAGCATAGTTGACAAGTAGCTTGTGTCTATTTACAGACTAAAGCGGATATAGCGGAGATAGATCATTTATTTTTGATGTGACAGTCATAGGCTTTGACTTCATCAGAATAGGAGATGGATCTTTTAAGAAGGTAGTAGGGTGTGATGTCCTGGTATTTGGTTGACATGCATGTTGTAGGAAGTGAAATTCCTATACTACGATCGGTTATACTGTGGTTGTCATACAGTGGTTTCTCCACAAAGGATATAGATATTATATCAGGCATTCTGGTTAGTAGATCTATGGTTTTAGATCTAGATTTAGGTAATTTCTAAATCTGGGTACTTAGACAGTATTCTAAAGGTGTTTTAGAATGGACGACTCCTGGCATGGTAGTGTAATTGCAGGTGATGGAGTCATCCTCTCTAAAGGTGTCTTACAGACTAAAGGGGAGAGGGATGTACATGATTGGCATATCACTTGCTTAGGCAATTGAGTCAAACATGAGATGTCAAGTACCACACCAGATGTTGTTTTTGCACCAGATGCAATAAGTTGAGATATTAATCTAATCCTGGAGAAACGTTCGGAAGAAGTTTTAGAAAATAAGTGAATGTTCTAGGGATTTGATAACGCCAGCCTCTTTCGGGAGACAGTTATCATTCCAGGCTTCCAAGGTGACTTGGATGACAGAGTGACAGTCAGAGTTATAGTTTTCCCTCTGACGATGGGCAGTAGTTTGGACAGGTGGTCCAAGCGGATATTGAGGGAGGCGTGGCGCAGGATACTGATTAAATTCAATTGACGATACAGTCTAAGAAGTTTACTGGATTTGGAGTTCATTTGTGAACTGGGTCCCATCAGACATCCAGACATATTCTAAGACAGGTATTGCTCATTTCGGAAGATGGCTTTCTCCGCGAACTTGAGATAAAGAGTGACATAGAAAGAAACATCAGAGTGGATCCACTCACTGAGGCTATTTCTCGAACGCAATAGTTTTACAAACGAGCTTTGTGAAACTGATTAGTAGAGGAGTTTGGTGTTCGGTATCACACGGGCTGTTAGTATGCGATATCGCAATAATTAGCCTTAAGTGCAAGTGAGAGATTGTAGGCTATAGTGCCCTCAAGTCAATTATTGGATCACATGCACGTGATTGCAATGATTGAGGGAGGACCTATACCGGTAGAACAGTCTTACTCGAGATGATAGTATGCTATCTGGTTTGTCTTTATCATCGTGTACATGCTTCAGGTGACATTACAGATCACTATTACATGTTGATAGAGCCCATAGGATTCTTGCTTGACTACCAGCAGTATGATGGCGATCATATACGTGAGAGTTGGGTAGTCTATAAGTACATCCTTAAAGTGTCCCTAGTCATGGGAGTTTCAAGACCGGGCATCGATACTCCGATAGTAGACTAGTGTATACGAATCGAAACCCCGACGAGGGATGATGGCCGGTCTCACAAGCCATTGGTGTCAGTTGGTTCACCTAAGATAGTATACATGTGCTCATTGGGTTATGAGTATACTGGACGGACTCGCAGGGGCACTGCTGATTGGTACTATACCTATCGTCGGAGCAGTTCCCAGGTGACATGAGTACAGCTTAGTCCGTTGACTTGACACTGCTACTTTGCTTCAAGTGTGTTCCCACTGTTCTTTGATTGCTACCCTACCACGGCTCAAAGGAGTCGTGCAAACAGGTAGTAGTTGGGTGCAGTCCCGAAGCACTTGGAGGCAGTGACGGTTAGATAGGATTCGTCTCTCCCGGTATTGGGGGTTGAAATCGCGTTGTGTCTGAAGAGCCATTACACAAAGTCCTAGGCCAAGGCAAGTGGGATTTACTGGTAGGTATTCCAGTAGTTTCTCAAGGTGTTCTGGGCTACACTCCGACACGACTTATACCGCTATTGGGGGTCTGACGTTTACCATCCCCTAGGCCCGATATGCGATACTCATAGACGAACAGACCGGACTATAAGGAGATTGTCACAAATAGGCTCAGTAGAGTTTCAGGATGAGTTCGCTCGTCAGCTTCCCTTTCGATCAATACATGGGCAGCCGTTACGTACAACTAGTACCACTGACATGCTTAAGGTTAAACCCACTGCCAGCGTATTGACGAGTCTTTAGAGCCCCCCACAGAAAGTTTCCCAAATTCGGGCGAAACGTTGTAGAGGCCGTATGGTTTTATGGCAGGGTTTGATCATATACTTGAACTTGTGCACGGATCATGATCGGACGGATCATACTAGTGGGCTTTGGTTTAAGACGGATCCTAGTATTATATTTGTTTTATTACTTTAGTCTCGTTGTATTCGTATTCAGTCGGAATGCAGATGCATGTATGTATATACAGATGGGGGGTATTCTTTTGATCCGTCATGAGTTTACTTTAGAAGATGCCATTCTATTTATTGTTCTAAACATTTGGGTTAATGTTTATTAAGTGGAAATTGTGAGTGCAAGTCATGATCAAGATCATTAAATGTGGCATGTGTTTGTTTGGTGACTTATGGTGTTATTTTCTGTGCCATGTCTAATCTCTTGATTATTTATTGTGTGGGATTGATATGTGAAGAGAGAGAGGGCAGACAAGTGAGGGCTTGGGTTTTGTTTTTGATTTATCTAGAGCTCTCACATTTATCATCTAAAAGAATAAGCAAGCTTCTTCTTCTTCACTAACTTTTCTTGTGCTCACAACTTCCATCAATGGATACTTCTTAAACTTCCATCCATACCATCTCATATGATGAGAATCCATAGAGTATTGAGACAAAGTTATCATACACATTCTCTACTTCACCTTGGACATGTCGGTTAGCAAACTTCATGTCCGAGTTGCTTCGGTTTTGAAGCGGGAGCCTGTAAAACGATTCCTTGACGTGGTGCCACTTCGACGAGGAGATCGAAGATGCCGCGAGGAGCTAAGGATGGTGGCTAAAGACCGAAGGACACGGATCGATCGGTATAGCCATTCTAAACTCACATTATAGAATGCTAGTAAATGGTTAATGGTTCGATCCGAGTGATTGGTTGTGGTAGCGCCAAGTTTGAAAAGTTTTTTTTCCGCGTTTGGCATCGGATTGACGGCCAGGGCGCTGCCGTAACTCAACAGAGGGTTGTTCCTATTGTCACGGGAAATGGCATTGGCAGAAGGGATGCAAAGCTTGGAAAGCCATAATCTAAGATCTGAAGCACGTTGTGGCTTGGGTGTATTTGTGATTGAAAACAGTCTATCAATTAACTCTACTTTCTGGGTACAAGATACTAGATCAGGATCTCATATCTGTAATTTATTATAGGCCTTGAGAAACCGTAGAGTTATCAGGGCAGGTGATACGACTCTCAGGGTTGCTAACGGAATAAGCGTGGACACTGTATCCGTAGGGTGTATCACCTAGAATTGACAAGTATGCAGATATTGATTCTGCATAACTGTTTGTGTATACCTAATCTAGTTTGTAAGCGATGTGGTCCACATCCACCTAAATCAAAGTTTGATTGGGTCAGGTACACTAGAGGACAATATATACGTGTTAAATCAAGCTCAGGTTTTCAACGTCCAAAACAAACTTAAAAGAAAGTCTCCAGAGTCAAATAGGACTTTCTTATGGAATTGTAGACTGGGTCATATCAATGAAACACGGTTGTCGAAGTTACATAGAGAGGGATATTTGGATCCGTTCGGATATCAGTTTTATGCAACTTGTCAATCTTATCTCATAGGAAAAATGACAAAGACTTCATTCACTGGACACGGAGTAAGAGCGGGCGAGCTCTTGGGACTCATACACAGCGACATGTGTAGTCCAATATCAACAGATGTACGAAGTGGTTATTCTTATTTCATTACTTTTACGGATATTTTCTCTCGGTATGGATATGTCTTCTTGATGAAACATAAATCCGAGGCCTTTGAGAAATTCCGAGAATTTAAGAATGAAGTGGAAAAATAGACCGGCAAAAGTATCAAGATATTGAGATCTGATTGAGATGGTGAATACTTGAGTGCCGAGTTCCTGGATTACTTAAAAGAGAATGAAATTCTCTCTTAGCTTACTTCTCCATGCATACCACAACATAACGGTGTATAGGAAAGGAAGAACAGAACCCTATTGGATATTGTTCGTTCCATGATGAGTAACGCTGAGTTACCGCGATCCTTCTGAAGTTATGCACTAAAATCAGCTACATATCTTTTGAATAAGGTACCTACCAAGACTGTGCCTACCACACCATATCAGATGTGGAGTGGGAAGAAACCATATCTTCAGCATCTGAAGATATAGGGATGTCCAACATTTGTTGAAAAGCAGTATGCGGACAAGCTCGAGGCATGCTCAGTACTGTATAGGTTTGTGGGATACCCAAAGAACTCCAGGGGGTATCTTTCCTATTACGCAGAGGAATAAAAGGTTTTTGTTCCTCGTCATGCCCACTTTTTAGAAAATCATTTTTTTGTAAAAGGAAATAGTGGGAGCGCAATAGAACTGGAAGAAATTCCAGAACCACAAACTATTACTGAAAGTATGGTAGAACCAAAGGTTTCAAAAGAATCGGACATCCCTACACCAATCCGCAGGACTAGTAGGCAGTCTCATCCGCCCGAGAGATACTACGGTTTTCTCATAGACGGGGATCGAGAGGATTGCATCATTGACAATGATGAGCCAACTAGCTTCTATTAAGCCATTAAGAGCGGCGACTCGATAAAATGGCTGGATGCAATGCGGACCAAAATGGAGTCCATGTACACCAACAAAGTATGTACTTTGAACATTGCTCCAGAAGGGATAAAACCTGTAGGCTGCAAATGGATCTTCAGAAATAAGATTGGTGTGGATGGATAGGTTGAAACCTATAAGGCTAGACTTATTGTAAAAGGCTTTCATCAAAGACCTGGTTTAGACCATGATGAAACCTTTTATCCAGTGTCTATGCTCAAATCCATTCGGATCCTTCTTGCCATTGCTGCCTTCCAAGATTTTGAGATCCGGCAGTTGAACGTAGAGGCGGCTTTTCTAAATAGTGATTTGGAAGAGTGCGTCTATATGGATCAGCCAGAGTGTTTCAATCAGAGTGGGAGCAGCGGGATAGTGTGCATGTTGCTTAAGTCCATTTATGGACTAAAGCAGGTATCGCGGAGTTGAAACATCTGTTTTTATCGAGACAGTCAAAGAATTCGACTTTATCAAAAATCCAGATGAACCATGCATTTATAGTAAGATTATAGCAAGAACTGTGGAATTCCTCGTTGAGTACGTGGATGACATTTTCTTGATAGGAAATGACATTCCTATGCTACAATCATTCAAAAGATTCTTGTCACAGAGGTTCTCCATGAAAGACCTGGGTGATGCCAACTACATTCTGGGGATTCAGATCTATCGTGATAGATCAAAGAGGATGGTGGGACTTTCACAGTAAAGGTACATCAACACCATACTGAAAATATTTAGTATGGACGATTCTAAGCGCGGTAGTCTACCGGCTTGTCACGGAATCACCCTCTGCAAAAAGATGTCTCCCAAGACTAATTTGGAAAGGGCTCGCATATCGATTATATCCTACGCTTCTGCGGTAGGCTCTATAATGTATGCGATGTTGTGTACCAGACCAGATGTAGCTTACACACTTAGCGTGGTAAGCCGGTATCAGTCAAACCCAGGGGAGAAGCACTGGATAGCAGTAAAGAATATTCTCAAGTACCTGAGAAGGACTAAGAAGATGTTCTTGGTGTATGGCGGAAAAGACCTCCAGATCAAGGCCTTTGCTGACTCAAGCTTCCAGAGTGATAATAATGACTCCAAGTCCATGTTGGGTTATGGGTTTACCCTCAGTGCAGGGGCGGTCTGTTGGATGAGCTCCAAGAAGGAAACCGTTGCAGACTCGAAGATGGAAACAGAGTAGTTCGCTGCATGAGACGCCGCAAAAGAGGCAATCTGGATATGAAAGTTCTTAACTGAACTTCAGGTGGTTCCTTCCATTGTTGGTCCAATACTTTAGTATTGTGACAAAAACGGCGCTATAGCTTTAGGGAAGGAACCCATGTCCCATCAGAGATCCGGACATATCTTGAGGCGGTACCACTTGATCAGGGAGATCGTTGATCCTCAGGAGATCGAAGTGAGGAGAGTAGATACGGAGAACTACACTACAGATCTACTCACAAAGGTTATCCCTCGGACAGTGTTCGAGAGGCTATTCGAGATCTTCGGTTTGTGATATGCCAGTATATGGCCTTAGTGCAAGTGGGAGATTGTTAGTGATATATGCCCTAGAGGCCATTATTGTATCATACTGGATTGTATATGACTTAATGGGAGCTTGGGATATACACGGATATAGTAACAGTCTTGCTCGAAATGGTAGTATGCTACCTGGTTTGTTTCTACTTCAATATGTGCATGTGCTTTTTACCATATCGTTTATACATATTGGTAGAGCCCTTAGGATCATTGCTTGATTACCAGCGTTGTGATGGAAGTCACATTAGTGGGGGCAGGGTAATCTACAAGCACATCCTATACAGGTCCCTAGTCGTAGGATTATCGAGATGGGGCATCGATACTCCAGAGTAGACTAGTGTATACGTTTCTCATCCCAGCAGGGGAGATGGTCTGTCCTACAGTCATCAGTACGTCCTACTGGAGATAGTATGCAGGTGCTCATTAGGTTATAAGTATGCTGGAGAGGACTCGTTGGGGACTGCTAGTGGGTATTATACCTATCGTCGGGTAGCAGTTCCCAGGTGACATGTGTACAGCTTAGTCCGTCAACTTGACACTGCTACTTCGCATCGAGTGTGTTCCCACTGTACTTTGATTAGTACCCTACCATGGCTCAAAGGAGTCGTGTAAACAGGTAGTGGTTGGGTGTAGTCCCGAAGCACTTGGAGGCAGTGGCGGTTAAATAGAATTCGTTTCTCCCGGTATTGGGGGTTGATATCGCGCTGTGTTCGGAAGGCCATTACACAAAGTCTTTGGCCAAGGAAAGCGAGATTTACTGGTAGGTGTTCCGGTAGTTTCTTATGGTGTATTGGGATATACTCCGAAACGACCTATTGCGCTATTAGGGGTCTGATGATTGCCGCCCCCACGCCCGATATGCGATACTCTTAGACGAACAGACCGGACTGTACGGAGATTGTCACATACATGCTCAGTAGGAGTTTGGATGAGTTAGCTCATCGGCCTTCTTATCGACACATACCTGGGCAACCGTTACGTGCAGCTAGTACCGCTTGCGGCTTGTGGTTAAACCCACTGCCAGCATAGTGTCGAGTCTTTAGAGTCCTACATAGAGAGTTTCTCTGCACCGGGAAAAAGGTGTAAAGGCCGTATGGTTTTACGGCGGGGCTTCGATCACTTACGTGTACTTTTGCACGTATGATGATCGGGCGGATAATACTATTATGCTTTGGTTTAAGCCGGATCCTAGTATTATATTGATGAATTATTTTCGTCACTTTGTATTCGTGTTCTTCGGAATACTGATACGGGTATGTATATACGAATGATGGGCGTTCTCGTATTTTTCGGGAAATCTTCTAGAATGTCAAACCTCATTAGGGTTTTAATTCTTTTTTAGGATTAAAGTTAATGAGGTGGAGGAAATGAGGTGGAGGTTGACAAAAGATCAAGCATGACTCACTAATTAGATATTTTCTAGCATGCTTGATATTTTGAGGAGATATTTTATCTCCTCAATTATTATCTAGCATGCTTGAATATTCTTTTCTTGAGCCAAGGTTTTTCTTGAGTTGAGCTTCTCCTCTCTCATTTCCTTAAGTGACCTTCTTCTTCCTCATAATCTTAGACCTCTCATGTGTTGAGAATCCTAGGGTTCCAAGAGACAAAGTAACTCATCTTCACTCTCTACATTTTCTTGGAATTCTAGTTTAGCAAACTAGAAGCCGTAGTTACCTCAGATTTGAGGTAGGAGCTTGGACTATAGACTTTCGGGTGGATCGTCTTTGACTCGAGGAGGCCGTCGAGATTGCTACGATCCATTATGATCCTTGGAGCCGACGACGAGTGGAGGACAGCGATGAAGACCCGAAGGACTTGTATCGTGAGGTATAACTTCGAATTTGAGTAGTTAAACCTCAAGTATTGGTTCAAGTCGGTGATGCGAAGTCCGTAAAAATCATTTTTTGCAATTTCCGCCTCCCCGCGAACACGTAGGGTGCGCGATATCGACTTACACTCCTCACGTGGGCGCCACACAAAAAATGCTTAGCACTCTATATATAGCCAAAACGACTGAGTGCTTAGCACTAATTGGGCAGTGCTGCACGTGCTATTCATGTGGACGCCATATAAAAAAAGTACTTAGAACTATATATATAACTGAATGCTTAGCACTGATTGGGCAGCCCCCATAACTAAAGGCTTCACATGATACCCATGTAAGCGTCAGAGTGTCAAAAAAGAGCTTAGCACTTTTGCATAAAAAGGGGGGTTGAACAAATAGAGCCCAAATAAGTGCTTAGCACTTTTGAATAAAAAAAAAGACTGAGCAGACTAAGCCCAAATTGGCTAAGTCTCTTGCAACTGAGCCCAAATACTCTGTTGATTGGACCTTAATAAAATTTAAGGACCCTGAAAATATTGCTAAGTTGATATTAGTCTCAAATAAGACTAATGTATTCTTAGTTAAAATAAATTGGGCCCAAATGTTCATAAGTTTAAGTTGATCTTAATCTCAAACTAGATTAACGGTCTTTAAACCAAACAAAATATTTTGAACTAAAGGAAAAATATAACTTAAGTTCAAAATCTCAAATCTAAAATATACGAATTTGGACTTGTAACATTTTGAAAATTGTTTAGGTGAAATTTCGGAAAATCGGTAAAATAACGGGTGATTTCCGTAAAATCAAGATATAAATATTTTTTAATATAAAATTAAATATACATATTCTAGCTATGTAATTGCTAGTATTTGGTGTTTATTGAGCCACTTGAAAAATTTCTAATTTACTGAAATTTTTTCCGAAATTAATTATTTTAATGTTATTTTAAGCCGTGACTAATACATTTAATTAGGGATAATTACAAATTGGAATGGGTTGATACAAATTTTGTGCATCATGACACATTAAACTAATAAGTAAAATATTGTTTCTGAAATGAAATGAATTTTTCGAACGGTTTTAGAAAATATCGAAGAAAAAGGCTTAAATGGTGAAAATAGCTAAATGGAAATTGGGGTATAATATTTATCATTTTCTTTCCTCACCCACACTCATCCACACCCTTTCACCCCCTTCCCCATATGCTGGCCGAACCATGCTTCCCCCCAATTCCCTACTGAAAGAAAATGTCAAAGAAAACAAAAGAAAGGAAAGAAAGAGAAAATGAGGTATGTGTTTGGGTTGACTTGGACTTTTCTTTACTTGCCATTCTCTAACCTCACTCTCTCACCTCTTCCCCCCATCAACAGTAGCCCCTCCAACAGCAGCAGTCCTCCCCCAAAATCCAGCACAATTTTGCCTAAAAAATCCATTAAAATGCTTCAAAATCCATACAAATTCAAAGCAAACTCAAAATCCAAGCCCTACCCAGTTTACCTTAGCCTATCTTGTATGGATCTTGGAGAAAAGTTAGGATTTTGGAGGCTTACTTCCATGTTTGATCTCATTGTTTGGAGGTATAATCTCAACCTTTTGTTAAATTGTTGTTTGGTTGCTTTAATCATAACTTATTTAGTAAAAATTATGGTTCCAATTTCAAGTTTAAGAAATTCATGTGAGGGTTTTGTTTTGGAGTTAGGGTTGTGATCAATTGTGCATGGTTGTATGATGTAGGCTAGCATCTTAAGATTTGTTAAAACTAATCTAGTTGCTAATTATAAATTGTTACTTGTAAAATGTCCAAATTAAGCTTTTTAGTAAACTAGGTTTTTATAAACTATGAAAATAATTAAGAGAAAAATCTAATTAGGTTATTCATGACATTATTAACATTTTAAATTGTAGTTTAATACTTTAGTTCATGCAAAACCAAACTTAATTGTTGAATTATGAATTTTTGTTTTAAAAATGTTAAGATGTGATATCTTTGCAAACTAGAATTTTGGTTTTAATACAAATTGATGAGAATAAATTATAGAAATGATTTATATGACTTAGTTATGATATTTAGTGGATATTATGGCCATTAGTTTTGTTAAAATATCAAGTTTCGAATTAAAACGAAAATTAAGTGCTTTCTAGGTTTTCGGAATATAAATCGATTTGATTTATTTTGGGGTTTTAATGAGTTGCAATCTACTTAATATTAAAATTAGTGATTGTGAAAGAACGATTGGGGTGTTTGGGTTTTTCTCGATGGTTTGACGTTTGTACATCGACATCGAGGGTTGGTTTGGCTATTCTTGCATGCGTAGGCGATAGGTTTTGACCTATGCGTGATACGCGTGCCGATTTGGTTTTCGTATGCCGTTTTGATTTTGGATTGGGTTTTTATGCGATACGATACGTTGTGACATGTAGGTACCCCCATGTGGACTTCGAAACGACAAGCAAGCGCGAGGCGACATCGGCATCGGCAAGCGGAGATCGAGGTGAGTAGATTTTATCTACGGGGGAAGTCGGGTGGATGGCGTATAGCACCCCCGCAAAGTTATGAGAAATGAGGTGATGTGGTAACGATATACTTTTATATGTTAGTGTGTTATATGGACCTTAGTAAGAAAAGCTTTAGGGGATTATGGGTTAGCGAGAATTGAAGAAAAGACTTTAGTGGATTTCTTAGTCACGAAACTCTAGAGTAAGGTTTTGCATACACGCACACATACACACTTGCATACTTTTACTTTCTTGTGTGTATATGGGGATGTGTATATATGTATATACGCATGGGTATAGGACTATGCATATATATATATATATATATATATATATATATATATATATATATATATATATATATTCATATACACATGCATGGATGTTGAGGATAGTGGATGATACTTGGAGACGGGTCGATGAGATTAGGTTTGATGCCATGAGATCGGTGGGGTGATTTGGATCGTACTTTGAGATGCGACATGTGATGATAGCGGATCGGTTGGCGATGTGTTTCATACACACACATTTATATATATGTTGATGATATTAGTAGTGTACTAGACTTAGATCAGTACCCTCTACTCACGATATGTGATGATGTGAATACCAGATGAATAATAAGATAAATATGATATTGACCCGTACCCATTTTCGGATGCCGTACGATGGATTGACCGTACGAGCTATATATTGATGATAGATCCACACTCTTGACTTGAGGATGTCATATCAGATGATGTATCATGTATGATACTATTGAGGCGGGATCACCGACTATTATATAGATAGATATATATCGACTCTGATGTAGGTGGTTTCCTTATCCTTTTCGATTGGTTGTTAGTTAGACCTGTAGTTTACCTGGTAGATATTAGACTGGACCGGGTCATACCTATTTCCAAAACTGATGAATCGTGAGAATTTTAAAGACATGCCAAGGGATACTACTGATATTTCAAAAGACGTACCTTTTTTTAAAAACACCGTAGTCCTTATTTTCAAACACCACGATTCGTACTATTTCAAACGGAAAAATAGTATAACACATGTATAGTAAGGTAGATTCCTTGTTGTTACGTTATTATTTATGTTCCGCATATTATTGTTGCATTTACTATTCATTTGCCTTATTAGATTGTTATCGCCTCATTACATGTTATTGTGTACTTAATGATTATGAAACCATGCTGTTAGGACACCAGCACCATTACCGATGATGCGTATGCTCCACATACACTTGCTTGCCGGCTCACACACATCTTCATCGGTAATTGCCATATCACGTACACTTTAGAAAACCCTATTTCATTGACATAGCTTGCTAACTGATAGTTGCTACATATTTTAGCTTTCATATGCAAGATAATTTATTGCATGATATCAGATGCATCCATATATTCATTGGTTATGCAGTATTATGGAGATTTATGCCGGTTTTCATTGTTTATTGATATCATGATATTGATGATTTCGGATCCTTCTTGAGATTTCTGGATTTGGGGGAAAACCGCAAAGGTTTATAAACTTATTATCCTTTTAAAAATGCAAGTTGCGGTTTCCCCGCGATGTATGAGTCGTTCACCATGAGTTTTCAGGATTGCTGTTGGATTTCGAGACCCGATTCGAGGAGTTGGATGAACCGTCTCGGGTACATGGTGGGCCCGGTATGGTACCCCGGGGCAAGAAGCTCGAGTTGTATTTGATGAGCCTGGCAGGGGAGCACTACCTACCGATGATATTATTTGGACTCGTCGGTTATCCGGAGGATACCGGCCGGAGTCATGAGATGGATACAGGCTGATCCGTTCTGCCGGAGCCCGCGGGCCGATCCCGCAGATGATACGGATGCCTGAGATATTGATATTTGAGATTTGAGATATTGAGATTTGATGATACAGGTCAGTCCGGGCAGCCGGAGCTTGAGATATTAAGATATTTGGATTTATGTTTTGTGTCGATACTTGACACGGATTTCTCAGTTGATTTCATTGATGTTACTCGATTTATATACATGAAGAAATCACATTAAATAAAGAAAACAATTGTCTCACTCATTTCATTACATTACATTCATACCTCATACCTATGATACATTGTTACCTGAGGCACTGACACGAGCACATGGGATTATACTATGTATAGATGTTTACCCTTGCCACATTTTCATGCTTCAGACTTATCATTTTGAGGTTATATTTATATTGATCGTATTGACCTAGGATTATGTCATACATACGATTTCTGCTGGTAGATGTTTTCTACTCACGAGTTGGCAACTCACCCCCGTTGTGCCACAGTTCCTTCCAGGTTTTGCCGTACAGGTTCCGTTGCGGCTTTGCTGGCACACTGTTCCTTCCGGGTGATTACTTTGGAGGGTGGGTTCTTTTGCATCAGGACCACCGCTGTATATTGTTATTTCAGTTGTATCTAGTAAAACTCCATCAACCAGATTGTATATTTGATACTGATAAAAGACCAGACTTGTTATTATTTCGACCTTAGAGTCGCTCGTTGTATTATTATGGTTTCACGCTGATTTTGGGTTTTCTTTTGAGTTTTGATCATCGCCCTTCGGCGTTGTATATTATATTGCTTGCGTGGTTGTGACTGTCGATTGACGAAGAACTAGCTCCCTCTTGGGGATGCCTTTTGTTTCATTTCGTATACTATTCATGTTGTATCCCGTTTGGGGCCAGCATTTACAAAGGAGACTTTGCCGAAATTTTCAGAAAAGACTTGAGATTTTAAAATGAACACTTCGGCTTATGTTATTAAAACTACTTGCTTTAAAATGGTTTTTCCTTCACTCTACTGCTTCTTTGGTTTTGATTTCTGGGTTTTGGCTTACTTAGATTACGTACGCCTCGAGACGTTTTTTAATTTAAGTGCCGGTCATGTTCCGTACTTTTCGGGTCATGATAAAGTTGGTATCAGATCGTTAGGTTTTACCTTCGGAGTGTAGGATAACCCTTGGTTGATGGAGTAGGTGACTTTAGTAGAGTGACGTACCGTGTGTATGTTCTGCGGCATACTTACGATATGATATTCCACTTAAGATGCCTTAGGATGTACATTTCTTTGCATAGTATTATATTCATTTGTATAATCTAGCCTCATCGGTACCAGTTATGGATTTGCTGCCACGATTACACGGGCAAAAAGTGCTATGGCTAGAGTTGCGATCAGCTCGAGCTCGTCACGAACGAGGATTGACTAGGGCGTGATTCCAGGGACATACGATTGCATGGGGAAGCGTCGTTTTATTGCGTTTTCGCGCCATTAGCGTTTGCTGGATCGCTTTTACGAGATTTCTCGGACGTGCAGATCAGCACCAGAGAATTAAGCCACTGATAGAGGTCAGCCAGAATGTGATGACCATTGATGTATCGCTTATTCATGATGATTGAGGCACTGTTCAGCGTGCAGAAGAATGAGCCATTAGTTGCTGCGAATGACGAGATATCGCCCCAGAAGTTTGGAGCTATTGCCGCATGAGTTGTACTTAGAGATATGATAGAAGGTCCCTAGTCACCCAAGATGAAGGACTAGGACGTGTGATTCATTGCCTACCCAGATGCGAGGTCATCGGATTGATTGATTCCAGCTAGAGACGACTTCACGCGGATACGTTGAGAGTCGATAGAGATGATCGAATGTCAGGAACCCATTTTCCAAGTTTAAAGTAGTCGGAAAACAATGCAAGTAATTCTACGGACCCTCTAGATGAATGAAACCCTAACTCGACCTAATGACCATGGAACGCCGGTGAACCTTAGGGTTTGGCGGCAGTTCAGCGGTGCCATTAGTGAGGCTTGGGTTTGCCCTTCTACGGTTGGTCCATAGGTGCTGTGGCATACATTCGATACTATTAAATTATACCCAAGATGTTGAGCTCTTGGGGGATTATGGAACTGATTTAAAGATGTTTTTCCCGATCAAAAATATATTACCGCAATCAAGAACGGCGCCACTTTGCAGCTAGCCGGTGAATACGGGTCGGTCCACCGGGATGTCGTAAATCTCCTAAATGTTCTTACGAGCTAATTCCAAATGGTGTTTGGTCTTTTAATTAAATCTAAAAACGAAGTTGTGTTATACTAGGATTAGGAAACTTGGTAGGATTAGGTTTAGGTAAAGTTTGGTAAATAAAGATCTACACCTCTTTCCAATGCCTTCAATTAAATATCATATTAGGGGTTATGGTAAATTTTAATAAAGGGGATTAGGATGATTGGGAAGATATTTCTTCCTCTAGATCCTTGTCCTTCCTTTCTTAATCTTTACCCTAACCTCCATGGAAAACTTACAGATCCAGGCCTTTATACTATGGTATCACCGTTACCTCGAGGGTAAAGTGCCGTAGGGAGCGGAATAAGAAAGTATGCATGGAGTCCTAATGTTCATAAAAGATTGGCAAAGAAAAGAGATGAGAGATCTTCATCTCTCAAACTCTTCCCTATTCCTAACCCTAACAAGCGAGGAAACTACTCGCTCATTGAGGGATCTACGAAAGACATAATTTTTATGATTTTTAAGAGATGAAAAGATCTACTACAAGTTAAGAAAAATTCTAAACTATATTAAACTAAAGAAAGAATATAAATTACCTAGGGCAGAAATTAAAACTAAAACTAGGGCAGAAAAATAAACCTACTTACGATTGATGCTCTCAAACTGCAAAGAAAACTGAAATTTTATTGATGAATAGAGGCATGAGAAAATACAATGAATTGGGTTCTATTTATAGGACATAGAAACCCTAGGTTACAATTGATTCACACGTCTGCATTTACAAATTTGCCCTTAGGTTAACTAGTCAGTGCCACTCCTGAATTATGGTAAAAAATTCACGCACCCCGGGCTCCAGACGGCCGCGGAACCGCGGCCCATTGGTCGACTTGGAGTGTGTTTTTTTCTGGGCTTTTTTCTCTGCTGTTTGGGCTTCTTATTTATTTGGTTCTTTTATCAATTGGGCTTCTACGTTGGTTCCAGATCTCCAGTGAACAATTTACAGTGGACTTTTAACCGTTCGCTTTGTAATCTTGGATCTTACATTGCCTTATTAATTGTGAACTGTTCTTCATCTAGGCTTGACTATGATCCTTCTATTTGTTGGTCAAAAGTCCCTCTTTTGTATCGTCTTTTGTCTTTTTCACTGTTTTCGCTCCAAAAACCTGGAACCTATACTATGTAGCAGACATGGGTCAAAAGCACCTGTTTTATTGTAAAATGCATAAGAATGGGGAATATAATAATGCAATAATATGATATGAACAAATACCCCCAAACTTATCTTTTGCTCGTTCTCGAGCAAACTTATTTTTTTTTATTCTCGACAAAAATCCTAACCGCACTTTCGCAAGGAAACACGATTGCACTGAGCTCATGCAACAAGCCGTTAAACCTCTAGGTGTCCCTAGTAGGAGGAGTGTTGTCTCCTGAGGGTTTTCAGCGGATACTACCGACAAAATCCTATCAATTCGGCCCATTAACTTTTATTCTCCAATTAGGTTTTCTAACATGGAATTCTATTATCGTCGACTCGTAAATTATCCACCCTTATTCTTCACACTTCCTCATTATTTAACTTAAGATTATATATGTTTTATAGACTTTCGTAGCTTTCGGCATTTCTTAAGTTTTCCTTCTAGGGTTCCATCTCCACTTAGGAATTTTTATCAACTTTACTAAAGATACAAGTTCTATTCTTCACTCCTTTCTCTCATCTAAACTCCAATCACATATCCCTACGTGTGTGTATAAATCACCCCTATACTTGGAAATTCAAATCAAGCAATCATACTCTTGTCCGTTATCCAAAGCACTTATTAATTGGTGAATTTAAATGAATTTTGCTTACACATCCTTCATGCGACTGTTAATACTTCTTAAGGTACCAACAACCGATTACAAAATGCGTTTGCAATTTAAAGCGTAATTCCTAGTCTTGCAACACCCAAGGCTTTTTACCAGTGACTCTCAAACCAGTTGGTCTAAGGCACTAGGTGATGAAGCACTCTCGCTAAATATTTTTCTATTTTTGCAGCCTTAAGTAATCACAAAAACCAGTGTTTATTTTTTTATTCTTTATTCACACTTGTATTTTTTTTTTCTTCGTACTAAGGACTTTAGACAAGAGCATTTCAAGGTCTCCTCTACTATTCCAAGTTTCAAGGTGCGTTATTGTGCAATTTGTAGGGTATACATTTTCAGAATCTAGACTTAAGCTAAGAATTATTTTTCAAACTTATACTCTAATAAAATATCAATACTTTTCCTTCGTTTTGACTTAGCCCAAAAAGTGAACTCAAAATTTGCCTATTTCTAAATAAACTACGAAGTCATATACTTTCTACCGTTAAACTTTAAGGAAGGTTATTTTTAGGGTTTTTAATTTACTAAGTCTAAGATCTTGTTGTTCCTAGCCAGTTGACCTATTTGTCACACTCAAGTCAATTAGCCAAAATTTAATTTTTATAATTTTTGAAATTTTCAATTTTTTATGGTTTTTCTTTTTCTATTTTTTTTCTTCAAATTTTTCAAATTTTTATGATTTTCATATAAAGATGCAATGCAAAAATGTACATAAGAATGCGAAGGAAGAAAACTTACCGAGCATACCCCTGATTGTTAGAGATTCTGCGTGTTCAAGTTTTAATTAAATACCGCAATCAAGACGGTTTCGCTTGTAGCTAGCCGGTTGAGTACGGGTCGTCCGCAGGGAGATGGGAGTCTTTTTCTATCTGCTTTAACGAGTTAAGTCCGGTTTTTCAGATTTTGTTGTGGTTATCTAAGTGTTGAGTTGATATTTAAAGAGAGTTTGTTAGGGTTAGGATTAGGTTAGTTTGAGTTAGGAGTCTCCACATCTTTCGTTGCCCCTCTTAATATCGGTGTTACGGTAATCGGCAACAACAGGGATTAGCACGACTAGGAAGGAACTTGCGAGTATAAGCTAGGCTTTCCAACGCATAAGTCCTTCCTTTTGTTGCTTGTCCGTCCGTTCTTGGCTCTTAGCTATAACCTCCAGTTAATTCAACCACAACCGGTCTCACTACGGAATCACCGCTATCATGTAGGATAGGGTGCCGTAAGGAGCGGATTGTGGTTCAATTAACGGGAGTTGAATTAAGCTGTTGGGCAAGGAAAGAGTGAGAGAGATTTCCTTCTCTCAAACTTCCTTTATCCTATCCTAACAAGTATTAAACTACTCACACATCATGATACGGAAAAATAAAACAAAACAAAAGAGGAAGATAGAAAGAAAGAGATTAGAAGATAACGACTAGCTATTTGCGACCTCACCTTGGCGAGGATCGAGCGTAAGCATCATGGTCGTATTAAGGATAAAGAAAAAGATAGAAGAAAGAACAATACGAAATAACAACAACTAGTTAACAAATTAAAATTACAACAATTATAGAAAAAGTAAGACAAGCATGATAATAAAATGATCTTCTTTATTCACCATTCTTCACTCACCAAGCTCATTACAAGTTTTAATGGAGAAGAGATGAGAAGAAGAAGAAGAACACACTAAACCTAGCAAAATGAAAATACAAGAATGGACCCTTTCCTTCACAAAGTTCTGGGCTATTTATAGGCTAAAAAATGAAAACCTAGGGCAACCACCAGAACCCAACTGAAAAGACCATTCTACCCCTCAAAGCCCATGCTCTGACTCCACAGAGTGGCCGCGGATCCGCGGCCTAAGCTTCCTTATGCCGCGGATCCGCCGCACTCTGGTGGAGTCAGGGCATGGGATTTTCGGTGCTTCCCTGGTTTGATGTGTACTTTATTCTAGCATATGTATTTTCTCAAATTGTCTTCACGATTTTTCCAGAATTTCTGTTGAGGGAAAGGTGGACTTTTGTCAAGATTTCCTCGAGCTCCGTGTAGATTTTCTTGGATCTTGTGCTGCCATTGAGCCTTGTGCATGAAGGTGACAATCGATTTGCCATTTTGTCTTCCTAAACTGGTATCTGGCAACATACGGATGAAGAGCGGAGACCGTGTTTTATCTGTGGTTGGCAGGAACCCGGATTTTGTCGTGTTTTCCATGAATTTCACCGTTTTAGAACCGAGAACCTGTATCCTGCAATTGACTAGCAAACACGGCTCACGAGTATCTACCGATATGCAATGTGATAAAAATTGGGCGGTATGAAAATGCAAAAATCTGATATGGACAACCCCCAAACTTAAACTGGACAGTGTCCTCACTGTCATGATGCACCAAGTGGGTTGATAATGTCGGCAATTTCCTGCTTATTATTATATTACAAATGATACACACCCCCAAACTTATTTGAAAAAAAGTTTCGGAAAAATTGATTGGAAATTCGGGGGTGAAAGTGGAGGAAAATCAATCAGTGTAAATCGGCTCCTGTAAAAACAGGAGCTCCTCCGAATGGTCCGCTGTGAAGAACGGTTTCAATCGATGTCCATTCACTGTGAATAAGGTACCGTCCTCCGGATTTTCAAGATCGACCGCACCGTGCGGATAAACGGTACGAACTACAAAAGGTCCTTTCCACCTAGAACGGAGCTTGCCGGGGTGATAATGTAACCGAGTATCATAGAGTAAAACCTATTGACCAGGTTTAAATGTTTTTCGCAAAAGGTGTTTATCGTGGAACACCTTAGTTCGGTTTTTAGCAATTAAGGCATTATCATAAGCCTCATCCCGCAGCTCTTCTAGTTCATTTAACTGCAGCTTTCGATTGCTGCCCGCATCTCCTAATGATAAATTCAACTCTTTGATAGCCCAAAATGCCTTATGCTCAATCTCTACTGGGAGGTGGCAAGCCTTCCCGTAAACAAGCCGGTATGGAGACATACCAAGATCGGTCTTGTATGCAGTACGGAAAGCCCATAGTGCATCGATCAGTTTGAGTGACCAATCTTTACGGTTTTTAGAAACCGTTTTCTCCAAGATTTGCTTGATTTGCCGATTTGAAATCTCGGCTTGCCCACATGTTTGAGGATGGTAAGGCGTTGACAGCTTGTGGGTGATAGAATATTTGCGCATTAAGGACTCAAAAGTCCTATTGCAAAAGTGAGAACCATTATCACTTATTATCGCTTGAGGGTGACCAAATCGAGAAAAGATATGTTCTTTAAGAAATCGAACGACAACTTTATTGTCATTCGTTCGGCTAGGAACAGCCTCGACCCACTTTGAAACGTAGTCAACAGCCAAAAGAATATAAACATTCCCAAAAGAATTTGGAAATGGTCCCATGAAATCTATTCCCCAAACATCAAAAATATCCACAACCAAAATTGGTTAGAGCGGCATCTCATTTCTCCGCGATATCCGGCCCAAGTGTTGGCATCGAGAGCAAGTCTTGCAGTATTCATATGCATCCTTAAAGAGTCGTGGCCAATAGAAACCACACTGCAAAACTTTCTCGGCTGTTTTCTTCGGGCCAAAGTGCCCGCCACATGCTTGATCATGGCAAAAAGACAGCACACTCTTAAACTCGTTTTCCGGTACACACCGACGAATGATTTGATCGGAACAGTATTTAAAAAGATAAGGTTCATCCCAGTAAAAATGCTTTGCTTGGGACAAAAATCGAAGTTTATCTTGTTTCGACCAATCTTTATGTATCATGCCGGTGGCTAAGTAGTTTACGATATCAGCGAACCATGGTTCACAAGAAACGGTTAAGAGTTGCTCATCGGAAAAAACATCTTTTATTGGAAGTTCAAGTGTAGGCGAAGAAGGAAGTTGTGAAAGGTGATCGGCCACTACGTTTTCACATCCTTTTTTGTCCCTTATGACAAGGTCAAATTCTTGTAGCAAAAGGATCCAACGTATTAGCCTCGATTTAGCATCCTTCTTCGCAAAAAGGTGGCGAAGAGCCAAGTGGTCCGTGTACACAATAACTGGAAAGCCGATTAAGTAAGGCCGGAATTTTTCAAGTGCAAACACAACTGCTAAAAACTCTTTTTCCGTTGTTGTGTAGTTTAGTTGGGCCTCATTTAATGTACGGCTAGCATAATAAATCACGTGCGGCATTTTATTAATGTGCTGTCCAAGAACAGCACCAATGGCAAAATCTGATGCGTCGCACATAATTTCGAAAGGGTGCGTCCAGTCTGGAGATAAAAGAATGGGCACAGAAATGAGAGAGTATTTCAAAGAATCGAATGCTTCCATAAAAGTTGAGTTGAAATCAAAAGTTGTGTCCTTGGCCAATAAGAGAGTCAAGGATCTAGCAATCTTGCTAAAATCCTTGATGAACCGTCTATAAAAACAGACATGGCCAAGGAAAGCTTGGATGTCTTTGACGCATTTAGGAGGAGGAACATTAGAAATGACTTCAATTTTGGCTCTATCAACCTCTATGCCGTTTTGCGAGATGACATGTCCTAAGACAATGCCCTCTCGTACCATAAAGTGGCACTTCTCCCAATTTAAAGTTAGGTTCTTATCCCTACAGCGGGTATGAACTGCGTCAAGATGTAGTAAACACTCGTCGAAGGAGTCACCAAAAATGGAGAAATCATCCATAAAGATCTCCAAAAACTTTTCAACCATGTCGGAAAAGATCCTCATCATACACCGCTGAAATGTAGCGGGTGCATTGCATAACCCAAAGGGCATGCGATGATAAGCAAAAGTGCCAAAGGGACAAGTAAATTTGGTCTTGTCTTGATCCTCTTTGGCTATGGGGGCTTGGTTATAGCCGGAATAGCCATCTAAAAAGCAGTAGAACTCGTGCCCAGCCAATCGTTCTAGCATTTGGTCAAGGAAAGGTAAAGGAAAGTGGTCCTTCCTTGTCGCGGCATTGAGTTTTCTATAGTCGATGCAAACTCTCCACCCAGTTTGGGTGCGAGTAGGAATTAACTTATTTGCCTCATTGGTAATGACCGTGATGCCCGATTTCTTTGGCACAACATGAATGGGGCTAACCCATTGGCTATCCGAGATAGGGTAAATGATACCACTATCAAGACACTTAAAAATCTCCTTCTTGACAGCCTCTTTCATAATGGGGTTGAGGCGTCTTTGTGGATCCCTTATCTGCTTGGCGTCATCCATCAAGTGTATATGATGTTCGACTATGAGGGGACTAATCCCCTTGATGTCCGCCATAGACCAGCCGAAAGCTTGCCGATTATTTTGTAAGACCATTAAAAGAGCCTTCTCTTGCTCAAGAGCTAGAGAGGCCGATATGATAACGGGTAAGGTCTCATTCTCACCTAGATAAGCATATTTTAGGTGCGACGGCAAAAGCTTTAGTTCGAGTTTAGGAGGTGAAACAATAGATGGTAACAATGGTGTAACTGTTTCAAACTCGTAGGATTCCATCAAAGGTTCAAATCGAGTGTACACAACCGAGTCGGATGGTTCAACTAACTCATCCGAAAAAGCAAAAGACTGAAACTCGGGTGACGAGTCTTCAAAATCGTCTATAAAGGTGAAACACTCATAATCTTTGTCCGTCGTGAAAGCTGTGTCGGATTCTAGGAGGAACGCAGTAGTGGCGTCAACATTGCTGTGATCAAACATAAAATTTTTGAACTCACAGTCCTCCTCCGTGATCTCATTGTTCGAGCAAACATCAAGTACGCTAGAATTAGGCTCACAGGGCTGATTTTCCAACTTGAAAATGTTGAGTTCAATTGTCATATTGCCAAAAGATAGATTCATTGAACCGTTACGACAATTGATCACCGCGTTAGAAGTCGCAAGGAATGGTCGACCAAGTATCATAGGAATTTGACTTCGGGGGTTAGCGACAGGTTGTGTATCCATAACAATAAAGTCAATGGGGAAAATGAAATCCCCTACTCTAATTAACATATCCTCCAACTCTCCCCTAGGATGGGTGATTGATCGGTCGGCCATTTGGAGAGTACAATGAGTGGGCTTAAGCTCTCCAACGCCTAATTGCTCGTACACAGAATAAGGTAGCAAATTGACACTAGCACCAAGATCTAATAGTACTCTATTGATGTTCTAGTCCCCAATTGTTATCGAAATAGTAGGATAACCGGGGTCCTTGTGCTTTTGGGGTAAAGATTGGACACGAGCATCGCTAAAAGCATTTGCCACGAAAACTTTCTTTGGTACTTGTGACTTCCTCTTTTTGGTGCATAAGTCCTTTAAGATTTTTGCATATGAAGGTACTTGTTGGATTGCATCCAAAAGAGGGATATTTATGCTAACCTGTTTGAACAACTCTACAATCTTCTCCATCTGTGGAGCTGGTTTATTGGATCTCAACCGGTTTGGAAAAGGAACATTTTGAAAAGTTGTTGAGTCCAATTTTTGCGGATCAGATTGTGGAGTTGGAACGGATCCCCGTGTAGATGTGTTCGTGTTATGAGAAGTGGGTCCGTTCAAGCTAGAAGAAGTAGAGTCGTGTGAAGGATGGAGAATAGGCTCTAACGATGAAAAAGAAGAAGAAGGTGAAGAAGATGAAGAAGAACCACCGGCAGGGGTGTCATGGTTAATACCCACATTATTTTGCAACACTTTTCCGGATCTCAACGTGGTCACAGCATTTATGTTATGATTCTGCTGTTCATATGCAACATGTGCGTGACCGGGATTTGTCAGTGGTTGAGACGGAAGTTTTCTTTTTTCTCGCTCTTTCAACGCAGCATTGAGTTGTGCAATTTGTGCCTCAATAGATTTGATGCTTTGGTCATGTGAGGCACTGTTTTGCACCAAAGATTGAATAGAAGTCTCTAATCTCGCTGCGGATTGTGTAGATTGCTTTAGGAACGCATCTAGAATTCTTTCGAGCGAGTTAACCTTGTCATTATTAGGTGGAACAAAATTATTTGGCTGGTAAGAATTGTTGGGCACAAAATTGTTCACTTGATTAGGGTAAGGTTGCTGTTGGAAAGGTTGCTGATATTGAGTTTTTGGGGGTGCTTGTTGTTGTGGAGGAGGAGCCCTTTGAAAATTGTTATTTCCTTGGAATTGTTGATTTTGGTTCCAAGCGAAATTTGGGTGACTCTTCCAGCCTGGATTATATATTGAAGAGTATGGATCATTTCTTTGTCGTTGTTGAATGACAGCATTGACTTGATCATGTCCTTGAGTAGATGCATTGTAAGGACACTCTTCGGTGAGATGTGATGGATCCGAACAACAAGCACAAATAGTTCGTGGAGGCACAACAGGGGTAGGAGAAGGCGATGAGATTTTGGTCTCAATTGCTTCTAGCTTTTTCGTGAGTGCGGCCATCTCGTCCTTCATAGCAATCGACATATCTAATTGATGTATGCCTGCCCTAGATTGACCAATAGAAGAAGAAGAGGTGGTCTTGGTACTCTCCCACTGAATTGTTTGCTCACTAAGATCCTCAAGAAACTGCCATGCTTCATCACTAGATTTGGTTAGAAAGTGATCTTGACAAATTGTTTCTAGCAACTGCTTCGTTCTTGATTTCAATCCCTCGTATAATATTTGGCAAAGTTGCCAATTTTCGATTCCATGGTGAGGGCATTGAACGGGTTGGTCTTTGAATCTTTCAAAACACTTCCAAAATGGTTCGGAAGGAAGCTGGAAAAATTGTATAATCTCATTACGGATTCTAGCAGTTTTGTGATGAGGATATAACTTTTTAAGAAAGGCTTTCACAAACTCTTCCCAATTCTTAATTGAATGCGACGCTGTGCTGTATAGCCACTTCTCGGCTAAGTCACATAAGGTGAAATGAATGACCCTTAGCCTTATAGCATCGTCGGATAATTGGGTTGTTTTCATCATAGCGCAAACGTTTTGGAATTTGTTGATAAAGATATATGCATCTTCGGATTCCAAACCATGAAACTTAGGCAGCATATTGATGAAGTGGGGTTTGATTTTAAAATTGTCCCCATTTGCCGGTGGGAGTGAAAGACAAGTAGGTAGGGCGGTGCGGATGGGGTAGAAGAGATCCTGGAGCGCGACTCGTGCGGGCGCTTCAACAGGCGGGTGATTCGGGTTATTCGCACCTAACGGAGGTGGAATCATTCCCGTCGGTAAGGTGTTGTTAGGATTGTATCCCGACATACCTTCGGAAGAAGAATGTGAAGGTGAAAGTGAAGAAGTGGAAAGGATTTCGACTTCGGATTCGAAAGGTTCATCGGTCGGTACCAACGAAACACGGACTAATCGGGCGCTAGTGTCCCTAGTCCAATTGGACATACACTAAAAGGGGTAGTGCAGTCAAAAGATGAAGGACAGAATGTGGAGGTAAGAAACGTCAATGAGAGGAAGTGGTGTAAGTGAGGTGCAAGATTTCTTTAGCGATAAGTTGCAAGTTTTGAAAAGATTTTTTTTCTTTCTTTTTTATGTGAGATTTTTGCAAAAAGATTTTTAAGAAAAGTCTTTTGACACAAATGCAATTAACCACAAATGCACAATCAGACCTAGATCTAGGGTCACCTAGGTCAGCTAGACAGCTCCTAACTGTTCCAAAGGGCTAGAAATAGAACCTCAAACTGCCTCTTCACCGCCAATTGCGGCCAGGTAAGTGCCAGATAAGTGGGAGGCTCCCCGCTACAAGTAGCGGTCCTAATTAAGTACCCACTTGCCTTGACACACTTGCCTAGACACCGCAAAGTCAGGTTAGGATAAACGGCCGATGCCTATAACTAGTCCTCTGTCCTATTGAGCTCGAAGTCCTTAGGGCTGAGTCTAGTATTTTTTAATTAAGAATAACCAATGCATTTAAGTGATTTCTGGGGTCCTGGGAAGGGTGATGAAATCCCCACCCAATCTGAATTGGTCAAAAGCCCCTTAAAGTCAGATTAAAATATGCAAAGCAGTAAATCACTTGCAATCAATTTGCTATTTAGCGCGGCGCAAAGAATCCTACAGAAAATCAATTATTGGAAGGGGGAAGATTTTTTTAGCGCAAAGAATCTTGCAGAAAATTTGGCAAAAGGATATATGTAGATTGGCAGGGGAGGGACAGAGAAACAAACAGGGATTTTTTTCGCGCATTGTTGACCAGAGACGACCGCGGTTCCACGGTTTGGAGCGTATCAAGGCCACGGTTTCATGGTTCAGGTGAGGGATCGGGGCTCCGGATTTTGTCTTCCGTGCTGTTGTTTCAATATCCTCATGTTTTGATATACCTTTTTTCTTTTTCGCACTCTAGAATTTTCCAGATCCGTCGATCCTGCAAAGATTCAAACAAGAAACCCTTCAAATAATAAAAGATGATAGGTTTTTTATATTTTATATTAACCCGAAATTACAAAAAGGAAATTTTACGCCATCCTCGGCAACGGAGCCATTTGATTTAAAGATGTTTTTACCGATCAAAAATATATTACCGCAATCAAGAACGGCGTCGCTTTGCAGCTAGCCGGTGAATTCAGGTCGGTCTACAGGGATGTTGTAAATATCCTAAATGTTCTTATGAGCTAATTCCAAATGGTGTTTGGTCTTTTAATTAAATCTAAAAATGAAGTTGTGTTATACTAGGATTAGGAAACTTGCTAGGATTAGGTTTAGGTAAAGTTTGGTAAATAAAGATCTACACCTCTTTCCAATGCCTTCAATTAAATATCATATTAGGGGTTATGGTAAATTTTAATAAAGGGGATTAGGATGATTGGGAAGATGTTTCTTCCTCTAGATCCTTGTCCTTCCTTTCTTAATCTTTACCCTAACCTCCATGGAAAACTTACAAATCCGGGCCTTTATTCTACGGTATTGATTGTTAGGGATTCTGCGTGTTCAAGTTTTAGTTAATTACCGCAATCAAAACGGTTTCGCTTGTAGCTAGCCGGTTGAGTACGGGTCGTCCGCAGGGAGATGGGAATCTTTTTCTATGTGCTTTAACGAGTTAAGTCCGAAAGTCCAGATTTGTTTGTGATTAACTAGACGTTAAAATGATATGTAAAGAGAGCTTGTTAGGGTTAGGATTAGGTTAGTTTGAGTTAGGATTCGCTCACTTCTTTTGTTGCCACTCTTAATATCGGTGTTACGGTAATCGGCAACGGGGATTAGCACGACTAGGAAAAAACTTACGAGTATAAGCTAGGCTTTCCAACGCTTAAGTTCTTCCTTTTGGTGCTTGTCCGTCCGTTCTTGGCTCTTAGCCATAACCTCCGGTTAATTCAACCACAACCGGTCTCACTACGGAATCACCGCTATCATGTAGGATAGGGTGCCGTAAGGAGCGGATTGTGGTTCAATTAACGGGAGTCGATTTAAGATGTTGGGCAAGGAAAGAGTGAGAGAGATTTCCTTCTCTCAAACTTTCCTTATCCTACCCTAACAAGTATGAAACTACTCACACATCATAATGAAAAGAAAACAAAACACAAGAGGAAGATAGAAAGAAGGAGATTAGAAGATAACAACTAGCTATTTGCGACCTCACCTCGGCAAGGATCAAGCGTAAGCATCATGGTTGTTTAAGGATAAAGGAAAAGAGAAAAGAAAGAAACAACAAGAAATAACAACAACTAAGTTAACAAATGAAAATTACAAGCAATAATAAGAGAACAAGACAAATATAATAGCAAAAGGAACTTCTTTATTCATCATTCTTCACTCACAAAAGCTCACTACAAGTTTTTCAATGGAGAAGAGATGAGAAGAGGAAGAAGAACATGTATTCTAAAACCTAGAAAAATACAAGATCATGCACCATTGGCTTCACAAGATTCTGGGCTATTTATAGGCAGGCAACAGAAATTCTAGGGCAAAATTCTGATCCTTCATGAAATGACAAAGCAGCCCCTAAAACCCTACCCACTGCCGACACTGTACGGCCGCGGTTCCGCGGCCTAAGCATGCTTAGGCCGCGGTTCCGCGGCCATAGTAGGCAGTTGGGCCTTCAACTTTAGTGGCTTTCTTTGTTCAGCTGTGATCTTTATTCTGGTATATGATTTTTCTCATAATTTCTTCACGGTTTTTCCAGAATTTCAGTTGATCAAAAGGTGATTTGATGTGTATCTTTTGTCATGATTTTCTTGAGCTCCGCGTAGATTTCTTGGATCTTGTGTTGCCATTGAGCCTTGTGCTTGAAAACGACATTGATTTGCCATTTTGTCTCTTAAACTGGTGTGTGGCAACAGACGGATAAAGAGCGGATACCCGTGTTTTATCTGTGGTTGGCAGGAACCCGGATTTTGTCGTGTTTTTCCATGAACTTCACCGTTCAGAGCCGAGAACCTGTATCCTGCAATTGACTAGCAAACACGGCTCAAGAGTACCTACTGATATGCAATATGATAAAAATTGGGCGGTATAAAAATGCAAAAATCTGAAATTAACAAATATCCCCAAATTTATCATTTGCTCGTCCCGAGCAAAGCCAATTTATTCACAAAAAATTTCCTAACCTCACTTTCGCAGGGAACACGATTGCACTGAGCATGTGCAACAAGCCGTTAAACCTCTAGGTGTCCCTAGTAGGAGGAGTGTTGTCTCCTGAGGGTTTTTAGCGGATACTACCCACAAAATTCGGTCAAGTTGGTTTTGTAAAATAACTAAGATTCAAACCCTAAAATTTTGTTTCAGAATATAACAATTCTATAATCCTAAGTTTAGACTATCGAACCTTTATTTTTCACACCTCGCTTCTTATTTAACTACAGATTTTATATGTCTTTACGTGCAGTGCAGATAGCGTCGTTAAGTTCCAGAAAGGTCGAATAAAGTCCTCATAATAAAGCCCGGATAAGAATTTTGAAAGGATCACATAAGTTTTATAAAGAGTTAAGCATTTTTCAAGTTTCGTTTTCCAGTAAAGTTTCAATTTTTAGAATTTCTATCTTCCTTAACAGGAAACTATGTCTTATTTTTCACTCCACCTTTTTCTTGTTTTCATTTCATACACACCTCTGTGAACGTGTAATAGTCTTTATCATAGAATAAAACCTTCATATCTCCGTTAATTTTTTTTTATAAAAGCCTGTCTTTTATCAAGATTATTCTCACACAAAGAACCGTTAGGAATTTTAACTCGGAGAGAACACTTGCTTGACTTTGTTTTAATCGGGACTTTCTAGGCTTCTTAGCGAGCTTTGGGACAATGCACCCAAACCAGTTGGTTTTAGGGCATTAGGTGTAGAAACACCCCAGCAGACTTAATTACTCAAGTTACCTAGGTCCAAAAACAAAAGACAGTTTGGCGTAAAAATCATGATGATTTAATACGAATGGAGATATAACCGGCAGTTCAATTATTTTTTATTTTTTTTGGATAAAAGACGTGTTTAGTGGGTTCGGTGTGTAATCATTCCAGTCAAGTTTCAGATGGGTTATTTTTCAGACTTAGTTCCGATTAAGGCATCAATAACATTCCTTCATATTCACTTACTTCATTAACTATTCTTGATATTACTTATTTTAGAACAAACCTATTTGATTCTCAGAAAATCATTGATCCATTTAAAAGTATTTCGACATAAAAGACTTGTCATCTAATTCCCAAAAACTCACGACACGTGTAGTGTGATGTAAAGACGTATATCGGCTATAGTTAACTTCAAAGGAGAGTTATCTTTCAGGTTTTCAAAATCTAAAAATAAGATGTAGTTATTCTTATTTTATCAAACAAAACCGTCGAAATGTTGAATCAGAGTTCTCCCACTAGCTAACTTGACCAAAAGTTTTTATGTTTTTAGAAAATTTTCTGATTTTTATGGATTTTATGGAATTAAATATGCAGATGCAAAATATACATATGAATGCGAAGGTAAGAAACGCGTACCGAGCGTACCCCTAAACTTAAACTGGACAGTGCCCTCTGTAAGTCGATGTAGTACACCCCAGTACTTATGGGGAGGCGGAATTTTCAAAAACGATCAAGTTTAAAGAACGAACATCGACTAACCGCTTGAATCGAAGCTAAACAAATAATAACCGAACACATAGCTATACTAAACTATAGTGTTAAGGGATTATACCTATCGAAACTAGTCCTTCGTCTTTGTGTCCTCCTTTGTCCTCCTCGACCTTCTCTAGGTAGTAGACGATCCATCCGAGAGCAAAACACCAAGCTACACCTCTAACTTGAGGTAACTAATCAACTTTGATTGCTAATCAAAGATGAAAGGATGATATAGAGTAAAGGTAATGGATGCTTAAGTCTAACTAAACCTTTGATCTCAACACATGAGGATTAAGGATTAGTATCTTGAAGATGAGAGCTTGAGGAGAGAGAATATGAGATAAGATAATGAGAAGAGAGAGAGTGTATCATAATATATTATGAAGCATTTTCAATAATGAGAAAAGAATAAAGAGTGATGATAAATCATGCTTCATAAAATATCTAGTGGTGATTCATTAGCATGAGTCATTAAGCAATAAATGTGCATTAATGAAATGAATGAATCACCACCATGACTCACAACCTCATCCAAAGTAACCTCCTTAGTCACATCTTCTAGAAGCTTCTCGTACAATTACGAGAACGCCCCTCCAATCCGCAAAAATACGGAAAAACTTTAGACTGTAAAAATCCAATAACCGGATACCAGTAACTTAAACCAAAGCCGACTGGTAAAAACTGTCCGAAAGTCGTACGTGTGTAAACGCACGTATGCGTCCGAACCCTTTGTCGCAAAACCATGCAACCTCTATATCGTTTCGCCTGGAGTAGGAAACTCTCTGTGTGGGACTCTAGAGACTCGACTACTACGCTGGCAGTGGGTTTAACCACAGACCGCAAGCGGCACTAGCTGTACGTAACGGTCCCCAGGTAGTTGTCGATAAGAAGGCCGATGAGAAAACCCATCCGAACTCCTACTGAGTCTGATGTGACAATCTCCATACAGTCCGGTCCGTTCGTCCAAGACTATCGCATATCGGGCCTAGGGGGGCGGCAAGCGTCAGTCCCCTAATAGCGGTATAAGTCGTGTCGGAGTGAAGCCCATTACACCCTAAGAAACTACTGGAACCTACCAGCAAATCTCGCTTGCCCTGGCCAGGGACTTTGCGTAATGGCTCTCTGACACAGCACGATATCTACTCCCAATACCGGGAGGGACGAATCCTGTCTAACCACCACTGCCTCCAAGTGCTCGGGACTGCACCCAACTGCTACCTGTTTGCACGACTCCTTTGAGCCGTGGTAGGGTAGCAATCTAAGAACAGTGGGACACACTCGAGGCGAAGTAGCAGTATCAAGTCTGCGGACTACGCTGTACTCATGTCACCTGGGAACTGTTCACTGACGACTGGTATCAAACCAACCAACAGTTCCCTGTGAGTCCTGTCCGGTGTACCCGTAACCTAACGAGCACCTGTATACTATCTCCAGTACGACGTACTGACGGCTGTGGGACAGACCATCTCCCCAACTGGGATGAGAAGCGTACACACTAGTCTACTCCGGAGTATCGATGCTCTGTCTCGATAATCCAACGACCAGGGACCTGAATAAGGATGTGCTTGTAGACTACCCAGCCCCCACTAGTGTGACTGCCATCACAACGCTGGTAGACAAGCAAGATCCTAAGAGCTCTATCAATACGTACACTCACATATTAAGATAGAAAAATCAAGTAGCATACTACCATGTTTAGCAAGACTGTTATATACATGTGAATATCCCAAGCTTCCATTAAGTAATATACAAGCTAGTATGATACAGTAATGGCCTTCTAGGGCATAAACACTAACAATCTCCCACTTGCACTAGGGCCATGTACTGGCATATCGTAGACCAATGATCTCGAGCAGCCTCTCGAACTGAATCTGAGGAAGGGCCTTCGTGAATGGATCAACAATGTTCTCTTCTGAAGCAACTCTCCGAACCTCGATCTCCTGACGATCAATGATCTCCCTGATCAGGTGATACCGCCTCAAGATGTGTCTGGACTTCTGATGGGACCTTGGTTCCTTCGCTAAAGCTATAGCTCCGTTGTTGTCGCAATACAGAGGTATTGGATCAACTATGGTAGGAACCACCTGAAGTTCTGTTAGGAACTTCTTTATCCAGACTGCTTCTTTTGCGGCATCGCAAGCAGCTATATACTCCGCTTCCATCGTCGAGTCAGCAACGGTGTCCTGCTTGGAGCTCTTCCAGCACACCGCCCCTCCATTGAGGGTAAAGACATAACCCGACATGGACTTGGAATCGTCCTTATCACTCTGGAAGCCGGAATCAGCAAAGGCCTCCAACCTGAGGTCTTTTCCGCCGTAAACCAAGAATATCTCCTTAGTCCTCCTCAGGTACTTGAGAATGTTCTTTACTGCTATCCAGTGTTTCTCCCCTGGGTCTGACTGATACCGGCTTACCACGCTTAGTGCGTAAGCTACATCTGGTCTGGTACACAACATCGCATACATTATAGAGCCCACCGCAGAAGCGTAGGGTATAATAGACATGCGTTCCCTTTCCAAATCAGTCTTGGGAGACATCTCTTTGGAGAGGGTGATTCCGTGACAAGCCGGTAGATTACCGCGCTTAGAATCTTCCATACTGAATCTTTTCAGTACAGTGTCGATATACCTGGACTGCGAAAGTCCCAACATCCTCTTGGATCTATCACGATAGATCCGGATCCCCAGAATGTAAGAGGCATCACCCAGGTCTTTCATGGAGAACCTGTGTGACAAGAATCCTTTGACAGATTGTAGCATAGGAATGTCATTTCCTATCAATAGAATGCCATCCACGTACAAGACGAGGAATACGACACTTCTGGCCACGACTTTACTATATATGCACGGTTCATCTGGATTTTTGATAAAGTCATATTCTTTGACTGTCTCATCAAAACAGATGTTCCAACTCCGCGATGCCTGCTTTAGTCCATAAATAGACTTAAGCAGCTTGCATACTTTCCCGCTGCTCCCACTCTGATTGAAACCCTCTGGCTGATCCATATAGACGCTCTCTTCTAAATTTCCATTCAGAAAAGCCGTCTTTACGTCCATCTGCCAGATTTCATAATCATGGAAGGCAGCAATAGCAAGAAGGACCCGAATGGATTTGAGCATAGCCACTGGAGAAAAGGTTTCGTCATAGTCCAAACCAGGTCTTTGACAAAAACCCTTTGCAACAAGTCTAGCCTTATAGGTTTCCACCTGTCCATCTACACCAATCTTTTTTTTTTGAAGATCCATTTGCATCCTATAGGTTTTACCCCATCTGGAGCAAAGTCCAAAGTCCATACTTTGTTGGTGTACATGGACTCCATCTCGGTCCGCATTGCATCTAGCCATCGTACCGAATCGCCGCTCTGGATGGCCTGCTGGAAGTCAGTAGGTTCATCATCATCTATGATGCAATCCTCTCTATCCCCGTCTATGAGAAAACCGTAGTATCTCTCAGGCGGATGAGACGGCCTACTACTCCTGCGGAGGGGTGCGGGAATGTTCTGTTCTTCTTGAACCTTTGGTTCTACCAAACTTTCAGTAGCAGCTTGTGGTTCTGGAATTTCTTCCAGTTCTATTTCGCTCCCACTTGATTCCTTTTCTAAAAACTGATGTTTTAGAAAATGGGCATTACGAGAAACAAATACCTTTTGTTCCTCTGCGTAATAGAATAGATATCCCCTGGAGTGCTTTGGATATCCCACAAACAAACACTTTACTGATCGTGCCTCGAGCTTGTCCACATGCTGCTTTTTAACAAAAGCTGGACATCCCCAAATCTTTATATACTGTAGATGGGGTTTCTTCCCACTCCACATCTGATATGGAGTGGTAGGCACAGTCTTGGTAGGTACCATGTTCAAAAGATATGCCGCTGATTCTAGCGCATGTCCCCAGAAAGATCGCGGTAACTCAGCATTACTCATCATGGATCGTACCATATCCAATAGGGTTCGATTCTGTCTCTCCGATACACCGTTGTGCTGTGGAGTGTATGGAGGAGTAAGCTGAGAGAGAATTCCTTTCTCTTTTAGGTAACCTAGGAACTCGGCACTTAAGTATTCTCCACCTCGATCAGATCTTAGTGTCTTAATACTTTTGCCTGTTTGGTTTTCCGCTTCACTCTTAAATTCCAGGAATTTCTCAAAGGCCTCTGATTTATGCTTCATTAAGAAAACATATCCATACCTAGAGAAATCATCTGTAAAAGTAATGAAGTAGGAATAACCACCTCTTGCATGTGTAGACATTGGACCACATACATCGCTGTGTATGAGTCCTAAGAGCTCACTCGCTCTTACTCCTTGTCCAGTAAATGGAGTCTTTGTCATCTTTCCTTTGAGACAGGATTGACAAGTGTCATAAGATTGATATTCGAACGAGTCCAAATATCCTTCTCTATGCAACTTAGTCAACCTTCTCTCATTGATGTGACCCAGTCTACAATGCCATAAGAAAGCTTTATTCAAATCTGGAGACTTTCTTTTTAGTGTGTTCTGGACATTGAAAATTTGGAGTTGGTTTAAAACATATATGCCGTTATTTAGTGTACCGGACCCAATCAAACCATGATTAAGGTGGATGTTGACAACATCTCTTACAAACGTGAAATCATAACCTTTATTTGATAACAAGGAAACTGATATGATATTACACGTTAAGCTGGGTACAAAATAACAGTTATGTAAAACCAAAATGTGTCCACTCGTCAATCCAAGGTGATAATCCCCGACGGACGCAGCTCCCACGCTAGCTCCGTTAGCAACTCTGAGGATCATATCACCTTCCTTCAGCACTCTACGGTTTCTCAGTGCCTGCAAAGAATTGCAAATATGAGATCCTGATCCGGTATCCAATACCCAGGAAGTAGAGTTGATCGACAGACAATTCTCAATTACAAACACACCTGAAGTCGAAGCCACAGCTTGCTTCGGTTCCTGGTTCTTGGCGTTCCACGCCTTGCAATCCTTCTTCCAGTGCCCTTTCCTGTGACAATGGAAGCACTCATCCAGGCCAACTACCGGTGCTGTAAACTTTTTCTTTCCCTTCTTTCCCACCTTACTAACACCTCCTCTAGGTTTGGGTGCGGCCTTCTTCTTCCTTCCTTTGGCCCTAGCCTTGGACCCGGAAGAAGATGCACCGCCAACAAACATAGCGGGTGTTTCCCTTGCCTTCTGCAAGGTGCCCTCCGCACTCCTTAACATGTTCAGGAGTTCCGCAAGTTCAACTTCTTTTCCTTGAAGATTGAAGTTGAGGATAAACTGGGCGTAGGTGGGAGGAAGGGACTGGAGAACAAGGTCTGTATAGAGCTCATTATCCAAAGTCGTCCCAAGGTCTGCGAGCTCTTCTATATAGCCAATCATCTGTAGGACATGTTCACCTACCGATGACCCGACAGCCAACCTCGCTCGAAACAATTTCTTAGAGGTCTCGTATCTTGCTATACGAGATTGCTCTCCATAAAGTTCCTTTGTATGGAGAAATATGCCATCTAGGGACATATCCTCGTGCCTCCTCTGATGTTCATTGTTCATCGAGGCAAGCACGATGCACTTGGCTCTCGCGCAATCTAAATCCCAGGTTTTGCGGATTTCCTTATCCGCATTGCTGGATTTGGGACCAAGGACAGCAGGTGCTGTAGCGGTGAGGACGTACCCCAGTTTGTCATAGGTCAAAGCCATCTTGACATTCCGTAGCCAATCTTTATAGTTTGGCCCTGTCAGTATACTTTTCTCTAAAAGTAACTTAAGTCCAGTCATTTTCAGGGTCGCTGCAATTAGGAGAGAGAGAAGAAAACTCTTTAGCATGATGCTCTTGCAAGTTTAGAATGGTTTTTAGTTTATCTAAACTGGATGGCTCCCACTGTTTCTCGAATCCTTCCTCAAACCATAAAAGAAGAATTAGCCAAGACTATTCTCACCGTACAATACTGTAGGGTTCCGGGGCACATCAAGGGGTTCACACAAGGCATCAACCATGCCAAACAAAAATTTTACATGTGCCGAAGAACCCTTATACGGATCGTTGGCTAGAGTTTAGGCGAAAAAGAAGCAACTAGTTATCAACATAACTAATGAGAGAAGAAAATACAACCTTTGTAGTTTCTTTGCTCCACCTCCATAGCTCCAAGACGATGTCCCTCCGCTTCGGTCGTCGGATCCCGGACTCCGGTGATGGTTTCGTCGGAGAAACAATCGGGCTAAGTCGAAGACTACAATGCCGAAGAAGATCTACGTCGAAGCTTCTCAAACTCGAGCTCCGCCTTCACCAAGTTAAGAACTTATGAAGACAACACACTCTTCAACAAGGGCATGTTGTAGAGAATGAAGAAAGAGGAGATGGGTTGACTTTAGATTTTGTTTTCTCACTCATTTTTTCATTTCACCATTGGAGGCTTCAAGCTTTTTTTCTTCTTGATGAAGAAGAAGAAGAAGCATGAAGGAACATGAATGGACAAGAAGAATCTCATGAGAATGGTGTGAAATAAACAAATGTGTTGATGTTATCATGATGGAACCATGGTTAGATTTGACCCTTGTAGAGAGCAAACCCAAGTTAAGCTAATGGTTAGGTTTTAATATAAAATGATATGGTTGTTAAATGAAAACTTCATGAAGTTTCCACAAAAGACAAAACTAGCAACCATTTCATTTTACACAAAAAGATTTAAACAATTTAAATCAAATGAATAAATGAATAATATAAAACCATAACCATTAACCTAAAAATGGTTCAAATCAAATATACATCCAAGTTTGCATGTATCATCAAACATGATACAAACTAGTGCACAAGAAAATATATCACATATACAATGTGCACAACAAGTGAGAAAAACCATCTTAAGTGAACCAATATTAGTTAATGTAAAATAATATATCAAATATATAATTATACATTAAATCATTAAATCAACACTTGATTTAACGATCCGGTCATATCTCATATAACCGACTAATATGAATAGTAACAGATTGTCGAATCAACACTTGATCCGATAACCCGACTATATCACATATAACCGATCAATATTAGTTAATGTAAAATAATATATCAAATATATAATTATACATTAAATCATTAAATCAACACTTGATTTAAAGATCCGGTCATATCTCATATAACCGACTAACATGAATAGTAACAAATCATCGAATCAACACTTGATCCGATAACCCGGCTATATCACATATAACCGATCAATGTTACATATCACGAGAATGGAATACAGTATCATATACACGTATTATTCTCGGTCCCGCACATATCTCATATGTGCTCCTCTTTCGTTTTGCTCGAGCCAGGGAAAACCTCTGTGTAGGACTCTAAAGACTCGTCAATACGCCGGTAGTAGGTGATGATCATATCAAACACCCACAAGCCGCAAGCGGTCTGCCAAACGTAACGGCCACCCGGGTATTGAGCGATCAGAAGATCGACGAGCTAGCCCGCTCACACTCCTGTGAATCCAACCAGTAACACTACCGTACAGTCCGGTCTGATCGTCTGATATGTCGCATATCTCGCCTAGGGGTGGTAAACGTCAGACCCCAATAGCTTGATAAGTCGTGTCGATATGAGGTCTATAACAACTCGAGAAACTACTGGTAACACTTACCAGTAAATCTCAGCAACCCTGGCCAGGGATTTCCTGTTATAGCCAATCGAACACAGCGCAACATCAACTCCCTATACCGGGAGAGACGAATCCCCTCCTATCGCTCATTGCCTCCATGTGACTCGGGACTGTACCCAAAAACTACCGTTTTGCACGCCCTCATGGACGTGGTAAGATGGAAATCAAAGCACAGTGGGAACCACACAAGACTCTATGACGATCTCGGGTCAACAGACTACTCTGTACCAGTGTCACCAGAGAACTGCCATCTGACGTGAGGTACAATACCATCTGGGAGTTCTCGGCGAGTCCGTCCAGTGTACCCAGTCTCTACTGAGCACCCGTATATCATCTCTGATGTCAAACACCAATGGATATGGGATCATCCATCGCCCATCTGTATGGGTCGAGAAGGTACACGCTAGTCTACTCTGGTATATCGATGCCCCGTCTCGATACACCCACGACTAGGGACTTTGAAGGATGTACTTATGGACTACCATGTCCCCACTAGTATGATCCGCATCATAGTCCAGGTAGTCAAGTACACATCCTAAGGGCTTTACCAACATGTAATAGAGAGACAATCAATGTACACGTTAAGGTAAAGAGTAACCAGATAGCATACTATCATGTCGAGCAAGAAAGTCCTCCCTATATATGTCCCAGCATCCACTACAATATACATCATATGTACAGTAATGGCCTCTAGGGCATACATATAACTAACAAATACTTGCTTAACCGTTCAGCCAGGCTGGTGTCGATACTTCGAGGGAGGTTTTCCAACGCTTTCGCGAAGTTCCTTAATTAAATAACCTCTTTTCTCTGGGGGCGTAACCCCGCTGACACTTTTCTGGACACCTACTAGGTTTATAGCATTGATCGTTAAGTGACGAATATCCTGATAAGTAGCATATACACACAGTAGGATCGGGATCCAAATATCATCGTATGATAATGTTGAAGGAATCCTACCAACATTCATCAAACTCCAAATGGTATGCATCTCTTTGCAAATTTCAGTTTCTTTAGAAATTCCCGATATAAGTTTTTGCCCCATGCTCTTATGACCTTGGCGTTAGGTCAAAATGTCATAAGTCACATGTCAAGTTCTACCCATCATTATCTTGTCAATTTGAACCCATCCGTATATATCCTTGACGTTCGGCCAAAATGATAATACGACTGTCCCAAACTAACTCATCTATCTATGCAACAAATGAATATCCAGCAGCTACCAAACACTATGCCTTGGCGTTAGGTCAAAATACATAGCTTGAATACTACTGAATACCCAGATGAAATGACGGAGGGCTACGAATGGTTTTGGCGAAATCGTGAACGTAGTGAACTTGATATAACCGAAGGAACCTGATAGCTTTTAAAAGGAGTGGTTAAGACTCCGCATTTAAAAATATCTGTTTTAAAAATAACCGAGTGGTTTCTTTTAAATTGTTCCAACGATTTAAACTTTGGTTTGTTTTACTTTGCATTATAGATAATGCGTCCCATCATTAACCTATCATTGCAGAAAACAACGAAAATACAACGTCCTCTTATGCCATCCGCATTCGCCACGGGGTCCCGTCATCACCCGTTAGGTTACTTAACTAACGACAGAGCGGGGGCTGGGCTAGCGCGGGTGTAAAACATAAGTGGCGTCTAAATAGCTATCATAAATATAGATATTTTACATTCGTCTGACGCAATGATATTCATTCCAGAACACAGATAAACAATATTGGATTTGCAAGCAATCTGTATTTCTTTTGAGCCTGCAAGAAAAGACAGATTACACAGTTGTGATGAATAGCCGTTACCCCACCCTCGACCCCTACGGGTACGGCAAACTACCCACCCAGCAGTCTGTGTACCCCACCTTGGGTCAGTCCTAGGAGCAAAAACAGTAAAATGAAATAATACAACGGTGGCTACGACCGCAACCTGGAAGTGCCCCGCGAAAATAATATTACAACAAATTACATTTACAACAAATGAATTAAACAATAACCCATTGCTAACCCCGGCTATACACCACAACAGTCCAATACAGTTTATATGCACAAACAGATATAACCATTTCAGAAATGTGCAACCCCCTGCCAACCGACATACTAGCAGTTAGGGGAGGTTTACGAACACATTAAACAATCACAGATATAATCCAATATGCAAATACTGTACAATTCGATCGAATAAACAACATCAATATTGCTCCAAAATCTGCTCTGTTAAACAATAACCTGAGCAATTATTAAATATTCCAGAAAACCCCAAACACCAGAGAGGACCCACCCATGAAAGATGAGCCCATGACTCGGCAACTCGGCCGCGGAAGCGCGGCGGATCGGTGGGATCCGCCGCCCTTCCGCGGCGCTTTAGTCGAATCATGGGCTCGAATTTCTTGGGTGTTCTCCTGTGGTCATGTCAAGCTCTCTGAACACTCCTGAAAAATTTTAGGACTTCATTTTAACTTCGACAGAAACTTGACAGAATTAGGGTTTTGCGGCTTTGTTTTTCCGTTCGAAATTCGTACAAATTTGCAATTAAGTTATTTATTGTTTAGCGAGGCTTTGATACCACTGTAAGTCGATGTAGTACACCCCAGTACTTATGGGGAGGCGGAATTTTCAAAAACGATCAAGTTTAAAGAACGAACATCGACTAACCGCTTGAATCGAAGCTAAACAAATAATAACCGAACACATAGCTATACTAAACTATAGTGTTAAGGGATTATACCTATCGAAACTAGTCCTTCGTCTTTGTGTCCTCCTTTGTTCTCCTCGACCTTCTCTAGGTAGTAGACGATCCACCCGAGAGCAAAACACCAAGCTACACCTCTAACTTGAGGTAACTAATCAACTTTGATTGCTAATCAAAGATGAAAGGATGATATAGAGTAAAGGTAATGGATGCTTAAGTCTAACTAAACCTTTGATCTCAACACATGAGGATTAAGGATTAGTATCTTGAAGATGAGAGCTTGAGGAGAGAGAATATGAGATAAGATAATGAGAAGAGAGAGAGTGTATCATAATATATTATGAAGCATTTTCAATAATGAGAAAAGAATAAAGAGTGATGATAAATCATGCTTCATAAAATATCTAGTGGTGATTCATTAGCATGAGTCATTAAGCAATAAATGTGCATTAATGAAATGAATGAATCACCACCATGACTCACAACCTCATCCAAAGTAACCTCCTTAGTCACATCTTCTAGAAGCTTCTCGTACAATTACGAGAATGCCCCTCCAATCCGCAAAAATACGGAAAAACTTTAGACTGTAAAAATCCAATAACCGGATACCAGTAACTGGCTTAAACCAAAGCCGACTGGTAAAAACTGTCCGAAAGTCGTACGTGCGTAAACGCACGTATGCGTCCGAACCCTTTGTCGCAAAACCATGCAACCTCTATATCGTTTCGCCTGGAGTAGGAAACTCTCTGTGTGGGACTCTAGAGACTCGACTACTACGCTGGCAGTGGGTTTAACCACAGACCGCAAGCGGCACTAGCTGTACGTAACGGTCCCCAGGTAGTTGTCGATAAGAAGGCCGATGAGAAAACCCATCCGAACTCCTACTGAGTCTGATGTGACAATCTCCATACAGTCCGGTCCGTTCGTCCAAGACTATCGCATATCGGGCCTAGGGGGGCGGCAAGCGTCAGTCCCCTAATAGCGGTATAAGTCGTGTCGGAGTGAAGCCCATTACACCCTGAGAAACTACTGGAACCTACCAGCAAATCTCGCTTGCCCTGGCCAGGGACTTTGCGTAATGGCTCTCTGACACAGCACGATATCTACTCCCAATACCGGGAGGGACGAATCCTGTCTAACCGCCACTGCCTCCAAGTGCTCGGGACTGCACCCAACTGCTACCTGTTTGCACGACTCCTTTGAGCCGTGGTAGGGTAGCAATCTAAGAACAGTGGGACACACTCGAGGCGAAGTAGCAGTATCAAGTCTGCGGACTACGCTGTACTCATGTCACCTGGGAACTGTTCACTGACGACTGGTATCAAACCAACCAACAGTTCCCTATGAGTCCTGTCCGGTATACCCGTAACCTAACGAGCACCTGTATACTATCTCCAGTACGACGTACTGACGGCTGTGGGACAGACCATCTCCCCAACTGGGATGAGAAGCGTACACACTAGTCTACTCCGGAGTATCGATGCTCTGTCTCGATAATCCAACGACCAGGGACCTGAATAAGGATGTGCTTGTAGACTACCCAGCCCCCACTAGTGTGACTGCCATCACAACGCTGGTAGACAAGCAAGATCCTAAGAGCTCTATCAATACGTACACTCACATATTAAGATAGAAAAACCAAGTAGCATACTACCATGTTTAGCAAGACTGTTATATACATGTGAATATCCCAAGCTTCCATTAAGTAATATACAAGCTAGTATGATACAGTAATGGCCTTCTAGGGCATAAACACTAACACCCTCACTGTCATTGCATGAAGAGATCATTTGAAGGGTCAAAATTGTCGGTTAGCTATACACAATTTTTTTGTTTTTTTTTTGTAAAGAAAAGAAAAAAAAAGAATGGAAATGAATATCCACAAATATATAAAAAGTGGTTTATACATACCCCCAAACTTATTTGGAACAGTGTCCACTGTTCTTGGCTGGATAACCGAAGTTTGGTGGTAGGCAGAGGAAGATTAGGCAGGGTAAACCGGCTCCTGTAAGACCAGGAGCTCCTCTGTTGGTTCGGCGCTAAGGTACGGTTTTAGTCGGTGTCCGTTCACTTTGAAAAATGAACCGTCCTTTGGATTTTCCAAATCCACAGCGCCCTGCGGATACACATTCCGCACAAAATACGGCTCTTTCCAGCGAGATCTGAGCTTTCCTGGATGGAAGTGAAGTCGGGTGTCGTAAAGCAGTACCTGCTGACCAGGTACGAAGGTTTTGCGCAAAAGGTGTTTATCGTGAAACACCTTTGTTCGGTTCTTAACGACAACCGCGTTATCGTAAGCCTCATCCCTAAGCTCGCTTAATTCGTTCAACTGCAGCTTCCGATGGCTGCCCGCATCTTCGAGAGACAGATTCAGCTCCTTTATCGCCCAAAATGCGCGATGCTCTATTTCGACAGGTAGGTGGCAAGCTTTTCCGTACACAAGCCGATAGGGAGACATGCCAAGGTCGGTCTTATAAGCGGTTCGAAAGGCCCAAAGGGCATCAGTGAGTTTCAGCGACCAATCCTTACGGTTCTTGGAAACCGTCTTCTCTAGTATCTGCTTGATTTGCCGATTTGAAACTTCGGCCTACCCGCAAGTTTGGGGGTGGTAGGGCGTGGAGATCTTATGATTAATGGAATATTTCCTCATCAAGGCCTCGAAAGTCTTGTTGCAGAAATGACTTCCATTGTCGCTAATGATCGCTCGGGGGTGCCCAAAACGGGAGAATATGTTTTCTTTAAGAAACCTAACGACAACCTTTTTGTCATTAGTCCGGCTGGGCACAGCCTTGACCCATTTAGAGACGTAATCAACAGCGAGAAGGATGTACAAGTTCCCGAAAGAGTTGGGAAACGGCCCCATGAAATCTATCCCCCAAACATCGAAAATCTCCACAACCAAGATTGGTTGGAGCGGCATCTCGTTCCTCCGGGATATCCGGCCCAAGTGTTGGCACCGGGAGCAAGTCTTGCAATAGTCGTGAGCGTCTTTGAAGAGTTGTGGCCAGTAGAAACCACATTGCAAGATCTTCTCAGCTGTCTTTCTGGGCCCAAAATGCCCGCCACACGCTTGATCGTGGCAAAACGACAGCACACTCTTGAATTCCTCGTCAGGGACACACCGACGAATAATCTGGTCAGGACAGTACTTGAACAAATAGGGTTCGTCCCAGTAAAGTGTTTTACTTGGGATAAGAAGCGAAGTCTGTCCTGACTTGACTATTCAGTCGGTAGTAATCCCGTGGCCAAATAGTTCACAATATCTGCGAACCAGGGTTCGCAAGATACCGTCAAGAGCTGTTCATCCGGGAAAACATCGTTGATCGGAATTGGAAGCGAAGGCGAAGAAGGAAGTCGTGAGAGATGGTCGGCAACTACGTTTTCACATCCTCGTTTGTCCTTAATGACAAGGTCAAACTCTTGAAGCAAGAGGATCCAACGTATTAACCGAGATTTTGCATCTTTCTTTGCAAAAAGATGGCGCAGAACAGAATGGTCATTGTAGACAATGACTGGAGAGCCGATGAGGTAGGGCCTGAACTTTTCTAAAGCAAATACAACAGCCAAGAATTCCTTCTCAGTTGTTGTATAATTGAGTTGGGCGTCGTTCAGGGTTCGGCTCGCATAATAGATTACGTGCGGCATCTTGTTGATGTGTTGTCCAAGGACAGCACCGATGGCAAAGTCGGATGCATCGCACATAATCTCAAATGGGTGCGTCCAGTCAGGTGAAGAAAGAATGGGAGCAGAAGTGAGTGATCGTTTTAGTGACTCGAATGCAGTCACACAACTCGAGTTGAAGTCGAATGGCGTGTCCTTGGCCAGAAAAAGAGTTAAGGGCCTAGCAATCTTCCTAAAGTCCTTAATGAACCGTCTATAGAAACCGGCATGGCCAAGGAAAGTTCGGATATCTCTGACGCATCGGGGAGGAGGGAGATTGGAAATGACCTCAATCTTTTCTTTGTCAACCTCTATGCCATTTTGCGAGATGATATGTCCTAAGACAATACCTTCACGCACCATGAAGTGGCACTTCTCCTAATTCAAAGTGAGATTCTTGTCCTTACATCGGGTAAGGACAGCGTCAAGATGCAGCAAACACTCGTTGAAGGAATCGCCGAAGATGGAGAAATCATCCATGAAGATCTCCAGAAATTTTTCCACCATGTCTGAGAAGATTCCAATCATACACCGCTGGAAGGTACCAGGCGCATTGCATAACCCAAAGGGCATGCGACGATATGCAAACGTGCCGAAAGGACAAGTGAATGTGGTCTTGTCCTGGTCTTTTTCGGCGATGGGAATCTGATTATAGCCGGAGTAGCCATCAAGAAAGCAGTAGTACTCGTGTCCGGCCAATCGTTCAAGCATTTGGTCAATGAAAGGTAGCGGAAAGTGGTCCTTCCGCGTTGCGGCATTGAGTTTTCTGTAATCAATGCATACTCGCCACCCAGTTTGGGTGCGAGTAGGGATTAACTCGTTTGCCTCGTTGGTTATGACCGTGATCCCCGACTTCTTGGGGACAACGTGAATGGGGCTAACCCACTGGCTATCAGAGATTGGGTAAATGATACCACTATCTAGACATTTTACGATCTCCTTCTTCACAGCCTCTTTCATGACTGGATTGAGCCGTCTTTGTGGATCCCGGGCTGGTTTGGCATCATCCATCAGATGAATGTGATGTTCAACGATTAGGGGACTAATCCCCTTGATGTCCGCCATGGACCAGCCAAAAGCTTGCCTGTTGCTGCGCAAGACCTCGAGAAGGGCTTTCTCTTGCTCTGGAGCTAGAGAAGCCGAGATGATGACAGGGAGGGTCTCGTTCTCACCTAAGTAAGCGTACTTAAGGTGAGACGGCAAAGGCTTGAGTTCGAGCGTTGGAGGTGAAACGATGGAAGGCAAGATTGGTGAAACGGTCTCGAACTCAAAAGATTCCAGCAAAGGTTCAAAACGAGTGTAAGCGACCGAGTCGGATGGTTCAGGTAACTCATCCAGAAATTCGAACGATTCAAACTCGGGTTGCGAGCGGCTAAGATCATTCAAGAACGTGAAACACTCGTAGTCGTTGTCGGGTGCAGAAACATCAGCAGGTTCGAGGAGGAACGGACTAGTGGCGTCAAGATTATCGTGATCAAACAGAAACTCCTCGAATTCACATTCTTCTGGGGTGATCTCCTGGATCGAGCAGACGTCCAGTATATGAGCATTAGGTTTGGCGGGCTGATTCCCCAACCTAAAAATGTTGAGTTCAATCGTCATGTTTCCAAAAGAGAGGTTCATCGAACCATTGCGACAATTGATCACAGCATTTGAGATTGCAAGGAATGGGCAACCGAGTATCACCGGAATTTGATTCTGGGGGTTAGCTACAGGCTGTGTGTCTAATACAATGAAGTCAACGGGGAATATGAAGTCCCCGACTTTTATTAACACATCCTCTAGCTCACCCTTAGGATGGGTGATCGATCGGTCGGCCATTTGGAGAGTGCAGTGTGTGGGTTTCAGCTCTCCGACGCCTAATTGCTCGTATATTGAGTACGGAAGCAGGTTAACACTGGCACCAAGATCTAATAGTGCGCGGTTGATGTTCGTATCCCCAATGGTAATGGAAATCGTAGGACAGCCAGGGTCCTTCCGTTTTTATGGTAAAGATTGGGTAAGGGCATCACTCACAGCACTAGCCAAGAAAACTTTCTTGGGTACCTGAGACTTCCTCTTTTTCGTGCACAAGTCCTTTAAGATTTTCGCGTAGGACGGGACTTGTTGGACAGCATCTAAAAGAGGAATGTTAATGTTAACCTGCTTAAATAACTCTAGAATCTTCTCCATTTGTGGATTTTGTTTATTAGACCTCAACCGGTTTGGAAATGGGACGTTTTTATAATTGGTTGAGTCTAATGCTTGTGGAGGAGATTGTGGAGTTGGAACGGATCCCAGAACAGGTGTTTTCGTGGAGTGAGAAGTGGGTCCATTCAGAGCAGAAGAAGAAGAAGGAGAGCCTTGTGAAGAACGGAGAATATGCTCAGAAGACGAAGAAGCAGGAGACGAAGAAGAAGAAGAAGAAGAAGCGGCCGGGGTGTCATCGTTGATCCGTGTGCCAATGTTGTTTTGCAGCATCCTTCCCGATCTCAATGGGGTCATGGCACTCACATTATGGTTCTGTTGTTCAAGAGCAACATGTACATTATGTGGGTGACCGGGATTTGGGAGTGGCTGGGACGGAAGCTTCCCCTTCTCTCGCTCGCTTAAGGCCGCATTCAGCTGTGCAATCTGGGCCTCGATGGTCTTGATGCTTTGCCCGTGTGCGGCAGTGTGTTGCACTAAGGACTGAATGGAAGACTGGATGTTGGCGGTGGACTGAGTTGATTGTTTAACGAACGCCTCCAGACTTCATTCGAGCGAGGAAACCTTATCGTTGTTTGACGGAACAAAGTTGTTTGGTGGAAAAGAATTGTTGGGTGCAAAGTTGTTCGTCTGATTTTGAAAAGGTTGGGGTTGGAAGGGCTGCTGAAACTGAGTTTGTTGTTGCACTTGTTGTTGCGGCGGAGGGGCCCTTTGGAAATTGTTTCCTTGGAATTGATTCTGATTCTGATTCCAGGCGAAATTGGGGTGGTTACTCCAACCGGGATTGTAAGTGGAAGAGTATGGATCATTCCTCGGTCTTTGCTGAAATGCAGCATTAACCTGATCCTGTCCTTGAGATGGTGGATTGTAAGGACACTCTTCGGTCAAGTGAGAAGGATCGGAACAACAAGCGCAGATGGTATGAAGGGGAAGAACAGGGGCAGGAGCAGGAGAAGAAAATTTGCTTTCTATTGCTTCAAGCTTTCTCGTTATTGCAGCCATCTCAGCTTTCATCGCAATAGAGACATCAAGTTGGTGAATTCCTACCCTAGACTGACCGGTAGAAGTGGAGGTAGAAGAAGAAGAAGTCGGTCTGGTGCTCTCCCATTGTAGCGTTTGCTCCGCAAGGTCATCAAAGAATTGCCACGCTTCCTCGTCAAATTTCGATAGGAAGTGGCCCTGACAGATGGTTTCCAACAACTGCTTCGTTGCTGGGTTCAGGCCCTCGTATAAGGTTTGGCAAAGTTGCCATTTCTCTATACCGTGGTGAGGACACTGAACAAGAAGGTCTTTGTACCGGTCAAAGCACTTCCAGAAAGGTTCAGAAGGAAGCTGAGAGAATTGGTTGATTTCATTGTGAATCCTTGCGGTTTTATAATTCGGATAGAACTTTTTGAGAAACGCTTTAACAAACTCATCCCAACTGGTTATGGAGTGCGAAGCGGTGCTATACAGCCATTTTTCAGCAAGATCGCATAAAGTGAACGGAATGACCCATAGACGTATAGCATCGTCCGACAGTTGGGTAGTTTTCATCATGGCACAAACGTTTTGAAATTTATTGATGAAGATATAGGCATCTTCAGATTCAAGCCCATGAAATCGTGGAAGCATGTTGATGAAGTGGGGCTTAATTTCAAAATTATCCCCATTGGCCGGTGGAAGAGAAAGGCGGGTGGGAAGTGCGGAACGGGTGGGATAGAAACGGTCCTGGAGCGCGATTCGCTGCGGCGCTACGACAGGCGGCGGCGGTGGGTTATTGGTCTCCGTAGGAGGTGGAGCCAATCCAGGGGTAGTCAAAGAGATGTTCGGATTAAATCCTGACATCGCGGAAGAAGAGGTTGGTGATGGTGAAGGTGAAGATGTATGAACAGAATTCCGGTCAACGTCGGAGTTGGCCGGCAAAGGAAGGGGTGAAAGAGGAGTGGATGGAGTTTCGACGTCTGAGTCGATCGCGTAGTCGGTAGCGACTAACGTAACGCGGACTAGACGGGTGCTAGTGTCCCGAGTCCAAGCGGACATACACTAAACGAGTTTAGTATAGTCAAAGCGGAGAAGGTGAGGGTAAGAAAACGTCAATGGAGAAAAACGATGGGTGGTGGGTGAAAAATGGATTTGGCAACAATGGGCAAGTTTTTATAAAAGTTTTTGATTTTTTCCTTTTTTTTAGAAAGATCTTTACAGAAATATGTACGGACTAACGGCTTTGAGTAATCACAACCAAGATATGCACAATCACACCTAGATCTAGGGTCACCTAGGTCTGCTAGACAGCTCCTAACTGTTCCAGAGGGCTAGAAATAGGACCTCAAACCGCCTTTTCTTCGTCTAATGCGGCCAGATAAGTGCCAGGTAAGTGGGAGGTTGTCCAACGCTTTCGCGAAGTTCCTTAATTAAATAACCACTTGTAAGTGCACGGCGGCGTCCTGGCCGTCAATCCGACGGCAAAATGCGGAAACGGTGATAAACTTTAATTTTTGCGGACTTAGCAAACCGGCACCACCGCGCACTAAACACCCGGATCGAACCATCAACAAGTCTTAGCTACTAACAAGAAAGGGAAGAGATGTACCGACTGATCCGAGTCCTCCGGTCTTCATCTCCACTCCATTCTCCTCGCGGGATCTCCGTCCGTCTCCTCCTCGTCGGAAAGGGCACCACATCGCCTGCATCTTTTACGGGCTCCCACCTCAATACCGAGGCAACTCGGGCGCGAAGCTGGCGAGTCAACGCGTCCAAGATTTGCTGTAGAAAGTGTAGTGTAGAGGCTATGTCTCATTTGGGTTCGTTGCCATTTGAAGATGATGGAGGAAACAAGATAAGAAAAATGGTGCTTGCATTTTTCTTAACATGAAAAATGAGATCAAGAATGCTACTCTCTCAAAGATGAAGCTCTCATTTTCTTCACTCTCAACCATGGAAAACTTATCTTAGAAATGGTGGAGGAAAGAATATGAAGCATGAAGGGAGGTGATGGTAGGAGCACAAGTGGTGACCACATCCAAAAACATCATCATAACAAATCTACATCAACTACAAATCACTTCTAATCACAAAAAGCAAGTGATGAGAATGGTATCAAAAGATGCTTTCATAATTAAAACATTTGCAAGAAAATCCTCCACAATGTGTTATTTGCAAACTTGCAAATAACACCCTCCATCGGAAAAGTCCGGCCGAGAAAGAACAAAGGAAAACCGGCCGGAACGGAATGCAAACTGGCAACTCCAGAAAACTGGTCCCGTAATAAATTACAGGAAAACCCCGATACTGTGCATACACACCCGCATCTGTATTCCGTCCGGATACAAATGCAATGAGACAAAATCTACACTGTACTATACTAGGATCCGGCTTAAACCAAAGCCGGCTAGTAATATCCGTCCGATCCTGATCCGTACAATACCGCACGTATCTGATCGAACCCTGCCATATAACCATACGGCCACTAGTACAAACCGTCCGATCCTGATCCGTGCAATACCGCACGTATCTGATCGGACCCTGCCATATCTCCATACGGCCTCTACAGCGTTTCGCCCGAAAGCTTGAGTAACTGAAAGTGTGGTGGACTCTAAAGACTCGTCAATACTATGGCTGTGGATTTAACCACTAGCACGTCAGAGGTATAAGCCAATACGTGACGGGCCACCAGCTATTGACTAAAAGGGACGTCGATGAGTGAACTCATCCTGACACCCTACTGAGCCTGTCAGTGATAATATCCGTACTGTCCGGTCCGTTCGTCTATGAGCATCGCATGTCGGGCCTAGGGGGTTGGTAAAAGTCAGACCCCCAAAAGCGGTACAAGTCGTGTCGGAGTGTAGCCCAGAACACCCTGAGATACTACTGGAATACCTACCAGTAAATCTCCTGCCTTGGCCAAGGTCTTCATGTAATGGCTCTCCTAGACACAGCGCGACCTCACCCCCAATACCGGGAGAGACAAACCCCTGAAGATCCGCTCACTGCCTCCATGTGGCTCGGGACTGTACCCAACTAAAACATGTTTGCACGACTCCTTTGAGCCGTGGTAGGGTAGTAATCAAAGCACAGTGGGAACTCACACGAGACAAATGACGATCCCCAGGTCAATGAACTAACCTGTACACATGTCACCTGGGAACTGCTATCTGACGTCAGGTATAAGACCAACTAGCATGTTCCCGGCGAGTCCTGTCCGGTGTACTCATAACCCAATGAGCACATGTATACATCTTAGGTGAACCAACTGACACCAGTGGCTTGTGAGACCGGCCACCGCCCCTCGTCGGGGTCTCGACTGTATACACTAGTCTACTCTGGAGAATCGATGCCCTGTCTCGAAACTCCTACGACTAGGGACCTTTTAAGGATGTGCTTATAGACTACCAGCTCCCACGTATATGATCGCCCTCATACTGCCGGTAGTCAAGCAAGAATCCTAGGGGCTCTATCAACGTACAATAGCGACCTGTCATGTCACCTAAAGCAGTACACGATGATAAAGGTTAATCAGATAGCATACTATCATCTCGAGTAAGACTGTCCTACCGGGATAGGTCCTCCCTCAATCATTGCAATCACGTGCCTGTGATCCAATAATCGACTCTGAGGACACTATCTCCAACAATCTCCCACTTGCACTCAAGGCTAATTATTGCAATGTCGCATACTCACAGCCCGTGTGATACCGAACACCCAACTCCTCTACTTGTCAGTCTCACAAAACTCGTTTGCGAAACTATTGCGTTCGAGGAATAGCCTCAGTGAGTGGATCCGCCTGTGGTGTTTCTTTCTATGTCTCTCTATATCTCATATTCGCGGAGAAAGCCATCTCCCGAAATGAGCAATACCTGTCTTAGAATGTCTGGATGTCTGATGGGACCTAGCTCATAATTGAACACCAAATCCAAACTTCTTAGACTGTATCGTCAACTGAACATAATCAGTATCCTGCGCCATGCCACCCTCAGTATTGCCTTGGACCAGCTGTCCAAAATACTGCCCCCCGTCAGAAGGAAAAACCATAACTCTGACAACCTCCTTGTCGTCCATGTCACCTTGGAAGCCTGGAATGATAATCGTCTCCTAAAGGAGGCAGCCATTATCATATCCCTAGAACATCCACTTATGTTCTAAAACTGCTTCCGACTGTTTCTCCAGGATTGGATCAATGTCAACTTATTGCATGTAATGCAAGAACAACATCTGGTGTGGTACTTGACATCTCATGATTGACTCAATTGCCTAAGCAAGTGATCTGCTAATCATGAACATCCCTCTCCCCTTTAGTCTGTAAGACACCTTTAGAGAGGGTGACTCCATCACCTGCAGGTATACTACCGTGCCAGGAGTCGTCCATTCTAAATACTCTTAGAATGCTGTCTAAGTATCCTGATTAGGAAACCACCCAAATCTAGATCTAAAACCATAGATCTAGTAACCAGTATGTCTGATATAATGTCCAAGTCCCATGTGGAGAAACCAATGTGTGACGACCAAAGTATAACCGATCGTAGTATAGGAGTATCATTTTCTACTCTGTGCATGTCATCCAAATACCATGACATCACACCCTACTACCTTCTCAACCGATCCATCCCCTATTCTGATGAAGTCAAACCTATGACTGTCACATCAGAAATAGATGATCTATCTCCGCTATATCTGCTTTAGTCTATAAATAGACATAAGCCTGATATCCAACAATGCTTCCGCTGCTCCCACTGACCACGACAACCCTCCGGCAGAGTCATATAGACGTGCATTTCTAAAGCTAGTTTAGAACGACGCTATACTCATCCTCCTGCCGGGTCTCGCAGCCTGGAACAACAACAATGGCAAGTGTGGGTAAACAAGAACTTCCCTGTCACCGTCCTTGAGGCTAGCGGAGTACCTCTCGGGTGCCTGAAGTTACCCACCATACCTGCGGAGTGGCCAATGGAATGTCAAGACAGATTGAATCTTTAGGTTCCTTATCAAATCTTCAGTAATCGTTTGCGGTTCTGGAATCACTTCCAGTTCTACCATACTCCCACTACTGTTTTTTGAAAAAATCCATTTTTAATAAAACTGTGGCGAGTCTAGAACAATATTTCTATTGATCTGCCTGATGGTAGAAAGTCAACCCTCGTCATAGCCTGGGTCAACCCACAAACAGCCATTACAGAAACGCGCCTTGAGTTGTCCAGTGTCTGGTTTTAATCATAAGCCGGACAACTCCCCGTACCTTAACATCGTTAAGATATGAACTGTTCTATATCCAATATAGAACCAGAGGCACTGATTTAATTGAACCAGATTCAAATCATGCAGCTGTCTCCAGTGCATGTCAACTAAATGGAAGGAGGCCGATCATCGTTACTCAACTTAGGAATGCTTCCAATTATGAGTAACCTGAAAGAGAAGCAAGTTCTCTTAACCATTACTATCATCTGAATACCATGCACAAATATCTACATCTTCGATTACCCTGAAGAATCCCGATACTTGCAATATCTGGTTCTCTACTTTATCCTTATACCTATAACTCCTCAAAACTTAGACTCTGTGTTTCTACGAAACACATGTCTAAGAACTAGAGAAGTTAAAGGTAAACAGAATATAGTATGAAGACCAACCCCTCTGTCCTAGTGGACACTGGACAATATACAATACTCTGTATAAGTCCCCTGAGTCTTACAACTCTTTCACTGTGTGTCGTAGGTTGAAAACTGTACTTATGGTTAAGAAGAATTACACCGCTGTTTAATGCTCCTTACCTAACCATCCACTGATATAGGTAAATGTCATCGACATAATATCAAAAGGTATATCTCACTCTATGAAAATAGACGTACAGATATATCAATTTGAAATTGGTGCAAAACAGCGGATATTCAAAACCAAATATTTGCCGACTGGCAAACAACCCAGGTGATCTCCTCAAATATCACCGATTACAACGAATCCTGATATAATGAGGATGATCACCCAATTCCCAATAACTTACTCCTACTCATCATCTGTAAAACCATACAGATGTGAGAATCAAACCTGGTAAATACATACCCTGGAGCAAGTGTCTAATCGGGAAATCAGTTTTCTTTTAACAGTACACAGTTGAACTGAAACATTGAAATGTTTCGATGGGGTATCCTGGTATTCTTAGTAATTCCTCTACCATTATCCAGATTCACAACTATAACCGTATAATTCTTTGCCACCTCTCCAAATCCCTTTATATGTCTTTAGTCATTACCTTCTGCACACCCCTTAGGCCAAATGGTTTTCTTCCTTCCCTACCGTTCGGCACCAGCCTATGGTTTGGAAGAAGACTATCCAATAAGCATAATGGGTGTACTGTCCTAGTCCTAGGAGCACTCGCAATGCGAGAGAAGGTGAAGATAAAAGACAACCGAATAAACCTTATTCCTATTTCTCCTGAACCAGGATCCATCCCCGAACTGGAACAAGTTCCTTTCGAGTTCGTATATAACCATACGATGGATTATCCAATAAAATGGGATCTTCGTAGTGATACGGAGTGTCCTGGAGAAATACAAAGGTGATTTAGGATTGGAGAAGAAATACTTGGTTTGGTCGTGAATAGCAGTCGCAACTTACTATGCCCTCTTACTAATCCCTTTCTTTGTCTTAACTTAATACCTTCTGTACACCGTTTAGGCTAACTGGTTTTCTTCATTCCCTACCGGTCGGCACCAGCCTATGGTTTGGAAGAAGACTATCCAATTTGCGTAATAGGTGTACTACTCCTAACCCAAGGAGTACTCGCAACCTGAGAGAAGGTGAAAAGAAAAGACAACTGAATAGTCCTATCCGTTTTCTACAAAACCGGAAACCATCCTCGAATTCCTTCGAGTTCGTATCTAACCATACGATGGCTTTGTCTAATGGAAGTGGACGTTCGCAGCAATGCGGGGTGTCCTGGAGAAAAGGGTAAAAGTAGGAGTGGCAATGAGGTCTGCAACTCTGACAATCCAAAAGCCAGTGTTAAAGAAGGTTCGGTCAACTTGGTCACTGAGTCATAGTCTAGGGTCGGGTCAATGGTCGCTGCCAGAGAGAGAGAAAAAAACACTCAGCGTGCACTTTAACCTAGATCAGAATGGTTGCCAATTTATCTAATCAGGAAACCTCCCACTGTACCTCAAATTCTCCTCCAAAACTTAAAGAAGAATTAGTCGGGGTCACCCGAGGAGTAAACCAACTCATCAGTGGGAATCGGGATCCAACTATCATTGCATGATAACGTGACGGAATCCGCTCACGGTATCACACTCCAGAAGGTATGCGCATATCTGGCCAGTTTCAGTTCTTTTGAAACTCCCGATGTGATTTTTACCCCATGCTCTTATGACCTTGACTTTGGCCAACATATCATAAGTCACATGTCAAGTTCAACCCGTCATTCTCCAGGTTAATTTGAATCCACCCGTACCTACCCTTGACTTTGGCCAAAATGGCAGTACGACTGTCCCAAACCAACGCATCTATCTATGCTGCATATGAATACCCAACAGCTATCAAACACTGTGCCTTGACTTTGGCCAACATACACAGCTTGAATACTATTGACTATCCATATGAAATGACGGAGGGCTACGAATGGTTTCTGGCGAAAACCTTTAACGTAATGAACTTGATATCGTTGAAGGAACGGATAGCTTTTTAGAAAATATAGTGACGAAAACCTTTACTAAAGAGGTCACTCCCGGTGAAGGGATCTCGGCTCTTTCCCCGTAGAATGGGGTGCAGGATATCCCAAATGAATACCACAATGCAAAGCAAAAGTAATCGGCTATAGTGAAGTTAATGCCCTGACGCAAACTTCTGTCCAAGGGGTCACTCCCGGTGAAGGGATCTCGGCCCTTGCCTCGTCGACTGAGGAGCAGGATATTCCAAATGAATACCACGATGCAAAACAAAAGTGAACGTCCTTGAAATAACAGCTTTTTGAAAAGTGTTCCAACAACATCAGATTAGGTTTGTTTAGCTTGCATTGATCCGAATCAACGCAGTCCCATCAATTGATCACACCACAAAGAACGAAAATATACTGACGTACGTATATGCCATCCGCATTCGCCACTGGGTCCCGTCATCACCCGTTAGGTTAGCTAACTAACGGCAGAGCGGGGACTGGACTAGCGCGGATGAAAAACATATACAACATCTACTAATATATATACCAATATATTATATTCGCTCAAGGCGTGATAAGAAATGCAACATCACAGAAATGTACAGCATCACAGAACAATACAGATATCTGGGATCCCCGGGTTTCACAGAGCCACTACTGAAACCCGACGTTCCCCTTGTCGTGTGGATAGCCTGTGCAATGAAATCCTAGACCCTTACGGGCGCGACAAGTTACCCGCCAAAACCTGAAGCGAGGCAGCCCCCTTCAGCGCCGTGAATGGACCACCCAGCACTTCACGAAATCCGGTAACTTGGGCACCCCTCCTGGGTCAACCTGTACCCCCTACGAGTGCGGCGAATAGCCCGCCAATCCCAGAGTGAAGCCCCCTCCGTCTCAATGCCATGAGATGCGGGCTTGTTGCCTTCCAGAACCCGGCTATCCGTGCACCCCTCCGCGGGGTAATCCTAGTACAGAAAGTAAAATATACATACACCGGGTACATCGACCGTAACCTGGCCGTGCCCCAAAAATAATAATACAAACAGGCAGTGACGGCAGTCCACATGTCGGACGCTCGCCCCGCAATATCAAATGTACATAATACAACAACACTGTACTAGCATTGCATCCAGGCTATCCCCCACAACCGATCCGCAACATCACAGCAAAATCACAAAACATCAACGTGAAAGTTACGTTCGCAAATCCGTCTAACCGGGCTATAGCAGTTAGACCGGATTTACCGATCGAGTGACATTCACGGTCGCAGATATAATGTAAATACTGTGAAATATGTGTTTAAAATTTCCGATTGATCAAAAAATTAACAAGTGGGCCCCAAAGCAATACTGCAGCACTCACAGAAAGAATTGGCCCAATTTTAATATTCCAAAACACCCAAAATAAGCCCAGAAGCCCACTGGAAAAATATGATACAGTGACCAATCAAATGTGCGGCGGAACCGCGGCCCAAGGGGGGTTTGGCCGCGGTTCCGCTCTCCAGGTGTCGAATCACTGTATCGAACTTTTCCAGTATTCTTAGAAATTCTTGTACATCAGTTTTATGCAACTTGAAAAATTTTTGGAGCAAGGAAAAAATCAACAGAAAACTGATGTGAGGTAAAATTGGGTTTTTGGAATTTTGGTCGATCGGAACTGAAAAACACATCAAACGAAGCTAGACGAAGTTAATGGCGAGGCTCTGACACCACTGTAAGTGCACGGCGGCGACCTGGCCGTCAATCCGACGGCAAAATGCGGAAACGGTGATAAACTTTAATTTTTGCGGACTTAGCAAACCGGCACCACCGCGCACTAAACACCCGGATCGAACCATCAACAAATCTAAGCTACTAACAAGAAAGGGAAGAGATGTACCGACTGATCCGAGTCCTCCGGTCTTCATCTCCACTCCATTCTCCTCGCGGGATCTCCGTCCGTCTCCTCCTCGTTGGAAAGGGCACCACATCGCCTGCATCTTTTACGGGCTCCCACCTCAATACCGAGGCAACTCGGGCGCGAAGCTGGCGAGTCGACGCGTCCAAGATTTGCTGTAGGAAGTGTAGTGTAGAGGCTATGTCTCATTTGGGTTCGTTGCCATTTGAAGATGATGGAGGAAACAAGATAGGAAAAATGGTGCTTGCATTTTTCTTAACATGAAAAATGAGATCAAGAATGCTACTCTCTCAAAGATGAAGCTCTCATTTTCTTCTCTCTCAACCATGGAAAACTTATCTTAGAAATGGTGGAGGAAAGAATATGAAGCATGAAGGGAGGTGACGGTAGGAGCACAAGTGGTGACCACATCCAAAAACATCATCATAACAAATCTACATCAACTACAAATCACTTCTAATCACAAAAAGCAAGTGATGAGAATGGTATCAAAAGATGCTTTCATAATTAAAACATTTGCAAGAAAATCCTCCACAATGTGTTATTTGCAAACTTGCAAATAACACCCTCCATCGGAAAAGTCCGGCCGGGAAAGAACAAAGGAAAACCGGCCGGAACGGAATGCAAACTGGCAACTCCAGAAAACTGGTCCCGTAATAAATTACAGGAAAACCCCGATACTGTGCATACACACCCGCATCTGTATTCCGTCCGGATACAAATGCAATGAGACAAAATCTACACTGTACTATACTAGGATCCGGTTTAAACCAAAGCCGGCTAGTAATATCCGTCCGATCCTGATCCGTACAATACCGCACGTATCTGATCGAACCCTGCCATATAACCATACGGCCACTAGTACAAACCGTCCGATCCTGATCCGTGCAATACCGCACGTATCTGATCGGACCCTGCCATATCTCCATACGGTCTCTACAGCGTTTCGCCCGAAAGCTTGAGTAACTGAAAGTGTGGTGGACTCTAAAGACTCGTCAATACTATGGCTGTAGATTTAACCAATAGCACGTCAGAGGTATAAGCCAATACGTGACGGGCCACCAGCTATTGACTAAAAGGGACGTCGATGAGTGAACTCATCCTGACACCCTACTGAGCCTGTCACTGACAATATCCGTACAGTCCGGTCCGTTCGTCTATGAGCATCGCATGTCGGGCCTAGGGGGTTGGTAAAAGTCAGACCCCCAAAAGCGGTACAAGTCGTGTCGGAGTGTAGCCCAGAACACCCTGAGATACTACTGGAATACCTACCAGTAAATCTCCTGCCTTGGCCAAGGTCTTCGTGTAATGGCTCTCCTAGACACAGCGCGACCTCACCCCCAATACCGGGAGAGACAAACCCCTGAAGATCCGCTCACTGCCTCCATGTGGCTCGGGACTGTACCCAACTAAAACCTGTTTGCACGACTCCTTTGAGCCGTGGTAGGGTAGTAATCAAAACACAGTGGGAACTCACACGAGACAAATGACGATCCCCAGGTCAATGAACTAACCTGTACACATGTCACCTGGGAACTGCTATCTGACGTCAGGTATAAGACCAACTAGCATGTTCCCGGCGAGTCCTGTCCGGTATACTCATAACCCAATGAGCACCTGTATACATCTTAGGTGAACCAACTAACACCAGTGGCTTGTGAGACCGGCCACCGCCCCTCGTCAGGGTCTCGACTGTATACACTAGTCTACTCTGGAGAATCGATGCCCTGTCTCGAAACTCCTACGACTAGGGACCTTTTAAGGATGTGCTTATAGACTACCAGCTCCCACGTATATGATCGCCCTCATACTGCCGGTAGTCAAGCAAGAATCCTAGGGGCTCTATCAACGTGCAATAGCGACCTGTCATGTCACCTAAAGCAGTACACGATGATAAAGGTAAACCAGATAGCATACTATCATCTCGAGTAAGACTGTCCTACCGGGATAGGTCCTCCCTCAATCATTGCAATCACGTGCCTGTGATCCAATAATCGACTCTGAGAGCACTATCTCCAACACCACTTTCCTTCGTCACCCTTGCCCAGGCACCGCAAAAGTCAGATAGGATAAACGGCCGATGCCTGTAACTAGTCCTCTGTCCTATTGAGCGTGAAGTCCTTAGGGCTGAGTCTAGTATTTTTTAATTTTTAACAATGGTCAATGCATATGCTTTTTGTGATTTTTGGGGTCCTGGGAAGGGTGATGAAATCCCCACCCAATCTGAATTGGTTTCAAGCCCCTTAAGTCCGTATTAATGAATGCAAAGCGATAACAAATCAACTGCAAACAATTTTTATTTTTAGCGCGGCGCAAAGAATCCTGCACAAGAACAGTTTATTGGAAGGGGGAAGAGAGTTTGCACAAAGAATGCTGCAGAAAACACAGTTTATTGAAGTCCAGAGGAGTGGGGGAGAGAAAAGGAAGAATTACCCAAAATTTGGGCTCCTGAAAGTTTCAAACCGCCGCGGTTCCGCGGCCTTAGTGTGCTAATGCCGCGGTTCCGCGGCTCGAAGGTGCCTTCGGAGCATCATTTTTCTTGTGGGTGTTCACTTTGCTGTCCTCTACTTGTCTGTATGTCCTGAATCTTGATTTGTTCACTGGAACTGCTCCAGAATCTTGCAGTAGACCGTTTGCTTCGTTTTGATCCGTCGTGTAGCCGCGAAATGTGGGTCTATCTTCCTACGTCTTAGGCACTGAACTCGAACTCCGTATTATCCTGCACACTTGCACAAAAACTAATCAAAAATAACAAGATGATTTTTTTTACAAAGTATATTTTTTTTGTTTTGCTTTTTGGTTATATTCACAAGTTAACCCGAAATTACACAAAGAAATAAACTACCGTCTCCCCGGCAACGGCTCTATTTGATTGTTAGGGATTCTGCGTATTCAAGTTTTAGTTAATTACCGCAATCAAAACGGTTTCGCTTGTAGCTAGCCGGTTGAGTACGAGTCGTCCGCAGGGAGATGGGAATCTTTTTCTATGTGCTTTAACGAGTTAAGTCCGAAAGTCCAGATTTGTTTGTGATTAACTAGGCGTTAAAATGATATGTAAAGAGAGCTTGTTAGGGTTAGGATTAGGTTAGTTTGAGTTAGGAGTCGCTCACTTCTTTCGTTGCCACTTTTAATATCGGTGTTACGGTAATCGGCAACAACGGGGATTAGCACGACTAGGAAAAAACTTGCGAGTATAAGCTAGGCTTTCCAACGCTTAAGTTCTTCCTTTTGGTGCTTGTCCGTCCGTTCTTGGCTCTTAGCTATAACCTCCGGTTAATTCAACCACAACCGGTCTCACTACGGAATCACCGCTATCATGTAGGATAGGGTGCCGTAAGGAGCGGATTGTGGTTCAATTAACGGGAGTCGATTTAAGATGTTGGGCAAGGAAAGAGTGAGAGAGATTTCCTTCTCTCAAACTTCCCTTTTCCTACCCTAACAAGTATGAAACTACTCACACATCGTAATGAAAAGAAAACAAAACACAAGAGGAAGATAGAAAGAAGGAGATTAGAAGATAACAACTAGCTATTTGCGACCTCACCTCGGTAAGGATCAAGCGTAAGCATCATGGTTGTTTAAGGATAAAGGAAAAGAGAAAAGAAAGAAACAACAAGAAATAACAACAACTAAGTTAACAAATGAAAATTACAAGCAATAATAAGAGAACAAGACAAATATAATAGCAAAAGGAACTTCTTTATTCATCATTCTTCACTCACAAAAGCTCACTACAAGTTTTTCAATGGAGAAGAGATGAGAAGAGGAAGAAGAACATGTATTCTAAAACCTAGAAAAATACAAGATCATGCACCCTTGGCTTTACAAGGTTCTGGGCTATTTATAGGAAGGCAACAGAAATTCTAGGGCAAAATTCTGATCCTTCATGAAATGACAAAACTGCCCCTAAAACCCTACCCACTGCCGACACCGTACGGCCGCGGTTCCGCAGCCTAAGCATGCTTAAGCCGCGGTTCCGCGGCCATAGTAGGCAGTTGGGCCTTCAACTTTGGTGGCTTTCTTTGTTCAGCTGTGATCTTTATTCTGGTATATGATTTTTCTCATAATTTCTTCACGGTTTTTCCAGAATTTCTGTTGATCAAAAGGTGATTTGATGTGTATCTTTTGTCATGATTTTCTTGAGCTCCGCGTAGATTTCTTGGATCTTGTGTTGCCATTGAGCCTTGTGCTTGAAAACGACATTGATTTGCCATTTTGTCTCTTAAACTGGTGTGTGGCAACAGACGGATAAAGAGCGGATACCCGTGTTTTATCTGTGGTTGGCAGGAACCCGGATTTTGTCGTGTTTTTCCATGAACTTCACCGTTCAGAGCCGAGAACCTGTATCCTGCAATTGACTAGCAAATACGGCTCAGGAGTACCTACCGATATGCAATATGATAAAAATTGGGCGGTATAAAAATGCAAAAATCTGATATGAACAGGTATCACCGTTACTTCGAGGGTAAAGTGTCGTAGGGAATGGAATAAGAAAGTATGCATGGAGTCCTAATGTTCATAAAAGATTGGTAAAGAAAAGAGATGAGAGATCTTCATCTCTCAAACTCTTCCCTATTCCTAACCCTAACAAGCGAGGAAACTACTCGCTCATTGAGGGTTCTACGAAAGACATAATTTTTATGATTTTTAAGAGATGAAAAGATCTACTATAAGTTAAGAAAAATTCTAAACTATATTAAACTAGAGCAAGAAAAGAAATTACCTAGGGCAGAAATTAAAACTAAAACTAGAGCAGAAAAATAAACCTACTTACGTTTGATGCTCTCAAACTACAAAGAAAACTGAAATTTTATTGATGAATAGAGGCATGAGAAAATACAATGAATTGGGTTCTATTTATAGGACATAGAAACCCTAGGTTACAATTGATTCGCACGTCTGCATTTACAAATTTGCCCTTAGGTTAACTAGTCAGCGCCGCTCCTAAATTATGGTAAAAAATTCATGCATCCCGGGCTCCAGATGGCCGCGGAACCGCGGCCTGGGTAGGGTTTGGGCCGCGGTTCGGCGGCCAATTGGTCGACTTGGAGTGTGTGTTTTTCTGGGCTTTTTTCTCTGCTGTTTGGGCTTCTTATTTATTTGGTTCTTTTATCAATTGGCCTTCTACGTTGGTTCCAGATCTCCTGTGAACAATTTGCAGTGGACTTTTAACCGTTCTCTTTGTAATCTTGGACCTTGCGTTGCCTTGTTAATTATGAACTATTCTTCATCTAGGCTTGACTAAGATCCTTTTATTTGTTGGTCAAAAGTCCCTCTTTTGTATCGTCTTTTGTCTTTTTCACTATTTTCACCCCAAGAACCTGTAACCTGTACTATGTAGCAGACATGGGTCAAAAGCACCTGTTTTATTGTAAAATGCATAAAAATGGGGAATATAATAATGTAATAATATGATATGAACAGGAACCTCGACGAATCGATCAAAAAGTTCTACATCATTTGGATTACATGTGATGGGATACATTACTTAGGAGACTCCAGATACGAGTATAGCCGTTGGAGCGCAGTCCATGCAGCCATGAGGAGACGAGTCCGAATCAGTCGACATTTGAGAAAAGTGGAGTAAGAGGTTCGTACGAAATCTTGATGAGATGACGTTCTACTCCGCCGACATCAGAGATGTGATACGCATGAAGAGGCGTTGTACATGAATATATCTTTCAGGAGGAGTCGCGATGAGTATGCAGCCGTTCCGGAACCAGATACAGATTTAGTAAGAGATGATAACTTCCGGGCAGTTCGGCAGAAATGAGATTGGGAGAGACCCCGACCAGATCTTTCTGGAAATACTAAACGAGAAGACCTGGACCCAGGAGCGGTCATATGACGCACACCCAGTAGGTCAGAGTTCGGCATCGTCGACGAGACATATTATGAGTAACCATGATAGTTGGCCAGAGATCTTTAGAGGATGTGTCAGAGCGGGATCGCTTCTGTTATCGTTTCTATATTGGACCGTTGAGCCGAGGAACTATGTACTTAGCAATCTGCAGTGAGAGATGAGAGCCTAAGGGCACTAGGCGACAGGCCATGATCAGAAGGCAAGTAGATATCTTGCTCTGCTAGCATTGGATGTACCGACACCTTCCCGACTTTGAAGGACGGACATATCGACGACAATATTTATGATTTGTGCTTTTTTGATTGACTATCACGTATCCCTCACTTTGGATTGCAGTATTTTAGGTGATTTATTTCATGATTGAGTTTTGATGACCGAGTTTCATGATATTTGATTTTATGCCTAGGGTATGCATATGATTTGACTTATACTTTCGACATAGTTTTCGTGCACTTTTAGTATTTTTATTTGCTTTTATGCACGCCGGTGCACAGGATGGTGAGATTTTATACCACGGTATACCTGATTGGGATTTTGATTGAAATGTGTTGTATACCGTCGATTTCGATTGTGATATTCGATATTCGTTTTCGTGCATATTGTGCACTTGATTGGATTTTGCGCATGCTTAAGGCGCTTGATGCGATTTAGGTGCAAACCAGATGCACTAAATTGAGATTCTTCGTGCATATCAGATGCACCCGATGCTACTGTCAGGCACACCCGTTACCATTGACAGGTGTTTTCGTGTACACCCGTTGCACTTAGATTTTGTTTCCGTGTACATTTATGGCATATTCATGGATTTCGATTTCCGTGCGCACCAGACATACGTGGTATTCATATATATATGTGGGATTGATTTCTTTTGGAGTAGTATATTTTATGATACTTGCTATTTGGTTTAGTACCGAGCAGGTCTAGTCAGAGGACAATACCTGAGTATATTTTTGCATACATTGTTAGTTATCGAAGGGATTTCTAAGGAGGAGCTATAGTCTCAGTATTTACCTACGTGTCCGTGATGACACAAAAACTTTTTACAAGGGAAACCCTTCTAAAAATTGTTTTCAAACGGCGGAACGTGCATATTAAACAAAGGATATATATATATATATATATATATATATATATATAGTTATTTTCTTACAATAGACGTCCGCCACTGTGCAGTGTTATGCGCATCGCACAGCGACTTAAAAGGGTTTGGCATGCATTTCCTTCAGATGTTTATATGTATAGTGTTGATGTATATCATATTGGTTTTCGTATTGGATTTAGACATTGATGTCTTCCCCATGATTCCGATAATTGCGGGATGCTTGACGGAGTTTCGATTTTAAGTTATACACTCTTTTTCATGCGCATGCATTGCGCTACGATATGTTTTATGTATTTATGATTTTGGAGCCCTGACGACTTGATTGTTTTGCTAAAATGTTTTAGTATTTGGGGGAGTTTTAATTTAAATTCGGGGACCGAATTTCTTTAAGAGAGGAAGATTGTAACGTTTTGAAAATTGTTTAGGTGAAATTTCAGAAAATCGATAAAATAACGGGTGATTTCCGTAAAATCAAGATATAAATATCTTTTAATATAAAATTAAATATACATAATCTAGCTATGTAATTGCTATTATTTGGTGTTTATTGAGCCACTTGTAAAATTTCTAATTTACTGAAATTTTTTCAGAAATTAATTATTTTAATGTTATTTTAAGCCGTCACTAATACATTTAATTAGGGATAGTTACAAATTGTAATGGGTTGATACAAATTTTGTGCATCATGACACATTAAACTAACAAGTAAAATATTGTTTCTGAAATTAAATGAATTTGTCAAACGGTTTTAGAAAATATCGAAGAAAAAGGCTTAAATGGTGAAAATAGCTAAATGGAAATTGGGGTATAATATTTATCATTTTCATTCCTCGCCCACACTCACCCACACCCTCTCACCCCCCTCCCCAGGTGCTGGCTGAACCATGCTTCCCCCCCAATTCCCCACTTAAAGAAAAAGTCAAAGAAAACAAAAGAAATGAAAGAAAGAGAAAATGAGGTATGTGTTTGGGTTGACTTGGACTTTTCTTTACTTGCCATTATCTCACCTCACTCTCTCACCTCTTCTCCCCATCAACAACAGCCCCTCCAACAGTAGCAGCCCTCCCCTAAAATCCCACACAATTTTGCCTCAAAAATCCATCAAAATGCTTCAAAATCCATACAAATTCAAAGCAAACTCAAAATCCAAGCCTTATCCATTTTACCTTAGCCTATCTTGTATGGATCTTGGGGAAAAGTTGGGATTTTGGAGGCTTAGTTCCATATTTGATCTCATGGTTTGGAGGTATAATCTCAACCTTTTGTTAAATTGTTGTTTGGTTGCTTTAATCAAAACTTATTTAGTAAAAATTATGGTTCCAATTTCAAGTTTAAGAAATTCATGTGAGGGTTTTGTTTTGGAGTTAGGGTTGTGATCAATTGTGCATGGTTGTGTGATGTAGGCTAGTATCTTAAGACTTGTTAAAACTAATCTAGTTGCTAATTAGAAATTGTTACTTGTAAAATGTCCAAATTAAGCTTTTTAGTAAACTAGGTTTTTATAAACTATGAAAATAATTAAAAGAAAATTCTAATTAGGTTATTCATGACATTATTAACATTTTAAATTGTAGTTTAATACTTTAGTTCATGCAAAACCATACTTAATTGTTGAATTGTGAATTTTTGCTTTAAAAATGTTAAGATGTGATATTTTTGCAAATAGAATTTTGGTTTTAATAAAAATTGATGAGAATATAGAAATGGTTTATATGACTTAGTTATGATATTTAGTGGATATTATGGCCATTATTTTTGTTAAAATATCAAGTTTCGAATTAAAACGAAAATTAAGTGCTTTCCAGGTTTTCGGAATATAAATCGATTTTTGATGAGTTGCAATCTACTTAATATTAAAATTAGTGATTGTGAAAGCACGATTGGGGTGTTTGGGTTTTTCTCGATGGTTTGACGTTTGTACATCGACATCGAGAGTTGGTTTGGATATTCTTGCATGCGTAGGCGATAGGTTTTGACATATGCGTGATACGCGTGCCGATTTGGTTTTCGTATGCCGTTTCGATTTCGGATTGGGTTTTTATGCGATACGATACGTTGTGACATGTAGGTACCCCCATGTGGAATTTAAGATATCAAGCAAGCACGATGAGACATCGGCATCGGCAAGCGGAGATCGAGGTGAGTAGATTTTATCTACGGGGGAAGTCGGGTGGATGGCGTATAGCACCCCAGCAAAGTTATGAGAAATGCGGTGATGTGGTAACGGTATACTTTTATATGTTAGTGTGTGATATGGACCTTAGCAAGAAAAGCTTTACGGGATTATGGGTTTAGGGTTAGCGAGAATTGAAGAAAGGACTTTAGTGGATTTCTTAGTCACGAAACCCTAGAGTAAGGTTTTGCATACACGCACACATACACACTTGCATACTTTTACTTTCTTGTGCGTATATGGGGATGCGTATATATGTATATACGCATGGGTATGAGACTATGCATATATATATTCATATACACATGCATGGATGTTGAGGATAGTGGATGATATTTGGAGACGAGTCGATGAGATTAGGTATGATGCCACGAGATCGGTGAACTGATTTGGATCGTACTTTGAGATGTGACATGTGATGATAGCGGATCGGTTGGTGATGTGTTTCGTACACACGCATTTATATATATGTTGATGATATTAGTAGTGTATTAGACTTAGATCAGTACCCCCTACTCACGATATGTGATGATGTGGATACCAGATGAATAATAATGTAAATGTGATATTGACCCTTACCCATTTTCGGATGTCGTACGATGGATTCACCGTACGAGCTATATATTGATGATAGATCCGCACTCTTGACTCGAGGATGTCATATAAGATGGTGTATCATATGGGATACTATTGAGGCGGGATCACCGACTATTATATAGATAGATATATATCGACTCTGATGTAGGTGGTTTCCTTATCCTTTTCGATTGGTTGTTAGTTAGACCTATAGTTTACCTGGTAGATATTAGACTGGACCGAGTCATACCTATTTCCAAAACTGGCGAATCGTGAGAATTTTAAAGACATGCCAAGGGATACTACGGATGTTTCAAAAGACGTACCTTTTCTTAAAAACACCATAGTCCTTATTTTCAAACACCACGATTCGTACTATTTCAAACAGCAAAACAGTATAACACATGTATAGTAAGGTAGATTCCTTGTTGTTACGTTATTATTCATGTTCCGCATATTATTGTTGCATTTACTATTCATTTGCCTTATTATGTTGTTATCGCCTCATTACATGTTATTGTGTACTTAATGATTATGAAACCATGCTGTTAGGACACCAGCACCATTACTGATGATGTGTATGCTCCACATACACTTGCTTGCTGGCTCACACACATCTTCATCGGTAATTGTCATGTCACGTACACTTTAGATAACCCTATTTCATTGACATAGCTTGCTAACTGATAGTTGCTACATGTTTTAGCTTTCATACGCTAGTTAATTTATTGCATGATATCAGATGCATCCATATATTCATTGGTTATGCAGTATTATGGAGATTTATGCCGGTTTTCATTGTTTATTGATATCATGATATTGATGATTTCGGATCCTTCTTGAGATTTCTGGATTTGGGGGAAAACCGCAAGGATTTATAAAATTATTATCCTTTTAAAAATGCAAGTTGCGGTTTTCCCGTGATGTATGAGTCATTCACCATGAGTTTTCAGGATTGCTGTTGGATTTCGAGACCCGATTCGAGGAGTTGGATGAACCGTCTCGGGTACATGGTGGGGCCGGTATGGTACCCCGGGGCAAGAAGCTCGAGTTGTATTCGGTGAGCCTGGCAGGGGAGCACTACCTACCGGTGATATTATTTGGACTCGTCGGTTATCCGGAGGATACCGGCCGGAGTCATGAGATGGATGCAGGCTGATCCGTTCTGCCGGAGCCCGCGGGCCGATCCCGCAGATGATACGGACGCCTGGGATATTGATATTTGAGATTTGAGGTATTAAGATTTGATGATACAGGTCAGTCCGGGCAGCCGGATCCTGAGATATTAAGATATTTGGATTTATGTTTTGTGTCGATGCTTGACACGTATTTCTCAGTTGATTCCGTTGATGTTACTCGATTTATATACATGAAGAAATCATATTAAATAAAGAAAACAATTGTCTCACTCATTTCATTACATTACATTCATACCTCATACCTATGATACATTGTTACCTGAGGCACTGACACGAGCACATGGGATTACACTATGTATAGATGTTTACCCTTGCCACCTTTTCATGCTTCAAACTTATCATTTTGAGGTTATATTTATATTGATCGTATTGACCTAGGATTGTGTCATACATACGATTTCTGCCGGTAGATGTTTTCTACTCACGAGTTGGCAACTCACCCCCGTTATGCCACAGTTCCTTGCAGGTTTTGCCGTACAGGTTCCGTTGCGTCTTTGCTGGCACACTGTTCCTTCCGGGTGATTGCTTTGGCGGGTGGGTTCTTTTGAATCAGGACCACTGTTGTATATTGTTATTTCAGTTGTATCTAGTAAAACTCCATCAATCAGATTGTATATTTGATACTAATAGAAGAACAGACTTGTTATTATTTCGACCTTAGAGTCGCGCGTTGTATTATTATGGTTTCCCGCAGATTTTGGGTTTTCTTTTGAGTTTTGATTGTCGCCATTCGGCGTTGTATATTATATTGCTTGCGTGGTTGTGACCGTCGATTGACGAAGAGCTAGCTCCCACTTGGGGATGCCTTTTGTTTCATTTCGTATACTATTCATGTTGTATCCCGTTTGGGGCCAGTATTTACAATGGAGACTCTGCCGAAATTTTCAGAAAAGACTTGAGATTTTAAAATGAACACTTCAGCTTATGTTATTAAAACTACTTGCTTTAAAATGGTTTTTCCTTCACTCTATTGCTTCTTTGGTTTTGATTTCTGGGTTTTGGCTTACATAGATTACGTACACCTCGAGAAGTTTCATAATTTAAGTGCCGATCATGTTCCGTACTTTTCCGGTCGTGACAGGACTAATCCGCGCCCTATGGGCGACGATATAAACTAGTCTCCATATACAATTCATGGGCAACCAAAATAAACAAAATACACATGACACGAATTGGACTGTTGGAGCAGGAAAATTGGTTATCAAAACGCGACAGCGTAATTAACTGCAGGGGCTTGTGCCTGCAGGGAAGAGCGTCCCCACAATTAAAAACCCCTCGCAAATAAGAGGAAATCTGATAAAGTCTGCTACAACGGTCGCATCTGTCCAAACCTCCAATATATGGTGCCATATATTAACTTAGTATCTTCGGAGAGGTGGATGGAGAAGTACAAATAGCATCTTCCACTAAATTAAGGCCGGACGTCCCAACGTCTCGGTCCGGTCTTTCGGTGGTGAACAAATCCTGGCATGCCCGGTGGGACCTTTTTCTCTTTTCACTCCACACTTCGTGTGTCGTGTTTCATGAACAAAATCGCGGTTCTCTATGGTTGCCCTTGGATTCGAGGTACTAAAACTTGGTGTCTTTCTCCTATGTAAAAAATCGATGGCTTATCAATGCACTGCATGCAACAGCAACTCTTGCTCGACCCCAACTGGAGGAGTGACCTACGGGCCCAACGCGACCTCTATTTTTTCAATGCTAGTGAGGCAAGTCACACAAGCTACTACTGGATTGTTCTCTAGGACCATGCTCCCATCGGTGAGTTTCGGTGCCTCAGCGCCGCAAGAAGAAGCTCCTAAAAGGTCGGTCTTCGATCGACTGGTAACTACAATGGCCCTTCTCAACGGGCCATCCAAATCTTACGTCTCAGTCTTCAATAGGCTGAGCAAGAACCCAAATAGGCCCGCAAAGAGGCTCGTGATATTTGAAAGGGCTGCCCGAAAACAAATAGCCCTCCCAACTCTTCCTACAGACGAAGCCGTCAAAGGTGATTCACCCGTCGGACGATCAGATTTTGAAAGACTGGCCGTTTGTACTCAAACTCAACCAAAGACGCCGGTCTTTAATAGGTTGACGCCGATTGAAGCCCCTCAGTAAAGCCGGGGGCATGAGGAAGCCGCTTCCAAATATGAGGCGGTCCCTTCTGCAAGGCACGCTCAACATCGCCACTGGCTCCGAGTGAGAAAAGCTGTGGGCAACTCCCCCTATGGACTTACCCCACCAGCTCCAATGGTGAAAGTTGACGCTGCTATTCCAACCAGGAACTACTTTGATCTGCTCAGGAGGGTGTGCCAGAACTCCCTAACGACGGTGCTAAAGAAGTATCCCCCACCTGCAGAGGTTACTTTACAGGTAATGCCGGAGCGGCCCCATCAGCAGCTCTCCTCGCAAATTCATAGAGTTTTGTGTAAATTCCAAGACTCTAAAATTGATGAAAATCACTCCCGTCGACCAAAAAACTGAAGGCTCGGCAAGAGAAAGATCACTCCTCCGCTATACAATGGGAGACTCCTTCTATACAGGTGCCTATTGTTAGGAATATGTATTGCCTAGAGGCCATTATTGTATAATATAGTGGATGCTTGGACATATATATAGAGGACTTTCTTTCTCGACATGATAATATGCTATCTGGTTGCTTTTATCTTAACATGTTCACTGGTATTATTCTACTGTCTCTCATATACATGTTGATAAAGCCCTTAGGATATTAGCTTGACTACCAGGACAATGATGCGGATCATGTTAGTTATATGTATGCCCTAGAGGCCATTACTGTACATATGATGTATATTATAATGGATGCTTGGACATATATAGGGAGGACTTTCTTGCTCGACATGATAGTATGCTATCTGGTTGTACTTTATCTTAACATGTACTCTGATTGTCTCTATGTTACATGTTGATAAAGCCCTTAGGATATGTACTCGGCTACTGGGACTATGATGAGATCATACTAGTAGGGCCACGGTAGTCGACGAGTACATCCTATAACTGTTCCTAGTCGAGGGTGTATCGAGACAGGGCATCGATACACTAGAGTAGACTAGCGTATACGCATCTTGACCCATATGATGGGTGATGGATGATACCATATCCATCGGTGTTTGACATCAAGGATGGTGTAACGTTTTAAAAATAATTAAATAAATAAATAAAATAGTTTAAGTGAATTTTATAATTTTCGGTAAAGTAAAACGTATCTTTCGTAAAACTAAACCGTATTTATTTTTCATTATAAATTCAAAAATAACTATTTTAACTATGTAATTACTAGTAAATGGTGTTTATTTAGCCACTTATAAATTTTTAGTTTAATTAAATATTTTTCTTAAATTAATTATTTTAAATATTAACATAAGCTTTATTTATACACTAAATTAGTGTAAATTACAAATTGGAATGAGTTTAATTTGTAAAAATGAACCATTGCATATTAGAATCTAGTGTGTATCATGTAAAGTTTATTTACAAATTTTTTTATGATTCTAGAAATTTCTTTAGTTTATTTAGAATAGAAATGAACAAAATTAAATAAAGTTGTGAAAAGACATAAAAGAGTTAATGTTTTGGGAGAACTTTCTACACCATTCTAAATTCTCTCCTTCCTCTCTTTCTCTCCCTAGTGGCCGGCCTCAACCCCCCATGGCAGCCCCCTCATCTTCCAAATTTAAATTACCTCCAAAAATCATCAAAAATCCTACAAAAATCCAAATAAAAATCCACAAAATCCTAATTAATTCCTACCCTCTATTCATTACTCATCTTTACATGGATTTTGGAGATAGAAAGCATTCATTTTGGAGGCTTATTTTCATATTTGGATTGCATGTTGTGGAGCTATAAATCTTATTCTTTTGATTAATTGTTATTAAATGTTTTATTTAAGCATGTTTAGATTTAATAAATTAGTTCTATTTACAAGTTTTAAAATTCAAGTTAGGATTTATAAATCAAGTTATGAATTTTATTAATTAAGTAGGGTTATAATAACTAGTTTAACATTTTTAGAAATGATAAATCATGCATGGTTGATGTATTGTAATTTGTTCATTCAAATTGTTTAAATCAAGCAATTTTTTGCAAACTAGATGTTTGTATATTATATATATTGGGGAGATAAAATTCTAATTAATGTTTGTAACACTAGATTGTGGTTTTAATGAGGGTATTAACTTATTAGTGGAATGAAAAACTTAATTTGGTTACTAGTTCTATTGATAATTGAAAAATACTAATAAAAATGCTATTTTTGCTAACTAGATTTTGGAAATCCTTAAATAAATGAGTTAAAATATAATTTATGATTTCATTATATTACTATCATCATAAATTGTAGTTTGATAAGTTAATTTAGTCAAAATCAAATTTAGTCGTGAAATTTTGAAATTTTTGCTTGCAAGGTGTTGAAATTGATAAAATTGCAAATTAGGAATTTATTTTTAATACAAATCAGAGTAATAAAAATATGGTAATGGTTTCTATAATTTAGTTATGTTATTTAATGAATATTATGACCGTTAGTTTCATTAAACGTCAAGTTTTGAAGTAAAACGGTGAATTGACATTTTCAAGGTTTTCGGAATTGGATGATTTGATCGATTTTAGGGTTCCGATGATTTGAACCAAGTTTTATATTATAAGTAATGGGTTTTGAATCTATGGGTTGTTTATTGGTTTTTATCTCGATCAATCGGCGTTTGTACGCCGATATCGAGCGATATTTGGTTCTTTTGCATGAACGGGACATAGGTTTTAACCGATGCGTGTTCCGTGCGTCGTTTTGACTTTTGTCCGTGATTCAGTTTATGATACTATATATGTTTGCGTATAGGTACCCCTCACGTGGACTACGGGCGATGAAGAAGAGGATGGCGACACCGTCTTGGGCAGATAAGGATCAAGTGAGTAGATGTATATCGACGGAGAGAAGTCGAGTGGATGGCGTTTAGCACCCCCGCAAGCGTAGAATAGGAATAAGTACTCATTGTCATTAGGAAGCCTAACGTGACCTTAGAATTTTGGTGAGTAGGACCCTAGTAGTGACCATAGGTTGGACTAGATTGATTTAGAAAGACCTTACCCGAGGATGAATATCTTGGCGGAGATTCGTAGGTTTCAGGTAGATACACACATACGCGCATACTGAGACTCGACGTGGTGTATACGTGTATGTATGTATTTGTGTGTGTGTGTGTGTGTGTGTGTGTGTGTGTATAGGACTATGTGTATATATATATATATATATATATATATATATATATATATATATATATATATATACACACACACACAATACGTATTTGTGATACAAGGGTGCGATATGACACACGGGGATAAAACAATATAACTGGGCTGATGTCGTGATTCTTGGCTATTCAGTCGTGTTATGATGTTAGCGGATCATTAGAAAATGAGATAATGGATTTGTATACATGAACTATAATAAAGGGTGGTGATGATATTGAAGTATCTGGGACTCTAAAATAGAACCCGGACCGTAATTCCGATATGATATATGTGTGACTTGATTACGACATCATATAGGTGTGACTTGATTTCGATATGATATATGTGTAACTTGATTACGATATCATATAGGTGTGACTTGATTACGAGATGATCTAAATGTTACTTAATCAATATGATACATATGACATGATATTTCTGAGGATAATTAACGATGTATATTCATGCTGGCAATGTTATATGATTGATGTATGTGATTACAGTATAGCACCTTGATCATAACATGTGTTGATGATGGTATTATACGAATGATGAGACACGTAGGTGATACTTGACCCGTACTCCGATATTAGGATGCCGTACGATGGATTTTACTGTACGAGGTATAGATGTGATGATTGATCCGCACTCTTGATTCGAGGAATTCGTACTACGTACGAGACGCTATTGAGTCTTGATCGCCGACTATTAAAGATATGGACTCAGACTTTAGGTGTACTCTTATTTCTTATCGACTAGTTTCTTAGGTTTAGTTCTTTAGTAAGTTAGATGGACACTAGTTTAGGCTCGAGACATATAGTTGTATTTATACTTGTATATCAAATGTGTGGATAATACACATCCGTCTTTACTTTCAGACTGTAATCATCATGGTGCATGTTCATTCATATGTTTCTATAATCAGTATAAAACTCTGCCTGCTAGGACACCAGCACCATTACCGATGATGCGCATATTCAACGCACACTTATTTGCCGGCTCATACACATCATCATCGGTAATTGCTATGCCACGTACACGTTAGAACACATTATCTTTTATTGATAGAATCAGCTAGCAACTAGATCGATATAATATTGTGATTACTCTCTGGTGTTAGTATAGACATGGCATTTATTACTTAGACATTTCATGCATTCACATTTTCATGTTATCATGCAGTATTATGGGGCATATGTCGATACTTATCATATACTTACTAATGATTTTGGGATTTTAGATTTCTATGAGATTTCTTGATTTTTGGGAAAACCGCAAGAATATATAAAAAAACTTCTCTCTCTCTTCTCCTCTCTTTTTTAAAATATAAGATGCAGTTTTCTCGTGATGTATGTGTCGTCCACCATGAGATTTCATGTTTTCTGTTGGATTTCGAGACCTGATTCGAGAAGTGGATGAACCGTCTCGGGTACATGGTGGGCCCGGTATGGTACCCCGGGGCAAGAAGATCGAGTTGTAGACGATGAGCCTGGCAGGGGAGGACTACCTACCGGTGATGTCTGGCGCGGCTGATATCCGGAGGATACCGACCGTTGTCGTGAGATTTGATGATATAGGCCGATCCGGACTGATGGAGCCCGAGATATTGAGACTATGAGACATTGAGATTATGAGGTATTTAGACTTGAGAATTACATGTTTTGTGTCGATGCTTGACATGGATTTCCATGGATTTCATCGTTGATATTTCAGATTTCTATACACATTTACCATGATAAAAGCTAAAGATTTCTTAGACAGATATATCTAGATTTCAGGATTGGTTATTTTACATTCATGGTGCATGCATACTCATTCACATGACATAGTACTATATGAGGCACTGACACGTGCACGGAGCTTTTGCACTTACACGTAGCTTTTTATCCTATCTTACTTGATGAATAGTAGTATATTAGTATATTATTATGACCTAGGATAGCGTCGTGCATTCGATTTTTTTTCGCAGATATCTTCTACTCATGAGTTGGCAACTCACCCCCGTTGTGCCAAATTTTATTAAAGGTTCGATGTACATGTTTCCCTGGAAGCTTGCTGGCACATCTATTCATTCAGGGTGATTTGCACGGTAGGTTGGTTCATTTGTATCTGGACCGCAATCGTACTTTTATTATTTCATTTGTATCTAGAAAGCTCCACAACCAAACTTGTATTCTTTGATAGTTTACTGGACCAGTTATTTATTTCGACCTTAGAGTTGCGCTTGTATTATGTTGTTATCTGGTGGATTTGTTTTCTTTTAAGTTTTGAGCCTCGCCCTTTGGCGTTGTATACTATTGTGCATTGGTGTGATTGTTTCCGCCTTTTGGCGTAGAGCTAGCTTCCGTTTGGGGATGCTTTTTATTGTTTGTATGTATTTATTCTTGTTTGTACCCGTTTGGGGCCAGTTTTTACAAAGGTGACTCTGCCGAAATTTTTGAGAAAATTGGATGATGCTTTTAAACTTGTTTTCTTCATGTTTTCCTTTACTTCTTCTTCTTTTTTTGGTTTAGATTTCTGGGCTTCGGCTTACTTAGGTTACGTTGCGCCTCTAGACGCTTTGTAATCTAAGTGTCGGTCACGTTCCGTACTTTCGGGTCGTGACAAAGTTGGTATCAGAGCGCTAGGTTTAACCTTTGTATAAGTCTAGGTGACCCTTGGTTGATGGAGTAGGCGACTTAGGTAGAGTGACGTACCGTAGGTATGATCCGCGGCATACTTACGATACGCTACTCTTCTTAAGTAGTCTTAGGATGTACATTTCTTTGCACCGCATTTCATTCGTTCCTTTGATCTATCTTCGTCGATATCGGAGGGTGGTTTTTGTTACCACGGGCACACTGGCAGAGGGAGCTGCGGCTCGAATGCGATGACCAGTAGGGTATCGTTTATTCTTGAGGATTGAAGCATTGTTTAGCGTGCGGACGAAGGGTATTCATATTCCGTCCAGACGAAGCTAAAGGGTTCGAACGATTTTCAGAAAACCCATTTTCCCAAGTTTGAGGTATTCGGAAGAACATGCAGGTATTTCGATGGACCCTCTAGAAGAATGAAACCCTAACTCGACATAATGACCATGAGAACGCCCTTGAACCTTAGGGTTTACGGCAGTTCCGCGGTGCCATTAGTGAGGCTTGGGTTTGCCCTTCTACGGCTGGACCATCGATGCTGGGGTATGTACCGGATATTTTTAAAACTGTACTTGAGTGTTGAGCTCTCGGAGAATTATGGGATTTTGATGGATCGATCGAAAAGTTTAATATAGACCGGATATCAGGTGAAGGGATCGACTACGTGGGAGACTCTAGATATGAGTATTGCCGTTGGTAGCACAGTCAGCACACCTATGAAGAGACGAGTTCGAAGAAGCCCACATCAAAGGAAAGGGGGAAAGAGGCGCACTTTGACGATAGTGTTTACGATTGTGATTTGGTGATTTGAATTTCATATTTTCGTTGATTGGATTTTGGTATTTTGAGGACTTTGTTCTACGATTGGTATTTCTTATGTGCACCTTCATTACATTCTATTTGTGTTTCATATATCAGTTGTATTGATGTTGTTTAGTACATACCCAGTGCACTTGATTTGGTTTTAATACAATTTGAGATTTTGATTTGATTTCATGCATATCGTTACACATGATTTTGATATATGCTTCGACCTAGTTTTCATGCATTCTCGTACTGTGATTTCGATTTTGATATTCGGTGTATGTTTTCGTGCACCATGTGCACCTGATTGAGATTCTTGCGCACACTTGGCGCACTTGATGCGATTTTGTGCACACCAGATGCATGAAATCGGGGTTTTGTGCAGATTAGATGCACCTGATATTGAGTCGTGCACGCCCGTTGCACTTGACAAATGTTTTTGGTGCACACCTGTTGCACTTAGTTTTATTTTTGTGTGTATTCGTGGTATCTGTATTTGGTTTCGATTTCAGTGTGCACCGAACGCACATGATATTTTTATGATGTGATTGGGGTTGATTTCAGTTTGAGCAGTATGTTTCTATAATCATTACTATTTGATTTAGCAAACAGGCGGGACGTGAATGTTAAATAAATATATATATATATATATATAGCTATGTTTTTTAAAATAAACGTCCGCTACTTATGCCGTGACACGTGCATCACACGGCGATTTTCAAAAGGGGTTTTTGCGTGCTTCTTTATCCAGATATTTGGACGATTTTACTATGATGCACACTATATATAAGTTGTAGTTTTGATGTATATTATGTTGGTTTTCGTATTGGGTTTTGATATGTTATTTTCGCCATAACTCCGATGATTGTGTTATGCTTGACGGAGTTGATTTTAGTTATGTATTGATGATTTCGGAGCCCCAACGATTTGAGTGTTTTCGCTGAATGTTTTAGTAATTGGGGGGAGTTTTAATTTAAATTCGGGGACCGAATTTCTTAAAGGGGGGAAGATTGTAACGTTTTAAAAATAATTAAATAAATAAAATCGTTTAAGTGAATTTTATAATTTTCGGTAAAGTAAAACGTATCTTTCGTAAAACTAAACCGTAATTATTTTTCATTATAAATTCAAAAATACCTATTTTAATTATGTAATTACTAGTAAATGGTGTTTATTTAGCTACATATAAATTTTTAGTTTAAATAAATATTTTTTCTAAATTAATTATTTTAAATATTAAAATAAGCTTTATTTATACACTAAATTAGTGTAAATTACAAATTGGAATGAGTTTAATTTGTAAAAATGAACCATTGCATATTAGAATCTAGTGTGTATCATGTAAAGTTTATTTACAAATTTTTTTATGATTCTAGAAATTTCTTTAGTTTATTTAGAATAGAAATGAACAAAATTAAATAAAGTTGTGAAAAGACATAAAAGAGTTAATGTTTTGGGAGAACTTTCTACACCATTCTAAATTCTCTCCTTCCTCTCTTTCTCTCCCTAGTGGCCGGCCTCAACCCCCCATGGCAGCCCCCTCATCTTCCAAATTTAAATTACCTCCAAAATCATCAAAAATCCTACAAAAATCCACAAAATCCTAATTAATTCCTACCCTCTATTCTTTGCTCTTCTTTACATGGATTTTGGAGATGGAAAAAATTCATTTTTGAGGCTTATTTTCATGTTTGGATTGCCTGTTGTGGAGGTATAAATCTTATTCTTTTGATTAATTGTTATTAAATGTTTCATTTAAGCATGTTTAAATTTAATAAATTAGTTCTATTTACAAGTTTTAAAATTCAAGTTAGGGTTTATAAATCAAGTTATGAATTTTATTAATTAAGTAGGGTTATAATAACTAGTTTAACATTTTTAGAAATGATAAATCATGCATGGTTGATGTATTGTAATTTGTTCATTCAAATTGTTTAAATCAAGCAATTTTTTGCAAACTAGATTTTTGTATATTATATATATTGGGGAGATAAAATTCTATTTAATGTTTGTAACACTAGATTGTGGTTTTAATGAGGGTATTAACTTGTTAGTGGAATGAAAAACTTAATTTGGTTACTAGTTCTATTGATAATTGAAAAATACTAATAAAAATGCTATTTTTGCTAACTAGATTTTGGAAATTCTTAAATAAATGAGTGTTAAAATATAATTTATGATTTCATTATATTACTATCATCATAAATTGTAGTTTGATAAGTTAATTTACGCAAAATCAAGTTTAGTCATGAAATTATCAAATTTTTGCTTGCAAGGTGTTGAAATTGATAAAATTGCAAATTAGGAATTTATTTTTAATACAAATTAGAGTAATAAAAATTTGGTAATGGTTTCTATAATTTAGTTATGTTATTTAATGAATATTATGACCTTTAGTTTCATTAAACGTCAAGTTTTGAAGTAAAACGGTGAATTGACATTTTCAAGGTTTTCGGAATTGGATGATTTGATCGATTTTAGGGTTCCGAGGATTTGAACCAAGTTTTATATTATAAGTAATGAGTTTTGAAACTACGGATTGTTTATTGGTTTTTATCTCGATCAATCGGCGTTTTTACGCCGATATCGAGCGATATTTGGTTCTTTTGCGTGAACGGGACATAGGTTTTAACCTATACGCGTTCCGTGCGTCGTTTTGACTTTTGTCCGTGATTCAGTTTACGATACTATATATGTTTGCGTATAGGTACCCCTCACGTGGATTGCGGGCGATGAAGAAGAGTATGGCGACACCGTCTTGGGCAGACAAGGATCAGGTGAGTAGATGTATATCTACGGGGGGAAGTCGGGTGGATGGCGTTTAGCACTCCCGCAAGCGTAGAATAGGAATAAGTACTTATTGTCATTAGGAAGCCAGACTTGACCTTAGAATTTCGGTGAGTAGGACCCTAGTAGTGACCTTAGGTTGGACTAGATTGATTTAGAAAGACCTTACCCGAGGATGAATATCTTGGAGGAGATTCGTAGGTTTCAGGTAGATACACACACACGCACACACTGAGACTCGACGTGGTGTATACGTGTATGTATGTATGTATGTGTGTGTGTGTGTGTGTGTGTGTGTGTATATATATATAGGACTAGGTGTAGGTATATATATACACAATATGTATATGTGATACAAGGATGCGATATGACATACGGGGATGAAACAATATAACTGGTCTGATGCCGTGATTCTTGGCTATTCAGTCGTGTTATGATGTTAGCGGATCATTAGTAAATGAGATAGTGGATTTGTATACATGAACTATAATAAAGGGTGGTGATGATATTGAAGTATATGGGACTCTAAAATAGAACCCTGACCGTAACCTGTGCCTGAAATTCCGATATAATATATGTGTGACTTGATTACGACATCATATAGGTGTGACTTGATTTCGATATGATATATGTGTAACTTGATTACGATATCATATAGGTGTGACTTGATTACAATATGATCTAAATGTGACTTAATCAATATGATACATATGACATGACATTTCTGAGGATAATTAACGATGTATATTCATGCTGGCAATCATATATGATTGATGTATGCGATTACAGTATAACACCTTGATCATGACATGTGTTGATGATGGAATTATACGAATGATGAGACACGTAGGTGATACTTGACCCGTACCCCGATATTAGGATGCCGTACGATGGATTTTACCGTACGAGGCATAGATGTGATGATTGATCCGCACTCTTGATTCGAGGAAGTCGTACTACGTACGTGACGCTATTAAGGATGGATCGCCGACTATTAAAGATATGAACTCAGACTTTAGGTGTACTCTTATTTCTTATCGACTAGTTTCTTACGTTTAGTTCTTTAGGAGGTTAGATGGACACTAGTTTAGGCTCGAGACATATAGTTGTAGTTATACTTGTATATCAAATGAGTGGATAATACACATCCGTCTTTACTTTTAGACTGTAATCATCATGGTGCATGTTCATTCATATGTTTCTATAATCAGTATAAAACTCTGCCTATTAGGACACCAGCACCATTACCGATGATGCGCATATTCCACAAACACTTATTTGCCGGCTCACACACATCATCATCGGTAATTGCTATGTCACGTACACGTTAGAACATATTATCTTTTATTGAAAGAATCAGCTAGCAACTAGATCGATATAATATTGTGATTACTCTCTGGTGTTAGTATAGACATGGCATTTATTACTTAGACATTTCATGAATTCACATTTTCATGTTATCATGCAGTATTATGGGTCATATGCCGATACTTATCATATACTTACTCATGATTTTGGGATTTTGGATTTCTATGAGATTTCTGGATTTTGGGGAAAACCGCAAGAATATATAAAAAACTTCTCTCTCTCTTCCCCTCTCTTTTTTAAAATATATGATGCGGTTTTCTCGTGATGTATGTGTCGTCCACCATGAGATTTCATGTTTTCTGTTGGATTTCGAGACCCGATTCGAGGAGTGGATGAACCGTCTCGGGTACATGGTGGGCCCGGTATGGTACCCCGGGGCAAGAAGATCGAGTTGTAGATGATGAGCCTGGCAGGGGAGGACTACCTACCGGTGTTGTCTGGCGTGGTGGATATCCGGAGGATACCGACTGTTGTCGTGAGATTTGATGATATAGGCCGATCCGGACTAACGGAGCCCGAGATATTGAGACTATGAGACATTGAGATTATGAGGTATTGAGACTTGAGAATTACATGTTTTGTGTCGATACTTGACACTGATTTCCATAGATTTCATCGTTGATATTTCAGATTTCTATACACATTTTACCATGATAAAAGCTAAAGATTTATTATACAGATATATCTAGATTTCAGGATTGGTTATTTTACATTCATGGTGCATGCATACTCATTCATATGACATAGTACTATATGAGGCACTGACACGGGCACGGAGCTTTTGCACTTACACATAGCTTATTATCATGTCTTACTTGATGAATAGTAGTATATTAGTATATTATTATGACCTGGGATAGCGTCATGCATTCTATTTCTTTTCACATATATTTTCTACTCACGAGTTGGCAACTCACCCCCGTTGTGCCAAATTTTATTACAGGTTCGATGTACAGGTTTCCCTGGCAGCTTGCTGGCACATCTATTCATTCATGGTGATTTGTACGGTAGGTTGGTTCATTTGTATCTGGACCGCCATCGTACTTTTATTATTTCATTTGTATCTAGAAAGCTCCACAACCAAACTTGTATTATTTGATAGTTTACTGGACCAGCTATTTATTTCGACCTTAGAGTTGCACTTGTATTATTATGTTATCTGGTGGATTTGTTTTCTTTTAAGTTTTGAGCCTCGCCTTTTGGCGTTGTATACTATTGTGCATTGGTGTGGTTGTTTCTGCCTTTTGGCGTAGAGCTAGCTTCCGTTTGGGAATGCTTTTTTATTCTTTGTATGTATTTATTCTTGTTTGTACCCGTTTGGGGCCCGTTTTTACAAAGGAGACTCTGCCGAAATTTTTGAGAAAATTGGATGATGCTTTTAAACTTGTTTTCTTCATATTTTTCTTTACTTCTTCTTTTTTTGGTTTAGATTTCTGGGCTTTGGCTTACTTAGGTTACGTTGCGCTTCTAGACGCTTCGTAATCTAAGTGTCGGTCACGTTCCGCACTTTCGGGTCGTGACAGATGGTGTACGGGTGCTCAGTAGAGACTGGGTACACTGGACGGACTCGCCGAGAACTCTCAGATGGTATTATACCTTACGTCAGATGGCAGTTCTCCGGTGACACTGGTACAGAGTAGTCTGTCGACCCGAGATCGTCATAGAGTCTTGTGTGATTCCCACTGTGCTTTGATTTCCATCATACTACGTCCAAGAAGGCGTGCAAAAAGGTGGCTTTTGGGTACAGTCCTGAATCACAGGGAGGCAATGAGCGATAGGAGGGGATTTGTCTCTCCCGGTATAGTGAGTTGATGTTGTGCTGTGTTCGATTGGCTATAACTGGAAATCCCTGGCCAGGGTTGCTGAGATTTACTGGTAAGAGTTATCAGTAGTTTCTCGAACTGTTATAGACCTCATATCGACAGGACTTATCAAGCTACTGGGGTCTGACGTTTACCACCCCTAGGCGAGATATGCGACATATCAGACGACGAGACCGGACTGTACGGGAGTGTTACTGATTGGATTCGCAGGAGAATGTACAGGCTTGCTTGTTGATCTTCTGATCGCTCAATACCTGGGTGGCTGTTACGTTTAGCTGACCGCTTACAGCTTGTGGGTGTTTGATATGATCATCACCTACTGCCGGCGTATTGACGATTCTTTAGAGTCCTACACAGGGGTTTCTTGACTCAGGCAAAACGGAGTAGGGGAACATATGTGATATGTGCATGATCGAGGATAATGCAATATGAGATACCGTATTCTATTCTCGCGATATTTGATATCAGCCGGGTCATCGGATCAAGTGTTGATTCGATGAATGATTCATTTATATGCGATATAGCCGGATTGTCGGATCAAGTGTTGATTCGATGATTTAATATATAATTATATATAGGATATATTAAATTACATTAACTAATATCAGCTCACTAAAAGATTCTTTTTCTCACTCGGGTAATACATTGATATATATGCGATATAAGTTAATTGTATTATTTTATTTTGTTAGAATAAATATTATATATGTGATATATAATATTGTAACATGATATGGTTATTGATGCAACATGATTATAGGAGATTAAACTTGGTTAGGGTTTGATTTGGGTTAAGATTTTCTAGAAGTTTCTATAAGGTTTCGTTTCGTTTTGTGCAAAGATATTTGTGTTGATATTTTAAGTGACTCATTCTTTAACCTAACCAAAACCCTAGCCCTAGTTAAATCTCTACAAAGGTTACATTGACCATGGTTGCATTTCTAACCTCATACTTGACTTTCATTATTCATCACAAAAGGATTCATGATTATTTTTCTTCTTCTTCCTTGAGTTTTTTCATGAAAAGCTTTCTAGCTTTTTATGAAGTGATGATTTTGAGTGAGTTAAAGAAAACAAATGAGAGCTAAATTCCTATTTCATCATCCTAATCTATTCTTGCCAATTAGATTAGGGCATTCACTTCATTTTGTGAGTGAGAGCTTGTGTTAAAGAAACTTCAAGGTAGATCATCTTTGTTATCGAAGATCGGAAGCAAGCTTGCATCATTCTCTTTGTGGAACCTCTCTAGAGTCCGGATTGTTGATGATTGCAGCGAAGGGACCTCAACACGGAGCTTATGAAGTGAAGGACCAGACTACAAAGGTTGTAATCCCAAACTCTTAGATGTTAAAGTGTTTAACATGCTTTGTTTCGCCTAATCTCTAGTTTAAAGAGCTTGTTTAGGGTTGTTCGGCACGGCTAAAATTTTAATCGGGCATGGTTAATGCCTTGTAGAACCTTATTAGAGTGCCTAGTAACCCTAAAGTGGTATCATAGCTAAGCTAGAGTTTTAGGCGAAGTCTAGACGAAGTTTAAAGTCCGATCAAACCCCGAAACCCCGGTTAATACCCTTCTCTGGAAATTTTATAAAAATGTTATTTTTTCTATATTAAAAATACTCAAAAAAATCAGCAGGGAATTCTAAGGATAATTGTAAAATACGACCCTCTAATTCAATTAAAGCACCGCGGAACCGCGGCAAGACCCCTGCTTGCGTGGCGGTTCCGCGGCCGTATTTGTGAATTGGGGTTATATTTTGCTACAGTTTGATCCGTACGTGTTTCCTCATATTTCTGGGTATTTTGAATTATACTCAAGTGTTGAGTTTTCTGGGTTGTATTAGGAGCTCGTTGATTCGATCAGAAAGTATAACTTTGTTTAGCTTGTCTGTGTAATTTTTAGAACGTGTTAAAAAGTTCGAACGGTTATCAATAACTCACTTTTTCTCCTGCCGGAAAATTTCCAAATGTTGGATTTTTCCGTAGTTTAAGAACGTTCTAAGTCGTGAAAGTAACGCGGTGGATCCTCTAGAAGACAACAAACCTTAACTCGATTATGTGACCGTCTTGAACTGCCTCTAAACCTTAGGATTTGGGGCAGTACGGCGTTGGCACATGTGAGGCGTTGGCTTGATCCTTCTACGGCTGGACTATTGGTACTGTGGCATGTAATGGATGTTTTTAAACTAATTTCAAGTGTTGAGAACTATTTGGGAAAACTTGGGTGTTTGATTATTCGATCGGAAAGTTTAACATTGACTATTTATCTGGAATGCGATACAATATTTGGAATTCACAAATAGTTATGAGATAACTAATTTGAATGTTATAAATCTAGCAGTTTAGTCTCAAATGATCGGTTGCCATGGGATTTTGATGCGATCAAAAGTCTGTCGCAATCACGTAGCGTACGCGGATACTCGCCGGGTAAACTTATAGACAGCCACGCCCCATAGCCCCGACCAAGTGACTGTAGGAGAACCCTGTCGCCAAAAGCATCCATTAGGGTGCTCGCGACAACGGTGTTCCGCCTTAGTGCACTTCGTCGACGGCATCCGGGGGTGCAGCCGTCTACTAAAGTTTGCGACGAGCATTCGATCAGGATGTCGGGAATCTTGTTGAATTGCCCGACTTGATATTGAAAAGAGTTTTCGATAATGAAACTAAAATGCGGGGTTTATGAATGTTAGGCATGAGATGTCTAAGGAATTCATTTGGTTAGGCATGTGATGTCTAAGGAGGTTGCAGATTCCAACTGTTGTAGTTTTACACTTTCTTTTCAGTGACCGTAAGTGTAATATGTGGTGTATCATCGGTTTCTTTGCTATACATCAACGACAATTTGGATACGCATATTTACTTACGTTGATAATATGTGATATTATGTGTTGCTGTGATATGTTATATTGGATCGTCGTGTTTGAATAGCCGGGGGTTTTATGTGAGATGGGAGTTTTTCTTGTTCATTCATTTATATGTAATATTCTTTTATTGGGGCACTTCTGGGCTAAGGATGATGTCACCGTTATATATTATTTACTTTTCCGCATTAGGTAGACACAAGGCGGGGAGCACAAGTAATCGGGTTCTAGGGTCCAGTAGGAGACCATCTCGAGGAGTCGAGACCGGGTCTCCTAACTCTAGAATTGGCAGTGTTGCTTGCCGCTCTCGTAGGGGTCTAGGGATGTGGGTTTGGCTATTCATTGCGACCGTGGAATCCGTGTTTTATGCAGGCTCGTATTAAAACACGGACGTCCTAGTATATCCAATATTTCATATATGTTCTTCTGCTGCAATGTTCTGTGATGAGATCATATTACTGCCTGAGACGAATGTTTATATTATATATATGAGATATATGTTATATTGCACATTTCGTTTCAAATGTGATGCTTGTGAAGAATAATAAAATGGGACTTCATTAATGAGATTAATGAAACTAAAAGAAACCTAAAGATGTTGTAGAAACTTGTCTCAAAAACTGGTAGCTCTAGTTCTTGCTTTGCATAGCGGTGTTCCTTGTAGAACATCCAGCACCTTATTCGATATGGAAAGAGCCGAGATCCCTTCACCGGGAGTGACCTCTTTAGCGAAACTAGCAGATGCTACAAACTCGGTTTGTCTTTTGATTGTTTTTATAGTTCTTGCTTTGCACCGTGGTATTTGTGAAATATCCTGCACCTTATTCGATAAGGAAAGAGCCGAGATCCCTTCACCGGGAGTGACCTCTTTAGCAAAACTAGTAAAAGCCTCAAAAACACTCCATTCAAAATTCACTCGATTCTACAACGATATCAAGTTTATTACGCAAAGGGTTTTCTTAAAAACCTGTCGTAGCCCTCCATCATTTCAGATAAGTACTTCATAGTATTCGTACTACGTTTGTTGGCTTTTGTCAAGGCGTAGTGTGCGGTAGCTATTTATGCTTATCTGCTAGCATATGATGCGATTGAGTTAGGGTAGTCGTGCGACTTTGTTGGCATTCGTTAAGGGTCGTGCGGGTGGGTTTAATTCAATCGGGAAATGACGGGTTGAACTTGACTAGTAGACCATGGTTTGTTGGCATTCGTCAAGGTCATAGGACGCTAGGGGTAAAATATTATTGGGAATTTAAAGTGTTGAAATTTGCAATGAGATTGCTGCATACCTTCTATGAGATAGTTGGATCCCGATACCTGCTGCGAGTAAGAGTTACTCCTGAGAGAGTTTTACACATTACAATTAGCCGATCAAGTAGGTATCTAGAAAGGTGTCAACGGGGTTACGCCCCTGGGAAAATGAGGTTTACTTTAATTAGGTCCGTACGAAAGCACGGGGAACCTCCATCAAAGTACCGGCACCGGCCTGGCTGAAAGATTGGCGAACTTGTAGAGTGTAATAAATTCCGGCTAGTCTTTCCTTTTAGGGTTTGAAGGAAGATTTGACTATAACAGTGGGAGACATCCGGATTAGATAAATTGATAACCAATCTAATCTTGTAAAAGCGCACGCTGAGTGTTTCTTCTCTCTCTCTCCAGGTAGCGACCATATCACTCCTTAATCAAGATAATAATACGGATGTATTGACCGAACCCGCTTGTTATACTGAGCTGGGGAACATTGGTCCCGCTCCAACTTATAATTGTTATAAGACAGGGCAGGAAATTGGGGAATACTAGATTTCCCGTGCTGCCTAAACGAAGAAAGTGCATGCTGATGCATCTTCTTCGGGTGTGCTCATTACAGAGAACTGTTTCTCAGTATCCTTTACGTCCTGGGTATGAGATACCGGATCAGGATCCCGCAAATGTAATTTGTTATATGGGCTACAGATAGGTAGAGAACTGAGACCGGGTGATAAGTTTCATGAGATAGAAACGGTGCAAGTGTTGCAGCCAAGTATGTTGGTAGTTATCACCCTGTATTACCAAAATACAGATTCTGAACGAATGTTATTAGATACCGAACCTGATATACAACATCATATCAGTCTCTTTATTAGTAAAGAAGGATATAATTTTGTATTGTTGGATAATGTTTTTGAACATTTCCTATATCAAGAGTTGATCGGTTCAGGCACGTTATCTAAAAGCACAGACGTTCTAAATCAAACCACACTTCTTAGTATACAGAACACATACAAGAGGAAGAGTTCAGAAATGAACGGATCCTTCTTGAGGTATTATAGACTAGGTCATATCAATGAGACCTGACTAGCTGAAGTTACATTTAGATGCATATTTAAATTAGTTTGAATTTACATCTTGTGAAACTTGCCGGTCATGTCACAAAGATAAGATGACCACAGCTCTGTTTATTGGAAACAGAGAAAGAGTTAGTGAACTCTTAGGATTGATACATGATGATGTATGTAAGGTCCCCTGTCTACACATGCCAAGACTGGTTCTTTGTACTTCATTACATTCACTGATGATCTCTCAAGATTCAGACATATGTTCCTGTTGAAACACAAGTCCGAAACTTTTGAGATAATCACAGAATATAAGTTACAAGTAGAGAACCAAAAACAGGTATAAGTATTATGTCCTTTGATAAGATCAAAGAGGAGAATACTTGAGCACGGAATTCCTGGACTATTCTAAAGGAGAATGAGATTCTCTCTCAGCATTACTCCTCCGTATACACCACAGCACGTCGGTGTATCGGGGCGGAGCAATAACACCATATGTGATATGGTGTGCTCTATGATGAGTACTACTGAGTTTCCTTTTTTCTTTTGGGAGTTATGCACTTGAGAAGCTGCATACCTATTGAATAGGGTTCAAATCAAATCAGTTGCCTACCACTTCATATGTGATATGGAATGGGAAGAGCCCATATCTTAAGTTTGTTAAGATTTGGGGTTGTCCGGCCTATGTCTAAAAGCAAAATCCGGACAAGCTCGAGGCAAAGTCAGATCTGTGGAAGTTTGTAGGATATCCCAAGCATTCTCAAAGGAATATCTTCTACCAAACCGAGGAACAAAAGATGTTTTGTTTCTCAGCATGCCACCTTTGTGAAAGGGAATTTCTTGTGAAAAAAATTAGTGGTCATGAGGTAGAACTGGAAGGAGTTCTAGCTATACAAAACTGCAGCTGATGATTTGGTAGAACCAAAGGATTCAATAGTAACAAACGAACCTCAGCCTCTCCGCCGATCTAGTAGGGTTCCTCACCCACATGAGAGATACTTCGGTTTCTCTATGACAGTGGAAGCGAGGATTGCATCATGAGATGATGACCCAACTAGTTTCGAGCAGACCATCAGGAGTAGGACTCTGTAAGAATGGCTGGATGCTTAGCGATCTGAGATGGAATCCTTATACACCAACAAAGTATGGACTTTGGTTTCTTTATCTGAAGGGTTAAATCCCCATCAGGAGCAAGTATATCTTGAGAAGATTACTTGGTGTACATGGGAAAGTTGAGACTTTCAAAGCTATGCTTAAGTCCATCCAGATCCTACTTGCCAGGTCTACATACCATGACTACGATATCTGGTGGTTGGGTGTCATGACTGCTTTTCTAAATGATGTTTTAGAAGAGAACGTCTATAAGTACACAGCCAGAGGGCTTCGTAGACAGTGGGAGCAGCGGAAACGTGTGCAAGATGTTTTATGTGATAAAGCAGGCATCGCGGAGTTGGAACGTCTGTTTTGATGTGGTAGTCAGAGTGTTTGACTTCATCAAAATGGTAGATGAACCTTGTATATACAAAAAGGTAGTATGCAGTATGGTGGTGATCCTCGTAGAGTACGTGGATGACATACTCTTGATAGGGAAGGAGTTTCCTATGCTACGATCGGTCAATCTCCGCTTATCACAAGGATTCTCCATATAGGATCAAAATGATACCTCCTAAATCTTGGGTTTTGGATCTATGAGATAGATCTAATTGGATGTTAGGATACTCACTAGTTGTAGTGAGATGGTATCAATCGATCCTGGGGAGAATCACTGGAAAGGTTCCAGGGTGATAAGGACGATTGAATGTCAGTCGCAGGCATTGTCTTTACCCTCAGTGGAGGGACGGTATGTTGGAAGAGTTCCAAGCTATATACGGTGACTTACTAGATGATTAAAGGCAAGATACATCGTTACCAAGGATGCTACCAAAGAGGCAGTCTGGATATATAAGTTCATGATATGAACTTCGTTCCAACCATTGTGTGACAATGGAGTTGTGTCTTTTGCCAAGGAACCCACCGTCCCATCAGAAATCCAGATATAATTCTTAGGCAGTATCACCTGATCATGGAGATGGTTGATCTCCAGGGAGATCGAGGTTAGGAGAGTAGACACAGAGGACAACAGTGCGGATCCACTCACAAAGGCCTTTTCCCAGTAGAGAATTTTATGGGATGGTTGAGTATGAGATACTTCAACCACAGCTAATTGTTGGGTATGTGATACCATAACAGATGGCCCTAGTGCAAGTGGGAGATTGTTAGTTATTTATATGCCCTAGAGGCCATTACTGTACATATGATGTATATTGTAATGGATGCTTGGACATATATAGGGAGGACTTTCTTGCTCGACATGATAGTATGCTATCTGGTTGTACTTTATCTTAACATGTACTCTGATTGTCTCTATATTACATGTTGATAAAGCCCTTAGGATATGTACTCGACTACTGGGACTATGATGAGATTATACTAGTGGGGCCATGGTAGTCGACGAGTACATCCTATAACTGTTCCTAGTTGAGGGTGTATCGAGACAGGGCATCGATACACCAGAGTAGACTAGCGTATACGCATCTTGACCCATATGATAGGCGATGGATGATCCCATATCCATCGGTGTTTGACATCAAGGATGGTGTACGGGTTCTCAGTGGCGACTGGGTACACTGGACGGACTCGCCGAGAACTCCCAGATGGTATTATACCTCACGTCAGATGGCAGTTCTCCGGTGACACTGGTACAGAGTAGTCTGTTGACCCGAGATCATTATAGAGTCTTGTGTGATTCCCACTGTGCTTTGATTTCCATCATACCAAGTCCAAGAGGGCGTGCAAAAAGGTGGCTTTTGGGTACAGTCCCGAATTATATGGAGGCAATGAGCGATAGGAGGGGATTCGTCTCTCCCGGTATATGGAGTTGATGTTGTGCTGTGTTCGATTGGCTATAACTGGAAATCCCTGGCCACGGTTGCTGAGATTTACTGGTAAGTGTTATTAGTAGTTTCTCAAACTGTTATAGACCTCATATCGACACGACTTATCAAGCTACTGGGTTCAGACGTTTACCACCCCTAGGCGAGATATGCGACATATCAGACGACGAGACCGGACTGTACGGGAGTGTTACTGATTGGATTCACTGGAGAATGTACAGGCTTGCTTTTTGATCTTCTGATCGCTCAATACCTGGGTGGCTGTTACGTTTAGCTGACAGCTTGCAGCTTGTGGGTGTTTGATATGATCATCACCTACTGCCGGCGTATTGACGATTTTTTAGAGTCCTACACAGAGCTTTCTTGACTCAGGCAAAATGGAGTAGGGGCACATATGTGATATGTGCAGGATCGAAGATAATGCGATATGAGATACCGTATTCTATTCTCGCGATATTTAATATCAGCCGGTTCATCGGATCAAGTGTTGATTCGAGGAATCGGTAAATCATATATTAGTCGGTTATATGCGATATAGCCGGATTGTCGGATCAAGTGTTGATTCGATGATTTAATGTATAATTATATATATGATATATTAAATTAGATTAACTAATATCAGCTCACTAAAAGATTCTTTTTCTCACTCGGGTAATACATTGATATATATGCGATATATGTTAATTGTATTATTTTATTTTGTTACAATAAATATTATATATGTGATATATAATATTGTAACATGATATGGTTATTAATGCAACATGATTAGTGGAGATTAAACATGGTTAGGGTTTGATTTGGGTTAAGCTTTTCTAGAAGTTTCTAGAAGGTTTTGTTTTGTTTTGTGCAAAGATATTTGTGTTGATATTTTAAGTGACTCATTCTTTAACCCAACCAAAACCCTAGCCCTGGTTAAATCTCTACAAAGGTTACATTGACCATGGTTGCATTTCTAACCTCATACTTGACTTTCATTATTCATCACAAAAGGATTCAAGATTATTTTTCTTCTTCTTCCTTGAGTTCTTTCATGAAAAGCTTTCTAGCTTTTTATGAAGTGATGATTTTGAGTGAGTTAAAGAAAACAAATGAGAGCTAAATTCCTACTTCATCACCCTAATCTATTCTTGCCAATTAGAATAGGGTGTTCACTTCATTTTGTGAGTGAGAGCTTGTGTTAAAGAAACTTCAAGGTAGATCATCTTTGTTATCGAAGATTGGAAGCAAGCTTGCATTATTCTCTTCGTGGAACCTCTCTAGAGTCCGGATTGTTGATGATCGCAGCGAAGGGACCTCAACACGGAGCTTATGAAGTGAAGGACCGGACTACAAAGGTTGTAATCCCAAACTCTTAGATGTTAAAGTGTTTAACATGCTTTGTTTCGCCTAATCTCTAGTTTAAAGATCTTGTTTAGGGTTGTTCGGCATGGCTAAAATTTTAATCGGGCATGGTTGATGCCTTGTAGAACCTTATTAGAGTGCCCAGTAACCCTACAGATCATACTGCTGGGACCTAGATAGTCCACAAGTACATCCTTCAATTGTTCTTAGTCCAGAGGATACCGAGACAGGGCATCGATATTCCAGAGTAGACTAGTATGTACGTTTCTTGACCCTGTATAGGGGAGATGGTAGATCCTATAGCCATTGGTGTTTAACATCAAAGATTGTACACAGATACTCATTAAAGAATGGGTACACCGAATAGGACTCGCCGACAACTCCAAGATGGTATTATACCTATTGTCAGATAGCAGTTCTCTGGTGACACTGGTACAGGTTAGTCTGTAGACCTGAGATCGTCATAAATTCTTGTGTGGTTCCCACTGTTCTTTGATTTCCTTCCTACTACGGCTCAAAGGAGTTGTGCAAACAGGTGGATTTTGGGTATAGTCCCGAGTCACATGGAGATAATGAGCGATAGGAGGGGTTTCATATCTCCCGATATAGGGAGTTGATGTTGCGTTATGCTCGATTGGCTATAACAGGAAGTCTCTGGCTAGGGCTGCTGTTGAGATTTACTGATAAGAGTTATTAGTAGTTTCTCGTACCGTTATGAGCCATACATCGGCATGACTTATCAAGTTATTGGGGTCTGACGTATCCACCCACAGACTCGATATGAGACATATCAGACAAAGAGACCGGACTGTACGGTAAGTGTTACTTATAGGCTTCATGAGATTTTGCACAAGCTTGCTTGTTGATCTTCTAATCGCTCAATACCTGGATAGTCGTTACGTCCAGCTAGTACCACTGACGGCTTGTAGGTGACTGATGTGATCATCACCTACTGCCGGCATATTGACGAGTCTTTAAAGTCCCACATATAGGTTTCCTAGTTCAAGTGAAACGAAGTAGGGCACATATGCTGATATGTGCATGAGCCCTGATTAAATACGAGTATGTGATACCGTATTGTAATCTGATGGTTATTTTTTGTTGGTCAGGTTATATGTAATATAACCGGATTATCGAATCAAGTATTGGTTTAATAATGTGATAAACAGATAAATGATATTAGTCGGTTATATGTGATATAACTGGATTATTGAATCAAATGTTGATTTAATAATATGATATATATTTATATTTGATATAATTATAAATTAACTAATATAATTGCTCACTAATTATTAACTATTTTCTTTATATATATATATATATATATATATATATATATAATGAAGCATGGTTGAAATTCTATTTTGTGAAAATAGAATGTTGAGGTGGAAAATGAGGAATGGGGAAGCATGGATTTTATCAATTATTTTATTACTCTTGACTCACTATCGAAGTATGGTGCTATATTTTATTGTTGAAATTGGATGCTTCAATGTGTGAGAGATATTTGATGAGCCATTCTTCTTTCTTCACTACACTTGTGATTTTTTTCATATGAGCTCTTGCTCTCTAGCTCTCTTCATCTTCCTCCACACCTTCTCCAAGCTCAATCCCTCACATGAGTTATGAAACCTTGAGCTTGTGAGAACCCTAGTGAGTAAACAAAACCCCTATTTCACCATCCTACACTTGATTAGCAATTAAGTATAGTGCGTTTCCTTCAATAAAGAATTTATTGAAGAGGTAGCTTGGATTAGCTCAGCTTCAGGTGGATCATCTTCGACATGATGATCGCAAAGGAAGTTCGATCTAACTTCAAGTGGAGCCTAGTGGAGACGCGTGGACTACTACACGGAGCTTGAGAAGAGAAGGACACGGTTTACAAAGGTTGTAGCCTCTTTTTCTTAGTATAGTTTTCTTTATATCAAGCAAAAATCCTAATCATTTAGTTTAGATTCTAGGTTAGTGTTAATTAGCACCCTAATTTTTTTTAAAATGGCATGATGCTAGTAAAACCCAGTGGTGGTGCTAACAAACACTTTCACCTATTACAGTGACCCCTTCAACTTCAACCTCTCATAAAAGAACGAGGCTGGAAAAAATCCCACCGCCTGCGGAAAATTCCAAAGATGATGGACCCAAACGCCTTAAGTCTGGGGCATGATCATACATACGGTCTACATAGCTTCGAGAAAAGAAGAAAGCCGTGTCTCGGTGAGTCACCGATTGCAAACTCGGTCGCTGGAAAAAGCTCAGGAGTAACAACAAAAGCTCTAGGAAATGCTGACCAAAATGGTAGCACTTACCGGACAGAAAGAAAGTCCGGACAAAGAAGCCGAACAGCGCCAAGAGCAGGAGACCGATACAGAGTTTCTACGAAGGGTGCTTGAGAGAAAAGACAAAGAAGCCGCTGAACAAGCTGCTACCATAAAGCAAATGGCTCTTCAAGACATGGTTGAAATGATGATCCAACCAGAACCCCCGGCTGAAGATCCACTGATAATCATCGACGATGATGTAACGACTCTGAATTTACTGTAGTTTAATGTACAGAAAGGAGTTTACAAGTTTGAGTACAAGTTATAATTAAATTTTGTTTAAGAATAGAAAAAACAACTTGTAGCTCACTGGTAAAGCCTTGCACTGCTGTGACGTAGCCCCTGTGTTCGAATCCCATCAGACACAATATTTTTTCTGATTTTCTTTTTTAAACTTTTTGGAAGCCCAAAATTTTACACGTGCAATACACATAAAAATAAAAAGCTAGAAAAATAAACATGTGGAAAAGGGTTTAAACACTGGCTTGTACACGTGGCACAAATCCAGCGACCCAACCCCTCAAATCGACAGGCGGAATGCCTCAAAGGGCCGGCAGAGATGGGTGAACCATGGCAAATGATGCCCGGGCTTTGCACACTTGACTCTGCCCCTATCCATAACTCCCCTGCACTATTTGATTGCTCTATAATCGAACAAAGGCCTTTCAATTCCCAATTTATCACCTTTTTAATGCATTTTAATTCACCATTTTAATTCCAAAACTCTAATTCTACACTATAAATACCATCCCATGCCCTAGCCCTTCCTCATTCTGAAAATTCTCGCCAAAACTATCAAAATTTCTTAAGTACAAGTAGAGTAGAAGAGGAATTAGCAAGCTACCAACTTCCGGCGAGGATCGAAACAAATTCCGGCGACCCCGCGATGCCACAACGACAACCCTCTCTTTCCACACCTTTCTTTAAGCCTTCTAAATCGTAAGTCCCTCCCAATCTTCCTTTCTATTCCTTGAATTTCTTTTTAATCAAAATCGGTAAAAAGTGGAGTTATTACCGATATTCCTTTTTCTAAAGCATATAACTCCATTTTCCTTTACCTTTTGATCAAACAAATTATAAAATTTCACTTATAAGTTTAATACTCATGTCTAGAATAATTTTATCCAAGAATCTTTTGTAAACCAATCACAATTTAACTTTTTCATTAAAATACCATGAACTTTAGATAATACCTCTTTTCTATTTTGTTAAAACAAACATTTAGAAAACTTCATGGGGTAACGACCTACCCCCCTCACATACACACATGGTTCCATATCACGATATATCCTTGTATGAATTTTTTATTGCGAATACAATATTACATTAAACTACCGTTTACTATAAAAACTGGATTTCTTTTAAATTGTATTTTAAATTCCTTTACGATTATGCCTTTACAACCGTTTTTAGGGGACCCGTTATTGGATGGTGCGGATTATCGTACATTCTTGGGCTAGTAGAGCGAGATGCAAACCTTCTCACGGAGCATTCCATCTCGAAAGGTTTTAAATACATTTTCTTTATGAAAAATGCATTTTCTAATTTAATAAAATTATTTTTTAAGAAAATAGCATTTTCTATGACACAATCAATATATATATATATATATATATCGATTGCCTGTACTGAAATCATGCTTCTTTGTGCAGGATAACAGCCTTTAATCCGTGACTTGCAAACTCAGCGAGAATGTCTCGAAGAACCAGTTCGATCTCAGAGGCGACTCCTATCCCTTACATGGTTAAGATCAATGCCCATGTGATTCTCCCCACAAGTCTTAGTCGGCAGTAGGAGGAACCGTCCTGTAAATTTAGCTCCGTCATCATCTACCCTGCTAGAAGCGCTCATCTGGCAGAGTTCTCGACAAACCAAGTGGCCAAACGGACCTCAAGGGGCAGGAGGCCGAACGTTGTTATCGCCAAGACACCATAACCTAAATGTAAGACGGTTTCCGAACGACTCCATGGTGCTCCAGCTGGGAGCAAGACTGCCGATAAAAAGGGCATCATCAAATTGTAAGTCGATGTCATGCACCCCGCGAGTTCGCGGGGAGGCGAAATACATAAAAAAAACGATTTTTACGGGCTTCGTAACACCGACCTGAACTCCAGGATCGATACTAAACCCTAACTAGCAAAAAACTATAAGGTTAACTACTCAGAAAGAAGTTTATACCTCACAAATTCATGTCCTTCGGGTCTTCTTTTTGCTGTCCTCCTCCTCATCGTAAACTCCAAGGATCATTTGGATCGATGCCTCCTCGTCAGCCTCCTCGAGTCAAAGACGATCCACTCGAGAGTCTATAGTCTGAGCTCTAACCTCAAATCCGAGGTAACTACGGCATCTAGTTTGCTAAACTAGATGTCCTAGATGATGTAGAGAGTATATATGGATTAATATGTCTCTAAGTACCCCAGGATTCTCAACACATGAGAGGTTTAGGGTTAGAGGAAGTAGAAAAGGGAGATTGAGGAAGTGAGAGTGAAGGAGATAGATTAAAAAGAGATGGCTCATTTGTGATGAATAATATGAAGCATACAATAATTGATAAGATAAATATCTTATCAAATATCAAGCATGCTTCAATAAATATCTAAGGAGTGAGTCATGCCATGAGTCACCAAGAAGCCATGCCTCATTTAATGTAAATCTCTACCTCATTTCCTCCACCTTATTAACCATTAACATAAATGGTAATACAAGTAATGAGGTGTCTTCTTTTAGAAACAATCCCGAGTAAATTACGAGAATGCCCCTCAACCGTATATACATACCCGTATCCGTATTCCGAAAAATACGAATACAAAGAGACGAAAATAATCCATCAGTATAATACTAGGATCCGGCTTAAACCAAAGCCCACCAGTATTATCTGTCCGAATCATCATACGTGCATAAGTATACGTACGTGATTGAACCCTGTCGTAAAACCATCCGACCTCTACATCTTTCGCCCGATGCATAGAAACCCTCTGTGTAGGACTCTAAAGACTCAACACTACGCTGGCAGTGGGTTTAACCACAAGCCGTCAGCTGTACTAGCTGCACGTAATGTCTACCCAGGTATCTGTCGATAAGAAGGCCGATGAGCAAACTCATCCGAACTCCTACTGAGCCTATCTGTGACAATCTCCGTACATTCCGGTATGTTCATCTAAGAGTATCGCATATCGGGCCCAAGGGGGGGTAATCGTCAGACCCCTAATAGCATAATAAGTCGTGTCGGAGTGTAGCCTAAAACACCCTGAGAAACTACTGAAGTACCTACCAGTAAATCTCGCTTGCTTTGGCCAAGGACTTTGTGTAATGGCTTTCCGAACACAGCGCGATATCAACCCCCAATACCGGGAGAGACGAATCCTATCTAACAACCACTGCCTCCAAGTGCTTCGGGACTGCACCCAACTACTACATGTTTACACGACTCCTTTGAGCCATGGTAGGGTAGTAATCTAAGAGTAGTGGGAACACACCTGAGGCGAAGTAGCAATGTCAAGTCGACAGACTAAACTGTACTCATGTCACCTGGGAACTGCTACCCGTCGATAAGTATAATACCCACCAGCAGCTCCCAACGAGTCCTGTCCAGTATACTTATAACCCAATAAGCACCTGCATACTATATCCAATATGACGTACTAATGGATGTGGAATAGACTATCTCCCCTGATAGGATGAGAAGCGTATACACTAGTCTACTCTGGAGTATCAATGCTCCGTCTCGATAATCCTACGAGTAGGGACTGTATAGGATGTGCTTATAGACTACCCAGCCCCCACTAGTGTGACTGCCATCACAACGTTGGTAATCAAGCAAAGATTCTAAGGGCTCTACCAATAAGTCTAAGCGATATGCTAAAAACACATGCATATATTGAGGTAGAAACAAACCAGGTAGCATACTACCATTTTGAGCAAGACTGTTACTATATCCATGTATATCCCAAGCTTCTAATATGTAATATACAAACCAGTATGATACAATAATGGCCTCTAGGGCATATATCACTAACACAAATGTCGCGGACAACCTCAGGCGACGCCTCTGACAAGTGCTCAATTGGACGTATCTCCAAAGCTCTCCATTGCTCGGCCCGCGGCGTCTTCCCGAAGAGCCGAAGCCTGTAAAGTGCTCAAAACAGAAAAGTTGAGACAGAAGCGGCTCAGATATAGAGCTAACAAGAGAGCCAGGACTTCGAGCAAGTGGATTTTTTTTGAGATTCCAAGAGCAGGGTTAGTCCGCGACGACAGCTGAGTTGGCCGTAAAAGTCAGCAAATCTTTTGAACCCCTGAAGTTGGTCCAGAAAAACGCCATGGCCGCCAGAATCAAGAAGACACCAATCCGAACGATGTTACAAAGAAACGTGCCTCGGCTCCAACATAAAAAGCATGACACCGTCTCTTCAAGGGTCTATCAGGCGCTCCATGCCGCGCGAAAGCAATGAAGTAAAGCCAGAAAAGAAGCACCAGCACTACTGAAGAACCTGTAGGGTGTTTTTCATCATCCCGGTGAGATAGGAATACGCGTCGCTTGTCAAGCACATTGCAGATTCCCCCAGCCTAGGGTAGGCTATAGTTTATTGATTGTGGGGATCCGAATCTCCGGCAGGCGCGGACTAAGCTGCCATTAATTACCCCCCGCTTTTGGAGAGAAAGAACCTCCGATTGACGGGTTAAACTGGTCATGCGAACTCAATATGCAGTATGCATATGTTGTTAGTGTATATGCCCTAAAGGCCATTATTGTATCATACTGGTTTGTATATTACTTAATGGAAGCTTGCGATATTCACAGTTGTATTGACAGTCTTGCTCAAAATGGTAGTATGCTACTTGGATTGTTTCTACCTCAATATGTGCATGTGTTTCTTTTAGCATATCGCTTATACATATTTGTAGAGCCCTTAGGATCTTTGCTTGATTACCAGCGTTGTGATGGCAGTCACACTAGTGGGGGTTGGGAATCTATAAGCACATTCTTATACAGGTCCCTAGTCGTAGGACTATCGAGACGGGGCATCGATACTCTATAGTAGGCTAGTGTATACGCTTCTCATCCCAGCAGGGGAGATGGTCTGTCCCACAGCCATTAGTACGTCGTACTGGAGATAGTATTCAGGTGCTCAAACGTATTTTTGAACCTCTTTCATGCTCATGTCACGTCGAGGTTAGGTTATGAGTACACTGGACAGGACTCGTCGGGACTGCTGGTGGGTATTATACCAATTGTCGGGTAGCAGTTCCCAGATGACATGAGTACAGCTTAGTCCGTCGATTTGACAATGCTGCTTTCCCTCGAGTGTGTTCCCACGGTACTTTGATTACTACCTTACCACGGCTCAAAGGACTCATGCAAACAAGTAGTAGTTGCGTGCAGTCCCGAAGCACTTGGAGGCAACGACGGTTAGAAAGGATTCGTCTCTCCCGGTATTGGGGGTTGATATTTATAACATTTCAGAAAAATAAAATATTACTTTTAGGAATTTTTATATTTAAATAATAAATATAATGAATATTTTAATAGTGCGGTACAATTAAATACAGTTAAATAGGGAATTTTTTGTGAAAATTATAGAAATTACCACAAAGAGGGTGTTTATTGTGATTTAGGCGAATTATGAATTTTCATGATTTATTATACATCATTTTAGTGCTAATCGTGAATAAATATCGCTCATCGCGTATTAAGCGTATTTTGTGCACATGACATGCACCATATCATTTTTACACTTGTTGCATTTTATCATGGTCTTTTCTTCATTTATCATGCATGGTTGTTGACTTTAGAAAAGAAAAGGAAAGGAAAAAAGAAAGGAAATGATGAGAGAGGGGACATAATCAAGAAGCAAAGCATGGGCATGAGAGAGAGTGCGTGAGGGGTCAACCATAGTTATGGCTCATCTTCTCACTTCATTATCTTCAACTTTTCTTCTTCTTCTTCCTCTCATGGCAGCACCTCCCTCCCCCTCCACTTCAAACCCTCAAATCATCATCAAAACAAACCCAAAATACCATCTCCTTTTCACAAAAATCATGCACAAGCTCAAGGGAAGCACATTGGACCAAGAAAAATCAGATTTTGATGCTCTAGGGGATTCATGAGTGCCAAATGAGGTAATCCCTTCATCATTTGTGTAGTTTTTCATTCACTTTGGTATCCATATGTATTTAGTTGTGATTCAGTGAAGTTTTGTGAACTTTGAAGTTTCCTAGAGAGGATTGAGGAATTCTTGAGTTGTGGTTGTGCAATTGAACTCTAGTGGTGACCTTAAAACCCCCCTATGATGTTAGAAACCCAGGCCAACTCGAAACGAACCCAATTACTAAAAAAAGAAAACTTCCGTGTCAGTTTGTGAGCGTATAGGGTGTGCAGGGAAATCTGGGATGACCTGGGGAAATTCTGAGATAAACAAACAACTCTAGAGGCCAAATTGGACCAATATGAGACCACCCTGACCAGACGAGACCCTAACTCCCTAGAAAAACCGGCCTGGCCAGATTTTTATTGTATGTGGTCGGCCACCATGATGAATTAGGAGCCCAAGTTGCTTATGTAGGTTATATACACCCTATACATCACCCCAGTACTGTTTGTGCACCTAGTTTTGACCTGAACAAAAATCTAGGACCACTTTTATGGGTTGCTGCCTTGTTTTTCATAATGTTTATGGATTTAAGTTTTGATATTTGGTATTGTATTCGATTATTTGACGTTTGTACGTCTATATCGATTGATATTTGGTTGAATTGCGAGATGTAGACCATAGGTTTTGACCTATGAGTGATTCGTGCGACACTTTGGTTTTCGTGTGTCGTTTTGGTTTTGAATTGGATTATAATGCGATACGATACGTTATGATGTGTAGGTACCCCACGAGGACTTCGAGACAACAAGAAAGCGGGTGGTGACGTCGGTATCGGTAAGCGAAAATCAGGTGAGTAGATTATATCTACGGGGGAAGTCGGGTGGATGGCATATAGCACCCCCGCAAAGCTTTGAGAAATGATGTGATGCGTTTTAGTGATACATTTATACGTTATTGTGTGAGATGAACACCTAGCAAGAAAAGCTTTAGGAGATTAGGGGTTAGTGTTAGCGAGAATTGAAGAAAGGACTTTAGTCGATTTCTTAGTCACGAAACCCTAGAGTAAAGATTTGCATACACGCACATACACATACTCGCATACATTTACTTCCTTATGCGTATTGGGGACATATATATTGGTATTCATATGCTTGGATGATGAGGATGTTATATGATACTTGGGAAGGAGTCGATATGATCGGGCATTATGCCGTGAGATATTTAATATGTGACCGAGATATGTCATAATGTTATAGCGGATCGTTTGATTACGATACCATATAGATAATGATATATATATGATAGTTGACATATGATCGAGATATGAGATGAGATATGTTATGATATTTATAATGGATCGTTTAGGCGATGTATACTTCTATATGATAATATGTGTTGATGACATCGGATTGTATGAGACTTTAGATCAGTAGCCAGATCATGATATTGTTGCTGATATTAGTAGTGTACTAGACTTAGATCAGTACCTCCTGTTCACGATATGTGATGATAAGGATACCAGATGAATAATGAGATAAATGTGATATTTGACCCGTACCCAGATTTGGGATGACGTACGATAGATTTAACGTACGAGACATAATTATGATGATAGATCTGCACTCTTGACTCGAGGATGTCATATTATATATATTTTATCGTACGTGATACTATGGAGCTGAGATCACCGACTACTAGAAATATATAGATCGACTCAGACTTAGGTGGATTTCCTTACTCTTTTGACTGGGCTCGAGTCACACTAGTTTTCAAAAGTGGAGGATTGTGAGTATTTTAAATACCAAGTTGTATGACTCGTATATTGGGTAGGTTTATTCTTCAGTGTTGCTGTTACTATATCACTTTCTGTATATTCATGATGTTTCATCGCATTGCATGCTCCTACATATGTTATCTGTAATTATTATGAAACCCTGCTGTCAGGACACCAGTACCATTACCGATGATGCGTATGCTCCACATACACTTGCTTGCCGGCTTACACATATCTTCATCGGTAATTGCCATGTCACGTACACTTTAGAAAATACTATTTCATTGATATAGCTTGCTAACTGATAGTTGCTACATGTTATAGCTTTCATATGCTAGTTTAATTATTGCTTGATATCAGATGCATCCATATATTCATTGGTTATGCAATATTATGGAGATTTATGCCGGTTTTCATTTTTATTGACATGGTGACTTGATGATTTCGGATTCTTCTTGATATTTTCTGGATTTAGAAACCGCATGTGAAAGTTTTGTAAGCTGATGAATTATTTTAAAGAGAAAAAATGCGGTTTTCCTTGACATGTCGAGTATTGTCCACCATGATGTTTTCTCGGTTCTGAGATGTTTTCGAGACCCGATTCGAGGAGGAGTAGGAACCGTTTCGGGTACATAGTGGGCCCGGTATGGTACCCCGGGGCGAGAGTGATTTCATGGAGGATGATGAGCCTGGCAGGGGCAGACTGCCTACTGGTGATTTTACCTGGCGCGGCGGATATCCATAGGATACCGTTCGTGGTTGTATAATTGATGATATGGGCCTATCCGGACTGATGGAGCCCGAGGTATTGAGATATTGAGATTTGATATATCGAGATTGAGATATTGAGATTTGAGATACAGAGATATTGAGATTTGATATTGAGATACTGAGATTTATGTTTTGTGTCGATGCTTGATACTGATTTCTCTGTTGATTTCATTGCTGATACCTTATTGATATACATATAGAAGTCTCATTAATTAAAGAAAACAGTTGTTCATTCATGATGTAATCTGTTTATTCGTCATGCATTCATACATCACATATCTGATATGTAGCTATCTGAGGCACTGACACAGCACGTAGTATTGCACTTATATGTAGATGGATCAGGATATTATTTGAGGATATTACTTGATATGACCTAGAATAGCGTCATACATGCGATTTCTACTTGCAGATGTCTTCTACTCACGAGTTAGCAACTCACCCCCGTTGTGCCAAATTTTTCTTACAGGTTAGATGTACATATTTCCTTGGCAGCTTGTTGGCACATCTTTTTCTTCAGGGTGATTTGCTTGGTAGGTTGGTTCATTGTATCAGGACCACCATTGTTTATTTGCTATTTCAGTTGTATCTAGTAAAACTCCATCAACCAAACTTGTATATTTGATAGAACTAGAAGACCAGTGTTTATTATTTCGACCTTACAGTCGCGCGTTGTATTATTATAGGTTTTCTTGATGTTTTGAGTTTCCTTTTGAGTTTTGATCCTCGCCCTTCGGCGTTGTATATTATATTGCTTGCGTGGTTGTGGCCGTCGATTGACGAAGAGCTAGCTCCCGCTTGAGGATGCCTTTATTCATTATATATGCTTTATCAGGTTTTGTACCCGTTTAGGGTCAGTATTTACAAAGGAAACTCTACCGAACTTTTTTAGAAATACTTGAGATTTTAAAAATACATACTTCGTCTTATGTTGTTAAACTTCTTGCTTTAAATTTGTTTTCCTTAACTCTATTGTTTTACTTGGTTTTGATTTCTGGGTTTTGGCTTATTTAGATTACGTACGCCTCTAGAAGTTTCGTAATTTAAGTGCCGGTCATGTTCCGTACTTTTCGGGTCGTGACAAAGTTGGTATCGGAGCGCTAGGTTTTACCTTCGGAGTGTAGGATGACCCTTGCTTGATGGAGTAGGTGACTCAAGTAGAGTGACGTACCGTGCGTATGTTCCACGGCATACTTACGATACGATACTCCGCTTAAGAATCCTTAGGATGTACATTTCCTTACACAGTATTATATTCATTCCTATGATCTAGCCTCATCAGTACTAGTTTATGGTTTTATTATCACGGTTGTACGAGCGTGGAGAGCTACGGCTAGAGTTGCGGTCAGCACGAGGACTGACCAGGGTATGATTCCAGGGACATATGATTGCATAGAGGCGTCACTTTATTGTGTTTTCGCGCCATGAGCGTTTGATGGATCGCCTTTATGAGATTTCTCGGACGTGCTGATCAGCACCAGCGGATTGGGCTACCGCCAGAGGCCAGCCAGATTGGGATGACCGTCATTACACTGATATTCTTGATGATTGAGGCACTGTTCAGCATGCGGACGAATGAGCTAGTTGTTTCTGCGAATGAGGAGATATCATCCTAGATGTTTGGAGCTAATGCCGCACGAGTTATATTTCGAGATATGATATAAGATCACTAGTCACCGAAGATGAAAGACTAGGACATGTGATTCATTGCCTACCCCGATGCGAGGTCATCAGATTGATTGGTTCCAGCTAGAGACGACTTCACACTGATACTTTGAGAGTCGATATAGACGATCGAATGTCAGGAACCCATTTCCAAGTTTAAAGTATTCGGAAGACAATGCAAGAAATTCTACAGACCCTCTAGAAAAATGAAACCCTAACTCGACATAATGACCATGGAACGCCGGTGAACCTTAGGGTTTGCGGCAATTCAGCGGTGCCATTAGTGAGGCTTGGGTTTTCCCTTCTACGGTTGGTCCATAGGTGTTGTAGCATATATTAGATACTATTAAACTGTACCCAAGATATTGAGCTCTTGGGGGATTATGGAGCCTTGACGAATCGATTGAAAAATTCGACATCATTCGGATATCATGTGATGGGATACATTGCTTGGGAGACTCCAGATACGAGTATAGCTGTTGGAGCGCAGTCCATGTAGCCTCGAGGAGACGAGTCCGAATCAGTCGACATTATAGAAAAGTGGAGTAAGAGGTTCGTACGAGATCATGACGAGATGGCGTTCCACTCCGCTGACATCGGTGATGTGATACGCGAGCAGAGGTGTTGACTATGGATATATCTTCCAGGAAGAGTCGTGATGAGTATGCAGCCATTCCGGAACAAGAAATAGATATAGTAAAAGATGATAACTTCAGGGCAGTTCGGCAGAAACGAGATTTGGGGAGAGACCTCGACAGGACCTTTCTGGAATACTAGACGAGAAGACTTGGACCCAGGATCAGTCATGTTACGCACACCAAGGAGACCAGCAAGCTGACCAGGTTCAGATAGAGGACCTCACCCAGATGCGTTGTGAGTTGATCAAGAATAGACGAGTATGGAGTATACCTCCGCAGGTTAGGACGAGTTACTGAGGACGTGTTCGGCTAGATATCTTCCACAGAGTGATGAAGGTACCAAGTTCGTGATTTCGAGTCCATGTGAGAGACTCCGGATTGACTGTAGCCGAGGACATACCAGTACGCTGATAGCATGACGTGACGTCGAAGCGGACGATAATACAGACGAGTGGAACCTGAGGTTTGTTCGTGATGCTTACGAGCTGTTGTTACTCCCCGACGAGATTAGAGAGCTGCTATGCTTACAAAGGCGTTGAGATGCGACCAGTTCCCGAGAAGAAGTTATGCTGAGAACGCAGATGTCCAGAAAACAAGAAAGGATTATTCAAGAGTACCAGCCTCTGTACAGTTCCGCATAGGTGAGATCGGAAGAGACCTTGAGCAGGTTCTTCCCGGGACACTGCTGCAATGAGATTTGCACCGAGGATTAGATGTGTGACGTGTATTTAGAGGGCCAGAGGTTGACACTAGAGACTTGCTTCTTGATGAGTGGTCGTGCTAATTGGTCGTGAGAGGACCAGAGGAGTACTAGAGTGGATCGTTCCATTAGTACACCGGACCGAGCCGAATAGCTGATGGATTGCGAGATCGGTAATCCACAGAGAAATGAGGACCCAGAGACAGAAGATGCCAGACTGTGAGCAGGAGGCAGCGGATGTTCTTGCTCTGCTAGTTTTGAACGTACCGACACTTTTCGACGTTGTAGGAGGCGTACCTTAGTGTCTTTCGTTGCGATTTGCGTTGTGATCCGAGTATCACGATTTTATCGCTTGGATTTGAGTTTTGATGATTGGGCTTTATGGTATTGTTTTCGTGCACCATGGTTGCACCTACTGAGTATTTATATTTAGTGCATAGTTATTACACTTGAGATATGCTTTATACACCGTTGTGTTGATTTATGATTTGTGCGTATTTATTGCACTTGATTTTGATTTTGATTTTGTGCCTTGGCTGCACATGTTTATGTTTTCGTGGATTTCATACGGATGGTTGGATTTTTGTGCCTGTGGTATGCACTCGATTTGGTTTTTGCACTCGATATAGCTTACATGTGCTTGCAGTGCATTGATACGTGTTTTGTGCACGCAGTTGCACGCGTTTATGATTTTATACACCTTGGCACACTCGATGTTGATTTTTATACGCATTTGAGTTATTGATGCATCTTTGTAAACTGGATGCACTGGATTTGGTATTTTATGCACTGGATGCACCGTATTTGGTATTTCGTGCACTGGATGCACCATATTTGGTATTTCGTGCACTGGATGCACCGTATGTGATGTTTCGTGCACTGGATGCACCGGATTTGTCGTGCACTGGATGCACCGGATTTGTATTTTGTGCACTTGATGCACCAGAGTTGTATTTCGTGCGTTTATTGCACCAGGCGGGTATTTCGTGCATCGGTTGCACTAGATTATACTCAGTACCTTGGTTGCACATGATTTATGCCTTTGAGCATTCATTTTACCAGATTTGTGTTTTTCGGCTCATAGGTACTTGATGTTCGTTTTCGTGCATGTTACTGCTCTAGATGCTTTTACGGACCTGACGCGCTTGGGTTGGATTTTGCGCATATTAGGCGCTTGATTGTGGATTTTGTGCGCATGGAATGCACTCGAGTGAGATTTTATTCGTGCATATTGGGTCCACATGGTTTAGATTTTTATTCGTGCATGTGAGATGCACTTAATTTCGATTTTCATTCATGCATATTGGATGCACTTGGTTTATATTTTTATCGTGCATGTGGGATGCACTTGATTTCGATTTTCATTCATGCCTGTTGGATGCACTTGATTTATATTTTATCCGTGCATATTGGATGCGATTTCATTCGTGCGGGATAGATGCACTTGATTTCGATTTTCGCGCATGTTGAGCGCATAATATGAGATTTGGTTTTGTGCACACCGGATGCACTCGATTGGGGTTTTCATTTATGCATATTAGTTGTACTGGATTGAGATTTTGTGCACCACAGTTGCACTTGACTTTGATTTGATATCGTCCGAGATGTTGATTTTGATTTCATGCCTATGGTATGCATGTGATTTGACTTATGCTTTCAGCATAGTTTTCATGCACTTTTTGTATTTCGATTCGATTTTGTGCACGCTGATGCATATGGTTGTGAAATTATATACCACGGTATACCTGATTTGGATTTGGATTGAGATGTGTTGTATACCATCGTTTTCGACTGTAATATTCGATATTTATTTTGTGCAGCTTATGCACCTGATTTGGATTTTCGCGCTTATTGGGCACATGATATGAGATGCGATTTTGGTGAACACCAGATGCACTAAATCGGGCTTTTTCGTGCATAGCAGATGCACCTGATATTGCTGTCAGGCACACCGTTGCCTCTTACAAGTGTTTAGTACACATCCGTTGCACTTAGATGTTGTTTCTGTGCATATGTATGGCACATTCATGGATTTTGATTTCCGTGCGCACCAGACGCACGTAGCATTCATATGCACATTTTGGGATTGATTTCTTATGAAGTAGTACGTTTTTATGATATTTACTATTTGTTTTCGTACTGAGCAGGACTAGTCAGAGGACAGTACTTGAGTATATTTTGGCATGCATTGATAGCTATCGAAGGGATTTCAAAAAAAAGGGAGCTATAGTCTCAGTATTTATCTACGTGTTCGAGATGACACGAAACTTTTTATAAAGGAAACCCTTCTAAATTATTTCAAAACGGCGGGATGTATGATAAACAAAGGGTATATACATGTATAGCTATTTTCCTACAAATGGACGTCCGCTACTTGTGCTGTGATACGCGCTTCACACAGTGATTTGAAAAAGGGGATTTGCGTGCATTCTTTTCAGATATTTTGACAAGTTTAAAACGATGCGTACTATGTACATGTTATAGTTTTGATGTATATCATGCTGGTTTTCGTATTGGATTTTGATATTGGTGTCTTCACCATGACTCTGATGATTGCGGGATGCTTGACGGAGTTTTGATTTGGAGTTATCTGCTCATTGTTCATGCGCATGCATTGCGCTATGATGCGTTTTATGTATTAATGATTTCGGAGCCCCGACGACTTGGACTTTTTACTGAAATGTTTTAGTATTTGAGGGGTAAATTTAAATTCGGGAACCGAATTTCTTTAAGGGGGGAAGATTGTAACATTTCAGAAAAATAAAATATTATTTTTGGAAATTTTTATATTTAAATAATAAATATAATGAATATTTTAATGGTGCGATACAATTAAATACAGTTAAATGGGGAAAAAATTTGGAAAATTATAGAAATTACTAAAAAGAGGTTGTTTATTGTGATTTAGGTGAATTATGAATTTTCATGATTTATTATACACCATTTTAGTGCTAATCGTGATTAAATATCGTTAATCGCGTATTAAGCGTGTTTTGTGCACATGACATGCACCATATCATTTTTACACTTGTTGCATTTTATCATGGTCTTTTCTTCATTTATCATGCATGGTTGTTGACTTTAGAAAAGAAAAGAAAAGGAAAAAAGAAAGGAAATGATGAGAGAGGGGACATAATCATGAGGCAAAGTATGAGCATGAGAGAGAGAGTGTGAGGGGTCAACCACAGTTATGGCTCATCTTCTCACTTCATTATCTTCATCTTTTCTTCTTCTTCTTCCTCTCATGGCAGCACCTCCCTCCCCTTCCACTTCAAACCCTCAAATCATCATCAAAACAAACCCAAAATACCATCTCCTTTCACAAAAAACATGCACAAGCTCAAGGGAAGCACATTGGACCAAGAAAAATCAGATTTTGATACTCTAAGGGATTCATGAGTGCCAAATGAGATAATCCCTTCACCATTTGTGTATTTTTTCATTCACTTTGCTATCCATCTGTGTTTAGTTATGATTTAGTGAAGTTTTGTGAACTTTGAAGTTTCCTAGAGAGGATTGAGGAATTCTTGAGTTGTGGTTGTGCAATTGAACTCTAGCGGTGACCTTAAAACCCCCCTATGATGTTAGAAACCCAGGCCAACTTGAAACGAACCCAATTACTAAAAACAGAAAACTTCCGTGTCGGTTTGTGAGCGTATAGGGTGTGCAGGGAAATCTGGGATGACCTGGGGAAATTCTGAGACAAACAAACAACTCTAGAGGCCAAATTGGACCAATATGAGACCACCCTGACCAGACGAGACCCTAGCAAAACCGGAATGGATGGATTTTTATTGTATGTGGTGAAAGGTTCCTGGGCACTTTCAAGAGGTCTCACAAGGCATCAACCATGCCAATTTCAAAAAATTACGGTGCCGAGAAACCCTAATACGGATCGTTGGCTAGAAGTTTAGGCGAAAAAGAAACTAGTTAACAACTTAACTAAATGGTAAACGGAAATACAACCTTTGTAGATCCGGTTCTCCACCTCCATGGCTCCGCGATGAAGTCTCCTCGCTGTACAAATCGAACCATGACTCTAGCATCGGTTTCATCGGAGAAAAAACGGGCTAGGTCATCGACGACGATACCGAAGATGATCTACGTCGAGGCATCACAAGATCAAGCTCCACCTTCACCAAGCCATGAAAACTTATAAAGGAAACACCCTATACTACTTGGCAAGAGGTAGAGGATGAAGAAATAGGAAGTGGGTTCACTTTAGAATTGGATTTCTCACTCTTTTTCACAAGTTGCCATTGATGGAGGCAAGCTTGCTTCAATGTTGAAGATGAAGAAGAAGAAGAAAGAATATCATAAGTATTATCCAAAATGAATAATAAAAAGAATACTTATCATATCCTAACCTTGGTTAGGTGTAGAGAATAGACCATGGTAAGGTTTAATGGTTTAGGGTTAAGCATGAGACAAAATGGTCATGTAGTCAAAGCTTCATGAAGTTTCAACTACAAACAAAGAAAGCCACCATTTTCCTCATTTATCCTTTTCTTTTGCAAAAATAAACAAAATGGATAAATAAATGAATAAATGAATAAGTAAATGAAGCAAAAGAAACCCTAACCATTGACCAACCATGGTTTAAACTATACACCAAACAATCATGTATCATCAAACATGATACAATCAAATGCACAAAAGTATATCATATATACAATGTGCACATCAAGTGAGAAAATCCTTTTTAAGTGAACCTATATTAGTTAATATAAAGTGATATATCAAATATATAATTATACATTAAATCATTAAATCAACATTTGATTTAACTACCCGGTCATATCGCATATAACCGACTAATATCAATAGTAACAACTTATCGAATCAACACTTGATCCGATAACCCGGCTATAACGCATATAACCGATCAATGTTACAAATCGCGAGAATCGAATACAGTATCACATACTGGTATTATTCTCGGTCCCGCACATATCTCATATGCGCTCCTATTTCGTTTTGCTTGAGCCAGGAAACCTCTGTGTAGGACTCTAAAGACTCGTCAATACGCCGGCAGCAGATGATGATCATATCAAGCACCCACAAGCCGCAAGCGGTCTGCTAAACGTAACGGCCACCCGGGTATTGAGCGATCAGAAGATCGACGAGCAAGCCCGCTCACACTCCAGTGAATCCAACCAGTAACACTACCGTACAGTCCGGTCTCGTCGTCTGATATGTCGCATATCTTGCCTAGGGGTGGTAAACGTCAGACCCCAATAGCTCGATAAGTCGTGTCGATATGAGGTCTATAACAGTTCGAGAAACTACTGGTAACACTTACCAGTAAATCTCAGCAACCCTGGCCAGGGATTTCCGGTTATAGCCAATCGAACACAGCGCAACATCAACTCCCTATACCGGGAGACACGAATCCCCTCCTATCGCTCATTGCCTCCATGTGATTCGGGACTGTACCCAAAAACCACCGTTTTGCACGCCCTCTTGGACGTGGTAAGGTGGAAATCAAAGCACAGTGGGAACCAAACAAGACTCTGTGACGATCTCGGGTCAACAGACTACTCTGTACTAGTGTCACCTGAGAACTCCCATCTGACGTAAGGTATAATACCATCTGGGAGTTCTCGGCGAGTCCGTCCAGTGTACCCAGTCTCCACTGAGCACCCGTATATCATCTCTGATGTCAAACACCAATGGACATGGGATCATCCATCGCCCATCTGTATGGGTCGAGAAGGTATACGCTAGTCTACTCTGGTATATCGATGCCCCGTCTCGATACACCCACGACTAGGGACTTTGAAGGATGTACTTATGGACTACCATGTCCCTACTAGTATGATCCGCATCATAGTCCAGGTAGTCAAGTACACATCCTAAGGGCTTTACCAACATGTATCGGAGAGACTATCAATGTACACGTTAAGGTAAAGATCAACCAGATAGCATACTATCATGTCGAGCAAGAAAGTCCTCCCTATATATGTCCCAGCATCCACTACTATATACATCGTATGTACAGTAATGGCCTCTAGGGCATACATATAACTAACAATCTCCCACTTGCACTAGGGCCATCTATAGCAGTGGTTGTAGTATCTCATACTCAACCATCCCATAAAAGTCTCTCTCTGGGAATAGGCCTTCGTGAGTGGATCCGCCGTGTTGTCCTCTGAGTCTACTCTCCTCACCTTGATCCCTTAGAGATCAACCATCTCCATGATCAGGTGATACTGCCTTAGAATATGTCTGGATCACTGATGGGACCTTCGTTCCTTAGCATAAGCCACAACTCCATTGTCACACAATGGGAGGAACATAGTTCATCTCATGAACCAATATACATCCAAACAGCCTCTTTGGTAGCATCTTAAGTAGCGATGTATCCTGCCTTTATCGTCTAGTATGTCACGGTATCTAGCTTGGAACTCTTCCAACATACCGTCCCTTTACTGAGGGTAAAGACAATGCCTGTGACTGACATTCAGTCATTTTTATCACCCTGGAACACTTCCAGTGATTCTTCCCAGGATCGATTGATACCATCTCACTACAGCTAGTGAGTATCCTAACATCCATTTAGATCTATCTCATAGATCCAAAACCCAGGATTTAGTAGGTATCATCTTGATCCTATGTGGAGAATCATTGTGATAAGCGGAGATTGATCGAGCGTAGCATAGGAAACTCCTTCCCTATCAAGAGTATGTCATCCACGTACTCTACGAGGATCACCACCATACTCCCTACTACCCTTTTGTTTATACAAGGTTCATCTACCATTTTGATGATGTCAAACTGTTTGACTAACTCATCAAAACAGATGTTCCAACTCCGCGATGCCTGCTTTATCACATAAAACATCTTGCACATGTTTCCGCTGCTCCCACTGTCTACGAAGTCCTCTGGCTGTGTTCTTATAGACATTCTCTTCTAAATCATCATTTAGAAAAGCAGTCAAGACACCCAACCACCAGATATCGTAGTCATGGTATGTAGCCGTGCCAAGTAGGATCTGGATGGACTTAAGCATAGATCTTTAGAAAAAGTTTCATCATGATCCACACCTGGTCAATGATGCAAACCTTTACCAAGTCTAGCTTTGAAAGTCTCAACTTTTCCATGTACACCATGTAATCTTCTCAAGATATACTTGCTCCTGATGGGGATTTAACCCTTCAGATATAGCAACCAAAGTCCATACTTTTTTGGTGTATAAGGATTCCATCTCAGATCGATAAACATCCAGCCATTCTTACAGAGTCCCACTCTTGATGGCCAGCTCGAAACTAGTTGGGTCATCATCTCATGATGCACTCCTCGCTCCCACTGTCATAGAGGAACCGAAGTATCTCTCAGGTGGGTGAGGAACCCTACTAGATCGGCGGAGTGGCTGAGGTTCGTTGGTTACTATTGAATCCTTTGGTTCTACCAAATCAAATGCTGTAGTTTGTATAGCTGAAACCATTCCAGTTCTACATAACAGACCTTGCCTCGAGCTTGTCCGGATTTTGCTTTTAGACATAGGCCGGACAACCCCTAATCTTAACTAACTTAAGACATGGGCTCTTCCCATTCCATATCACATATGAAGCGGTAGGCAACTGATTTGATTGGAACCCTATTCAATAGGTATGCAACTTCATAAGTGCATAACTCCCAAAAGGAAATAGGTAACTCAGTAGTACTCATTATAGAGCACACCATATCAAATAGGGTGTATCTGCTCCGCCCCGATATACCATCATGCAATGGTGTATTCGGAGGAGTAATTCTGAGAGAGAATCTCATTCTTAGAATAGTCCAGGAATCCCGTGCTTTAGTATTCTCCTCCTTGATCACATCAAAGGACATAATACTTATACCCGTATTTTGGTTCTCTACTTCTAACTTATATTCTGTGAATATCTTAAAAGGTTCGGACTTGTGTTTCAATAGGAACATATGTCTGAATCTTGAGAGATTATCAGAGAATGTAATGAAGTACAAAGAACCGGTCTTGGTATGTGTAGACAGGGGACCTTACATACATCAACATGTATCAATCCCAAGAGTTCATTAACTCTTGCTCTGTTTCCTTTAAACAGAGTTGTGGTCATCTTATCTTTGTGACATGACTGGAGAGTTTCACAAGATATAAATTCAAACTGATTTAAATATGCATCTACATGTAACTTCAGCTAGTCGGGTCGCATTGATATGACTTAGTCTACAATGCCTCAAGAAGGATTCGTTCATTTCTGAACTATTCCTCTTGTGTGTGTTCTGTATACTAAGAACTGTAGTTTGATTTAGAACATCAACGCTTTTAGATAACGTGCCTGAACCGATCAACTTTTGATATAGGAAATGTTCAAAACATTATCCGACAATACAAAATTTTATCATTCTTTACTAATAAAGAGACTGATATGATTTTGTATATCAGGTTCGGTATCTAATAACATTCGTTCAGAATCAATGTATTACAATACAGGGTGACAGTGACCAACAGACTTGGCTGCAACACTTGCCCCGTTTTCTGCCTCATGAAACTTATCACCCGTTCTCAGTTTTTCTACCCTTTTGTAGCCCTATGTAACAGATTACATATCCGGGATCCTGATCCGGTATCAAATACCCAGGATGCAGAGGATACTGAGAAACAGTTCTTTATAATGAACACACCCGAAGATGATGCATCAACATGCACTCTCTTCGTTTGGGCGGCACGGGAAATCTGGTATTCCCCAATTTCCTGCTCTGTCTTATAACATTTATAAGTTGGAGCGGGACCAACGTTCCCCAGCTCAGTATAACAAGCGGGTTCGGTCAATAATCCGTATTATTATCTTGTTTAAGGCGTGATATGGTCGCTACCTGGAGAGAGAGAGAAGAAAACACTCAGCGTGCGCTCTTGCAAGAATAGATTGGTTATTATTTTATCTAATCAGGATGGCTCCCACTGCTTTTTATCAAATCTTCCTTCAAACCCTAAAAGGAAAGACTAGCCGGGATTAATTACACACTACAAGTTCGCCAAGCTTTCAGCCAGGCCAGTGTCGGTACTTTGAGGGAGTTCCTCCGTGCTTTCGCACGAACCTAATTAATGTAAACCTCGTTTTCCCAGATGCGTAACCTCGTTAACACCTTTCTAGACACCTACTTGATCGGCTAATTGTAATGTGTAAAACTCTCCCAGTAGTAACTCTTACTCGCAGCGGGTATCGGGATCCAACTATCTCATAGAAGGTATGCAATCTCATTGCAAATTTCAACACTTGAAATTCCCGATAATATTTTTCCCCTAACCTCCTATGACCTCGACAAAGGCCAACAAACCATAGGATGCTAGTCAAGTTCAACCCGTCATTTCCTGATTGAATTAAACCCACCCGCACGGCCCTTGACAAAGGCCAACAAGGTCGTACGACTACCCTAACCCAATCTGCATCATATGCATAAGCAGATAAGCACCAGTTAGCTACCGCACACTGCGCCTTGACAAAGGCCAACAAACGCAGCACGAATACTAACTACTACTTATCTGAAATGACGGAGGGCTACGACAGGTTTTTCTGAAAACCTATTGCGTAATGAACTTGATATCGTTGTAGGATCGAATGAATTTTGAAATGGAGTGTTTTTGAGGCTTTTCTAGTTTTGCTAAAGGAGTCACTCCTGGTGAAGGGATCGTCGGTCCTTTCCTCGTCGAATGAGGTGCGGGATATATCATATATATCACTGTGCAAAGCAAAAACACTTAAAAGCAATCAAAAGACAAACCGAGTATGTAGCATCTGTCATTTTTTGCTAAAGGAGTCACTCCCGGTGAAGGGATCTCGGTTCTTTCCTTATCGAATAAGGTGCAGGATATATCATATATATCACTGTGCAAAGCAAGAACTGTAGCTACCTGTTTTATTTTGAAATTCGATTCTACAACATCTTAGGTTTCTTTTATTTCATTAATCACATTAATGAAGTCCCATCATTTAAGTACCTAAACATCACAGATAAATACGACGTACACTTATGCCATCCGCATTCGCCTCGATGTCCCCTCGTGCACCGTTAGGTTAGGTAACTAACGGCAGAGCGGGGCAGGGCTAGCTCGGGTGTAAAACATAAGTAACGTCTATATAATATATCATATATACTATATACAACATCTATCACAGAACATCACATGATCACATCACAGATATCGCAGCAGAAGAAACATATGAAATATTGGATATACTAGGACGTTCGTGTTTTCAATACGAGCCAGTATAAAACACGGATTCCACGGTCGTGATGAATAGCCAAACCCACACCCCAAGACCCCTACGAGAGCAGCAAGCAACCCTACCAATTCTGGAGTTAGGAGACCCGGGCTCGACTCCTCGAGTTGGTCTCCCACTGGACCCCAGAACCCGGTTACTTGTGCTCCCCTCCTTGGGTCTATCCTAGTACGGAAAAGTAAATAATATACAAACGGTGACATCTTCCGCAACCTGGAAGTGCCCCAATAAAAGAATATTACATACAAGTTTTTACATGAATGAAAATGAAAAACACCCATCTCACATAAAAAACCCCCGGCTATTCAAACACGACGATCCAATATAACATATCCAGCAACACATAACATCACATGTTATCAACGTAAGTAAATATGTGCATCCCAATTGTCGTTGACATATAGCAACGAAACCGCCGATATCACATATTACACTTACGGTCACAGAAAAGAAAGTGTAAAACTACAACAGTTGGAATCCGCAACCACCTCAGACATCGCATGCCTGAACAAATGAATTTCTTAGACATCGCATTCCTAACAATTATAAACCCCGCATTTTAGTCTCAATATCGAAAACACTTTTCAATATCAAGTCGGGCAATTCAACAAGATTCCCGAAAAACTGATCGAATGCTCGTCGCAAACTTTAGTAGGCGGCCGCACCCCCGACACCGTCGACGAAGTGCACCAAGGCGGAACATCGCTGCCGCGAGCACCCAAACGGATGCTTTCGGCGACGGGGTTCTCCTACAGTCACTTGGTCGGGGCTACGGGGTGAGGCTGTCTATTAAGTTTACCCGACGAGTATCCGCGTATGATACGTGATTGCGACGGACTTTTGATCACATCAAAACTCCGTGGAAACCGATCAAGTGAGACTAAACTGCTATGTTTATAATATTCATTCCATTATCTCATAACTACTTGTGAATTCCAATTATTGTATCACATTCCAGATAATTAGAAAATGTTAAACTTTCCGATCGAACATTCAAACACCCAAGTTTTCCCGATACAGATCAACACATGAAACAAGTCTAAAACATTCAGTTCGTGCCTCAGTACCAACGGTCCAGCCGTAGAAGGGTCAAGACAACGCCTCACATGTGGCACGCCGTACTGCCCCAAACCCGAAGGTTCAAAGGGCAGTTCAAGATGGTCACATAATCGAGTTAAGGTTTGTTGTCTTCTAGAGGGTCCATCGCATTACTTTCACTACTTAGAACGTCGTTAAACTACGGAAAAATCCAACAATTGGAAATTTTCCGGCAGGGGAAAAGTGGGTATTTATATCCGGTCGAACTTTTTAACATATTCTAAAATTTTTCCGGAAAGACACATAGACAAAATTTGATACTCCGATCGAAACACCGAATCCACAAAACAACCCCAGAAAATCCAACTCTTGAATAAATATTAAAAATTCCCAGAAAACTCAGCATTAAAATAAAGAAGTTACTGTGCCAAAATCGTTGACTGATGAGACTTGTTGACCGCGGAACCGCCGCATAAGCCATGCTTATGCCGCGGTTCCGCCGCGCTTTGGAGGAATCATGAGTCCCATTTTGTACAGTAATTCTTAGAATCTCCTTCTTAGTTTTCTGCATATTTTTAATACTCAAAAATCCACAAATTCAGAAAAAGTCCAGAGAGCCGTTTTGAGTTGGGGTTTCGGGTCGGTCGGACTTCAAACTCCGTCTAGACTTCGCCTAAGGCTCTAGCTAGGCTCTGATACCAATGAAAGGTTCCTGAGCACACTTAAGAGGTCTCACAAGGCATCAACCATGCCAATTTAAAAAAATTACGATGCCGAGAAACCCTAATACGGATCGTTGGCTAGAAGTTTAGGCGAAAAAGAAACTAGTTAACAACTTAACTAAATGGTAAACGGAAATACAACCTTTGTAGATCCGGTTCTCTACCACCTTGGTTCCGCGATGAAGTCTCCTCGCTGTACAAATCGAACCATGACTCTAGCATCGGTTTCATCGGAGAAAAAACGGGCTAGGTCATCAACGACGATGCTGAAGATGATCTACGTCGAGGCATCACAAGATCAAGCTCCACCTTCACCAAGACATGAAAACTTGTGAAGGAAACACCCTATACTACTTGGCAAGAGGTAGAGGATGAAGAAATAGGAAGTGGGTTCACTTTAGAATTGGATTTCTCACTCTTTTTCACAAGTTGCCATTGATGGAGGCAAGCTTGCTTCAATGTTGAAGATGAAGAAGAAGAAGAAAGAATATCATAAGTATTATCCAAAATGAATAATAAAAAGAATACTTATCATCTCCTAACCTTGGTTAGGTGTAGAGAATAGACCATGGTAAGGTTTAATGGTTTAGGGTTAAGCATGAGACAAAATGGTCATGTAGTCAAAGCTTCATGAAGTTTCAACTACAAACAAAGAAAGCCACCATTTTCCTCATTTATCCTTTTCTTTTGCAAAAATAAACAAAATGGATAAATAAATGAATAAATGAATAAGTAAATGAAGCAAAAGAAACCCTAACCATTGACCAACCATGGTTTAAACTATACACCAAACAATCATGTATCATCAAACATGATACAATCAAATGCACAAAAGTATATCATATATACAATGTGCACATCAAGTGAGAAAATCATTTTTAAGTGAACCTATATTAGTTAATGTAAAGTGATATATCAAATATATAATTATACATTAAATCAATAAATCAACACTTGATTTAACGACCCGGTCATATCGCATATAACCGACTAATATCAATAGTAACAACTTATCGAATCAACACTTGATCCGATAACCCGGCTATAACGCATATAACCGATCAATGTTACAAATCGCGAGAATCAAATACAGTATCACATACTGGTATTATTCTCAGTCCCGCACATATCTCATATGCGCTCCTATTTCGTTTTGCTTGAGCCAGGAAACCTCTGTGTAGGACTCTAAAGACTCGTCAATACGCCGGTAGCAGATGATGATCATATCAAGCACCCACAAGCCGCAAGCGGTCTGCTAAACGTAACGGACACCCGGGTATTGAGCGATCAGAAGATCGACGAGCAAGCCCGCTCACACTCCAGTGAATCCAACCAGTAACACTACTGTACAGTCCGGTCTCGTCGTCTGATATGTCGCATATCTTGCCTAGAGGTGGTAAACGTCAGACCCCAATAGCTCGATAAGTCGTGTCGATATGAGGTCTATAACAGTTCGAGAAACTACTGGTAACACTTACCAGTAAATCTCAGCAACCCTGGCCAGGGATTTCCGGTTATAGCCAATCGAACACAGCGCAACATCAACTCCCTATACCGGGAGAGACGAATCCCCTCCTATCGCTCATTGCCTCCATGTGATTCGGGACTGTACCCAAAAACCACCATTTTGCACGCCCTCTTGGACGTGGTAAGGTGGAAATCAAAGCACAGTGGGAACCAAACAAGACTCTATGACGATCTCGGGTCAACAGACTACTCTGTACCAGTGTCACCTGAGAACTGCCATCTTACGTAAGGTATAATACCATCTGGGAGTTCTCGGCGAGTCCGTCCAGTGTACCCAGTCTCCACTGAGCACCCGTATATCATCTCTGATGTCAAACACCAATGGACATGGGATCATCCATCGCCCATCTGTATGGGTCGAGAAGGTATACGCTAGTCTACTCTGGTATATCGATGCCCCGTCTCGATACACCCACGACTAGGGACTTTAAAGGATGTACTTATGGACTACCATGTCCCCACTAGTATGATCCGCATCATAGTCCAGGTAGTCAAGTACACATCCTAAAGGCTTTACCAACATGTATCGGAGAGACTATCAGTGTACACGTTAAGGTAAAGATCAACGAGATAGCATACTATCATGTCGAGCAAGAAAGTCCTCCCTATATATGTCCCAGCATCCACTACTATATACATCGTATGTACAGTAATGGCCTCTAGGGAATACATATAACTAACATGTGGCTGGCCACCATGATGAATTAGGTGCCCAAGTTGCTTCTGTAGGTTATATACACCCTATACATCACCCCAGTACTGTTTGTGCACCCAGTTTTGACCTGAACAGAAATCTGGGACCAATTTTATGGGTTGCTGCCTTTTTTTCATGATTTTAATGGATTTAAGTTTTGATATTTGATATTGTATTCTATTATTTGACATTTGTACGTCTATATCGATTGATATTTGGTTGAATTGCGAGATGTAGACCATAGGTTTTGACCTATGGGTGATTCGTGCGACATTTTGGTTTTCGTGTGTCGTTTTGGTTTTGAATTGGATTATAATGTGATACGTTACGTTATGATGTGTAGGTACCCCATGAGGACTTCGAGACGAAAAGCAAGCGTGTGGCGACGTCGGCATCGGCAAGCGAAGATCAGGTGAGTAGATTATATCTACGGGGGAAGTCGGGTGGATGGCGTATAGCACCCCCGCAAAGATTTGAGAAATGATGTGATGCGTTTTAGTGATGCGTTTATATGTTAATGTGTGAGATGAACACCTAGCAAGAAAAACTTTAGGAGATTAGGGGTTAGTGTTAGCGAGAATTGAAGAAAGGACTTTAGTCGATTTCTTAGTCACGAAACCCTAGAGTAAAGATTTTCATACACGCACATACACATACTCGCATACATTTACTTCCTTGTGCATATTGGGGACATATATATATTGGTATTCATATGCTTGGACGATGAGGATGTTATATGATACTTGGGAAGGAGTCGATATGATCGGGCATGGTGCCGTGAGATATTTAATATGTGACCGAGATATGTCATGATGTTATAGCGGATCGTTAGACTACGATACCATGTGGATGATGATATATATATGATAGTTGACATATGATCGAGATATGAGATGAGATATGTTATGATATTTATAATGAATCGTTTAGGCGATGTATACTTCTATATGATAATATGTGTTGATGACATCGGATTGTATGAGACTTTAGATCAGTAGCCAGATCATGATATTGTTGCTGATATTAGTAGTGTACTAGACTTAGATCAGTGCCTCCTGTTCACGATATGTGATGATAAGGATACCGGATGAATAATGAGATAAATCTGATATTTGACCCGTACCCAGATTTGGGATGACGTACGATAGATTTACCGTACGAGACATAATTATGATGATAGATCCACACTCTTGATTCAAGGATGTTATATTATATGTATTGTATCGTACGTGATACTATGGAGGCGAGATCACCGACTACTAGAAATATATAGATCGACTCAGACTTAGGTGGATTTCCTTACCCTTTTGACTGGGCTCGAGTCACACTAGTTTTCAAAACTGGAGGATTATGAGTATTTTAAATACCAAGTTGTATGACTCGTATATTGGGTAGGTTTATTCTTTAGTGTTGCTGTTACTATATCACTTTCTATATATCCATGATGTTTTATCACATTGCATGCTCCTACATATGTTATCTGTAATTATTATGAAACCCTGCTGTCAGGACGCCAGCACCATTACCGATGATGTGTATGCTCCACATACACTTGCTTGCTGGCTCACACGCATCTTCATCGGTAATTTCCATGTCAAGTACACTTTAGAAAATACTATTTCATTGACATAGCTTGCTAACTGATAGTTGCTACAAGTTATAGCTTTCATATGCTAGTTTAATTATTGCTTGATATCAGATGCATCCATATATTCATTGGTTATGCAGTATTATGGAGATTTATGCCAGTTTTCATTGTAATTGACATGGTGACTTGATGATTTCGGATTCTTCTTGATATTTTCTGGATTTGGAACCGCATGTGAATGTTTTGTAAGCTGATGAATTATTTTAAAGAGAAAAAAATGCGGTTTTCCTTGACATGTCGAGTATTGTCCACCATGATGTTTTCTCGGTTCTGAGATGTTTTCGAGACCCGATTCGAGGAGGAGTAGGAACCGTTTCGGGTACATTGTGGGCCCGATATGGTACCCCAGGGCGAGAGTGATTTCATAGAGGATGATGAGCCTGGCAGGGGCAGACTGCCTACCGGTGATTTTACCTGGCGCGGCGGATATCCGGAGGATACCGTTCGTGGTTCTATGATTGATGATATGGGCTGATCCGGACTGACGGAGCCCGAGGTATTGAGATATTGAGATTTGAGATATCGAGATATCGAGATATTGAGATTGAGATATTGAGATTTGAGATACAGAGATATTGAAATTTGATGAGATACTGAGATTTATGTTTTGTGTCGACGCTTGACACTGATTTCTCTGTTGATTTCATTGCTGATACCCGATTGATATACATATAGAAGTCTCATTAATTAAAGAAAACAGTTATTCATTCATGATGTAATCTGTTTATTCGTCATGCATTCATACATCACATATATGATATGTAGCTATCTGAGGCACTGACACAGCACGTAGTATTGCACTTATATGTAGATGGATCAGGATATTATTTGAGGATATTACTTGATATTGTAGGGTTGCTAGGCACGTGCACAAGGGTCTACGAGGCATCAACCATGCCCGATTAAAAAATTAGCCGTGCCGAACAACCCGAAGCCGGATCTTTAAACTACGGTTTAGGCGAAAACAAACATGTTAAACAGTTTAACACTAAGTGAGAGGGATTACAACCTTTGTAGATCCGGTCCTTCACTTTTTAAGCTCCGTGTAGATGTCCCTTCGCTGCGATCATCGTGTTCTGGACTCTCGAGAGGCTTCACGAAGAGAAAGATGCAGTCTTGCTTCCGATCTTCGATAACATAGATGATCTACCTTGAAGTTTCGTTAACACAGGCTATCACTCATGAAATGATGTGAACACCCTCATCTAAATGGCAAGGATAGATGAGGATGATGAAGTAGGATTTTTGCTCTTTTATTATCTTTTTCTCACTCATTTATCATCACAAAATCAAAATCAAGAAAGCTTTTCCATGAAAAGAGAAGGAAGAAGAAGATGGAATCCTTTTGTGATGAATAATGAATGACTTGATAAGGTTAGAAATGCAACCATGGTTCAAGTAACCATTGTAGAGAATTAACTAGGGTTAAGGGGTGTGGTTGGGTTAAGAAATATCATGCAAAAATATCTAAACAAATATCTTTGCACAAAACAAAAAGAAATCTTCTAGAAACATCTAGAAAGGTTTAACCCTAATCAAACCCTAACCATGTTTAATCTCTACTAAACATGTTGCATTAGTAATCATATCATGTTACAATATTATATATCATATATATAATATTTATTGTAACAAAATAAAATAATACATTTAACATATATTGCATATATATCAATGTATTACCCGAGTGAGAAAAAGAATCTTTTAGTGAGCTAATATTAGATAATGTAATTTAATATATCATATATATTATTATACATTAAATTATCGAATCAACACTTGATCCGACAATCCGGCCATATCGCATATAACCGACCAATATTTATCCGTACCGATTCATCGAATCAACACTTGATCCGATGACCCGGCTGATATCAAATATCGTGAGAATAGAATACGGTATCTCATATCGCATTATCCTCGGTCCCGCACATATCACATATGTGCTCCTACTCCATTTTGCCTGAGCCAAGAAACCTCTGTGCAGGACTCTAAAGAATCGTCAATACGCCGGCAGTAGGTGATGATCATATCAAACACTCACAAGCTGCAAGCGGTCAGCTAAACGTAACAGCCACCCAGGTATTGAGCGCTCATAAGATCAACAAGCAAGCCTGTACATTCTACTGTGAATCCAAACAGTAACACTCCCGTACAGTCCGGTCTCATCGTCTGATATGTCGCATATCTCGCCTAGGGGTGGTAAACGTCAGACCACAGTAGCTCGATAAGTCGTGTCGATTTGAAGTCTATAACAGTTCGAGAAACTACTGATAACACTTACCAGTAAATCTCAGCAACCCTGGCCAGGGAATTCTGGTTATAGCCAATCGAACACAGCACAACATCAACTCCCTATACCGGGAGAGACGAATCCCCTCCTATCGCTCATTGCTTCCATGTGATTCGGGACTGTACCCAAAAGCCACCTTTTTGCACGCCCTCTTGGACTTGGTATGATGGAAATCAAAGCACAGTGGGAATCACACAAGACTCTATAATGATCTCGGGTCAACAGACTACTCTGTACCAGTGTCACCGGAGAACTGCCATCTGACGTGAGGTATAATACCATCTGGGAGTTCTCGGCGAGTCCGTCCAGTGTACCCAGTCGCCACTGAGAACCCGTACACCATCCTTGATGTCAAACACCGATGGATATGGGATCATCCATCGCCTATCATATGGGTCAAGATGCGTATACGCTAGTCTACTCTGGTGTATCGATGCCCTGTCTCGATACACCCTCGACTAGGAACAGTTATAGGATGTACTCGTCGACTACCGTGGCCCCACTAGTATATCTCATCATAGTCCCAGTAGTCGAGTACATATCCTAAGGGCTTTATTAACATGTAACATAGAGACAATCAGAGTACATGTTAAGATAAAGTACAACCAGATAGCATATTATCATGTCGAGCAAGAATGTCCTCCCTATATATGTCCAAGCATCTATTACAATATACATCGTATGTACAGTAATGGCCTCTAGGACATACATATAACTAACAATCTCCCACTTGCACTAGGGCCATCTGTTGTGGTATCACATACCCAACAATTAGCTGTAGTTGAAGTATCTCATACTCAACCATCCCATAAAAGTCTCTACTGGGAAAAAGGCCTTCGTGAGTGGATTCGCACTGTTGTCCTCTGTGTCTACTCTCCTAACCTTGATCTCCCTGGAGATCAACCATCTCCATGATCAGGTGATACTGCCTAAGAATTATATCTGGATTTCTGATGGGACGGTAGTTCCTTGGCTAAAGCCACAACTCCATTGTCACACAATGGTAGGAACGAAGTTCATCGCATGAACTTATATATATCCAGACTGCCTCTTTGGTAGTATCCTTAGTAACGATGTATCTTGCCTTTAATCGTCTAGTAAGTCACGGTATCTAGCTTGGAACTCTTCCAACATACCGTCCCTCCACTGAGGGTAAAGACAATGCCTGCGACTGACATTCAGTCGTCCTTATCACCCTGGAACCTTTCCAGTGATTCTCCCCAGGATCGATTGATACCATCTCACTATAACTAGTGAGTATCCTAACATCCAATTAGATCTATCTCATAGATCCAAAATCCAGGATTCAGGAGGTATCACTATAATCCTATATGGAGAATCCATATGTTAAGCGGAGATTGACCGAGCGTAGCATAGGAAACTGCTTCCCTATCAAGAGTATGTCATCCACGTACTCTTTGAGGATCGCCACCATACTCCCTACTAACTTTTTGTATATACAAGGTTCATCTACCATTTTTTTGAAGTCAAACTCTTTGACTACCACATCAAAACAGACGTTCAAATTCCGCGATGCCTGTTTTATCATATAAAACATCTTGCACACGTTTCCGCTGCTCCCACTGTCTACTAAGCCCTCTAGCTGTGTACTTATAGACGCTCTCTTCTAAAACATCATTTAGAAAAGCAGTCAACACCCAACCACCAGATATCGTAGTCATGGAATGTAACAGTGGCAAGTAGGATCTGGATGGACTTAAACATAGCTTTGAAAGTCTCAACTTTTCCATATACACCAAGTAATCTTCTCAAGATATACTTGCTCCTGATGAGGATTTAACCCTTCAGATAAAGCAACCAAAGTCCATACATTGTTGGTGTATAAGGATTCCATCTCAGATCACTAATCACCCAGCCATTCTTACAGAGTCCCACTCCTGATGGCCAGCTCGAAACTAGTTGGGTCATCATCTCATGATGCAATCCTCGCTCATCCGCGTGAGGTTTCAAAAGAACCAGACATCCCCGCGCCACTCCGCAGAACTAGCAGGCAGTCTCATCCGCCCGAGATATACTACGGTTTTATCATAGATGGGGATCGAGAGGATTGCATCATTAACAATGATGAGCCTACTAGCTTCCAGCAAGCCATTCAGAGTGGCGACTCGGTAAAATGGCTAGATGCAATGCAGGCCTAGATGGAGTCCATGTACACCAACAAAGTATGGACTTTGGACATTGCTCCAGAGGGGGTAAAACCCCTAGGCTGCAAATGGATCTTCAGAAAGAAGATTGGTGTAGATGGACAGGTTGATACCTATAAGGCTATACTTGTTGCAAAAGGTTTTCGTCAAAGACCTGGTTTGGACTATGATGAAACCTTTTCTACCGTGGCTATGCTCAAATCCATTCGGATACTTCTTGCCATTGCTGCCTTCCAGGATTATGAGATCTGGCAGATGGACGTAAAGACGGCTTTTGTAAATGTAAATTTAAAAGAGTGCGTCTATATGGTTCAACCAGAAGGTTTCATTTAGAGTGGGAGCAGCGGGAAAGTGTGCAAGTTGCTTGAGTCCATTTATAGACTAAAACAGGCATCGCGGAGTTGGAACATCTGTTTTGATGATACAGTCAAAGAATTCGACTTTATCAAAAATCCAGATGAACCATGCATATATAGTAAGATTGCAGCTGGAGCTGTGGTATTTCTCGTCTTGTACGTGGATGGCATTCTCTTATTAGGAAATGACATTCCTATGCCATAATCATTCAAAGGATTCTTGTTACAGAGGTTCTCCATGAAAGACCTGGATGATGCTTCCTATATTCTGGGGATTTAGATCTATCGTGATAGATCTAAGAGGATGTTGGGACTTTCGCTGTCCAAGTACATCGACACCATACTAAAAAGATTAATTATAGAAGATTCATAGCGCGGTAATCTACCGGCTTGTTGATCAGTTAAAAATATTGCATTCTCAACACATTAATTTCCCTACTCTTATCGATCATATAAGGGTGTTTATTGTAAATATAACACGGATTACGAATTCATCTGGAAAATACCAAATAACCTGTGTTATAGTTATAATCGACATTCTAAAGAGAAATTAAGTGTTTATTACTATTCGCATGATCTGTTAACCGGAACTGCTAAAAGTGGTGATAAAACGCATCAAGTCCAAGACTAGTGATCTGGCAAAAAACAAGAAACTATAAAAATATTCCAGATATCAGGAAAGTGCCATAAAGCCAACACAAATCAGCACGGAGATTTTCATGCAGCAACTCCACCAAACGGCCGCGGATTCGCGGCCGAGTCAGGCGGATCCGCGGCCGAGTTGACTCGTCGGCGGTTAGAACTTTTTGCAGGGCTCTTCTTTTAGCGGCCAAACTTCTTCAATAAGCTTAAGTTCCTCGAATTCTCCAGAAGCTTCCCTCCAACAGCAAGTCTTCTCTTGTAAGCCAGCTAACTACCTTAATCTAGAAACTTCTCTACAACTACCAAGCTTCCAAGGGAAGATTGTCCTAGCTTCTAGGGGAAGCTAAAGGGAAAACTATAAAAGGGCACCTATGGCTTCATTACAAAGGTTGTTCGGTAGTTGTTCAACAATTAGGGTAAAAATTCTAAAATCCAAATCAATTCAAATCAAGTTGGGTGACACAATTTGAGCCAAATCAAGATTCATCGAGAAGCATCTCAAACAAGCCTTGAAAGCAAAGCCGATCTTCATCCGAGCAAGAGATCCACGATGATCCGCGACTCAAGAAAACAGAAGAGAAGCTAGTTTCGACGATTTAGTTCCTCCTCAAATCTTGTAATCTTTGAGTGAATTATACCTAAGCGTTGATTAATAAAAGGTGAAAATTCTAAATCTTTCTTTTCTTTACATTCTTGCATTATGAAAAGTTATAGATTGATTCTTTCCTCTTTCATGATGTGTGAGTGAAATCTCTGCTTGTAGCGGAATCGAGAGAATAGGTAGATGATGATGATGAAATTCTTGAACGATTCTTAAGTCTTATGAGTTTTGTAAACTTTAGGAAATTGAATCATCGAAGACCTAATTTGAGCGAGATCGCTTGAATGTTTTCGCTCCAAATTAGAGATCAACGATCGGTGATTTAATTTGCTAGAGGCTAGAATTTGAATGATAATAAATGAAAGGGCAAGAGATGATGAAGGAGAAACCCTAGTTTCTTCAACAGATCCCTAAACCTCGTTGATCGTCATCGATCTAGCAACAAATCCTTAATAGATAAGAATTCGTAAACATTAGTATTCATCATCACTATCAATTGGATCGATTCCTACAAGCTACTTTACAAATCTTGATAATTCAAATGATTTGGACATTTTCTTGATCTTTAGTAATTCTTGATTTTAGATATATCTCTTTATGTTCTTGAAACTAAAATCTCACAAATATTGAATCATTTTCTTTTATTTTTTAATTTTCAACTCAACTAAAACAAGATCGATCAAATCACACTTTCTATGTGGACGATCCGCATTCACCGACGAACCTACAAAAGACACCGTTAATTGATTGCGGTTTACAAATTTCTTTGCTTGTGATCTTTACACATTTCAAAACACGACACGGAATTCGATTCAATCAAATAGTGCCGTTGCCGAGGATCGTGTGCTAATTTTTTCGTTTTTTATAATTTGAGTTGGAAAATTTATTATTCCATCAGAATTTTTAGATCAAAATTCGCAACAAGTGCTTAACGATTTGTTATGATTTGTTGCAAGGAGATCTGGAATCTCTGGAGCGAGAAGAAAAATTTTCAGGTCATCTTAAAAAGTCCAGAGAGGCAATTGGAGTAATTGCTGAAATTTTTATGCAGTGATCACACTACCTGACCACGCATCCGCGGCATTAGAGGCCTTATCGCGGTTGTTCCGCGGCATTCTGGGGGCTTTACTGCACCAAAGTTTCTAAGTGAATCTCTGTCTTTCTTATCTCCTCCCTGCTATTTCCAATAACCAATTTCTGCAGAATTCTTTGCAAAATATCGCAGCGCCGCAAAAAGAAAAATTGTTGCGTGTTTGATCTTGGTTGTTTGCATATTTTAACACGGAAATTAAAGGGAAAAAGACCAAATTCAGATTATGTGGGGATTTCATTACCCTTCCTAAGCCCCGAAAATTACAAACTTGCATCCGCATCACCCTCATTAACTAAAAAAGAAATCTAGACAAGACTCTAAGAACCGTCGCGCTCATTAAGGACAGACGAAGGTCGTGGGTAATCTATTGCTTATTCGCGTTTCTTTTGTGGTGTCTAAAGCAAGTGTGTCTAAGGCAAGTGGTTACTTAATTAGGCCCACTACTTACGTAATGGAGAACCTCCCACTTACCTGGCACATACCTGGCCACAGAAGGAATAAAGAGACGGTAGAGGATCTATCTTGCGACCTGTCTTCTGAAAGTCTAGGAGCGGTCTAGAGACTTGACCTAGGTGACCACTAGAATTAGGGTTGCTTGTGCATTGCTTGTGTGAATTTTTCAAAAATCCGTATTTTTCAAACCAAACACCAACTCATCTTTTCCTTAATTATCACTTAACACTGCCACTTGTGCTATACCATTTAGTGCATGCTCGGTCGGACACGGGATTCTAGTGCCCGACTTGTCCGCGTTCCTCCTATTGACTCCGAAGTCGGTAATTCTACGTCTACTTTTTCTAAACCCCCTACCACACCCACTTCGATCGACGATTCTCCATTGAACTTCTTTAACACCACTCTGCCACCGTCCGCAGGTGCGCAGAATCCGCCCTGCATTTCTCTCCAAATAAGATGTTACCCTATGCGATGTCCTCTTTTGACCTGTCTCACCATTCCACCAGCCAATGGGGACAATTTTGAAATAAAACCCCAATACATCAATCTTCTACCAAAATATCATGGTCTCGAGTCTGAAGACCCATACGTCTTTATTACCAAATTTGAAAATGTATGCGCTATGATGGGTACTTCACAGCTTTCTGTGGATGTTATGAGATTACGTCTTCTCCCATTCACTTTGTGCGATATAGCCGAGAAGTGGCTTTATAACACAGCCGCACATTCTATTTCAAATTGGGGAGAATTCGTAACAGATTTCCTAAAGAAATTCTACCCCAATCATAAGACAGCTCTAGTCTGTAGCGAAATAAATCAATTTACCCAGCTTCCAAATGAACCATTCTCGAAGTGTTTTGAACGCTTCACGGATCTGTTAGTTCAATGTCCTAATCACGGAATCCATAGATGGGATCTGTACAGAATCATATATGAGGGCATTAATCCTACAACAAAACAGAGTCTTGAATCCATGTGTCAAGGCACCTTCATGACTAAAGATGATGGTGAAGCCTGGAGATTTTTAGAAAATTTCGCTGAAAGAACTTTACAGTGGGAGAGTGCAAACCAGTCATCATCTAGGGGTGGTATCCATCAACTGGATGTTTCCATAGGAGTTAGAGCTGAAATGGCAGCAATACAAAAGAAACTCGAAGCTATAGAACATAAATTTTTACCTGCCTCCCTAAATCAGATGTCACTTTCCAAAATGTTCTGTAGATGCTGTTCTGATCCATCTCATCTTACAGAAGAATGTCCTTTGAATTCTCCGTTTCAAGGTCAAGAGCATACCAATGCTTCTTTCCAACAAAGACTTAGAAATGATCCGTATTCTTCCACTTATAATCAGGGTTGGAGGAATCACCCTAACTTTGCTTGGAACCAACACCAAAATCAAAACACGGTTCCAAACCAAAACAACTTTCATAGGGTCCCTCCATAACAACAGCAACCACTACAACTGACTCAGCACCCCTATTAATCACGAAACTTTCAAAATCCGGTCAACACTTCTGCACTGTCTAGTTCTTTGCAATTGACCGGTACTGATGAATCTTCTTCACTCGCGCAAACCATGAATTTGATTCTGAAAAATTTCATGCAAGTTTCGGCTGAAATAAAGACTTCTGTCGATAAATCCAGAAAAACTCTGACTCCTATGGTGAGAGTATTAAATCGATGGAAGCACAAATTTCCCGAATAAATGCCGAATGAGTGCTAGAGAGAAAGGGAAACTTCCGTCTCAATCTCTACCAAATCCTGGGCATTCACAACACTACAATGTGAATGCCATTACAACGTTGAGATCCGGAAGAATGCTGAATAATCAAGTTGGAGAAGATTTTGATAATCATGATGAATTAATCAATAACATGTTGGAGATAGTGCCCTCAAAGTCAATTATTGGATCACAGGCATGTGATTGCAATGATTGAGGGAGGACCTATGCCAGTAGGACAGTCTTACTCAAGATGATAGTATGCTATCTGGTTTATCATTATCATCGTGTACTGCTTTAGGTGACCTTATTGATCACTATTGTACGTTGATAGAGACCCTAGGATTCTTGCTTGACAACCAGGAGTATGAGGGCGATCATATACGTGGGAGCTGGGGTCTATAAGCATATCCTTAAAAGGTCCCTAGTCATGGGAGTTTCGAGACAGGGCATCGATACTCCAGAGTAGACTAGTGTATACAGTCGAGACCCCGACAAAGGGCGGTGGCCGGTCTCACAAGCCACTGGTGTCAGTTGGTTCACCTAAGATGTATACAAGTGCTCATTGGGTTATGAGTACACCGGACATGACTCGCCGGGAACATTCTAGTTGGTATTATACCTGATGTTAGATAGCAGTTCCCTGGTGACATGTGTACAGGTTAGTTCATCGACCTGAGATCGTCATTTGTCTCGAGTGAGTTCCTACTGTGCTTTGATTACTACCCTACCACGCTCAAAGGAGACGTGCAAACAGGTTTTAGTTGGGTACAGTCCCGAGCCACATGGAGGCAGTGAGCGGATCTGCAGGGGTTCGTCTCTCCCGGTATTGGGGGTGAGGTCGCGCTGTGTCTAGGAGAGCCAGTACATGAAAAGTCCTTGGCCAAGGCAGGAGATTTACTGGTAGGTATTCCAGTAGTATCTCAGGGTGTTCTGGGCTGATCTCCGACACGACTTGTACCGCTTTTGGGGGTCTGACTTTTACCAACCCCCTTGGCCCGCCATGCGATGCTCATAGACGACCGGACCGGACTGTACGGATATTGTCACTGACAGGCTCAGTAGGGTGTCAGGATGAGTTCGTTCATCGACGTCCCTTTTGGTCAATACCTGGTAGCCCATTATGTATAGGCTAATATCTCTGACGTGCTAGTGGTTAAATACACAACCAAGGTGTTGACGAGTCTTTAGAGTCCTCCACAGACCAGTTTCTCAAGTTTTGGGCGAAACGCTGTAGAGGCCGTATGGAGATATGGCAGGGTTCGATCAGATACGTGCGGTATTGCACGGATCATGATCGGACGGATAATACTAGCAGGCTTTGGTTTAAGCCGGATCCTAGTATTGTACAGTGTAGATTTTGTCTCTTTGCATTTGTATTCAGTGGGAATACAAGTGCGGGCATGTATATGCAGTCGCGGGGTTTTCCTGTAATTTATTAAGGGATCAGTTTTCTGAAGTTGCCAGTTTGCATTCCGTTCCGGCCAGTTTTCCTTTGTTCCTTCCCGGCCGGACTTTTCTGATAGAGGGGGTTATTTGCAAGTGTGCAAATTAGCATTTGTGGAGAGGTTCTTTGTATTTGTGGCATTATGATAGGTTAAGCATCTTTGCTTTTCTTGTGATCATTTTCTTGCATTAATGAGATGAGAAAGGATTAGAAATTGATTTGATATTGTTATCATCACGTTTGGATGTGGTTACCCTTTTGCTTTTCCTACACTCACCTCCCTTCATGTTTGATTCTTTATCCTCCACCATTTTGATAAGGGGCCGGCCACTTTTTGAGGAGAATGAGTGAGAGGTTTCATTTTGCATGAGGGAAATTTGATTATCTCATTTTTTGCTTGCTACACAAAATTCATCAACCTCACTCCAAAGTCCATTCTTGATTCCTCCATCATGGCAACTTCTATAACCACAAGAGACAATCATTCCACACTTGCCTACAGCATTTCTTGGACGCGTCGGCTAGCCAACTTCACGCCCGAGTTGCCTCGGTCCAGAGGTGGGAGCCCATAAAAGAAATTGGCTACGTGGTGCCCTTTCCGACGAGGAGGTGACGAACGGAGATTCCGCAGGAGATTGGAGTGGAGACGAAGACCGAAGGACACGGATCGCTTGGTATATCTCTTTACCCATCTTTTAGTTTGCTAGTAGCTAGGTTAATGGCCCGATCCAGGATTTTTGTGCGCGGTGGTGCCGGTTTGCTAGTTTGCAAAGTTTTTCGTTTCCGGCGTCGGATCGACGGCCGGGGCGCCGCCGTTCACTTACATTGGTATCAGAGCCACGCAATTAACCTAGTCTAGCTTGCTCTAGTATGTTTAGAACTCGATCGAATAAAAATCCCAAAAACCGTATTTCGTGTGCATCAGGTTACTGTCGAAATTTTACGGGCTCTGAAAATTTTTCAGGTCATTCCAGAAACACGAGCACATAATTCTAAGCATTCTGGGAAAATTCGATGCAATGATTCCCTAGTACGACCGCGGAAACGCGGCCAAACCCCTGGTTTGGCCGCGGTTCTGCGGTAGGAAAGTGTCATCTTTGCTCCAAATTTTTTCAGTGGGCTCTTGACTAAGAAATAGGGGTTTTGGGATATTCTTTTTGGGCCCAGATTTTCTGTGAGTGCTACAGTAGTGCTTGGGGCCTACTTGAGTATATTTGATCGATCGAAAATTTTAAACAGGTTAGTTCACGGTATTTACATTATATCTGCGACCGTGAATGTCATTTGATCGGTAAATCCTGTCTAACTGCTATAGTCCGGATAGACGGATTTGCGAACGTGACATTCACGTTGATGTTCTGTGTTGTGCTGTGATGTTGCGGATTAGTCATGGGGGATGTTAGTGTATGTGCCCTAGAGACCATTACTGTATCATACTAGCTCGTATATTACTTGATGGAAGCTTGGGATATTCACAGTTGTATAGACAATCTTGCTCAAAATAGTAGTATGCTACTTGGTTTGTCTCTACTTCAATATGTGCATGTGTTTATTTTAGCATATCGCTTATATACAAATTAGTAGAGCCCTTAGGATCTTTGCTTGATTACCAGCGTTGTGATGGCGCTCACACTCGTGGGGGAGAGGTAATCCATAAGCACATCCTTATACAGGTCCCTAGTCGTAGGACTATCGAGACAGGGCATCGATACTCCGGAGTAGACTAGCGTATGCGCTTCTCATCCCAGCGGGGGAGACGGTCTGTCCCACAGCCGTCAGTACGTCGTACTTGAGATAGTATGCGGGTGCTCGTTAGGTTACGAGTACACTGGACAGGACTCGTCGGGAACTGTTGGTTGGTATTATACCTATCGTCAGTTATCAGTTCCCAGGTGACATGAGTACAGCTTAGTCCGCCGACTTGACACACTCACTTCGCCTCGAGTGTGTTCGCACTGTACTTAGATTTCTACCCTACCACGGCTCAAAGGAGTCGTGCAAACAGGTAGTAGTTGGGTGCAGTCCCGAAGCACTTGGAGGCAGTGACGGTTAGACGGGATTCGTCTCTCCCGGTATTGGGGGTTGACATCGCGATGTGTCTAGGAGAGCCATTACACAAGTAGTCCCTGGCCAGGGCAAGCGAGATACACTGGTAGGTTTCCAGTGTTAACTCGGGGTGTTCTGGGCTACACTCCGACACGACTTGTACCGCTATTACGGGACTGACGTTTACCGCCCCTAGGCCCGCCATGCGATGTATCAGACGAACAGACCGGATTGTACAGAGACTGTCACATACAGGCTCAGTAGTAGTTCAGATGGGTTCACCTCGTCAGTCTTCTTATCGGCATCTACCTGGGGACCGTTACGTACAGCTAGTGCTGCTTGTGGTCTGTGGTTAAACCCACTGCCAGCATAGTGTCGAGTCTTTAGAGTCCCACACAGAGAGTTATTCGCCTTTAGGCAAAATGAGTAGAGGTCGCATGGTTTTGCGACAGGGTTCGTTCACATCCGCGCACTTGTGCACGTTTGCTGTCCGGACAGCTTATACTAGCGGGCTTTGGTTTAAGCCAGATCCTAGTATATGATTTGGGATTGGTTTTATCTCATTGTATTCGTGTTCCTCGGATCACGAATACGGATGCGTATGCACAGTTGACAGAAACAGAGGCAGAGGACTTCGATTAGGGTTAATGACCATTGTCATTATCTTAACCCTAATGCTTATGTGTGTATTATGAATAATTGATATTAGTTATATATAATTGTGCATGGTTAGGGTTGTTGACCATTTGACCATACTTGACTTGTTGACTTAGGTTGACACTTTGACCATCATCATTCCATATAAAAGATGCTCTTTGATCCTTGCAATTTGCATTAAATATGAAATGATAATGGTCAAGTCTTGATTAACCATGATAATTATCTAGCTAATTATCTAATTTCATAATTCACCCATATTAGAGAGAATGGTTCATTATTTCTCTCATTCTATCATATAGATTCTCTCTCCTCCTCTTCCTCTCTCTCAAGCTCTCCCCTCTCATGAGTTGAGAAACACTTGAGCTTGAGATAAACCTCTCCTAGATAATCTCTCCTCTCTTTTAAGGTTCTAGGATTAGCACTTCTAGCATCTTAGTTACTTCTAGTTTGAAGTTGAAGCTAAAGGTTGAGGCTCTCGGGTGGATCCTTCTTCGACTAGAGAAGACGACAAGGAGATCACTTCCGTTCACTCCAAGGATCAAGGAGAGAAGGATATAAAGCCTAAGGTATAACCTTTCTTCCATGTAGCTAAAACTAGTTATCTTGTAGTTAGTTTTTGTTTAGCAAAGATCCTCCTTTAGTTAGTCCATGTTGCCTAGTGCTATAAAAATCCGTTTTTATACTGTTTTCGCCTCCCCGCAAGCACCGGGGTGGGCAACGTGGACTTACAGTGGTATTAGAGCCTAACTAAACATAAACTAGCTAGTTAGTAAAGTGTATAGAAGTTCGATTGGTAAAAATCGCAAAACCAAAATTTCAAAACCCTAAGTTTCTGTTGATTTTTTTTATGCTCTAAAAATAATAAATCAGACTTCAAAAATTGGCTCAGGGTTTTGTCAAGAAGCACACCAAAAACGATCCAGTGAACCGTTCAAAGCACCGCGGTTCCGTGGTATGAGCATGCTCTTGCCGCGGATCCGCGGCCGAGTTGACTCGGTTCTGGACCGAGTTTGGTGCAGTGTTCTTCTGTTAAGGTTTTGGGATTTTTAAGATATTTTATTTCTGCCCAGATTTTCCAGAATAGAAATTTGTATTTGGGGTGGCTATAAATCCATATTTTTGATCGAACTTCCCTATACTTTGACTATTGGGTTATATCTGTGTTGTTTATATGTATTGAACGTCTGCTAATCGCTATACGTCGATTAGTGGGGGTTATACATATCTGTGATCTGTAATGTTTGTTGGTTTGTGTATACGAACTCAATAGATTGTCGCGGATGAATAGCCGAGGTGGATGTGAGATGAGAGTTTCTTTTTCTTTCATTCATGTAATATGTAAATTGATGTAATAATATTTATTTGGCCGCACAACCGGGTCGGGGTTGTAGCCGTCATTGTATAATTTCTTTTTACTGTTTTTCCTGCTAGGATAGACCTATGGTGGGGTGCACAAACTATCAGGTATCTCGAAGTGCCGAGTGTCCTACTCACGTCATTGAGGGAGGTTGCTTCGCTTCGGGTACTTGGCGGGTAGTTTGTCGCACCCGTAGGGGTCTTGGGTGGGGTTTTGGCTATTCATCGCGACCGTGTAATCCGTTTTTCGTTGCAGGCTCGAACGAATCGCGGATTCCTAGTATATCCAAAGTGTTCATCCGTGATCTGTAATGGCTATCATTGCTATATATCTATATATGATAACTATTTTGGTGTTGCTTATATTTTGCATCCGCGCTAGTCCAGCCCCCGCTCTGTCGTTAGTTAAGTAACCTAACGGGTGATGACGGGGCCCCGTGGCGAATGCGGATGGCATAACCGTACACCATATTTTGGTTGTTTTCTGCAATGGTAGGATTAAATGATGGGACGCATTGGAATTAATGCAAGAAAATAAACCAAGTAAAAGTCGATTGGAACACTATGAAAGCCACTCGGTTCTTTTCAGAACAAACTTTTAAATGCAGAGCTTGAACCACTCCTTTTAAAAGCTATCTCGTTCCATCGATTATATCAAGTTCACTACGTTCACGGTTTCGCCAAAACCATCCGTAGCCCTCCATCGTTTCGTATGGATAGTCAATAGTATTCAAGCTGTGTTTGTTGGCCAAAGTCAAGGCACAGTGTTTGGTAGCTATTGGGTATTCATATGTAGCATAGATAGATGCGTTGGTTTGGGACAGTCGTACTGCCTTGTTGGCCAAAGTCAAGGGTATGTGCGGGTGGGTTGAAATTAACCTGGATAATGACGGGTTGAACTTGACATGTGACTTATGATTTGTTCGACAAAGTCAAGGTCATAAGAGCATGGGGCAAAAATCCACATCGGGAGTTTCAAAAGTACTGAAACTTGCTAGCGCTGCATACCATTTGGAGTGTAATGATTCTGGTAGGATTCTTTCAGTTTTGTCACACGATGATATTTGGATCCCGATCCTACTGTGAGTATATGCTACTCTTCGGAAACTTTCTCACTTAACGATCAATGCTATAAACCAAGTAGGTGTCTAGAAAGGTGTTAGCGGGGCTACGCCCACAGGGAAAAGAGGTTACTTAATTAAGGAACTTCGCGAAAGCACTGGAAAACCTCCTTCGAAGTACCTACACTGGCCTGGCTGAACGGTTAAGCAAGTATTGTACAATGAGATTGATCCTAACTAATTCTTCCTTTATGGTTTGAGGAGGGATTTGAGAGACAATGGGAGCCATCCTGTTTAGATAAATTAAAAACCAATCTGAACTTGCAAGAGCATCATGTTGAGTGTTTTCTTCTCTCTCTCTTAATTGCAGCGACCCAATGACCGCACCTAGGTTACATCTAGATAATAAAATGACTGAATCTGACTGTCATGACTGGCAAAGGTCTGTCCAGATGTCCATTGCCCATGACAAGCTGGGACACCTCTTGATTGATCCAACCACTGCCGTCTCAGGTCCAGTTTCCCCTGTCACGGATATTGATATCCGTAGGACATCGAAAGAAGACTGTGCGAAAGCCAAGTGCCCGTGTTAGCCTCAGTTGATGGTACATACCAGAGGCAGCACGAGAAGATGGACTCAGTTTCTATCTTCCTCCATAAAAAAGTTTTATATGGAGAGCAATCTCGTATCGCAAGATATGAGACCTCGAACGAATTGCATCCAGCGAGGTTGGCTATCGGGTCATCTGTAAGGGGCAACGTCCTTACAGAGACTAGCACTTTTAAGCTCTCGGACCTGAAGACCACGTTGAAGAACGGGTCAGATGCTGACTTAGTTCAACAGTTTCTACCTACTACCCTGAAAGAAACCAGGGAAGTAGAAAGAATGGGAAGGGCAGAAGTTTCGGGAATGGATGAAGTAAAAGAGGGATGTTCCTATTGTTACGGGAATGAACATGGGCAGAAGGATTGCAGGGCTTGTAAAGCCAATAGCCAGAATTCGAAGCATGTTGTGGCTTCGGCTTCGGGTGTGTTTGTAATAGAGAACTGTATGTCAGTTAACCCTACTTCCTGGGTATTGGATACCGGATCAGGATCTCATATCTGTAATTCGTTACAGGCTCTGAGAAACCGTAGGTTATCAAGAAAGGTGATATGACTCTTAGGGTTGCTAACGGAATGAGCATGTATGCTGAATCCGCAGGGGAATATCATCTAGGACTGACAACTGGTAAGATATTGATTCTGCGTAACTGTTTTTATGTACCAGGTGCGACTTGTAACATCATATCTGTATCCTTACTTTCTAAGGAAGGATATGATTTTACTTTTGTAAGCGATGTAGTGAACATCCACCTAAATCAAGTACTGATTGGGTCAGGTACATTGAAAAACTGTATATACGTTTTGAATCAAGCTCAGGTCTTCAGTGTCCAGAACACACTTAAAAGAAAGTCTCTGGAATTAAATCAGTCTTTCTTATGGCATTGTAGACTGGGTCACATCAATGAGACACGGTTGACAAAGTTACATAAAGAAGGATACTTGGATCCGTTCGAGTATCGATCTTATGCCACTTGTGAATCTTGTCTCATGGGAAAGATGATAAAGACTCCGTTCACTGGACACGGAGAAAGAGCGAGCGAGCTCTTGGGACTCATACACAGTGACGTGTGTGGTCCAATGTCTACACATGCGCGAAGTGGTTATTCATACTTCATTACTTTCACAGAAGATTTCTCTAGGTATGGATATGTCTTCTTGATGTAGCACAAATCCGAGGCCTTTGAGAAATTTCAGGAATACAAGAATGAAGTTGAAAAACAAAAAGGCAAAAGTATCAAGACACTGAGATCTGATCGAGGTGGTGAATACTTGAGTGCCGAGTTTCCGGGCTTCTTAAAAGAGAATGGAATTCTCTCTCAGCTTACTCCTCCATACACACCACAACACAACGGTGTATTGGAAAGGAGGAATCGAACCCTATTGGATATGGTTCGTTCCATGATGAGTAAGGCTGAGTTGCTGCGATCCTTCTGGGGTTATGCACTAGAATCAGCTGCATACCTTTTGAACCGAGTTCCAACTAAGACTGTGCCTACTACACCATATCAGATGTGGTGTGGGAAGAAACCCTATCTTAATCACATTAAGACATGGGGTTGTCCAGCTTTTGTAAAAAAGCAGCATGCGGACAAGCTCGAGGTACGTTCAATATAGTGTAAGTTTGTGGGATACCCAAAGAACTCCAAAGGGTATCTTTTCTATTACGCAGAGGAACAAAAGGTTTTTGTTTCTCGTCATGCCCGCTTCTTGGAAACTGAGTTTTTGGAAAACTAGATAAGTGGGAGCGCAATAGAACTGGAAGAAATTCCAGAACCACGAGCTATTACTGAAAGCTTAGTAGAACCAGAGGGTTCAAAAGAACAGGGCATCCCAGCACCACTCCGCAGGAGTAGTAGGCAGTCTCATCCGCCCGAGAGATACTACGGTTTTCTCATAGACGGTGATAGAGAGGATTGCACTATGGATTATGGTGAGCCTACTAGGTTCCAGCAAGCCATTCAGAGCGGCGACTCGGTAAAATGGCGGGATGCAATGCGGGCCGAGATGGAGTCCATGTACACCAACAAAGTTTGGACTTTGGACTTTACTCCAGAAGGGGTAAAACCCGTAGGCTGCAAATGGATCTTCAGAAAGAAGATTGGTGTAGATGGGCAGGTTGAGACCTATAAAGCTAGACTTGTTGCAAAGGGTTTTCGTCAAAGACCTGGCTTGGACTATGACGAGACCTTTTCTCCAGTGGCTATGCTGAAATCCATTCGGATCCTTCTTTCCATTGCTGCCTTCCACGATTATGAAATCTGGCAGATGGACGTAAAGACGGCTTTCCTAAATGGAAATTTGGAAGAGTGTGTATATATGGATCGGCCGGAAGGATTCATTCAGAGTGGGAGCAGCGGTAGAGTATGCAAGTTGCAAAAGTCCATCTATGGAGTTAAGCAGGCATCGCGGAGTTGGAACATCTGCTTTGATGATACTGTCAAAGAATTCGACTTTATCAAAAACCCAGATGAACCATGCATTTACGGTAAGATTGTAGGGAGAACTGTGGTATTCCTCGTCTTGTACGTGGATGACATTCTCCTAATAGGAAATGATATTCCTATGCTATAGTCAGTCAAGGGATTCTTGTCGCAGAGGTTCTCAATGAAGGACCTGGGCGATGCCAACTACATTTTAGTGATCCAGATCTATCGTGATAGATCTAAGAGGATGTTGGGACTTTCACAGTTAAGGTACATTGACACCATACTGAAAAGATTCAGTATGGTTGATTCCAAGCGCGGTAATTTGCCGGCTTGTCACGGGATCACCCTCTCCAAAGAGATGTCTCCCAAGACTGATTTGGAAAGGGATCGCATGTCTATTATACTCTACGCTTCTACGGTAGGCTCTATAATGTATGCGATATTATGTACCAGACCAGATGTAGCATACGCATTGAGCGTTGTAAGCCGGTATCAGTCGAACCTAGGGGAGAAACACTGGATAGCGGTAAAGAACATTCTCAAGTACCTGAGAAGGACTAAGGAGATGTTCTTGGTGTATGGCCGAAAAGACCTCCAGCTCGAGGCCTTTGCCGACTCCAGCTTCCAGAGTGACAAGGATGACTCCAAGTCCATGTCGGGTTATGTCTTTACCCTCAATGGAGGGGCGGTTTGCTGGAAGAGTTCCAAGCAGGAGACCGTTGCTGACTCAACTATGGAAGCGGAGTACATAGCTGCATGTGATGCCGCAAAGGAAGCTGTCTGGATGAAGAAGTTCCTCACGGAGCTTCAGGTGGTTCCTACTATTGTTGATCCAATACCGCTGTATTGCGAAAACAACGGCGCTACAGCTTTAGCGAAGGAACCTAGGTCCCATCAGAAGTCCAGGCACATTTTGAGGCGGTTCCACCTGATCAAGGAGATCGTAGATTGCCGGGAGATCGAGGTGAAGAGAGTAAATATGGAGAATAACACTGCAGATCCACTCACGAAGGCCCTACCCCAGACTCAGTTCGAGCTGCTGATCGAGATGATAGGTCTTCGATACGCCAGTACATGGCCTTAGTGCAAGTAGGAGATTGTTAGTGTATATTCCCTAGAGGCCATTACTGTATCATACTAGCTTGTATATTACTTGATGGAAGCTTAGGATATTCACAGCTGTATAGACAATCTTGCTCAAAATGGTAGTATGCTACTTGGTTTGTCTCTACTTCAATATGTGCATGTGTTTCTTTTAGCATATCGCTTATATACATATTAGTAGAGCCCTTAGGATCTTTGCTTGATTACCAGCGTTGTGATGGCGCTCACACTCGTGGGGGCAGGATAATCCAGAAGCACATCCTTATACAGGTCCCTAGTCGTAGGACTATCGAGACATGGCATCGATACTCCGGAGTAGACTAGCGTATGCGCTTCGCATCCCAGCAGGGGAGACGGTCTGTCCCACAGCCGTCAGTACGTCATACTTGAGATAGTATGCTGGTGCTCGTTAGGTTACGAGTACACTGGACAGGACTCGTCGGGAACTGTTGATTGGTATTATACCTATCGTCGGTTATCAGTTCCCAGGTGACATGAGTACAGCTTAGTCCGCCGACTCGACACTGTCACTTCGCCTCGAGTGTGTTCCCACTGTACTTAGATTACTACCCTACCACGGCTCAAAAGAGTCGTGCAAACAGATAGTAGTTGGGTGCAGTCCCGAAGCACGTGGAGGTAGTGAAGGTTAGACATGATTCGTCTCTCCCGGTATTGGGGGTTGACATCGCGCTGTGTCTAGGAGAGCCATTACATAAGTAGTCCCTGGCCAGGACAAGCGATATATACTGGTAGGCTTCCAGTGTTGTCTCAGGGTATTCTGGGCTACACTCCGACATGACTTGTACCGCTATTAGGGGACTGACGTTTACCGCCCCTCTAGGCCCGCCATGCGATGTATCAGTTGAACAGACCGGACTGTAAGGAGACTGTCACATACAGGCTCAGTAGGAGTTCAGATGGGTTCACCTCGTCAGTCTTCTTATCGGCATCTACCTGGGGACCGTTACATACAGCTAGTGCCGCTTGCGGTCTGTGGTTAAACCCATTGCCAGCGTAGTGTCGAGTCTTTAGAGTCCCACACAGATAGTTATTCGCCTTTAGGAAAAATGAGTAGAGGTCGCATTGTTTTGCGACAGAGTTCGTTCACATCCGCGCACTTGTGCACGTTTGCTGTCCGGACAGCTTATACTAGCGGGCTTTGGTTTAAGCCATATCCTAGTATATGATTTGGGATTGGTTTTATCTCATTGTATTCGTGTTCCTCGGATCACGAATACGGGTGCGTATGCACAGTTGACTGAGACAGAGGCAGAGGACTTTGATTAGGGTTAATGACCATTGTCATTTTCTTAACCCTAATGCTTATGTGTGTATTATGAATAATTGATATTAGTTATATATAATTGTGCATGGTTAGGGTTGTTGACCATTTGACCATACTTGACTTGTTGACTTGGGTTGTCACTTTGACTATCATCATTCCATATAAAAGATGCTCTTTGATCCTTACAATTTGCATTAAATATAAAATGATAATGGTCAAGTCTTGATTAACCATGAAAATTATCTAGCTAATTATCTAATTTCATAATTCACCCATATTAGAGAGAATGGTTCATTATTTCTCTCATTCTATCATATAGATTCTCTCTCATCCTCTTCCTCTCTCTCAAGCTCTCCCCTCTCATGTGTTGAGAAACACTTGAGCTTAAGATAAAACTCTCCTAGATAATGTCTACTCTCTTCTAAGGTTCTAGGATTAGCACTTCTAGCATCTTAGTTACTTCTTGCTTGAAGTTGAAGCCAAAGGTTGAGGCTCTCGGGTGGATCCTTCTTCGACTAGAGAAGACGACAAGGAGATCACTTCCGTTCACTCCAAGGAGCAAGGAAAGAAGGACATAAAGCCCAAGGTATAACCTTTCTTCCATGTAGCTAAAACTAGTTAGCTTGTAGTTAGTTTTTGTTTAGCAAAGATCCTCCTTTAGTTAGTCCATGTTTCCTATTGCTATAAAAATCCGTTTTTATACCGTTTCCGCCTTCCCGCAAGCACCGGGGTGGGCAACGTGGACTTACAGCGGTATCAGAGCCTAGCTAAACATAAACTAGCTAGTTAGTAAAGTGTATAGTAGTTCGATCGGTAAAAATCGCAAAACCAAAATTTCAAAACCCTAAGTTTCTGTTATTTTTTTTTCTGCTCTAAAAATATTAAATCATACTTCAAAAATCGGCTCAGGGTTTTGTTAAGAAGCACCCCAAAAACGATCCAGTGAACCGTTCAAAGCGCCGCGGTTCCGCGGCAAGAGCATGCTCTTGCCGCAGATCCGCGGCCGAGTTGACTCGGTTCTGGACCGAGTTTGGTGCAGTGTTCTTCTGTTAAGGTTTTGGGATTTTTAAGATATTTTATTTCTGCCCAGATTTTCCAGAATAGAAATTTGTATTTGGGGTGGCTATAAATCCGTATTTTTGGTCGAACTTCCCTATACTTTGACTATTGGGTTATATCTGTGTTGTTTATATGTATTAAACATCTGCTAATCGCTATACGTCGATTAGTGGGCGTTATACATATCTGTGATCTGTAATGTTTGTTGGTTTGTGTATATGAACTCGATGGATTGTCGCGGATGAATAGCCGGGATGGATGTGAGATGAGAGTTTCTTTTTCTTTCATTCATGTAATATGTAAATTGATGTAATATTATTTATTTGGCCGCACAACCGGGTCGGGGTTGTAGCCGTCATTGTATAATTTCTTTTTACTGTTTTTGCTCCTAGGATAGACCCATGGTGGGGTGCACAAACTACAGGGTATCTCGAAGTGCCGAGTGGCCTACTCACGTCGTTGAGGGAGGTTGCTTCGCTTCGGGTACTTGGCAGGTAGTTTGCCGCACCCGTAGGGGTCTTGGGTGGGGTTTTGGCTATTCATCGCGGCCGTGTAATCTGTTTTTCGTTGCAGGCTCGAACGAATCGCGGATTCCTAATATATCCAAAGTGTTCATATGTGATCTGTAATGGCTATCATTGCTATATATCTATATATGATAACTATTTAGGTGTTGCTTATGTTTTGCATCCGCGCTAGTCCAGCCCCCGCTCTGTCGTTAGTTAAGTAACCTAACGGGTGATGATGGGGCCCCGTGGCGAATGTGGATGGCATAAGCGTACACCATATTTTGGTTGTTTTCTGCAATAGTAGGATTAAATGATGGGACGCATTGGAATTAATGCAAGAAAATAAACCAAGTAAAAGTCGATTGGAACACTTTGAAAACCACTTGGTTCTTTTCAAAAAAAACTTTTAAATGCGGGGCTTGAACCACTCCTTTTAAAAGCTATCTCGTTCCATCGATTATATCAAGTTCATTACGTTCACGGTTTCGCCAAAACCATCCGTAGCCCTCCATCGTTTCGTATGTATAGTCAATAGTATTCAAGCTGTGTTTGTTGGCCAAAGTCAAGGCACGGTGTTTGGTAGCTATTGGGTATTCATATGTAGCATAGATAGATGCGTTGGTTTGGGACAGTCGTACTGCCTTGTTGGCCAAAGTCAAAGGATGTGCGGGTGGGTTCAAATTAACCTACATAATGACGGGTAGAACTTGACATGTGATTTATGATTTGTTGGCCAAAGTCAAGGTCATAAGAGCATGGGGAAAAAATCCACATCGGGAGTTTCAAAAGTACTGAAACTTGCTAGCGCTACATACCATTTGGAGTGATGATTCTGGTAGGATTCCTTCAGTTTTGTCACGCGATGATATTTGGATCCCGATCCTACTGTGAGTATATGCTACTCCTCGTGAACTTTCTCACTTAACGATCAATGGTATAAACCAAGTAGGTGTCTAGAAAGGTGTTAGCGGGGCTACGCCCACAGGGAAAAGAGGTACTTAATTAAGGAACTTCGCGAAAGCATTGGAAAACCTCCCTCAAAGTACCGACGCTGGCCTAGCTGAACGATTAAGCAAGTATTGTACGGTGAGATTGATCCTAACTAATTCTTCCTTTATAGTTTGAGGAGGGATTCGAGAGACTGTGGGAGCCATCCTGTTTACATAAATTAAAAACCAATCTGAACTTGCAAGAGCATCATGCTGAGTGTTTTCGTCTCTCTCTCTTAATTGCAGCGACCCAATGACCGCACCTAGGTTACATCTAGATAATAAAATGACTGAATCTGACTGTCATGACTGGCGAAGGTCTATCCAGATGTCCATTGCCCATGACAAGCTGGGACACCTCTTGACTGATCCAACCCATGCCGTCTCAGGTCCAGTTTCCCCTATCACGGATATTGATATCCGTAGGACATCGGAAGAAGACTGTGCGAAAGCCAAGTGCCTCGTGTTAGCCTCAGTTGATGGTACATACCAGAGGCAGCACGAGAAGATGGACTCAGTTTCTATCTTCCTCCATAACAAAGTTTTATATGGAGAGCAATCTCGTATCGCAAGATATGAGACCTCGAACGAATTGCTTCCGGCGAGGTTGGCTATTGGGTCATCTGTAAGGGGCAACGTCCTTATAGAGGCCAGCTCTTTTGAGCTCTCGGACCTGAAGACCGCGTTGAAGAACGGGTCAGATGCTGACTTAGTTCAACAGTCTCTACCTACTACCCTGAAGGAAACCAGGGAAGTAGAATGAAAGGGAAGGGCAGAAGTTTCGGGAATGGATGAAGTAAAAAAGGGATGTTCCTATTGTTACGGGAATGAACATGGGCAGAAGGATTGCAGGGCTTGTAAAGCCAGTAGCCAGAATTCGAAGCATGTTGTGGCTTCGGCTTCGGGTGTGTTTGTAATAAAGAACTGTATGTCAGTTAACCCTACTTCCTGGGTATTGGATACCGGATCAGGATCTCATATCTATAATTAGTTACAGGCTCTGAGAAACCGTAGGGTTATCAAGAAAGGTGATATTACTCTCAGGGTTGCTAACGGAATGAGCATGTATGCTGAATCCGCAGGGGAATATCATCTAGGACTGACAACTGGGCAGATATTGATTCTGCGTAACTGTTTTTATGTACCAGGTGCGACTTGTAACATTATATCTGTATCCTTACATTCTATGGAAGGATATGATTTTACTTTTGTAGGCGATGTAGTGAACATCCACCTAAATCAAGTACTGATTGGGTCAGGTACATTGAAAAACGGTATATACGTTTTGAATCAAGCTCAGGTCTTCAGTGTCCAGAACACACTTAAAAGAAAGACTCCGGAATTAAATCAGGCTTTCTTATGGCATTGTAGAGAGGTCACATCAATGAGACATGGTTGACAAAGTTACATAAAGAAGGATACTTGGATCCGTTCGAGTATCGGTCTTATGCCACTTGTGAATGTTGTCTCATGGGAAAGATGACAAAGACTCCGTTTACTGGACACGGAGAAAGAGCGAGCGAGCTCTTGGGACTCATACACAGTGACGTGTGTGGTCCAATGTCTACACATGCGCGAAGTGGTTATTCATACTTCGTTACTTTCATAGAAGATTTCTCTAGGTATGGATATGTCTTCTTGATGAAGCACAAATCCGAGGCCTTTGAGAAATTTCAGGAATACAAGAATGAAGTTGAAAAACAAACAGGCAAAAGTATCAAGAAACTGAGATCTGATCGAGGTGGTGAATACTTGAGTGCCGAGTTTCTGGGCTTCTTAAAAGAGAATGGAATTCTCTCTCTACTTACTCCTCCATACACACCAAAACACAACGGTGTATTGGAAAGGAGGAATCGAACCCTATTAGATATGGTTCATTCCATGATGAGTAAGGCAGAGTTGCCGCGATCCTTCTGGGGTTATGCACTAGAATCAGCTGCATACCATTTGAACCGAGTTCCAGCTAAGACTGTGCCTACTACACCATATCAGATGTGGTGTGGGAAGAAACCCTATCTTAATCACATTAAGACATAGGGATATCCAGCTTTTGTAAAAAAGAAGCATGCGGACAAGCTCGAGGTACGTTCAGTAGAGTGTAAGTTTGTGGGATAATCAAAGAACTCCAAGGGATATCTTTTCTATTACGCAGAGGAACAAAAGGTTTTTGTTTCTCGGCATGCCCGCTTCTTGGAAACTGAGTTTTTGGAAAACCAGATAAGTAGGAGCGCAATAGAACTGGATGAAATTCCAGAACCACGAGCTATTACTGAAAGCTTAGTAGAACCAGAGGGTTCGAAAGAACAGGACATCCCAGCGCCACTCCGCAGGAGTAGTAGGAAGTCTCATCCGCCCGAGAGATACTACGGTTTTTTCATAGACAGGGATAGAGAGGATTGCACTATGGATTATGGTGAGCCTACTAGGTTCCAGCAAGCCATTCAGAGCAGCGACTCGGTAAAATGGCTGGATGCAATGAGGGCCGAGATGGAGTCCATGTACACCAACAAAGTTTGGACTTTGGACTTTGCTCCAGAAGGGGTAAAACCCGTAGGCTGCAAATGGATCTTCAGAAAGAAGATTGGTGTAGATGGGCAGGTTGAGACCTATAAAGCTAGACTTGTTGCAAAGGGTTTTCGTCAAAGACCTGGCTTGGACTATGACGAGACCTTTTCTCCAGTGGCTATGTTGAAATCCATTCGGATCCTTCTTGCCATTGCTGTTTTCCACGATTATGAAATCTGGCAGATGGACATAAAGTCGGCTTTCCTAAATGGAAATTTGGAAGAGTGCGTCTATATGGATCAGCCGGAAGGATTCATTCAGAGTGGGAGCAGCGGTAGAGTGTGCAAGTTGCAAAAGTCCATCTATGGACTTAAGCAGGCATCACGGAGTTAGAACATCTGCTTTGATGATAATGTCAAAGAATTCGACTTTATCAAAAACCCAGATGAACCATGCATTTACAGTAAGATTGTAGGGAGAACTGTGGTATTCCTCGTCTTGTACGTGGATGACATTCTCCTAATAGGAAATGATATTCCTATGCTACAGCCAGTCAAAGGATTCTTGTCGCAGAGGTTCTCCATGAAGGACCTGGGCGATGCCAACTATATTCTGGGGATCCAGATCTATCGTGATAGATCTAAGAGGATGTTGGGACTTTCACAGTCAAGGTACATTGACACCATATTGAAAAGATTCAGTATGGAAGATTCCAAGCGCGGTAATTTGCCGGCTTGTCACGGGATCACCCACTCCAAAGAGATGTCTCCCAAGACTGATTTGGAAAGGGATCGCATGTCTATTATACCCTATGCTTCTGCGGTAGGCTCTATAAGGTATGCGATGTTATGTACCAGACCAGATGTAGCATACGCATTGAGCGTTGTAAGCCGGTATCAGTCGAACCCATGGGATAAACACTGGATAACGGTAAAGAACATTCTCAAGTACCTGAGAAGGACTAAGGAGATGTTCTTGGTGTATGGCGGAAAAGACCTCCAGCTCGAGGCCTTTGCCGACTCCATCTTCCAGAGTGACAAGGATGACTCCAAGTCCATGTCGGGTTATGTCTTTACCCTCAATGGAGGGGCGGTTTGCTGGAAGAGTTCCAAGCAGGAGACCGTTGCTGACTCAACTATGGAAGCAGAGTACATAGCTGCTTGCGATGCCGCAAAGGAAGCTGTCTGGATGAAGAAGTTCCTCACGGAGCTTCAGGTGGTTTCTACCATTGTTGATCCAATACCGCTGTATTGCGACAACAACGGCGCTATAGCTTTAGCGAAGGAACCCAGGTCCCATCAGAAGTCCAGGCACATTTTGAGGCGGTTCCACCTGATCAGGGAGATCGTAGATTGCTAGGAGATCGAGGTGAAGAGAGTAAATACGGAGAATAACACTGCAGATCCACTCACGAAAACCCTACCCCAGACTCAGATCGAGCGGCTGATCGAGATGATAGGTCTTCGATACCCCAGTACATGGCTTTAGTGCAAGTAGGAGATTGTTAGTGTATATGCCCTAGAGGCCATTACTGTATCATACTAGCTTGTATATTACTTGATGGAAGCTTGGGATATTCACAGTTGTATAGACAATCTTGCTCAAAATGGTAGTATGCTACTTGGTTTGTCTCTACTTCAATATGTGCATGTGTTTCTTTTAGCATATTGCTTATATACATATTAGTAGAGCCCTTAGGATCTTTGCTTGATTACCAGCGTTGTGATGGTGCTCACACTCATGGGGGCGGGGTAATCCATAAGCACATCCTTATACAGTTCCCTAGTTGTAGGACTATCGAGACAGGGCATCGATTCTCCGGAGTAGACTAGCGTATGCGCTTCTCATCCTAGCAGGGGAGACGGTCTGTCCCACAGCCGTCAGTACGTCGTACTTGAGATAGTATGCGGGTGCTCGTTAGGTTACGAGTACACTGGACAGAACTCGTCAGGAACTGTTGGTTGGTATTATACCTTTCGTCAGTTATCAGTTCCCAGGTGACATGAGTACAGCTTAGTCCGCCGACTTGATACTGTCACTTCGCCTCGAGTGTGTTCCCACTGTACTTAGATTACTACCCTACCACGGCTCAAAGGAGTCGTGCAAACAGGTAGTAGTTGGGTGCAGTCCCGAAGAACTTGGAGGCAGTGACGGTTAGACAGGATTCGTCTCTCCCGGTATTGGGGGTTGACATCGCGCTGTGTCTAGGAGAGCCATTAGACAAGTAGTCCCTGGCCAGGGAAAGCGAGATATACTGGTAGGTTTCCAGTGTTATCTCAGGGTGTTCTGGGCTACACTCCGACACGACTTGTACCGCTATTAGGGGACTGACATTTACCGCCTCCCTAGGCCCGCCATGCAATGTATCATACGAACACACCGAACTGTACGGAGTCTGTCACATACAGGCTCAGTAGGAGTTCAGATGGGTTCACCTCGTCAGTCTTCTTATCGGCATCTACCTGGGGACCGTTACGTACAGCTAGTGCCGCTTGCGGTCTGTGGTTAAACCCACTGCCAGCGTAGTGTCGAGTCTTTAGAGTCCCACACAGAGAGTTATTCGCCTTTAGGCAAAATGAGTAGAGGTCGCATGGTTTTGCGACAGGGTTCGTTCACATCCGCGCACTTGTGCACGTTTGCTGTCCGGACAGCTTATACTAGCGGGCTTTGGTTTAAGCCAGATCCTAGTATATGATTTGGGATTGGTTTTATCTCATTGTATTCGTGTTCCTCGGATCACGAATACGGGTGCGTATGCACAGTTGACCGAGACAGAGGCAGAGGACTTTGATTAGGGTTAATGACCATTGTCATTTTCTTAACCCTAATTCTTATGTGTGTATTATGAATAATTGATATTAGTTATATATAATTGTGCATGGTTAGGGTTGTTGACCATTTGACCATACTTGACTTGTTGACTTGGGTTGACACTTTGACCATCATCATTCCATATAAAAGATGCTCTTTGATCCCTGCAATTTGCATTAAATATGAAATGATGATGGTCAAGTCTTGATTAACCATGCCAATTATCTAGCTAATTATCAAATTTCATAATTCACCCATATTAGAGAGAATGGTTCATTATTTCTCTCATTCTATCATATAGATTCTCTCTCCTCCTCTTCCTCTCTTTCAAGCCCTCCCCTCTCATGTGTTGAGAAACACTTGAGCTTGAGATAAACCTCTCCTAGATAATCTCTACTCTCTTCTAAGGTTCTAGGATTAGCACTTCTAGCATCTTAGTTACTTCTAGCTTGAAGTTGAAGCCAAAGGTTGAGGCTCTCGGGTGGATCCTTCTTCGACTAGAGAAGACGACAAGGAGATCACTTCCGTTCACTCCAAGGAGCAAGGAGAGAAGGATATAAAGCCCAAGGTATAACCTTTCTTCCTTGTAGCTAAAACTAGTTAGCTTGTAGTTAGTTTTTTTTTAGCAAAGATCCTCCTTTAGTTAGTCTATGTTGCCTAGTGCTATAAAAATCTGTTTTTTATACCGTTTCCGACTCCCCGCAAGCACCGGGGTGGGCAACGTGGAATTACAGGGGATAGCCTGGATGCAGTGGTAGTACAGTTTGGTTTTATATGTACATTTGATTTTGCGGGGCGAGCGTCCGACGTGTGGACTGTCGTCACTGCCTGTTTGTATTATTCTTTTGGGGCACGACCGGGTCGAGGTCGATGTACCCGTTGTATATATATTTTACTTTCTGTACTTGGATTACCCCACGGTGGGGTGCACGGATAGCCGGGTTCTAGAGGGCAACGGGCCCGCATCTCATGGCGTTGAGACGGAGGGGGCTTCACTCTAGAATTGGCGGGCTATTCGCCGCACTTGTAGGGGGTACAGGTTGACCCAGGAGGGATGCTCAAGTTACCGGATTCTGTGAAGTGTTGGGTAGTCCATTCACGTTGCTAAAGGGGACTGCCTCGCTTCAGGTTTTGGCGGGTAACTTGTCACTCCCGTAGGGGTCTAGGATTTCATTGCACAGGATATCCGCATGACCAGGGAAACGTCGGGTTTCAGTAGCGGCTCTGTGAAACCCGGGGATCCCAGATATCTGTATTGTTCTGTGATGCTTATTACATTTCTGTGATGTTGCTTTTTATCATGCCTTGAGCGAAAATTATATATTATATATATACTAGTAGATGTTGTATAAGTTTTGCATCCGCGCTAGTCCAGTCCCCGCTCTGTCGTTAGTTAAGTAACCTAACGGGTGATGACGGGACCCAGTGGCGAATGCGGTTGGCTTATACGTACATCATTATTTTCGTTCTTTATTGGTGTGATCAATTGATAGGACTGCGTTGATTCGGATCAATGCAAGATAAACAAACTTATTCTGATGTTGTTGGAACATTTTTCAAAAAGCTGTTATTGCAAGGGCGTTCTCTTTTGTTTTGCACAGTGGTATTCGGTTATGAATATCCAGCTCCTCAGTCGATGAGGCAAGGGCCGAGATCCCTTCACCGGGAGTGACCCCTTGGACAGAAGTTTGCGTCAGGGCAATAACTTCACTATAGTCGTTTACTTTTGCTTTGCATCGTAGTATTCAGTTGGAATATCCTGCACCTCATTCTTTAGGGAAAGAGCCGAGATCCCTTCACCAGGAGTGACCTCTTTAGCAAAGGTTTTTGTCACTATATTTTTATAAAGCTATCCAGTTCCTTCAACGATATCAAGTTCATTATGTTAAAGGTTTTCGCCAGAAACCATTCGTAGCCCTCCGTCGTTTCATATGGATAGTCAATAAGTATTCAAGCTGTGTATGTTGGCCAAAGTCAAGGCACAGTGATTGGTAGCTATTGGGTATTCATATGCAGCATAGATAGATGCGTTGGTTTGAGGCAGTCGTACTACTATTTTGGCCAAAGTCAAGGGTATGTACAGGTGGGCTCAAATTAACGTGGAGAATGACAGGTAGAACTTGACATGTGACTTATGATATGTTGGCCAAAGTCAAGGTCATAAGAGCATGGGGCAAAAATCCACATCGGGAGTTTCTAAAGAAACTGAAACTTGCCAGATATGCGCATACCTTCTGGAGTGTGATAACGTGAGCGGATTCCGTCACGTTATCATGCGATGATAGTTGGATCCCGATTCCCACTGATGAGTTGGTTTACTCCTCGGGTGATCCCGACTAATTCTTCTTTCAGGTTTGGGGAAGAATTTGATGTTACAGTGGGAGGTTTCCTGATTAGATGAAGTGATAACCATTCTGATCTAGGTTAGAGTGCATGCTGAGTGTTTCTTTTCTCTCTCTCTTTGGCAGCGACCATGACCCGACCCTAGACTATGACTCAGTGACCAAAATTAACCGAACCTTCTTTAACACTGGCTTTTGGATTGTCAGAGTCGCTTACCTCATTACCACTCCTACTTTTACCCTTTTTCTCCAGGACACCCCGTATTACTACGAACATCCACTTCCATTGGACAAAACCATCGTATGGTTATATACGAACTCGAAGGAATTTATTCGAGGTTGGTTTCCGGTTCTGGAGAAAACGAATAGGACTATTCAGTTGGCTTTTCCTTTTTACCTTCTCTCACGTTGCGAGTACTCCTTGGTTTAGGACATACGATGTATATTGTAGTGGATGCTAGGACATATATAGGGAGGACTTTCTTGCTCGACATGATAGTATGCTATCTGGTTGTACTTTATCTTAACATGTACTCTGATTATCTCTATATTACATGTTGATAAAGCCCTTAGGATATGTACTCGACTACTGGGACTATGATGAGATCATACTAGTGGGGCCACGGTAGTCGACGAGTATATCCTATAACTGTTCCTAGTCGAGGGTGTATCGAGACAGGGCATCGATGCACCAGAGTAGACTAGCGTATACGCATCTTGACCCATATGATGGGCGATGGATGATCCCATATCCATCGGTGTTTGACATCAAGGATGGTGTACGGGTGCTCAGTGGAGACTGGGTACACTGGACGTACTCACCGAGAACTCCCAGATGGTATTATACCATACGTCAGATGGCAGTTCTCCGGTGACACTGGTACAGAGTAGTCTGTTGACCCGAGATCGTTATAGAGTCTTGTGTGGTTCCCACTGTGCTTTGATTTCCATCATACCACGTCCAAGAGGGCGTGCAAAAAGTTGGCTTTTGGGTACAGTCCCGAATTACATGGAGGCAATGAGCGATAGGAGGGGATTCGTCTCTCCCGGTATAGGGAGTTGATGTTGTGCTGTGTTCGATTGGCTATAACCGGAAATCCCTGGCCAGGGTTGCTGAGATTTACTGGTAAGTGTTATCAGTAGTTTCTCGAACTGTTATAGACCTCAAATCGACACGACTTATCAAGCTACTGGGGTCTGTCGTTTTACCACCCCTAGGCGAGATATGCAACATATCAGACGACGAGACCGGACTGTACGGGAGTGTTACTGTTTGGATTCGCAGGAGAAGTTACAGGCTTGCTTGTTGATCTTCTGAGCGCTCAATACCTGGGTAGCTGTTACGTTTAGCTGACCGCTTGCAGCTTGTGGGTGTTTGATATGATCATCACCTACTGCCGGCGTATTGACGATTCTTTAGAGTCCTACACAGAGGTTTCTTGACTCAGGCAAAACGGAGTAGGAGCACATATATGATATGTGCGGGACCGAGGATAATGCGATATGTGATACCGTATTCTATTCTCGCGATATTTGATATCAGCCGGGTCATCGGATCAAGTGTTGATTCGATGAATCGGTACGGATAAATATTAGTCGGTTATATGCGATATAGCCGGATTGTCGGATCAAGTGTTGATTCGATAATTTAATGTATAATAATATATATGATATATTAAATTACATTAACTAATATTTGCTCACTAAAAGATTCTTTTTCTCACTCGGGTAATACATTGATATATATGCGATATATGTTAATTGTATTATTTTATTTGGTTACAATAAATATTATATATATGTGATATATAATATTGTAACATGATATGATAACTAATGCAACATGTTTAGTAAAGATTAATCATGATTAGGGTTTGGATTAGGGTTAAACTTTCTAGATGTTTCTAGAAGGTTTTCTTTTTGTCATGATAAAGATATTTGCAAGTGACTCATGCTTTAACCAAACCTAAACCCTAACCCAAATTAATTCTCTACAAGAGTTAGCTTGACCATGGTTGCATTATCTATTGCCTTCTGCGGCGGTTCCGCGGCTCAATGGTGACGTCATCAACTCCTGTTTGCACAGTAACTCCTATTTTATTATGCTGGATTTTCTGGGAATTTTTAATATTTATTCAAGAGTTGAATTTTCTGGGGTTGTTTTGGGGTTTCGGTGTTTCGATCGGAATATCAGATTTTGTCTATGTGGTTTTCCGGATAACTTTTAAAAACTGTTAAAATGTTTGAACGGATATCAATAACTCACTTTTTCCCCTGTCGGAAATTTTTTCAAAAGTTGGAATTTTTCTCATGTTTAAGAATGTTCTAAGTCGTGCAAGTAACTCGGTGGACCCTCTAGAAGACAACAAACCTTAACTCGATTATGTGACCGTCTTGAACTGCCCTTTGAACCTTAGGGTTTGGGGCAGTACGGCGTGCCACATGTGAGGCGTTGGCTTGACCCTTCTACGGCTGGACCATTGGTACTGTGGCATGTGATGGACGTTTTTAAACTGATTTCAAGTGTTGAGATATATTGGGGAAATCTTGGGTACTTGACAATTCGATCGGAAAGTTTAACTTTTTCTATTTATCTGGAATGTGATACAATAATTGGAATCCACAGGTAGTTATGTGATAACTAATTTGAATATTATAAACATAGCAGTTTAGTCTCAGATGATCGGTTGCCACGGAATTTTGATGTGATCAAAAGTCCGTCGCAATCACGTAGCGTATGCGGATACTCGCCGGGTAAACTTAATAGACAGCAACACCTCTTAGCCCCGACCAAGTGACTGTAGGAGAACCCCGTCGCCGAAAGCATCCGTTATGGGTGCTCGCGGCAGCGGTGTTCCTCCTTGGTGCACTTCGTCGACGGCATCTGGGGGTGCGGCCGTCTACTAAAGTTTGCGACGAGCATTCGATCAGGACGTCGGGAATCTTGTTGAATTGCCCGACTTGATATTGAAAAGAGTTTTCGATAAATGAGACTAAAATGCGGGGTTTATAATTGTTAGGCATGCGATGTCTAAAGGAATTCATTTGGTTAGGCATGCGATGTCTAAGAAGGTTGCGGATTCCAACTGTTGTAGTTTTACACTTTCTTTTCTGTGACCGTAAGCGTAGTATGTGGTGTATCGCCGGCTTCGTTGCTATACATCAACGACAATCGGGATACGCATACTTGCTTACGTTGATGATATGAGATATTATGTGTTGCTGTGAAATGTTATATTGGATCGTCGCGTTTTGAATAGCCGGGGGTTTTATGTGAGTTGAGAGTTTTTTTTTCATTCATGTAAAATTCAATTTGTATGTAATATTCTTTTATTGGGGCACTTCCAGGTAGCGGAAGATGTCACCGTTGTATATTATTTACTTTTCCGCATAAGGTAGACCCAAGGAGGGGAGCACAAGTAACCAGGTTCTAGGGTCCAGTGGGAGACCATCTCGAGGAGTCGAGACTGGGTCTCCTAACCCTAGAATTGGCAGTGTTGCTTGCCGCTCTCATAGGGGTCTAGGGATGTGGGTTTGGCTATTCATCGCGACCGTGGAATCCGTGTTTTATACAGGCTCGTATTGAAAACACGGACGTCCTAGTATATCCAATATTTCATATATGTTCTTCTGCTGCAATGTTCTGTGATGAGATCATATTACTGCCTGAGACGAATGTTTGTATTTTATATATATGAGATATATGTTATATTGCAGATTTCGTTTCAAAAGAGATGCTTGTGAAGCATAATTTAATGGGACTTCATTAATGAGATTAATGAAATAAAATAAACCTAAGATGTTGTAGAAACTTGTTTATAAAAACTAGTAGCTATAGTTCTTTCTTTGCATAGCGGTGTTCCTTGTAGAACATCCAGCACCTTATTCGATAAGGAAAGGACCGAGATCTCTTCACCGGGAGTGACTCCTTTAGCAATAACTGGCAGATGCTACAAACTCGGTTTGTCTTTTGATTGCTTCTATAGTTCTTACTTTGCATAGTGGTATTTGTGAAATATCCTGCACCTTATTCGATGAGGAAAAGGCCGACGATCCCTTCACCGGGAGTGACCCCTTTAGCAAAACTAGAAAAGCCTCAAAAACACTCCATTTAAAATCACTCGATTCTACAACGATATCAAGTTCATTACGCAAAGGGTTTTCATAAAAACCTGTCGTAGCCCTCCGTCATTTCAGATAAGTAGTAGTTAGTATTCGTGCTACGTTTGTTGGCCTGCGTCAAGGCGTAGTGTGCGGTAGCTAACTAGTATTTATCTGCTTATGCATATGATGCAGATTGAGTTAGGGTAGTCGTGCGACTTTGTTGGCCTGCGTCAAGGGTCGTGCGGGTGGGTTTAATTCAATCAAGAAATGACGGGTTGAACTTGACTAGCACACTGTGGTTTGTTGGCCTGCGTCAAGGTCATGGGACGCTAGGGGTAAAATATTATTAGGAATTTCAAGTGTTGAAATTTGCAATGAGATTGCATACCTTCTATTGGATAGTTGGATCCCGATACCCGCTGCGAGTAAGAGTTACTCCTGGGAAAGTTTTACACATTATAATTAACCGATCAAGTAGGTGTCTAGAAAGGTGTTAACGGGGTTACGCCTCTGGGAAAATGAGGTTTACTTTAATTAGGTTCGTGCGAAAGCACGGGGGACCTCCCTCAAAGTACCAACACTGGCCTGGCCGAAAGATTGGCGAACTTGTAGCGTGTAATTAATCCCGGCTAGTCTTTCCTTTTAGGGTTTGAAGGAAGATTTGACTAAAACAGTGGGAGACATCCTGATTAGATATATTAGATAACCAATCTAATCTTGCAAGAGCATACGCTGAGTGTTTTCTTCTCTCTCTCTCCAGATAGCGACAATATCACGCCTTAATCAAGATAATAAAACGGATATATTGACTGAACCCGCTTGTTATACTGAGCTGGGGAACGTTGGTCCCGCTCCAACTTATAATTGTTATAAGACAGAGCAGGAAATTGGGGAATACCAGATTTCCCGTGCCGCCCAAACGAAGAAAGTGCATGCTGATGCATCATCTTCGGGTGTGTTCATTACAGAGAACTGTTTCTCAGTATCCTTTACGTCCTGGTATGTGATACCGGATCAGGATCCCGCATATGTAATCTGTTACATGGGCTACAGAAAGGTAGAGAACTGAGAACGGGTGATAAGTTTCATGAGACAGAAAACGGTGCAAGTGTTGCGGCCAAGTCTGTTGGTCACTATCACCCTGTATTACCTGAATACATTGATTCTGAACGAATGTTATTAGATACCGAACCTGATATACAAAATCATATCAATCTCTTTATTATTAAAGAAAGGATATAATTTTGTATTGTTGGATAATGTTTTGAACATTTCCTATATCAAAAGTTGATCGGTTCAGGCACGTTATGTTAGTAATTTGTATGCCCTAAAGGCCATTATATGGATAGTGGAAACTTGGACATATTATCTATGGAGATAGATGAATTTCTTGCTCAAAATGATAGTACGCTATCTGGTTTACTTTATCTGTACATGTAGATTTAATCATTTACACATGTTGATAAAGCCCAAAGGATATTTGCTTGACTATTGTGATTATGATGCGGATCATACTAGTGGGGCACAAATAGTCTATAAGCATATCCTTGAACTGTTCCTAGTCGAGGGTGTATCGAGACAGGGCATCGATATTCCAGAGTAGACTAGCGTATGCTATTCTTGTCCCATATGATGGGCGATGGATGATCCAATATCCATCTGGTGAGGAGACACCAAAGATTGTATGCGGGTGCTCAGTGGAGACTGGGTACACTGAACGGACTCACAGAGAACTCCTATGTGGTATTATATCTATCGTCGGATAGCAGTTCTCAGGAACACTGGTACAGGTTAGTCTGTAGACCCGAGATCGTCATAGAGTCTTGTGTGTCCTCCCACTATACTTTGATCTCCACCCTACCACGGCTCTACTGAGTCGTGCAAACAGGTGGTCTTTGGGTACAGTCCCGAGGTGCATGGAGGCAATGAGCGATAGGAGGGGTTTCGTCTCTCCCGATATTGGGGGTTGATGTTGTGCTATGCTCGATTGGCTATAACATGAAGTCCCTGGCCAGGGCTGCTGAGATTTACTGATAAGAGTTATCAGTAGTTTCTCAATCTGTTATGAGCCATACACCAGCATGACTTATTGAGTTACTGGGGTCGACGATACCATCCCTAGACTTGATATGCAGCATATCTGACGAAGAGACCGGACTGTACGGTAAGTGTTGCCAGTTGGCTCGACGGGAGTTTTTACAGCTTCGCTGGTTTTCTTCTGATCGTTTCAATACCCGGGTGGCTGTTATGTTTAGCTGACCTCTTGCGGCTTATAGATATTTGATATGATCATCATCTACTGCTGGCGTATTGACGAGTCTTAGAGTCCCACAATGAAGTTTCCTGGCTCAGGCAAAAAGATGTGGTGTGCATATGAGATATGCGCGGGACCCGATTAAATACGGTTATGTGATAACGTATATTAATCGGGCATTTTCTATTTGTCCGATCGTATGAGATATGACCGGTTTGGTAAAATCAAGTGTTGATTTAACTAATTACATTTAGATTAATCCTTTAAGTAAATCCTTTTGTATGCATGCATGCATGCACATGATGATGTGCATGGACACATACATGCATACATAGTATCATGGTTGATGATACAAGAATGATGGCAATATAAGACTTATATTCAAGCTTTTAATTTGTATTTATCATTTTAAGTTAATATAAAGAATATCCACTAATTCTCCTTTATTATTTAGTGGGTAAACTTTAATTAACTTAGTAAAAAGAATTTCCACCATGCTTAATTCTTTAGGAAAAGAATTTCCACTCATAATTATGGTGGTAATTGAATAATGGTGATTATTCCTTTATTATCACTATAAATAGCTTCATATGTGATATGAAACAAGAAGCACACAACAAGGAAAAAATTGAGTGCAAGGGTGTGAAAAATACAAGTTATCATATGTGATATGAAAGAAAGCTCAAGCCACCATTATCTTCTTCTTCCTCTCTAGATTTCTCTCTTGAGTGAAGATTGACAAAAGAAAGGATTTTAATTGAAGAACATAAACCACATCATCATACTACACACCTCTAGCCGATTTGTGTAGGGTGTTTACTCTACTTCGTTTGCGAAACAAGTAAGGTAAGGAGCTTTGGGCAAAGGGACTTCGGGTGGATCATCGTGGACAAGGAAGGCTACCATCGATCCGTTCCAAACTCTCATAGTGCCAAGGAGTCACCGAGGGAGATCTACAAAGGTTGTAATCTTTCCTCTTAGTGATAGTTTTACAATTGCATGTGATGTTTAGTTGTATAATCCCTAAAACTTCTAGTTTCGATTCTTGTCGGGTTAACTTAACACCTCTAAATTTTTGATTATGGCATGTGTGATGCTAACGAACTCTTGACGAGGTGCTAGGCAAGCCCTACACGTTATCTAAAAGCATTGACGTTCTAAATCAAACTACAGTTCTTAGTATACAGAACACACACAAGAGGAAGAGTTCAGAAATGAATGAATCCTTCTTGAGGTATTGTAGACTAGGTCATATCAATGCGACCCGACTGGCTGAAGTTACATATAGATGCATATTTAAATTAGTTTGAATTTACATCTTGTGAAACTTGCCGGTCATGTCACAAAGATAAGATGACCACAGCTCTGTTTGTTGGAAACAGAGAAAGAGTTAGTGAACTTTTGGGATTGATACATGCTGATGTATGAAAGTCCCATGTCTACACATGCCAAGATCGGTTCTTTGTACTTCATTACATTCTCTGATAATCTCTCAAAATTCAGACATATGTTCCTGTTGAAACACAAGTCCGAACCTTTTGAGATATTCACAGAATATAAGTTAGAAGTAGAGAACCAAAATACGGGTATAAGTATTATGTCCTTTGATGAGATCAAGGAGGAGAATACTTGAGCACGGAATTCCTGGACTGTTCTAAAGAAGAATGAGATTCTCTCTCAGAATTACTCCTCCGTACACACCATAGCACGATGGTATATCGGGGTGGAGCAATAGCACCCTATGTGATATGGTGTGCTCTATGATGAGTACTACCGAGTTGCCTATTTCTTTTAGGGAGTTATGCACTTGTGAAGTTGCATACCTATTGAATAGGGTTAGAATCAAATCAGTTGCCTACCACTTCATATGTGATACGGAAAAGGAAGAGCCTATATCTTAAGCTTGTTAAGATTTGGAGTTGTCCGGCCTATGTCTAAAAGCAAAATCCGGACAAGCTCGAGGCAAGGTCTGTTATGTATGTTGGTTAGTGTTGCATGCTACCACAACTCTTGTGGCGCGGCGGAAGCGATGAACAAAAATTTTCTTTGCAAACAACACGCACTTAACCGAAGATCTTGTCTAAACCACAACTAGTAAACCCCAACTAGAGATCTTATCTACTATGTTAGGGATTTTACCTTGATGATACGGTCCTTCGGGTCTTCTCTTTGATGCAACTCCTTTGCTCCTTTCTCCTCTTTTGTGGACTCCTCGGCTCCTTTCTTCTCTTTTGTGGACTCCTCGGCTCGTTTCGTCGCCGGAAGGGCACCACATCGCCTACGTCTTTTACGGGCTCCCACCTCAATACCGAGGCAACTCGGGCGCGAAGTTGGCTAGCCGACGCGTCCAAGATTTGATGTAGAATTGTATTGGATTAACTTGAAATCCTAAGCTTTTGATTCACATCTCATGTGAGGGTTAAAGCTAGGAAGAATGATCACCATCATTTTTCTCTCTCTCTTCTTATGAACTTGTTATGATACACTTATCATAATTTTTGTTAAGGAATTGAATGCCTTGATTTCACATCTCATGTGAAGGTATTTATAAGAAGAAATGGAGGAGAGAATAATTTCATTTATAATTAAATAGTTTAAGCATGATAGAAAAAAGAAAGAAAAGAATTTAGCACTAATTAAAGCATGCATTATAAAAGAATTATCATGCTTAATTAGTACATCCACTTCTATCATGCTTATACTTTTCAATTTACACCTCACTTATTTATTTTCACAAAATAAATGATGTCATTATTATGTCATTATGAGGTGGCATCTTCTAGAAGGTATTTTTGTAACAATTACAAAAATACCCCTCCTCCGTATACCGTATACCGTATACTGTATTCCCGTATCCGAATTCCGAAAAATACGAATACTATTAATCCAATAATATAATACCGGTATCCGTCCAGTATTATTCTTTCGATTATTATCCCTGTAACAATTACCGAACATAATCGAAAACCTACCGCAACACTTTACGGCTGCCGTAACAACTTACGGTCTCTACATCTTTTCGCCCGAAAACTTGAGTAACTAAATGTGGGGGACTCTTAAGACTCGTCAACACCTTAGTTGTGGATTTAACCACTAGCACGTTAGAGGTATAAGCCAATACATAACGGGCTACCAGGTATTGACAAAAAAGGTGGCCGACGAGCGAACTCATCACAACCCTTACGAGCCTGTAAGCAACACTTACCGTACAGTCCGGTCTTTTCGTCTGATACGTCGCATATGCAGTCTAGGGGTGGTAAATGTCAGACCCCAGTAACTTTATAGGTCATGTTGATTTATGGCTCATAACGAGTCGAGGAACTACTGATAACACTTATCAGTAAACCTCGAGAACCCTGGCCAGGGATTTAGGTGTTATAGCCGATCAAACATAGCGCGACATCAACTCCCCATACCGGGAGAGACGAAACCCCTCCTATCGCTCACTGTCTCCATATGATTCGGGACTGTACCCAAAATCCACCTGTTTGCACGACTCAGTAGAGCCGTGGTAGGGAGGAAATCAAAGTATAGTGGGAATCACACAAGACTCTATGACGATCTCGGGTCTACAGACTAACCTGTACAAGTGTCACCAGAGAACTGCTATCTGACAATAGGTATATATACCATCTAGGAGTTCTCGGCGAGTCCGTTCAGTGTACCCAGTCTCCACTGAGCACCCGTACACCATCCTTGATGTCAAACACCGATGGATATGGGATCATCCATCGCCCATCATATGGGTCAAGATGCGTATACGCTAGTCTACTCTGGTGTATCGATGCCCTGTCTCGACACACCCTCGACTAGGAACAGTTATAGGATGTACTCATAGACTACTGTGGCCCCACTAGTATGATCTCATCATAGTCCCAGTAGTCGAGTACAAATCCTAAGGGCTTTATCAACATGTAACAAAAGAGACAATCGGAGTACATGTTTAGATAAAGTACAACCAGATAGCGTACTATCATGTCGAGCAAGAAAGTCTTCCCTATATATGTCCAAGCATCCACTACAATATACATCGTATGTACAGTAATGGCCTCTAGGGCACACATATAACTAACAATCTCCCACTTGCACTAGGGCCATCTGTTGTGGTATCACATACCAATCAATCAGCTGTGGTTTAAGTATCTCATACTCAACCATCCCATAAAAGTCTTTACTGGGAATAAAGCCTTAGTGAGTGGATCCGCTCTGTTTTCCTCTGTATCTACTCTCCTAACCTCGATCTCCCTGGAGATCAACCATCTCTATGATCAGGCGATGCTGTCTAAGAATTATATCTGGATTTCTGATGGGACGGTAGTTCCTTGGCTAAAGCCACAACCCCATTGTCACACAATGGTAGGAACGAAATTCATCTTATGAACTTTTATATATATATCCAGATTTTATCTTTAGTAGCATCTTTAATAATGACGTATTTTGCCTTTCTAGTATGTCACGGTATCTAGCTTGGAACTCTTCCAACATACCGTCCCTTTACTTAGGGTAAAGACAATGACTGCGACTGACATTCAGTCGTCTTTATCACCCTGGAATCTTTCCAGTGATTCTCCCCTGGATCGATTGATACTATCTCACTACATCTAGTGAGTATCCTAACATCCATTTAGATCTATCTCATAGATCAAAAACTCAGGATTTAGGAGGTATCATTTTGATCTTATATGGAGAATCTTATGATAAGCGGAGATTGACCGAGTGTATCATAGGAAACTCTTCCCTATCAAGAGTATGTCATCCACGTACTCTACGAGGATTACCATCATACTCCATACCACGAGGTTCAACCATTTTGATGAAGTCAAACTCTTTGACTACCACATCAAAATTCCGCTGTGATTCTCCCCAGGATCAATTGATACTATCTCACTACAACTAGTGAGTATCCTAATATCCATTTAGATCTATCTCATAGATCCAAAACCCTGGATTTAGGAGGTATCACCTTTGATCCTATATGGAGAATCATTTATAATAAGAGGAGATTGACTGAGCGTAGCATAGGAAACTCCTTCCCTATCAGGAGTATGTCATCCACGTACTCTACGAGGATCACCACCATACTCCCTACTACCTTTTATGTATATACAAGGTTCATCTATTTATTTTGATGAAGTCAAACTCTTTGACTACCACATCAAAAATAGATGTTCCAACTCCGCGATGCCTGTTTTATCACATAAAACATCTTGCACACTTTTCCGCTGCTCCCACTGTCTACGAAGCCTTCTGGCTGTGTACTTATAGACGCTCTCTTTTCTAAAACTTCTTTTAGAAAAGCAGTCATGACACCCAACCACCAGATATCGCAGTCAAGGTATGTAGCAGTGGCAAGTAGGATCTGGATGGACTTAAGCATAGCTTTGAAAGTCTCAACTTTTCCATGTACACCAAGTAATCTTCTCAAGATATACTTGCTTCTGATGGGGTTTTAACCCTTCAGATAAAGCAACAAAAGTCCATACTTTGTTGGTGTATAAGGATTCCATCTCAGATCTATAAGCATCTAGCCATTCTTACAGAGTCCCACTCCTGATGGCCTGCTCGAAACTAGTTAGGTCATACCATTTTGGTCAGTAAGCAACCCCATCCCATGGGATCGCCGTGGCACTAAAAGGTCCCTCAGCAGTTACTTTCTACGCATGCCCCCTCGCGAGGACTACAACCCGCCGGAACACCTTCCGGTCTCGGGAAACGCTGGGGTAATATGAAATCCTCGCTCCCACTGTCATAGAGAAACTAAAGTATCTCTTAGGTGGGTGAGGAACCCTACTAGATCGGCGGAGAGGCTGAGATTCGTTAGTGTCTATTGAATCTTTTGGTTCTACCAAATCATTTGCTGTAGCTGGAACTCCTTCCAGTTCTATTTCATGACCACTAATTTCTTCACAAGAAATTTCCTTTTCACAAAAGGCGGCATGCTGAGAAACAAAACAACTTTTGTTCCTCGGTTAGGTCATCTTTTGTGTAGCTGGAACGCCTTCCAGTTCTACCTTATGACCACTAATTTCTTTACAAGAAATTCCCTTTCACAAAGGTGGCACGCTGAGAAACAAAACAACTTTTGTTCCTCTGTTAGGTAGAAGATATTCCCTTGCTAATTCTTGGGATATCCAACAAACTTCCACAGTTTTGACTTTGCCTCGAGCTTGTCCGGATTTAGGTTTTTAGACATAGGCCGGACAACCCCAAATCTTAACATCTTTAAGATATGGGCTCTTCCCATACCATATCACATATGGAGTAGTAGGCACCTGATTTGATTTGAACCCTATTCAATAGGTATGCAGCTTCACAAGTGCATAACTCCCAAAAGGAAAATAGGAAACTCAGTAGTACTCATCATGGAGCACACCATATCTCATAGGGTGCAATTGCTCCGCCCCGTTATACCATCGTGCTATGGTGTATACGGAGGAGTAATGCTGAGAGAGAATCTCATTCTCTTTTAGAATAGTCCAAGATTTCCATGCTCAAGTATTCTCCTCCTTGATCTCATCAAAGGACATAATACTTATACCCGTTTTTGGTTCTCTACTTCTATTATATTCTGTGAATATCTCAAAAGCTTCGGACTTGTGTTTCAACAGGAACATATGTCTGAATCTTGAGAGATTATCAGAGAATGTAACGAAGTACAAGGAACCAGTCATGGCATATGTAGACAGGGGACCTTTCATACATCATCATGTATCAATCCCAAGAGTTCACTAACTCTCTCTGTTTCCAATAAACAGAGCTATGGTCATTTAATCTTTGTGACATGACTGGCAAGTTTCACAAGATGTAAATTCAAACTGGTTTAAATATGCATCTAAAATGTAACTTCAGCCAGCCGGGTCACATTGATCTGACCTAGTCTATAATGCCTCAAGAAGGATCCGTTCATTTCTGAACTCTTCCTCTTGTGTGTGTTCTGTATACTGAGAATTGTAGTTTGATTTAGAACGTTAATGCTTTTAGATAACGTGCCTGAACCGATCAACACTTGATATAGGAAATGTTCAAAACATTATCCATCAATACGAAATTTTATCATTTCTTTACTAATAAAGAGATTGATATGATTTTGTATATCAGGTTCGGTATCTAATAGCATTTGTTCAGAATCAATGTATTGGTAATACAGGGTGACAGTGACCAACAGACTTGGTTGCAACACTTGCCCCATTTTCTGTCTCATGAAACTTATCACCCGTTCTCAGTTTTTCTACCCTTTTGTAGCCCTATGTAACAGATTACATATCTGGGATCCTGATCCGATATCATATACCGAGGATGCAGAGGATACTGAGAAACAGTTCTTTGTACTGAACACACCCGAAGGAGATGCATCTTATGCACTTTCTTCGTTTGGGCGGCATAGGAATTCTGGTATTTCCCTATTTCCTGCTCTGTCTTATAACAATTATTAGTTGGAGCGGGACCAACGTTCCCCAGCTCAATATAACAAGCGGGTTCAGTCAATATATCCGTATTTATTATCTTAATTAAGGCATGATATGGTCACTGTCTGGAGAGAGATAGAGAAGAAAACACTTTAGCGTATGCTCTTTGCAAGATTAGATTGGTTATTTATCTAATCCAGATGTCTCCCACTGTTTTTATCAAATCTTCCTTCAAACCCTAAAAGGTAAGATTAGCCGGGAATAATTACACCCTATAATTTCATCAAATTGTCTTGTGTAAAACTTTCCCAGGAGTAACTCTTACTCGCAGTGAGATCGGGATCCAACTATCATATAGAAGGTATGCAATCTCATTGCAAATTTCAACTCTTGAAATTCCCGATATGGTTTCTACCCCTAGTCCTTATGACCTTGACTATGATCAACATATCATAAGTACTAGTCAAGTTCTACCCGTCATTTCGTGATTAGCCAGACCCACCCACATGACCCTTGACTATGATCAACATAATCACATGAATGTCCTGACTAATCGCATCATATGCTTTGTAGGAATTCATCACTTAGCTACCGAACACTACGCCTCGGCTATGGTCGACATACGTAGCACGAATACTAAGTACTCTGCTTCCTAAAATGACGGAGGGCAACGGATGGTTTTTATGAAAACCTTTAACGTTTTGAACTTGATGTCGTTGTAGAATCAAGTGGGAAGGAGTGGTTTAAGCTCCAGTTTAAAATATCGAACGGTTTTGTAGTATCTTTCTAATTTTGCTAAAGAGGTCACTCCCGGTAAAGGGATCTCGGCTCTTTCCTTATCGAATAAGGTGCTGGATATGTAAATACCACGATGCAAAGCAACAATAGATCAACTATAAAACCAAATCGAGTTCTTTGTAATATTTTCCAGTTTCGCTAAAGGGGTCACTCCCGGTGAAGGGATCTCGGCCCTTTCCTCATCGAATGAGGTGCAGGATATTCAAGAATACCACTATGCAAAACAAAAACTAGAGTTACCCTTTTTTCAAAAAATTTGATTCTACAACATCTTTAGGTTTCTTTCTTTTAACATTAATCACATTAATGTGGTCCCATCATTTACGTTTCCTATCTTTTATGTTTCCTAAACATCACAGAAAAGAAATGCAAAATAGAACGTACGCTTATGCCATCCGCATTTGCCACTGGGCCCCGTCATGCACCGTTAGGTTACTTAACTAACGGCAGAGCGGGGGCTGGACTAGCGCGGGTGCAAAACATAAGCAACGTTTATTATATATATCTCATATATATAAATATAGCCATTTCAGATCACAGATGAATGCATTGGATATACTAGGAATTCCGTGTTTCATTTAAGCCCTTAATGAAAAAAAAACGGGTTCCACGGACGTGATGAATAGCCAAAACCACACCAAGACCTCTATGGGTGCGGCAAACTACCCGCCAAATTCCCGAAGTGTAGCAACCTCCCTCAACAATTGAGTAGGCCACTCGGCACTTGGAGAATGTCGGATTGCAAGTTACAGTCGTTTCATTTTAAGTGTTTGCTGCTGGAATTTCAGTTTCTGAACTGATTGTCCAGTTCGCAACACAGTTTTCACCCTGTTGTGTTCAAAATTAGGCGACGCTATAGTTGAACAAAATTTAGGTTTATCAGTTAGGTTTCCAACGCATCTTACGGATCAATAATATCCATTGGGTACTGGAAGTTATGCACTGAAAAACACAGGGGTATACGTTCTGTCCCTGTTTGGGACTGCTATACGTTCTGTTGATTTAAAATACAGTTTAAATAGTAAACGACATTAGAAACGAATGAAACCACTTTCATTGGTTAGCTAACAGATTTATCTTCACTATGATATATGGTTCCGCATAATATCATTTTCATACAGAAGATTGAAAGCATTGCAAAACGAGAATTGACAGCCAGAACTGTTCTGGACAGCAGTCCAGAACCGCACTCCGAACCAGTTTCTGTCATCTAATTGTGGTTTAGTTAGGCTCTGATACCACTGTTGGTTACTGTTGCATGCTACCACAACTCTTGTGGCGCGGCGGAAGCGATGAACAAAAATTTTCTTTGCAAACAACACGCACTTAACCGAAGATCTTGTCTAAACCACAACTAGTAAACCCCAACTAGAGATCTTATCTACTATGTTAGGGATTTTACCTTGATGATACGGTCCTTCGGGTCTTCTCTTTGATGCAACTCCTTTGCTCCTTTCTCCTCTTTTGTGGACTCCTCGGCTCCTTTCTTCTCTTTTGTGGACTCCTCGGCTCGTTTCGTCGCCGGAAGGGCACCACATCGCCTACGTCTTTTACGGGCTCCCACCTCAATACCGAGGCAACTCGGGCGCGAAGTTGGCTAGCCGACGCGTCCAAGATTTGATGTAGAATTGTATTGGATTAACTTGAAATCCTAAGCTTTTGATTCACATCTCATGTGAGGGTTAAAGCTAGGAAGAATGATCACCATCATTTTTCTCTCTCTCTTCTTATGAACTTGTTATGATACACTTATCATAATTTTTGTTAAGGAATTGAATGCCTTGATTTCACATCTCATGTGAAGGTATTTATAAGAAGAAATGGAGGAGAGAATAATTTCATTTATAATTAAATAGTTTAAGCATGATAGAAAAAAGAAAGAAAAGAATTTAGCACTAATTAAAGCATGCATTATAAAAGAATTATCATGCTTAATTAGTACATCCACTTCTATCATGCTTATACTTTTCAATTTACACCTCACTTATTTATTTTCACAAAATAAATGATGTCATTATTATGTCATTATGAGGTGGCATCTTCTAGAAGGTATTTTTGTAACAATTACAAAAATACCCCTCCTCCGTATACCGTATACCGTATACTGTATTCCCGTATCCGAATTCCGAAAAATACGAATACTATTAATCCAATAATATAATACCGGTATCCGTCCAGTATTATTCTTTCGATTATTATCCCTGTAACAATTACCGAACATAATCGAAAACCTACCGCAACACTTTACGGCTGCCGTAACAACTTACGGTCTCTACATCTTTTCGCCCGAAAACTTGAGTAACTAAATGTGGGGGACTCTTAAGACTCGTCAACACCTTAGTTGTGGATTTAACCACTAGCACGTTAGAGGTATAAGCCAATACATAACGGGCTACCAGGTATTGACAAAAAAGGTGGCCGACGAGCGAACTCATCACAACCCTTACGAGCCTGTAAGCAACACTTACCGTACAGTCCGGTCTTTTCGTCTGATACGTCGCATATGCAGTCTAGGGGTGGTAAATGTCAGACCCCAGTAACTTTATAGGTCATGTTGATTTATGGCTCATAACGAGTCGAGGAACTACTGATAACACTTATCAGTAAACCTCGAGAACCCTGGCCAGGGATTTAGGTGTTATAGCCGATCAAACATAGCGCGACATCAACTCCCCATACCGGGAGAGACGAAACCCCTCCTATCGCTCACTGTCTCCATATGATTCGGGACTGTACCCAAAATCCACCTGTTTGCACGACTCAGTAGAGCCGTGGTAGGGAGGAAATCAAAGTATAGTGGGAATCACACAAGACTCTATGACGATCTCGGGTCTACAGACTAACCTGTACAAGTGTCACCAGAGAACTGCTATCTGACAATAGGTATATATACCATCTAGGAGTTCTCGGCGAGTCCGTTCAGTGTACCCAGTCTCCACTGAGCACCCGTACACCATCCTTGATGTCAAACACCGATGGATATGGGATCATCCATCGCCCATCATATGGGTCAAGATGCGTATACGCTAGTCTACTCTGGTGTATCGATGCCCTGTCTCGACACACCCTCGACTAGGAACAGTTATAGGATGTACTCATAGACTACTGTGGCCCCACTAGTATGATCTCATCATAGTCCCAGTAGTCGAGTACAAATCCTAAGGGCTTTATCAACATGTAACAAAAGAGACAATCGAAGTACATGTTTAGATAAAGTACAACCAGATAGCGTACTATCATGTCGAGCAAGAAAGTCTTCCCTATATATGTCCAAGCATCCACTACAATAAACATCGTATGTACAGTAATGGCCTCTAGGGCACACATATAACTAACAATGTAGAACTGGAAATGTTCCAGCTATACAAAATGCAGCTGATGATTTGGTAGAACCAAAGGATTCAATAGTTTCCAACGAACCTCAGCCTCTCCGCCGATCTAGTAGGGTTCCTCACCCACCTGAGAGATACTTCGGTTTCTCTATGACAGTGGGAGCGAGGATTGCATCATGAGATGATGACCCAACTAGTTTCGAGCTGGCCATCAGGAGTGGGACTCTGTAAGAATGGCTGGGTGCTTATCGATCTGAGATGGAATCCTTATACACCAACAAAGTATGGAATTTGGTTGCTTTATCTGAAGGGTTAAATTCCCATCAGGAGCAAGTATATCTTGAGAAGATTACTTGGTGTACATGGAAAAGTTGAGACTTTCAAAGCTAGACTTGTTAAAGGTTTGCATCATAGACCAGGTATGGATTATGTTGAAACCTTTTCTAAGGATCTATGATTAAGTCCATCCAGATCCTACTTGCCACGGCTATATACCATGACTACGATATCTGGCGGTTGGGTGTCATGACTGCTTTTCTAAATGATGTTTTAGAAAATAGCGTCTATAAGTACACAGCCAGAGGGCTTCGTAGACAGTGGGAGCAGCGGAAACGTGTGCAAGATGTTTTATATAATAAAACAGGCATCACGGAGTTGAAACAACTGTTTTGATGTGGTAGTCAAAGAGTTTGACTTCATCAAAATGGTAGATGAACCTTATATATACAAAAAGGTAGTAGAGAGTATGGTGGAGATCATCGTAGAGTACGTGGATAACATACTCTTGATAGGGAAGGAGTTTCCTATGCTACGCTCGGTTAATCTCCGCTTATCACAAGGATTCTCCATATAGGATCAAAGTGATACCTCCTAAATCCTGGGTTTTGGATCTATGAGATAGATCTAATTGGATGTTAGGAAACTCACTAGTAGTAGTGAGATGGTATCAATCGATCCTGGGGAGAATCACTGGAAGGGTTCCAGGGTGATAAGGATGACTGAATGTCAGTCGCAGGCTTGTCTATACCCTCAGTGGAGGGACGGTATGTTGGAAGAGTTCCAAGCTAGATACCGTGACATACTAGACGATTAAAGGCAAGATACATCGTTACCAAGGATGCTACCAAAGAAGCAGTCTGGATATATATAAGTTCATAAGATGAACTTCGTTCCTACCATTGTGTGACAATGGAGTTGTGGCTTTAGCCAAGGAACTACCGTCCCATCAGAAATCCAGATATAATTCTTAGGCAGTATCACCTGATCATGGAGATGGTTGATCTCCAGGGAGATCGAGGTTAGGAGAGTAGACACAGAGGACAACAGCGCGAATCCACTCACAAAGGCCTTTTTCCCAGTAGAGACTTTTATGGGATGGTTGAGTATGAGATACTCCAACCGCAGCTAATTGTTGGGTATGCGATACCATAACAGATGGCCCTAATGCAAGTGGGAGATTGTTAGTTATATGTATGCCCTAGAGGCCATTACTGTACATACGATGTATATTGTAGTGGATGCTAGGACATATATAGGGAGGACTTTCTTTCTCGACATGATAGTATGCTATCTGGTTGTACTTTATCTTAACATGTACTCTGATTGTCTCTATATTACATGTTGATAAAGCCCTTCGGATATGTACTCGACTACTGGGACTATGATGAGATCATACTAGTGGGGCCACGGTAGTCGACGAGTATATCCTATAACTGTTCCTAGTCGAGGTTGTATCGAGACAGGGCATCGATGCACCAGAGTAGACTAGCGTATACGCATCTTGACCCATATGATGGGCGATGGATGATCCCATATCCATCGGTGTTTGACATCAAGGATGGTGTATGGGTGCTCAGTGGAGACTGGGTACACTGGACGGACTCGCCGAGAACTCCCAGATGGTATTATACCATACGTCAGATGGCAGTTCTCCGGTGACACTGGTACAGAGTAGTCTGTTGACCCGAGATCGTCATAGAGTCTTGTGTGGTTCCTACTGTGCTTTGATTTCCATCATACCACGTCCAAGAGGGCGTGCAAAAAGATGGCTTTTGGGTACAGTCCCGAATCACATGGAGGCAATGAGCGATAGGAGGGGATTCGTCTCTCCCGGTATAGGGAGTTGATGTTGTGCTGTGTTCGATTGGCTATAACCGGAAATCCCTGGCCAGGGTTGCTGAGATTTACTGGTAAGTGTTATCAGTAGTTTCTCGAACTGTTATAGACCTCAAATCGACACGACTGATCAAGCTACTGGGGTCTGACGTTTTACCACCCCTAGGCGAGATATGCAACATATCAGACGACGAGACCGGACTGTACGGGAGTGTTACTGTTTGGATTCGCAGGAGAAGTTACAGGCTTGCTTGTTGATCTTCTGAGCGCTCAATACCTGGGTAGCTATTACGTTTAGCTGACCGCTTGCAGCTTGTGGGTGTTTGATATGATCATCACCTACTGCCGGCCTATTGACGATTCTTTAGAGTCCTACACAGAGGTTTCTTGACTCAGGCAAAACGGAGTAGGAGCACATATGTGATATGTGCGGGACCGAGGATAATGCGATATGTGATACCGTATTCTATTCTCGCGATATTTGATATCAGCCGGGTCATCGGATCAAGTGTTGATTCGATGAATCGGTACGGATAAATATTAGTCGGTTATATGCGATATAGCCGGATTGTCGGATCAAGTGTTGATTCGATAATTTAATGTATAATAATATATATGATATATTAAATTACATTAACTAATATTTGCTCACTAAAAGATTCTTTTTCTCACTCGGGTAATACATTGATATATATGCGATATATGTTATTGTATTATTTTATTTGGTTACAATAAATATTATATATATGTGATATATAATATTGTAACATGATATGATAACTAATGCAACATGTTTAGTAAAGATTAATCATGATTAGGGTTTGGATTAGGGTTAAACTTTCTAGATGTTTCTAGAAGGTTTTCTTTTTGTCATGATAAAGATATTTGCAAGTGACTCATGCTTTAACCAAACCCAAACCCTAACCCTAGTTAATTCTCTACAAGAGTTAGCTTGACCATGGTTGCATTATCTATCATATTATTTCATTTCCTATTCATCACAAAAGAATTCAACAACATTGTTCATCTTCTTCCTTCATTCTTTCATGAAAAAAAGCTTACTTGTTTTTCAAAAGGTGATGAATAATTGTGAGAAAAAAATAAATAAATAGAGCAAAAATCCTACTTCATCATCCTCATCTTCCCTTGCCATTTAGATGAGGGTGTTCACATCATTTCATGAGTGTTAGCTTGTGTTAAAGAAACTTCAAGGTAGATCATCTTAGTATCGGAGATCGGAAGCAAAGGTTGCTTCTTTCTCTTCGTGGAACCTCTCGAGAGTCCGGATCCCGATGATCGCAGCGAAGGGACCACAACATGGAGCATATGAAGTGAAGGACCGGATCTACAAAGGTTGCAATCCCTCTCACTTAGTGTTAAAATGTTTAGCATGCTTGTTTTCGCCTAATCTCTAGTTTAAAGTTCCGTATTCGGGTTGTTCGGCACGGCTAAATTTTTAATCGGGCATGGTTGATGCCTCATAGACCCTTGTGCGCGTGCCTAGCAACCCTACATCGTCTAGTATGCCACGGTATCTAGCTTGGAACTCTTCCAATATACCGTCCCTTTACTGAGGGTAAAGACAATGCCTGTGACTGATATTCAGTCATCCTTATCCCTCTGGAACCTTTCCTGTGATACTCCCCAGGATCGATTGATACCATCTCACTACAACTAGTGAGTATTCTAACATCCAATTAGATCTATCTCATAGATCCAAAACCCAGGATTTAGTAGGTATCACTTTGATCCTATATGGAGAATCCTTGTGATAAGAGGAGATTGACCGAGCGTAGCATAGGAAACTCCTTCCCTATCAAGAGTATGTCATCCATGTACTCTACGAGGATCACCACCATACTCCCTACTACCTTTTTGTATATACAAGGTTCATCTACCATTTTGATAATGTCAAACTCTTTGACTAACTCATCAAAACAGATGTTCCAACTCCGCGATGCCTGCTTTATCACATAAAACATCTTGCACGCATTTCCGCTGCTCCCACTGTCTATGAAGCCCTCTGGCTGTGTACTTATAGACGCTTTCTTCTAAATCATCATTTAGAAAAGCTGTCAAGAAACCCAACCGCCAGATATCGTAGTCATGGTATGTAGCCGTGGCAAGTAGGATCTGGATAGACTTAAGCATAGCTACTTAGAAAAGGTTTCATTATATTCCATACCTGGTCAATGATGCAAACCTTTAACAAGTATAGGTTTGAAAGTCTCAACTTTTCCATGTACACCAAGTAATCTTCTCAAGATATACTTGCTCCTGATGGGGATTTAACCCTTTAGATAAAGCAACCAAAGTCCATACATTGTTGGTGTATAAGGATTCCATCTCAGATCGATAAGCATCCAGCCATTCTTACAGAGTCCCACTCCTGATGGCCAGCTCGAAACTAGTTGGGTCATCATCTCATGATGCAATCCTTGCTCCCACTATCATATAGAAAACGAGGTATCTCTCAGGTGGGTGAGGAAACCTACTAGATCGGCGGAGAGGCTGAGGTTCGTTGGTTGCTATTGAATCCTTTGGTTCTACCAAATAATCAGCTGCAGTTTGTATAGCTGGAACTCTTTCCAGTTCTACCTCATGACCACTAATTTCTTTACAAGAAATTCCCTTTCACAAAGGTGGCATATTGAGAAACAAAACATCTTTTGTTCCTCGGTTTGGTAGAAGATATTCCCTTGCGAATACTTGGGATATCCAACAAACTTCTACAGAACTGAGTTTGCCTCGAGCTTGTCCGGATTATGCTTTTTAGACATAGGCTGGACAACCTCAAATCTTAACAAACTTAAGATATGGGCTCTTCCCTTTCCATATCATATATGAAGTGGTAGGCAACTGATTTGATCGGAACCCTATTCAATAGGTATGCATCTTCATAAGTGCATAACTCCCTAAAGGAAATAGGAAACTCAGTAGTACTCATCATAGAGCACACCATATCTAATAGGGTGTGATTGCTCCACCCCGATACACCGAGGTGCTTTGGTGTATATGGAGGAGTAATGCTGAGAGAGAATCTCATTCTCCTTTAGAAAAGTCCAAGAATTCCGTGCTCAAGTATCTTCCTCCTTGATCTCATCAAAGGACATAATACTTATACCCGTTTTTGGTTCTCTACTTCTAAATTATATTCTGTGAATATCTCAAAAGCTTCGGACTTATGTTTCAACAGGAACAAATGTCTGAATCTTGAGAGATCGTCAGAGAATGTAATGAAGTACAAAGAACCGGTCTTGGCATGTGTAGACAGGGGACCTTCATACATCAATATGTATCATCCCAAGAGTTTACTAACTCTTTCTCTATTTTCAATAAACGGAGCTATGGTCATTTTATCTTTGTGACATGACTGGCAAGTTTCACAAGATGTAAATTCAAACTGATTTAAATCTGCATCTAATATGTAACTTAAGCTAGTCGGGTCACATTGATATGACCTAATCTACAAAACCTCAAGAAGGATTCGTTCATATCTGAACTCTTCCTCTTGTATGTGTTCTGTACGCTAAGAACTGTAGTTTGATTTAGAACGTCAATGCTTTTAGATAACGTGCCTGAACCGATCAACTCTTGATTTAGGAAATGTTCAAAACATTATCCAACAATACAAAATTATATCCTTCTTTACTAATAAAGAGACTGATATGATGTTGTATATCAGGTTCGGTATCTAATGACATTTGTTCAGAATCAATGTATTCAGGTAATACAGGGTGACAGTGACCAACAGACCTGGCTGCAACACTTGCACCGTTTTCTGTCTCATGAAACTTATCACCCGTTCTCAGTTCTCTACCTTTCTGTAGCCCCATGTAATATATTACATATGTGGGATCCTGATCCGGTATCAAATACCCAGGACATAAAGGACATTGAGAAACAGTTCTCTGTAAAGAATACACCCGAAGAAGATGCATCAGTATGCACTTTCTTCGTTTGGGCGGCACGGGAATTCTGGTAATCCCCAATTCCTACTCTGTCTTATAACAATTATAAGTTGGAGCGGGACCAACGTTCCACAGCTCAGTATAACAAGCGGGTTCGGTCAATACATCCGTTTTATTATCTTGATTAAGGCGTGACATGGTCGCTACCTGGAGAGAGAGAAGAAAACACTCTGCGTGCGCTCTTGCAAGATCAGATTGGTTATTATTTTATCTAATCAGGATGGCTCCCACTGTTTTTATCAAATCTTCCTTCAAACCCTAAAAGGAAAGACTAGCCGGGATTAATTACACCCTACAAGTTCGCCAATCTTTCAGCCAGGCAAGTGTCGGTACTTTGAGGGAGGTTCCCCATGCTTTCGCACGGACCTAATTAAAGTAAACCTCGTTTTCCCAGAGGCGTAACCCCGTTGACACCTTTCCAGACACCTGCTTGATCGGCTAATTGTAATGTGTAAAACTCTCCCAGGAGTAACAATTACTCGCAGTGGGTATCGGGATCCAACTATCTCATAGAAGGTATACAATCTCATTGCAAATTTCAACACTTGAAATTCCCGATAATTTTTCCCCTAGCACCCTATGACCTTGACGGAGGTCAACAAACCATAGGCTACTAGTCAAGTTCAACCCGTCATTTCTTGATTGAATCAAACCCACCCACACGACCCTTGACGGAGGTCAACAAGGCCGTACGATTACCCTAATCCAATCTGCATCATATGCATAAACAGATAAATACTAGTTAGCTACCGCACACTACGTCTTGACGGAGGTCAACAAACGTAGCACGAATACTAAGTATGACTTATCTGAAATGACGGAGGGCTACGATAGGTTTTTCAGAAAACCTATTGCGTAATGAACTTGATATCGTTATGGAATTAAATGATTTTAAAATGGAGTGTTTTTAGGCTTTTGCTAGTTTCGCTAAAGATGTCACTCCCGGTGAAGCGATCGTCGGCTCTTTCCTCGCATAATGAGGTGCTTGATATATCATATATATCACTGTGCAAAGCAAAAACTAGAAAAGCAATCAAAAGACAAACCGAGGGGTGTAGCATCTGCCAGTCGTTGCTAAAGGGGTCACTCCCGGTGAAGGGATCTCGGCCCTTTCCTTATCGAATAAGGTGCAGGATGTTCTACAAGGAACACCGCGATGCAAAGCAAGAACTGTAGCTACCTGTTTTTGAAAATTCAATTCCATAACATCTTTTAGGTTTCTTTTCTTTCATTAATCACATTAATGAAGTCCCATCATTTAAATCACCTAAACATCACAGATGAATACGACGTACACTTATACTATCCGCATTCGCCTCGATGTCCCCTCGTGCACCGTTAGGTTAGGTAACTAACGGCAGAGCGGGGCAGGGCTAGCGCGGGTGTAAAACATAAGTAATGTCTAAATAATATATCATATATACTATATAGAGTATCTATCACAACATATCAAATGATCAGATCACAGATATCGCAGCAGAAGAAACATATGAAACATTGGATATACTAGGACGTCCGTGTTTTCAATACGAGCCTGTATAAAACACGGATTCTACGGTCGCGATGAATATCCAAACCCACACCCCTAGACCCCTACGAGAGCGGCAAGCAACCTTTCCAATTCTAGAGTTAGGAGACCCGGACTTGACTCCTCGAGTTGGTCTCCCACTGGACTCTAGAACCCGGTTACTTGTGTTCTCCTCCTTGGGTCTATCCTAGTGCTGAAAAGTAAATAATATACAAAAGGTGACATCAACCTCAACCCGGAAGTGCCCCAATAAAAGAATATTACATACAATTAATTTTACATGAATGAAAATAAAAACTCTCATCTCACATAAAAAAAAAACCGGCTATTCAAAACGCGACGATCTAATATAACATATCCAGCAACACATAACATCACATGTCATCAACGTAAGTAAATGGGCGCATCCCAATTGTCGTTGACATATAGCAACGAAACCGGCGATATCACATATTACACTTACGGTCGCAGAAAAGAAAGTGTAAAACTACAACAGTTAGAATCCGCAACCTCCTTAGACGTCGCATGCCTAACAGTTATAAACCCCGCATTTTAGTCTCTATATTGAAAACTCTTTTCAATATCAAGTCGGGCAATTCAGCAAGATTCCCGACATCCAGAACTAATGCTCGTCGCAAACTTTAGTAGACGGCCGCACCCCCGGATGCCGTCGACGAAGTGCACTAAGGCGGAACACCGCTGCCGCGAGCACCCGAACGGATGCTTTCGGCGACGGGGTTCTCCTACAGTCACTTGGTCGGGGCTATGGGGCGTGGTTGTCTATTAAGTTTACCGGCGAGTATCCGCGTATGCTACGCGATTGCGACGGACTTTTGATCACATCAAAATTCCGTAGCAACCGATCAAATGAGACTAAACTGCTATGTCTATAACATTCAAATGTTGTTGATTCTAATTATTGTATCACATTCCAGATAAATAAACAATGTTAAACTTTCCGATCGAACAATCAAACACCCAAGTTTTCCTGAAAAGCTCAACATATGAAATAAGTTTAAAAACATCCACTTCATGCCACAGTACCAACGGTCCAGCCGTAGAAGGGTCAAGCCAACGCCTCACATGTGGCACGCCGTACTGCCCCAACCCTAAGGTTCAAAAGGCAGTTCAAGACGGTCACATAATCGAGTTAAGGTTTGTTGTCTTCTAGAGGGTCCATCGCGTTACTTGCACTACTTAGAACGCTCTTAAACTACGGAAAAATCCAACGCTTGAAAATTTCCCGTCAGGGGAAAAAGTGGGTTATTTATATCCGGTCGAACTTTTTAACATGTTCTAAAATACCCGGAAAAATATAAACAAAGTTAAACAATCCGATCGAAACATTGAGTCCCCAAAACAACCCAGAAAACTCAACTGTTGAGTAGAAGTTAAAAATTCCCAGAAAACACAGCACTTACAGAAAGAGATTACTGTGCAAACCACTTGGCAAGATTCACCACTATGGCCACGGAACCGCCGCGCAAGCCAGGGTGGAGCCTCGGTTCTGCGGCGCAATGGTCGATTTGGGATCACGTGCTTCACAGTAACTCCTAGAAAACCCTGCTGAATTTTTTGGATATTTTTAATTCACAAAAATTCACATTTTCAAAAAATGTACAGAGAGGGGTCAAGATTAGGGTTTCGGGGTTCGATCGGGTTTCTAACTTCGTCTACACTTCACCTAAAGCTCTAGCTAGGCTCTGATACCACTGTAGGGTTACTAGGCACACAAAATAGGTTCCACAAAGCATCTACCATGATAAATTCAAATTTTTATGTGCCTAACAACTCTATGTAAGATCGTTAACTAGAGATTAGGCGAAAACTATGAACAAGTAAACAACTTTACTTCTAAAAGAGCGGGAATACAACCTTTGTAGACCGGTCCTTCACTTCAATAGCTCTGTGTAGTAGTCCCCTTCGCTGCGATCGGAAAAACCCGGACTCTAGCGTTGGTTTCATCGGAGAAATGAGCGGGCTAGGTCGTTGACTTCGAGGCCGAAGATGATCTACGTCGGGGAGACTCAAACTCTAGCTATTCCTTCACTTGGTCAAAAACTTTGTGATGAGAACACCCTATACTACATGGCAAGTAGTAGAGGATGAAGAAATAGGAAGTGGGTTCACTTTAGAATTGGATTTCTCACTCTTTTTCTCATAGCACCATTGGAGCTAGCAAGCTTTTGTGGAGCTTGATGAAGAAGAAGAAGAAAAGAATCAACAGAATAATGAATCCAAATGAAACTTATCCTTTTAATTATGGCACCATGGTTGAGTTAAGCTCTCATGCTTAACTCATGTAGAGAATTAACCAAAGCATTAGGTTAAGGGTTGGGTTAACTAATATCCTAAGCAAATGACAAAAGAGTTGACTTTGTCAAAGTTTCTTCAAGCTTCATGAAACTTGATAACTTTGACCAAAGTCTCACCTCTTTTGTTATTTGTTAGGAAAATAGTAAACCTAAATTTAACCTTGATTTGGTTTAAGTCTCATACACACAACTTGCATGTATCATCAAGCATGATACAAACATGTACACTTGCATATATCACATATAAACAATGTGCACACCCTTGTGAGAAAATCAATCTTAAGTGAACCAATACTAGTTAATGTAAAGTAATATATCAAATATATAATTATACATTAAATCGTTAAAATCAACACTTGATTTAACGATCCGGTCATATCATATAACCGACTAATATCAATAGTAACAACTTATCGAATCAACACATGATCCGATAACCCGGCTATATCGCATACAACCGATCATTGTCACAAATCACGAGAATCACATACTGGTATTATTCTCGGTCCCGCACATATCTCATATGCGCTCCTATTTCGTTTCGCTTGAGCCAGGAAACCCCTGTGTAGGACTCTAAAGACTCGTCAATACGCCGGCAGTAGGTGATGATCATATCAAACACCCACAAGCCGCAAGCGGTCTGCCAAACGTAACGGCCATCCGGGTATTGAGCGATCAGAAGATCAACGAGCAAGCCTGCTCACACTCCTGCGAATCCAACCAGTAACACTTACCGCACAGTCCGGTCTGTTCGTCTGATATGTCCCATATCTCGTCTAAGGATGGTAAACGTCAGACCCCAATAACTCGATAAGTCGTGTCGATATGAGGCTCATAACTGGTCGAGAAACTACTGGTAACACTTACCAGTGAATCCCTAAAGCAGCCTTGGCCAAGGACTTCCTGTTATAGCCAATCGAGCACAGCGCAACATCAACTCCCTATACCGGGAGAGACGAAACCCCTCCTATCGCTCATTGCCTCCATGTGATTCGGGACTGTACCCAAAAGCCACCTTTTTGCACGCCCTCTTGGACGTGGTATGATGGAAGTCAAAGCACAGTGGGAATCATGCAAGACTCTATGACGATCTCGGGTCTACAGACTAACCTGTACCAGTTTCACCAAAGAACTACCATCTGACGTAAGGTATAATACCATATGGGAGTTCTCGGCGAGTCCGTCCAGTGTACCCAGTCTCCACTAAGCACCCGTATATCATCTCTGATGTCGAACACCAATGGATATGGGATCATCCATCGCCCATCTATATGGGTCGAGAAGCTACCCGCTAGTCTACTCCGGTATATCGATACCCCGTCTCGATACACCCACGACTAGGGACTTTGAAGGATGTACTTATGGACTATCATGTCCCCACTAGTATGATCCGCATCATAGTCCAGGTAGTCAAGTACACATCCTAAGGGCTTTACCAACATGTAATAGAGAGACAACGGTGTACAAGTTAAGGTAAAGAGTAACCAGATAGCATACTATCATATCGAGCAAGAAAGTCATCCCTATATATGTCCAAGCATCCACTACAATATACATCCTATGTATAGTAATGGCCTCTAGGGCATACATATAACTAACAGAGCGAGGATTGCATCATGAGATGATGACCCAACTAGTTTCGAGCAGGCCATCAAGAGTGGGGACTCTATGAGAATGGCTGGGTGCTAAGCGATCTGAGATGGAATCCATATACACCAACAAAGCATAGACTTTGGTTGCTTTATCTGAAGGATTAAATCCCCATCAGAAGCAAGTATATCTTGAGAAGATTACTTGGTGTACATGGAATAGTTGAGACTTTCAAAGTTAGGCTTGTTGTAAAAGGTTCTTGTCATCGACCAGGTGTGGATAATGATGAAACCTCTTCTAGTGGCTATGCTTAAGTCTATCCGGATCCTACTTGCAATTGCTACATACCATGACTACGATATCTGGCGGTTGGGTGTCATGACTGCTTTTCTAAATAGTGATTTAGAAGAGAGCGTCTATAAGTACACAGCCAGAAGACTTCGTAGACAGTGGGAGCAGCGGAAACGTATGCAAGTTACTTTATGAGTTAAAGCAGGCATCGCGGAGTTGGAACGTCTGTTTTGATGTGATAGTCAAAGCGCTTGACTTCATCAAAATGGTAAATGAACCTTGTATATACAAAAAGGTAATAGGGAGTATGGTGGCGTTCCTCGTATTGTACGTGGAAGATATACTCTTGATAGGGAAGGAGTTTCCCATGCTACGCTCCGTCAATCTCCTCTTATCACAACGATTCTCCATATAGGATCAAGGTGATACCTTCTAAATCCTGGGTTTTGGATCTATGAGATAGATCTAAATGGATGTTAGGATTCTCACTAGGTGCATTGAGAAGGTATCAATCGAACCTGGGGAGAATCACTGGAAAGATTCTAGGATAGTAAGGTCAACTGAATGTCGGTCACAGGCATTGTCTTTACCCTCAGTGGAGGGACGGTATGTTGGAAGAGTTCCAAGCTAGATACCGTGGCAAACTAGACGATAAAGGCTGGATACATTGCTACCTACGATGCTACCAAAGAAGCAGTCTGGGTGTATATAAGTTCATGAGATGAACTTCTTTCCTACCATTGTGTGACAATGGAGTTGTGGCTTTGGCCTAGGAACCCCCGTCCCATCAGTGATCCAGACATATTCTTAGGCAGTATCACCTGATCATAGAGATGGTTGATCTCCAGGGAGATCGAGGATAGTGTAGAGTTACTAGGCACACTAACAAGGCTCTACAAGGCATCGACCATGCCAAAATTAAATTTTTATGTGCCGAACAACCCTAAGTAAGATCGTATACTAGAGTTTAGGCGAAACTAATAGTAAGTAAACAACTTTACTTCTAAGGGAACACGAAATACAACCTTTGTAGATCGGTCCTTCACTTCATTTGCTCCTTGTTGAAGTCCCTTCGCTGCGATCAAGGTTCTTCCGGGCTCTTGCACGGCTTCACGAGGCGAAAGATGCGACCTTGCTTGAAGTCTCCGAGGCCGAAGATGATCTACGTCGAGGGAATTCCGACTCAAGCTACTACTTCACTAATTTGAGAATTAGTGAAGAAAACACCCTATACTAAAGTGCTAGTCTAGTAGAGGATGGAGAAATAGGAAGTGGGTTCTCTTTAGAATTTTGTTTCTCACAATCTATCTCACTTTTGATCAAACCCTAGCAAGCTTTTTCCTTTTAGCAAATGAAGAAGAAGAAGAAATGAAAGAGATGAGGATAATGATCAAGTGAGAAGGCTAACCATGGTGAGTGAGTATCATATGCTAACTCTTGTAGAGCCATAACCATAGCTAATTCAAAATAGTTAGGTTAATAAAAATCTAAAGTAAAACAAATTAAGTGGACTTTGTCAAAGCATCCATAAGCTTCTACAAGCTTCATGCTTATGACCTAAGCATCACTAATTTGTATTTACTTTAAATAAATATTTACCACCATCTAAAATAGTATGGTGTATGTCTTGCACACCCATGTATAGAATATCATCAACCATGATACAAAAGAAAACACTTTTAATATATGTATCACACACACACACACACACACACACACATATTCAAGTGTTCATGTGAGAAAAAACCTAAAGTGAACAAGTGTTAGTAAATGTAAACTAGTATATCTAATATACAATTATACACTTAATTAGTAAATCAACACTTGACTTAATAATCCGGTCATATCTCATATAACCAACTAACATCCAATGTATCGACTTATCGAATCAACACTTGATTCGATAACCCGGATATATTATATATAACCGACTGATACATAAAGTCGCGAGAATAGAATACGGTATCACATACACGAATTATTCTCAGTCTCGCACATATCACATATGCGCTCCTATTTCGTTTTGCCTGAGCCAGTAAAACCTCTGTGCAGGACTCTAAAGACTCGTCAATACGCCGGCAGTAGGTGATGATCACATCAAGCACCCACAAGCCGTCAGCGGTACTAGCTGGACGTAACGGCTACCGGGTATTGAGGGATCAGAAGATCAGCAAGCAAGCCCGCTCGAACTCCTATAAAAGCCTGCCGGTAACACTTCCCGTACAGTCCGGTCTCCTCGTCTAATATGTCGCATATTAAGTCTAGGGGTGGTAAACGTCAGACCCCAATAACCGATAAGTCATGCCGATGTGAGGCTCATAACGGGTCGAGAAACTATTGGTAACACTTACCAGTAAATCTCTAATCAGCCCTGGCCAGGGACTTCCCTGTTACGGCCAATCGAGCACAGCACAACATCAACCCCTAATACCGGGAGAGACGAAACCCCTCCTATCGCTCATTGCCTCCATGTGACTTGGGACTGTACCCAAAAACCACCGTTTTGCACGCCCTCATGGACGTGGTAAGGTGGAAATCAAAGCACAGTGGGAATCACACAAGACTCTATGACGATCTCGGGTCTACAGACTAACCTGCATAAGTGTCACCAGAGAACTGCCATCTGACGTGAGGTATAATACCATCTGGGAGTTCTCGGCGAGTTCGTCCAGTGTACCCAGTCTCCACTGAGCACCCGTATACCATCTCTGATGTCAAATACCAATGGATATGGGATCATCCATCGCCCATCTCATGGGTCGAGAAGCGTATACGCTAGTCTACACTGGTATATCGATGCCCCGTCTCGATACACCCACGACTAGGGACCTTGAAGGATATACTTATGGACTACCATGTCCCGACTAGTATGATCCGCATCATAGTCCAGGTAGTCAAGTACACATCCTAAGGGCTTTACCAACATGTAACTATAAAACAGTATAAAGAGACAAGTATACATGTTAAAGTAAAGAGTAACCAGATAGCATACTATCATATCGAGCAAGAAAGTCCTCTTTATATATGTCCAAGCATCCAATATAATATAAATCATTTGTACAATACTGTCCTCTAGGGCATACATACAACTAACAGATAGGAGAGTAAACACAGAGGACAACAGCGCGAATCCACTCACAAAGTCCTATTTTCCAGTAGAGACTTTTATAGGATGGTTGAGTATGAGATACTTCAACCACTGCTGATTGTTGGGTATGTGATACTACAACAAATGGCCCTAGTGCAAGTAGGAGATTGTTAGTGATATGTATGCCCTAGAGGCCATTACTGTACATACGATGTATATTGTAGTGGATGCTTGGACATATATATGGAGGACTTTCTTGCTCGACATGATAGTATGCTATCTGGCTGCTCTTTATCTTAACATGTACATTGATTGTCTCTATGCTACATGTTGATAAAGCCCTTAGGATGAGTACTTGACTACCAGGATTATGATGCAGATCATACTAGTGGGGACAGAGTAGTCGCTAAGTACATCCTTCAAATATTCCTAGTCGTAGGTGTATCGAGACAGGGCATCGATATACCAGAGTAGACTAGCGTATAGCTTCTCAACCCATGTAGATGGGAGATGGATGATCCCATATCCATTGGTGTTTGACATCAGAGACGGTATACGGGTGCTCAGTAGAGATTGGGTACACTGGACGGACTCGCCGAGAACTCCTAGATGGTATTATACCCAACGTCAGATGGCAGTTCTCTAGTGACATTGGTACAGGTTAATCTGTAGACCCGAGATCGTCATAGTGTCTTGTGTGATTCCCACTGTGATTTGATTTCCACCTTACCACGTTCAAGATAACGTGCAAAACGGTGGCTTTTGGGTACAGTCCCGAATCATATGGAGGCAATGAGCGATAGGAGGGGTTTCGTCTCTCCCGGTATTAGGAGTTGATGTTGCACTGTGCTCGATTGACTATAACAGGAAGTCCCTGGCCAGGGCTGCTTTAGAAATATACTGGTAAGTATTACCAGTAGCTTCTCGACCTATTATGAGCCTCATATCGGCATGACTTATCGAGTTACAGGGGTCTGACGTTTACCACCCCTAGACGAGATATACGACATATCAGACGAAGAGACCGGAATGTACGATAGTGTTACTGATTGGATTAAAAGAGTATGGACAGGCTTGCTTGTTGATCTTCTGATCGCTCAATACCCGGGTGGACGTTACGTTTAGCCGAATGCTTGCGGCTTGTAGGTGTTTGATATGATCATCACCTACTGTCGGCGTATTGACGAGTCTTCAGAGTCCTACACAGGGGTTTCCTGGCTCAAGTGAAACGGAGTAGGAGAACATATGTGATATGTGCGGGACCGAGATTAATACGATATGTGATACCGTATTCTATTCTCGCAATTTGTGACATCGGTCGGTTATATATGATATAGCCGGGATATCGGATCAAGAGTTGATTCGATAAGTTGTTACATTAGATATTAGTCGGTTATATGTGATATAGCCGGATTATTAAATCAAGAGTTGATTTGATAATTTAATGTATAATTATATATTTGATATATTAAGTTACATTAACTAATACTTGCTCACTTATGATTTCTTTTCTCACTTGATGTGCACATTGTATATATGTGATATGTATATTTGTGTACATGTTTGTGTCATGCTGGGTAACAAATGCAACATACATGTATGAGACTCACACCATGCTAGGGTTAAGATTAGGGTTTAATATTTATCATTAAGTTATTTACAAACCATTTGGATTTAGTCAAGGTTGAGCTTGGAAGAAGCTTGGAGAAACATTGACTTTGTCCACTTGTTTGTTTTTAGCTTAGGATATTTATTAACTCAACCTTTAACCCCTATGGTATGGTTTAGTCTCTACAAGGATTAGGCATGATATTATCTAACCATGGTTTCATTTACTAACCTCATCTCATTATTCATCACAACTTCACTTGATCTTCTTCTTCCTCTCACTTGAAGCTTTCTAGGGTTTGAGTTTATGATGAAAACTTGTGAGAAAAATAAAACTAAAGTGATCCCACTTCCTACTTCATCATCCTCTACTACTTGCCATTTAGTATAGGGTGTTTGCTTCACTAATTCCTTAATTAGTGAAGAGATAGCTTGGGCTAGTGTCTTCTCGACGTAGATCATCTTCGGCCTTGAATATTTCGAAGCAAGCATGTTCGTTTCTTCACGGGAGCCTCTCTAGAGTCCGGAGTACATGATCGCAGCGAAGGGAATACTACATGGAGCTATTGAAGTGAAGGACCGGTCTACAAAGGTTGTATTCCTTGCTCTCTTTACTTGCAAAGTGTTTGCATTTACTTTTCCATCGATTTCTAGTTAACGATTCTAAATTAGGGTTAGCTAGAACGGCAAATTTTTGAATTTGGCATGGACGATGCCTCCCGAAACCTTGCTGCCGTCCTAGGTAACCCTGCACAAACTACTGCCCCTCAAAAGAGGGAAAACTAAAACTCTGACAGTCGCTCTGTCATCCATGTCAGCTTGGAAGCCTGGAATGATAACCGTCTTCCAAAGGAAGCTGCTATTACCATATCCCATGAACATCCACTTATGTTCATAAACTGCTTCCCAATGCTTCTCCAGGATTGGATCAATATACACATATTGCAGCTAGTGCAAAAAACAACATCTGGTGTGGTACTTGACATCACATGATTGACTCAATTGCCTAAGCAAGTGATATTCCAATCATGCAAATCTCTCTTCCCTTCAGTCTGAAAGACATCCTTTAAAGAGGGTGACTCCATCACCTGCAGGTACACCACCATGCCAGAAGTCAACCATTCTAAAACATTTTTAGAATAGTGTCAAAGTACCCAGATTGGGAAACTACCCAAATCTAGATCTAAAACCATAGATCTAGTTACCAGAATGCCTGATATATTATCCATATCCAATGTGGAGAGACCACTGTGTGACAACCATAGTATAACCAATCGTAGTATAGGAATTTCACTTCCTATAAGTGCATGTCATCCAAATACCAGGATATCACACCCTACTACCTTCTTAACAGATCCATCTCCTATTCTGATAAAGTCAAAGCCTATAACTGTCACATCAAAAATAGATGATCTATCTCCGCTATACTTGCTTTAGTCTATAAATAGACACAAGCTATTTATCCACTATGCTTCCGCTGCTCCCACAGACTATAATAACCCTCTGGCAGAGTCATATACACATGCACTTCTAAAGCTAGTTTAGAACGACGCTATACCCATCCTCCTGCCGGGTCTCATAGTCTAGAACAGCAGTAATGGCAAGTCTGGATAAACAAGAACCTCCCTGTCACCGTCTTTGAGGATACCGAAGTATCTCTCGGGCGCCTGAGATTACCCACCATATCTGTGGAGTGGCTAATAGAATGTCAAACCCGATTGAATATTTAGGTTCTATTAAATTTTCAGTAATCGTTTGAGGTTCTGGAATCACTTCCAGTTCTACCATACTCCCACTACTGTTTTCTGAAAAAGTCCATTTTTATTAAAACTGTGGCGAGTCAAGAACAATATCACTATTGATCTTCCAGATGGTAGAAAGTTATCCCTCGTCATAACCCGGGATAACCCACAAACAGCCATTACTGAAACGTGCCTTGAGTTTATCCAGCGTCTGGTTTCAAGCATAAGCCGGACAACTCCATATAACTTAACATCGTTAAGATATGAACCATTCTATATATAATATAGAAACAGAGGCGCTAATTTAATTGGAACCAGATTCAAATTATGTACCTTTCTCCAGTGCATGTCAACTAAGTGGAACGAGGCCAAGCAGTATTACTCATCTAGGAGTGCATCCACATATGAGTAACATGAAAGAGAAGAAAGTTCACAAAAACCATTACTTACGATGGACTACCTAGCATAAGTATCTACATTTTCGATCACCTTGAAGAATCCTGATACTTTGCAACATATGGTTCTCTACTTTATTCATATACCTACAACTTCTCAAAATTTAGACCTTGTATTTCAACGAAGTACTTGTCTAAAAACTAGAGAAGTCACAAGTAAACAGAATATAGTACGAGCACCAACCCTTTTGTCCTAATGGACACTGGACAAAATACAATACTTTGTATAAGTCCTCTGAGTTTAATAACTCAAACCCTGTGCGTCGTAGGTTGAAAACTGTACTATGGTTAAGAAGAATTACACCGCGGTTGAATGCTCCTTACCCAATCATCAACTGATATAGGTAAATGTCATAGACATAATTTCAAAAAGTTATATATCACTTTATAAAATAAATTTACAGATATATCAGTTTGAAACTTATGCATAACTACGGATATTCAAAACCAAATATTTGTTGTCCGGCAAAAACCTAGGTGATTTCCTCAAATATCACCAATTACAACGAATTCCGATATAATGAGAATATAATCACCTAATTCACAATATCTTATTCCACTCATCATCTATAATACCATACAGATGTGAGAATCAGATCTGGTAAATACATACCCTGGAGTAAGAATCTAATTGGAAAATCAGTTTTCAATTAAAAACTCACGGTGAAACTGAAATATGAAAATGTTTCAAAGGGGTACTCGGGTATTCCTAGTAATGCCACTTCCACTATTCAGATTCATGACTGTAACCGTATATTTCCTTGCCATCTCTCCAATCCCATTATTTGTCTTTACTTATTACCTTCTGTACACCGTACTTAGGATAAATGGTTTTCTTCCTTCCCTACTTTTAGGCACCAGCCTATGGTTTGGAGGAAGACTATCCAATAAGCGTAATAGGTGTACCCTCCTAATCCTAGAAGCCCTCGCAACCTGAGAGAAGGTAAAGAGAAAAGACAACCGAACAATCCTTATTCTATTTCTCCTAAACCGGAAACCATCCTCGAACTGGAACGAATTCCTTCGAGTTCGTATGTAAATATATGATAGCTTATCCAATAAATGTGGATCTTCGTAGTGATACGAAATGTTCCGGAGAAATTCAAAGGGTAAAAGTAGGAGTGGTAATGATAAATGTGACTCTGACAATCTAAAAGGCCAAAGTGTTTTAAGATGGTTCGGTTAACTTGGTTCATGAGTTCTAGTCTAAGGTCGGTCCATGGTCGCTGCCAGAGAGAGAGAGAGAGAAAAAAGAAACACTCAACGTGCACTCTAACCTAGATCAGAATGGTTAATCACTTTATCTAATCAGGATTCCTCCTACTGTTTCCTCGAATTCTCCTCCAAACCCAAAAGAATAATTAGTCGGGATCATCTAAAATCACCCGAGGAGTAAACCAACTCATCAGTGGGAATCGGGATCCAACTATCATCGTATGATAACTTGATGGAATCCACTCAAGTCACCACACTCCAGAAGGTATGCGCATGCCTGGCAAGTTTCCTGTATGTTCGAAACTCCTGATATGGTTTTTACCCCAAGCGGTTCATGACCTTGACAAAGGCCAATAAATCATAAACCACAAGTCAAGTTCAACCCGTCATTATCAAAGATTAATCGAGACCCACCCGTACAAACCCTTGACAAAGGCCAACAAGGTTATACGACTGTCCTAGATAATCGTAACACTATGCAACAGACAAGCAATATCCAGCTACCGTACACTACGCCTTGACAAAGGCCAACAACCGCAGCACGAATAGTAGGCACTACTTGAAAGAAATGACGGAGGGCTACGGCTGGTTTTTGGCGAAAAACCTTTAACGTAATGAAATTGATATCGTTGAAGGAATCCAAGTGATCTTACAAATATATAGTGGCGAAAACTTTTGCTAAAGAGGTCACTCCCAGTGAAGGGATCTCGGCTCTTTCCTTATCAAATGAAGTGCAGGATATTCCAAACTGAATACCACGATGCAAAGCAAAAGAATCGACTATAGTGAAATTATTACCATGATACAAACTTCTGCCCAAGGGGTCACTCCCGATGAAAGGATCTCGGCCCTTGCCTCGTCGAATGAGGTGCAGGATATTCCCAATCGAATACCACTGTGCAAAGCAAAAGAGAACGTCTGTAATGTCGGTTTTTAAAAACTTGGTCCCAACAACATCATATATAGGTTTTTTTATTCTTGCATTGATCAGAATCAACGCAGTCCCATCAATTAAACATATCATACCACAGAAAAGGAACGAAAATTAAATGTACATATATGCCATCCGCATTCACCACCGGGCCCCGTCATCACCCGTTAGGTTACTTAACTAACGACAAAGCGGGGACTGGACTAGCACGGCTGCAAAACATATACAACCGCTACTAGTATATATATAAATATATATAACAATCGTCCCAGGCATGAAATAAAGCAACATCATAGAATAGTGATAAGCATCACAGAACAAACGGATAATCTGGGAGCCCCGGGTTTCCTCTGAGCCACAAGTGAAACCCGACGTTCCCCTGGTCGTGTGGATAGCCTGTGCAATGAAAACCTAGACCCCTATGAGTGCGGCAAGCTACCCACCAATCCCAGAAGCGAGACAACCACAATCAACAACGTGAATGGGCCACCCAGCACTCCGCGGAATCCGGTAACTTGAGCACCCCTCCTTGGGTCAACCTATACCCCCTACGAGTGCGGCGAATAGCCCACCAATTCTAGAGTGAGGCCCCCTCCGTCTCAACGCCATGAGGTGTGGACCCGTTGCCCTCTAGAACCCGGCGATTCGTGCACTCCACCGCGGGGTAATCCTTATACAGAAAAGAAAATAATATGTACAAGGGTGACATCGACCTCAACCCGGTCGTGCCCCAAACAAATAATATACAAATGGGCAGTGACGGAAGTCCACATGTCGGACGGTCGTCCCGCAATATCAAATGTATAAATGAAACTAAACAGTACTACCATTGCACCAAAGCTTTCCACCACGAAGATCCAACCACAACCACAGCACATCACAGAACATCAACGTGAATGTCACGTTCACAAACCCGTCTAAAAGTCATATAGCAAGTTGTACCGCTCTAATGACATAAACGGTCATAGATAGTAATGTATATACTCAAAACTACTACATTAGAATTCCACACACAATTAGCAAACTAAACCAATTTCCAAAACCATGAAAAAACAGTGAGCTAAAGTTCCAAAAACCGACCGTTTAATGCCAATTCGAAAGTCCGAATCAAAAAGAAATGCATCTGAACCTTCACAAGGAGTTAGAGCACGAAATAAAATTCAAGTCGGGGGGCCTAGAGGGGGTACCCTACCCCCGAGGCCACCACGGGGTAGGCAGACCCGAAATTGCCCAAGGTGGGGCAGTTTCGGGTCCTCACGGCCAAGACCACCTTGTGGTGGCCTTGAGGAGTGGTCCCAGCCATTCAGTCTCCCCCAGGGTTTCCCCGGGGTGTCCATGCACCACCCCGCATCTTCTCAGTTAAAACCGTGAGCCCGCGGTGTGTGCAAATTTCTCAAACTTTCAGTTTTTGGAACTGTTTTTGTCGGCAGTTTTTGCATGACAAAAACGGCAGATTTCTAATATCGCAAAGAGTTAACTAAGGCTTATAGAGTGGCTTTGATACCATGTTGGGTTATGCAAGCGCCCTGGCAATCAATCCGTGGCCAAATGCGGAACAAAAAGTTTCAAAAACCGGCGCTAACACAACCCTATTACCCGGATCAACCCATAAGCCCGAGGTAACAAAACATGCAAAGGAGTTTAGAATGGTTATACCTAATGAACCAAGTCTTTCGGGTCTTCAACCATCATCAAGTTCCTTGAGGTGTTGCGGATCGGATTTGGTTGCCAGTCTTCCTCCATCCATGATGATCCACCCGAGGGAAACGGTGCAAGCTCCAGCCTCGCCAAGCGAGGCAACCGACGCTCTAAAGTTGCTAGCATTGAAGAGTGGAGGTGTAGGAATGTCTCACTATCTATTTTCTCTCATCACTAATGCTCAAAAGAGCAACTCAAGAAGATGAAGGAGGTGAGGAAACAAGTGGCATGAGCAACTAAAGAAAGTGGCTAAACTTTTTCCAAGTGAGAATGAGAATGTAATGAATCAAGTCAAGAAAAGAAATGAGCAAGGCATATGGAGAATGGCGGTTGCCCCCCCCTCTCTCAATCACACAAAATATCTCCTAACAAATTTTACAGTAAACAAATGTGTGCCATACCTCTCTACATGCTAAGCCCATGCTCATGCCAACTCACCCTCCACCTCATTTGTAAAATAAATGATTTCCTAAAAAGAAAATCATACAAATGAGGTGTCCACTTCTAGAAGTAATTCCGTATAAATACGGAATACAACCTGGTATACGTATCGAAATACATATACGCGTATTTGTACAAAAATACGAATAGCCAAGAGAGAAAATGAATAGTGAACAATAATACTAGAATACATATATAAAAATATATATAAATTATTAAATCAAAACCTGATTTAATAATCCGACTTAACCCTAAGCCGCTAGTATTATCAACCGTCCGACTAAAGTCTGTGCAGCATGTACACATATTTAATCGGACTCTTATATGTACCAACATACGTCATCTACACCATATCGCATGAACCATGATTACCCTCTGTGTGGGACTCTAAAGACTCGTCAATATGCTGGCAGTGGGTTTAACCACAAGCACGTCAGCGGTGTACGTAACGGCTTCCCAGGTATTGAGCGAAAGGAAGGCTGACGAGCAAACTCATCCAAACCCTTACTGAGCCTGACAGTGATAATCTCCGTATAATCCGGTCTATTCGTCTAAGACTATCGCATATCGAGTCTAGGGGGTGGATAAAGTCATACCACTAATAACGCGAAATTTAGTGTCGGTATGAAGCCCATCACCACCTGAGAAACTACTGATCCGAATCAGTAATTCTCGATTACCTTGGCCAAGGATTTCTGGTGATGGCCACCCGTGCACAACCGCGACATCAACCCCCAATACTGGGAGAGACGAATCTCGCGACGATCCGCTCACTGTTTCCATGTGGCTCGGGATTGTACCCAACTAAAACCTGTTTGCACGACTCCTTTGAGCCATGGTAGGGTAGTAATCAAAGCACGGTGGGAACTCACACGAGAAAAATGACGATCTCAGGTCAATAAACTAACCTGTACACATGTCACCAGGGAACTGCTATCTGACAATAGGTATAATACCAACTAGCATGTTCTCGGCGAGTCCGTCCGGTGTACTCATAACCCAATGAGCACCTGTATACATCTTAGGTGAACAAACTGACACCAATGGCTTGTAAGACCGGCCACCGCCCCTTATCGGGGTCTCGATCAGTATACACCAGTCTACTCTGGAGTATCGATGCCCAGTCTCGAAACTCCCATGACTAGGGACATTTAAAGATGTGCCTATAGACTACCCAGCTCCCACGTATATGATCGCCATCATACTGCTGGCAGTCAAGAAAGAATCATATGGGCTCTATCAACATGTAATAATGATCTGTAATACCACTTAATGCTTTACATGATGATAAAGACAAACCAGATAGCATACTATCATCTCGAGTAAGACTGTTCTACCGGTATAGACCCTCCCTCAATCATCATAATCACCTGCCTGTGACTATGATAATTGCCTTGAGGGCACTATAGCCAACACAGGAGATGTGAGAAGAGTGTTTTCTTTTATTTCATTAATGTAAATTTGTAAATTGATGTAATATTATTTTTGCGGGGCACATCCGGATTGAGGTTGTATCCACCGTTGTATTATTTCATTTACTTTTTCTTGCACCTAGGATAGACCCAAGGTAGGGTGAACAAACTACCGGGTTTGAAGTGCCGAGTGGCCTACTCATTTTATTGAGGGAGGTTGCTTCATTTCGGGAATTTGGCGGGTAGTTTGCCGCACCCGTAGGGGTCTAAGGTGGGGTTTGGCTATTCATCAAGATCGTGGAATCATTTTTTCGTTCTAGGCTAAAACGAAACATGGAATTCCTAGTATATCCAATATATTCATTTGTGATCTGTGATCTGGAATGCCTATTATTACGTGAGACGAATGGCTATATATATATATATATATATATATATATATATATATATATATATATATAAAATAAACGTTGCTTATGTTTTGTACCCATGCTAGTCCATCCCCTGCTCTGTCATTAGTTAAGTAACCTAACTGTGCATGTTGGCGCCCTGTAGCGAATGCGGATGGCATAAGCGTACGTTCTATTTTCGTTTCTTTTCTGCAATGATAGGGTTAAATGATGGGACCGCATTAATATTGATTAATGCAAGGAAAGCAAACCAAAGTTTAAATCGTTGGAACAATTTCAAAACCACTCGGTTTTCTTGAAAAACACTTTTAAATGCGGAGCCTAAACCACTCCTTTTAAAAACTATCATGGTTCCTTCGACTATATCAAGTTCATAACGTTCACGGTTTCGCCAAAACCAACCGTAGCCCTCCGTTATTTCAGATGGGTATTTAGTAGTATTCAAGCTATGTATTTTGACCTTGGCCAAGGCATAGTGATTGGTAGCTGCTGGGTATTCATCTGTAGTATAGATAGATGTGTTGATCTGGGACAGTCATACAGCTATTTTGGCCTTCATCAAGGGTTTGTACAAATGGGTTCAAATTAACCTGGACAATGATGGGTAGAACTTGACTTGCATCTTATGATATGTTGGCCTTCGTCAAGGTCATAAGCGCCTGGGGAAAAAATCCACATCGGGAGTTTCAAAGGAAAATGAAACTAGCTAGTGTTGCATACCATTTGGAGTGTGATGATTTTGGTAGGATTCCTTCAAGGTTGTCACACGATAATATTTGGATCCCGATCCTACTGTGAGTATCCTCTACTCTTCGGGATAATTTTTCACTTTGCAATCAATGCTATAAACCTGTGGATGCCTAGAACGGTGTTAGCGGGGCTAAGCCTCCACGGAAAAGAGGTTATGTAAATAAGGAATTTCGCGAAAGCGTTTAAAAATCTCCCTCGAGGTACCGACACCAGCCTGCCGAAAGGTTAAGCAAGAATTGTAGGGTGAAATTAATCCTGACTAATTCTTATTTTATGGTTTGAAAGAGGATTTGAGAAAAAGTGGGAGCCATCCTGTTTAGATAAACTAATAACCAATATAAACTTGCAAAAGTATCATGCTGAGTGTTTCTTCTTTCTCTCCTAATGACAGCGACCAAAATGATCGGGCAAAGTTACTGCTAGATAAAAATAAATTGATTAGGCCAAACTATAAAGATTGGCTAAGAAATGTCCAGATGGCCATTACCTATAACAAGCTGGGCTATCCTCTTTCTACCAAAGCCCCCGCCATCCTAGGTCCAGATTCCACCGTCGCGGATGCTGAAATCCGTAAGACATGGGAAATAGACAGTGCGATAGCCAAGTGCCTCGTGTTGGCCTCAATGGATAATGAACACCAGAGGCAGCACGAGAAGATGGACTTAGCTTCCATATTCTTCTATACCAAATATTTATATGGAGAACAATCTCGTATCGCAAGATATGAGACCTCGAAGAAATTGTTTCAGGCGAGGTTGGCTGTCGGGTCATCTGTAGGGGACCACGTCCTTAAGATGATTAGCTATATTAAAGAGCTCGCGGACCTTGGGACCACATTGTAGAACGAGTTATATACTGACTTGATTCTACGTCCATCCCTTCTACCTATGCCCAGTTTATCTTGAATTTCAACATTCAAAGGAAGGAAGTTTCACTTCTAGAACTCCTCAACATGTTGAGGAGTGCTGAGGGCACCCTACAGAAATCTAGGGAGACACCCGCTCTGCTTATTGGGAAATCTTCCTTTTCTAGATCTAAGGCAAAAGCCAAGAGGAAGAAGAAGAAGGCCTCCACCAAGCCAAAAGACAGTGTCAGTAAGGTAGAGGGAAAGGGCAGGGCAAAAGTTTCGGGGCCGACGGTAGGAAAGGAGGAATGTTTCTATTTTCACGAGAAAGAGCATTGGAAGAAGGACTGCAAGGCTTGGAAAGATAGAAACCAGGATTCAAAACACATTGTGGTTTCAGCTTCAGGTGTTTTTATAATTGAAAATTGTCTGTCAATTAACTCTACTTCCTGGGTACTAGATACCGGATCAAAATGGCATATCTGTAATTCATTGTAGGCTCTGAGAAACCGTAGAGTTATCATGGCAGGTGATATGACTCTCAGGGTTGCTAACGGAAATGAGCGTGGATACTGTATCCGTAAGGGAATATCATCTAGGATTAACAAGTGGGCAGATTTTGATTTTGCGTAACTGTTTGTGTATACCTAGTTTGGCATGTAATATCATCTCTGTATCTTTACTATCTAAAGAAGGTTATGATTTTACATTTATAAGCGATATTGTCCACATCCACCTTAATCAAGATTTGATTGGGTCAGGTACACTAGATAACGGTATAAATGTATTAAATCAAACTCAAGTTTTTAATGTCCATAACACACTTAAAAGAAAGTCTCCGGAATTAAATCGGGCTTTCTTATGGCATTGTAGACTGGGTCACATCAATGAAACATGGTTGACGAAGTTACATAAAGGAGGATATTTGGATCCGTTTGAATATCAGTCTTATGCAACTTATCAATCATGTCTCAAAGGAAAGATGACAAAGACTCTGTTCACTAGACACGGAGTAAGAGCCAACGAGCTAAGGGGACTTATACACAGCGACGTGTGTGGTCCAATGTCTATACATGCAAAAAGTGGTTATTCCTACTTCATTACTTTTACGGATGATTTCTCAAGGTATGGATATGTATTCTTAACGAAATATAAATCCGAGGCCTTTGAGAAATTCCGGGAATACAAGAATGAAGTGGAAAAACAAACAAGCAAAAGTATCAAAACACTCAGAGCTGATCGAGATGGTGAATACTTAAATGCCGAATTCCTGGATTACTTAAAAGAGAATGTAATTCTTTCTCAGCTTACTCCTCCATACACACCTCAACACAACGGTGTATCGAAAAGGCGGAACCAAACCTTATTGGATATGGTACGTTCCATGATGAGTAATGCTAAGTTACTGCGATCCTTTTGTGGTTATGCACTAGAATCGGCTGCATATCTTTTGAATAAGGTTCCTACTAAGTTAGTGCCTACCACACCATATCATTTGTGGAGTGGGAAGAAACCCTATCTTAAGTATCTAAAGATATGGGGATGTCCAGCTTTTGTAAAAATGCAGCATGCGGACAAGCTCGAGGCACGCTCAGTACTGTGTAAGTTTATGGGGTACCCAAAGAACTTCAGGGGGTATCTTTTCTATTACGCGGAGGAACAAAAGGTCTTTATTTCTCGGCACGCCCACTTTTTAGAAACTCAATTTCTTGAAAAAGAAATAAGTGGAAGCGCAATAGAACTGGAAGAAATTCCATATCCACAAGCTATTACTGAAAGCATGGTGGAACCAAAAGTTTCGAAAGAACCGGACATCCCCGCGCCATTCCGCAGGACTAGTAGGTAGTCTCATCCGCCCGAGAGATACTATGATTTTCTCATAGAGAGGAATAGAGAGGGTTGCATCATCGACGATGATGAGCCAACTAGTTTCCAGCAAGCCATCAGGAGCAGAGACTCGGTAAAATGGCCGGATGCAATGCAGACCGAAATGGAGTCCATGTACACCAAAAAAGTATGGACTTTGGACATTGCTCCAGAAAAGGTAAAACCCATAGGCTGCAAATGGATCTTCAGAAAGAAGATTGGTGTAGATGGACATGTTGAAACCTATAAGGCTAGACTTGTTACAAAAGGTTTTCATCAAAGACCTAGTTTGGACTAAGATGAAACCTTTTCTCCAGTGGCTATGCTCAAATCCATTCGGATCCTTCTTGTCATTACTGCCTTCCATGATTATGAAATTTGGCAGATGGACGTAAAGACCGCTTTTCTGAATGGAAATTTGGAAGAGTGTGTTTATATGGATCAGCCAGAGGGTTTCATAGAGAGTGGGAGCAGCGGAAGAGTGTGCAAGTTGCTTAAATCCATTTATGGATTAAAGAAAGCATCGCGGAGTTGGAACATCTATTTTGATAAGATGGTCAAGGAATTCGACTTTATCAAAAATCCAGATGAACCATGCATTTATAGTAAAATTGTAGCAAGAACTGTGGTATTCCTCGTCTTGTATGTGGATGACATTCTCCTGATAGGAAATGGCATCCCTATGCAATAAGCAGTCAAAGGATTCTTGTCACAAAGGTTTTCCATAAAGGACCTGGGTGATGCCTCCTACATTCTGGGGATACAGAGATATCATGATAGATCTAAAAAGATATTAGGACTTTTACAGTCAAGGTACATCGACACCATATTAAAATGATTTAGTATGGAAGATTCAAAGCGCGGTAATCTACCGGCGTGTCACAGAATCACCATCTCCAAAAAGATGTCTCCCAAGACTGATTTCGAAAGGGATCGCATGACTATTATACCCTACGCTTCTGCGGTAGGCTCTATAATGTATGTGATGTTGTGTACCAGACCAGATGTAGCTTACGCACTGATCTTGGTAAGCAGGTATCAGTCAAACCCAGGGGAGAAACAATGGACAGCAGTTAAGAACATTCTCAAGTACCTAAGAAGGACTAAGGAGATGTTCTTGGTGTACGGTAGTGAAGACCTCCAGATCGAAGCCTTCGCCGACTCCAGCTTCCAGAGTGACAAGGATGACTCAAGGTCCATATCGGGTTATGTCTTTACCCTCAATGGAGGAGTGGTCTATTGGAAGAGCTCCAAGCAGGATACCGTTGCTGACTCGACGATGGAAGCGGAGTATATCACTGCATGTGACACCACGAAGGAAGCAGTCTGGATGAAGAAGTTCATTATAGAACTTTAGGTTGTTCTGTCCATTGTTGATCCAATACCTATGTATTGTGACAACAACGGGGCTATAGTTTTAGCGAAGGAACCAATGTCCCATCAGAAGTCCAGACATATCTTGAGACGGTACCACCTGATAAGGGAGATCGTTGATCACCAGGAGATCGTGGTGCGGAGAGTAGAGACAGAGAACAACACTGCAAATCCACTCACAAAAGCTATCCCTCAGACACAGTTCGAGAGGCTAATTAAGATGATAGGTCTGCGATATATCAATACATGGCCTTAGTGCAAGTGGGAGATTGCTAGTGAGATATGCCCTAGAGACCATTATTGTAAAGTACTGAATTGTATATTACAATTTGGAAGCTTGGGATATTGACAGATATAATAACAGTCTTGCTCAAAATGGTAGTATGCTACTTGGTTTGATTCTACCTCGATATGTGTATATGTTTCTTTTAGCATATCGCTAATACATATTGGTAGAGCCCTTAAGATCTTTGCTTGACTACCAGCGTTGTGATGGCAGTCACACTAGTGGGGGCTGGGTAGTCTATAAGCACATCCTTATAAAGGTCCCTAGTTATAGGATTATCGAGACGGGGCATCGATACTCTCGAGTAGACTAGTGTATATGCTTCTCATCCCAGCAGGGGAGGTGGTATGTCCCACAGCCATTGGTATGTCATACCGGAGATAGTATACAGGTGCTCATTGGGTTATGAGTTACTCTGGACGGACTCGTTGGGAACTGATGGTTGGTATTATACCTATCGTCAGGTAGCAGTTCCCGGATGGCATGAGTACAGGTTAGTCCGTTGACTTGACATCACTATTCGTCTCAAGTGTGTTCCTACTGTACTTATATTACTACCCTACAATGGCTCAAAGGAGTCATGCAAACAGGTAGTAGTTGGGTGCGGTCCCGAAGCACTTGGAGGCAGTAGCGGTTAGATAGGATTCGTCTCTCTAGGTATTGGGGGTTGATATCGCGCTGTGTTCGGAAAGCCATTACACAAAGTCCCTTGTCAGGGCAAGCGAGATTTACAGGTAGGTACTTCAGTAGTTTCTCAGGGTGTATTGGGCTCTACCCCGGCATGACTTATTGCGCTATTAGGGGTCTGAAAGTTACCATCCCCCTAGGCCCGATAAGCGAGTATCTTAGACGAACAGACTGGACTGTACGGAAATTGTCACGGATAGGCTCAGTAGAAGTTCGGATGAGTTTGCTCATCGGCCTTCTTATCGACAGATACCTAGGTATCCATTACATGCAGCTAATACCACTGACGGACTTTTGGTTAAACCCACTGCCAGCGTACTGTCGAGTCTTTAGAGTCCCACACAGAGGGTTTCCCTGTTTCGGGCGAAACGATGTAAAGGCCGTATGGTTTTACGGCAGGGTTCCGATCATATACGTGAACTGGCTGCACGGATGTTGTTCGGACGGATAATACTAGTGGGCTTTGGTTTAAACCGGATTCTAGTATTATATTATTGGATTATTATTATCTCATTGTATTCATATTTTTCGGAACACGAATACGGGTATGTATATACGGTGAGGGCATTCTTGTAATTTCACAAGACATGCTTCTAGAAGGGGCACTTCATTATTTGGATTTATCTATTTTGAGAAATAGATTAATGTGGAAAATGGAGATATTTGTGGCATGGTGAAGCATGGCTCATTTGCATTTGTTTATTGGTTTGGACTCACTATTCAAGCATGGTTGATATTTTCAATTGGAAAATATTGCATGCTTGAGTGAGTTGAGTAAGGGAGCCATTCTTCGCTTCCCTTCACTTAGTTCATTTGCTCATTTTGTTTCTCTCTCCATTTTTCTCTCCTTCTTCCTCAAGACCCTAATCCCTCACATGAGTTGTGAACCATAGGTTCAAGTGAGATTAAATACTCCATTAGATACTCTACATCTTTTAAGCTACATAGCATAGCGAACTAGGTATCTTAGTTACCTCGGTTTAGAGGTTGGAGCTTGAAGTATAGACTCTCGGGTGGATCATCTTCGACACGAAGAGGCCGACGATCAAGCGCGATCCGGATCTTCGAGGACCTCAAGGAGAGGACGAGAAGAAGACCCGAAGGACTAAAATCAAGGAGGTATAATACTATCATAGTAGTTAGAACCTCCTAATAGAATAGATAGTTAAGGTTTCTGTTAAGATCCTAGAGTTAAAGTCGGAGTTGCATAGTATGAAAAATCGTTTTTTTTTAAATTCTGCCTTCCCACAAGTGCGTGGGGTGTGCGAAATCGACTTACAATAAGTGGAGAAACAATCTCGAGACTTGGAAAGATGAATATGGATTGAATAGTGTGAAACACTTCGATTTTACGGTCAGGATGATCCATTTATCTTTCTGAACCAAGCATTCCAAGTGTCACGCCCCGCTTCCTGGTGTATGCTAAGGAGACACGACTGGCCCGCTAAGTATTTACTTAGAAGTAAACACACTAAGCATAAATAAGCAATATAATAAAGTACACAAAAAAAAATGACAAGAGATATGATTGAACAACAACTTTTATTTATTAAACATTTCTTTACAATACAACTGAAAATGTAAAATACAATACTGGAAAGCGATGTCTAAACATTGGCATGTACTGAAAGTAAAAGTGAGTACAAGTAAAGCCTAATGGTCATGCTGCTCAGTGGTCTGCTCCAAGTGCTACTGGCTGGTCTCGAACTCCTCAGAGTTGGGTCCTCCTGACAATATTCCAAAGAAAGAAAAGAAATAGGAATGTCGTCAGCGAACAATCGCTTGGTAAGTCCCAAAGAGATAGAAATAGAATAGACAGATACGAGCATGTAACTGGTATAAATTTTGATTGTTATACTAACGCAGTTGTTTGTAGCTTGGTACAGAATATGCCAGTGTATACGAGAGGAGTCCAACTTACACTGTGGACTATGGTAACCCGTAGTACAAGGCTCCATCGATAAAACCACGGAACAACGGCAATGGATGTATAGTTACGTCTTTTAATGACCATCTCGTGCCACTTTTAACACATTCTGTGCCAGTCTACCCCTTTAAAATCCCCGTAATGTATTATGTATTGATGTATACTGTTTTTTTTAATAGTTGTACGACTTGTTGAAACCATGATATCATGTAAACGAAATGGATATAAATGGATAGTCAAGTAATCAGAGTATATCCATGGTTCGGTTCGGTCGATTCATGTTGATATAAATTGAATTCTGGTATAAATGGATTCATGTTGAATATGAGTTATACTTGAATCATATTCAATGATAGATCGATTGATTGATTTCATATTAGACTGAGACTTTGCCTGAGTCAGACACTTAAACAGAATTGAAGTCCTAAATTAGTTTTGGAGTTATCAGTAACTGCTGCACATGGACGGCAGGATTTGTGTCTTTTTCCAAGACAATTGTCGTATTGATAACACCAATTTTAGTTCGTCTACCTTAGATAGGCAAGCACCCATATTCTCCGGCTCCATGAGGCTCAAGAGAACTGGTCCTGCTTAAACCTATATTTACTAGGGTCTTTATTGTAAATTAATATAACTTGAGGAGGTTTTATGAAAAATAGTTTTGATATATTTTCAAAATAAATCTCAAGTATTTATTTATCATCTTTAGGGTTTTCATAGTTGTAATTTTTATAAAATGAAATATTCTAGTGGATATAAACCTAACTTTGAATAGTATATGGTATTTTCTTGTAATTTGACTTGTATTTAATGTGATGGTATTTTCATGATCTTTTTTTATTCTTTTCTTTTGATTAGAAAACATGGAATATATATTATATTTAAAATAGATATTTTGATAATATCTATGTATATAATTATAAAAATAGAATTTATTTATTAAATAGAAATCATGTTACCTTAAAAATTGTAATAAGAATTCCATCGAGATCAAATGCTCCGTGAAGAGGTCTGCATCTCGCTTTACTAGTCCCGAGGATGTGCGATAACCCGCACCATCCCGATCGGGTTCCCCAAAATAGGTTGTAGAGGTTTATTTGCAAGGAATTAATTAAAACAATTTAAAGAATACGGGTTTTGATAGTTTAAGGTATTTTAATGTAAATTGTGTTTTGTCCCACAAAAACTGTTACAAAATCCATCGTGCTATGTCAAGATGAGTGTTGTGATGAGATAGGTCATTACCTCTTGCAATTTCTAAAGGTAATATGAGCCTAACTATAAAGTAATGTCGTATGTAAACTAGATGGTATTTTGCCGTAAAAGTTAAATAAAACTTGTTTAACATTATATTTTGAATTGAAACTTGTTCCAAATGTTATTTAATGGTTAATAAACAATATGTAAAAAGATGGTAAATTTGTTATTAAGAAAAAATTGCGTTTTTGATGAAATTAAAATTGGAAGTTGGATTAACTCCACTTCCGACGAGTTTTAATAGATTATTGTTTTAGACTAGAAAAATGTGAGAAGTGAAGGGACTTACTGATTGAGAGAAGAGGGAGGAGGTAGAGGGAACTTTCGAAGGCGTCGTGGAGTCATTTCATCGCCGGATTTGTCCCGAAATGCCGCCGGAACTTTGACTTGAGCTAACTCCACTTATACAACTTTTGGAATTAGAAAATTTAGAGAGTTTTGGCAATGGATTTCTGAATGAGGAGGCTAGGGTGTGATGTTTGTATTTATATGAGAAATTAGGGTTTTAAGGATTGAAGAATGAATTAAAATATGCATTAAAATGGATTAAAGAGGGGATTTATCATTCTCTGGATAAATGCAGAGAAATCAAATAGCATGGGGGTAGTGGGGTAGGCTAAAATTTTGGGGGGCATTACCAATGGGGGCCCGGCAGCGCCGGCCCCTGGCAACATCTCGCTGGCCATCTTGGCGTGGTGGGGTGTGGGATCTTTGACACGTGTCCTAGGCTGTTTAAATAAAAATTTCCACATGTTTGTTTTATAAGACTTTTCATTTTTATGTGCAGTGCACGTGTAAACTTTTGAGCTTCTAAAAGTTTAAAAGAAAAATCAATTAAAAATAATATGTGGCTGAGGGGATTTGAACACAAAGGCTGCGTCACAGCAGTACAAGGCTTTACCAATGAGCTACAAGTTGTTTCTTGCTGTTCAAAAGCAATTTAAATTTATAACTTGTGCCCAGGCTAAGATATTCCTTTCTGTACTTTTTGTACAGAAGTTTTAGGGTTTTTAACAACATTCGGGACCCGTACTGCGCCTTCCATAGGTTGCAGGGTCACCCGACCGAAAACTACAAACAACTCCGTGACTATATCGAGGAGTTGATCTGCTTTGGCCACCTGGAAAAGTACATGCAGGACAAGCGGCAAGCCGACGGGGAGAAGGAAAACTAGCCCCCTCCTGGGGAAATAACGATCGGGCGAATCTTGGTCGTTACCTCGGAATCAGCCCGGGGAGCCGGCGAAAATCACCGCCTCCTACCTGTCGAGGGTACAAGCGATCCACCCTAGAAGAAGAGCAGGACCACCGAGCCCATCATCTTCACCGATGAAGACCTCCACTGTATATCCTTGCCCCACAACGACCCTCTCGTGATAACAGTACGGGTCTACCGTTACGAGGTACAGAGGATATTGGTCGATTCCAGGAGCTCGGCAGACAACCTCTTCTATGAATGCTTCCAGTGTACGGGGTTAGGACCGTCCGACCTACGGCCCACCTTCCACGTCCTATCGGGGTTTACCAACCACTCCATTCCGGCTGAGGGAGTGGTTATCCTACTCCTCAACATTGGGGAAGCGGGCCATACAAGGACCATACCGGTGGAATTCATTGTCGCTAGGATCCTTTCACCCTATAACATCCTCCTGGGATACCGGACATTAAACGCCCTCCGGGCTCAAATCTCGACATATCACCATACGATCAAATTTCTATTAGACCAAGGGGGGATAGGCCGGGCCTATGGAAACCAACAGATCGCTAAGATTTGCTTTACCTTGACGTCCCTTGCTGGAAAGCGGAACAACGAATTTGAAGACACAAACGATTTCCAGGGGTCGTTGGATACGCGCGACGACCAGAAAGAAATCTGAAGAGCCCCGGTAGAAGCGCTAACTGAAGTTCCCCTCATCGAGGGGGTCAATGGACGCACGGTTCAGATCGGATCTCTTTTGACAGGAGGCCGCTGTGAAGACTTGATCCGCTTTCTCCGAGGGAACTCGGACGTGTTTGCCTGGGCACCAGTGGACATGCCCGAGATTAACTCTAAAGTAATCTCACACAAGCTCGGGGTCGACCTGAAGGCCAGACCCGTCCGACAAAAGAAGAGAAGTTCCGCGCCAATCAAGCAAAAGACGATTAAGGACGAGGTCGATAGATTGCTCGCAGCCAACTTCATTAGAAACATTGACTACTCGGATTGGCTAGCGAATGTTGTCATAGTCAAAAAGGCGAACGGGAAATAGCGCATGCACGTCAACTTCACAGATTTGAACAAGGCCTGCCCGAAAAATAACTATCCCCTCTCTCGGATAAACCAGCTAGTGGACAGCTCGGCTGGCCACGAATTGCTAAGCTTCATGGACACTTTCTCCGGCTACAATCAGATCCGGATGAACCCGACAGATGAAGAACTTACCACATTCACCACGCACCGGGGGGTATACTTCTAAAAAGTGATGCCTTTCAGTCTTAAGAATACTGGGGCTATATATCAACACCTAGTTAACAAACTGTTCAAATCGCAGATCGAGAGGAACATAGAGGTCTACGTTGACGACATGCTCATAAAATCAACTTCATTAGATGAGCACACTAAAGATCTTGGCGAGACATTCGATGTCCTCCGCAAGTACAAAATGAAGCTGACCCCAACTAAGTGCGCGTTCGGAGATACTAGCGGGAAATTCCTCGGGTTCATGGTTACACACCGAGGAATCTGTAAGTCTACGGTAGCGCCCCGGCCGTCAATCTGAAGCCAAAATGCGGAAACAAAAACATTTTCATAAACTTGAAACTGGCGCTATCGTATACTTTAATCCCGGATCGAACCATTAACCTATAACTAGCAAACTAGAGAAGGGTTAGTAAAGGCTATACCGATCGATCCGTGTCCTTCGGTCTTTGGCCACCATCCCAAACTCCTCGCGGCATCTCCGATCTCCGGTCTCCTCGTCGGAAGGGCACCACATCAATGAGTCTTTTTATGGGCTCCCGCCTCTGAACCGAGGCAACTCGGACATGAAGTTTGCTAGCCGATGTGTCCAAGATGGCTGTAGAATATACGTAGAGCACTTTGCCACAAGGGTTAATCGAAGTTTCCATTTTGGGTGGAGATGAAATGAGCAAGAGGAATTTTTGCTAATGATATGAGATCAATATTCCCACACCCAAAAGAATGAGGGGCTGCCCAAAAAATGGCTCGGCCATGGTCATGAGGAAATGGTGGTGGTGGTGAGCATAAGCATAAATGTGGTGATAATGAGGAAAAAATGTCACACCAAAATCCTTATCAATCCATTCACAATAAATGCTACAAGATGGCTCAAGACAGCACTCAATCAATCAAGAATACTCATGGAGCTTGCTGGAATGTGCAGGAGCCCCAGTGACCACAAAAAAAACCCTCCATTGCTAATTTCGAAATTTGCAAGAAACCCCCTCTCCTCACAAAAATTTAGCCATGAAGGAATAAAGGAAAATGGCCCAAAAGGAATGCAAACTGGCAACTTCAAAAAGCGATCCCGTAATAAATTACAGGATAACCCCGTGACTGTATATACATACCCGCATTTGTATTACGACCGAATACAAATGCAATTGAGACAAAATCTACACAGTATAATACTAGGATCCGACTTAAACCAAAGCCCGCTAGTATTATCCGTCCAAACCATAACACGTGCAAAAGTACACGCGTATGTTCGAACCCTGCCATAAATCCATATGGCCTCTACAACGTTTCGCCCGAAACTTGAGAAACTGTCTGTGGGAGACTCTAAAGACTCGTCAATACATTGGCTGTGGATTTAACCACTAGCACGTCGGTGATATTAGCTGTACGTAACGGGCTACTAGTTATTGACCGGAAGGTGGGCTGATGAGCGAACTCATCCAGACACCCTACTGAGCCTGTCAGTGACAATATCCGTACAGTCCGGTCCATTCGTCTATGAGTATCGCATGTCGGGTCTAGGGGGTTGGTAAAAGTCAGACCCCCAAAAGAGGTACAAGTCGTGTCGGAGTGTAGCCCAGAACACCCTAAGATACTACTGGAATACCTACCAGTAAATCTCCTGCCTTGGCCAAAGACTTCGTGTAATGGCTCTCCTAGACACAGCGCGATCTCACCCCTAATACCGGGAGAGATGAAAACCCTGCCGATCCGCTCACTGCCTCCATGTGGCTCGGGACTGTACCCAACTAAAACCTGTTTGCACGACTCCTTTGAGCCGTGGTAGGGTAGTAATCAAAGCACAGTGGGAACTCACACGAGACAAATGACGATCTCAGGTCAATGAACTAACCTGTATACATGTCACCAGGGAACTGCTATCTGACGTCAGGTATAATACCAACTAGCATGTTCCCGGCGAGCCATGTCCGGTGTACTCATAACCCAATGAGCACCTGTACACATCTTAGGTGAACCAACTGACACCAATGGCTTGTGAGACCGGCCACCGCCCCTCGTCGGGGTCTCGACTGTATACACTAGTCTACTCTGGAGTATCGATGCCCTGTCTCGAAAACTCCCATGACTAGGGACTTTTTAAGGATGTGCTTATAGACCCCAGCTCCCATGTATATGATCGCCATCATACTACTGGCAGTCAAGCAAGAATCCTAAGGGCTCTATCAAAGTGTAATGGCGACCTGTAAGGTCACCTAAAGCAGTACACGATGATAAAGATAAACCAAATAGCACACTATCATCTCGAGTAAGACTGTCCTACCGGCATAGGTCATCCCTCAATCATTGCAATCACGTGCCTGTGATCCAATAATTGACTCTGAGGGCACTATCTCTAACGATCTCGCACTTGCACTCAAGGCTAATTATTGCGATGTCGCATACTCACAGCCCGTGTGATACCGAACACCCAACTCCTCTACTGGTCAGCCTCACAAAGCCCGTTTGTGAAACTATTGCATTCGAGAAATAACCTCAGTAAGTGGATCCTCCCTGATGTTTCTTTCTGTGTCTCTCTTAATCTCTAGTTCACGGAGAAAGCCATCTCCCGAAATGAGCAATACCTGCCTTGGAATATGTCTGGATATCTGATGGGGCCTAGTTCATAAATGAACTCCAAATCCAAACTTCTTAGACTGTATCGTCAACTGAATGTAATCAGTATCCTGCGTCATGCCTCCCACAGCATCCGCTTGGACCACCTGTCCAAACTACTGCCCCTCGTCAGAGGGAAAACTATAACTCTGACAGTCACTCTGTCATCCAGGTCACCTTGGAAGCCTGGAATGATAACTGTCTCCCGAAGGAGGATGCCGTTATCATATCCCTAGAACATCCACTTATGTTCTAAAACTGCTTCCGAATGTTTCTCCAGGATTGGATCAATATCAACTTAATACATCTAGTGCAAAAACAACATCTGGTATGGTACTTGACATCTCATGATCAACTCAATTGCCTAAGCAAGTGATCTGCCAATCATGCACATCCCTCTCCCCTTTAGTTTGTAAGACACCTTTAGAGAGGGTGACTCCATCACTTGCAGGTACACCACCATGCCAGGAGTCGTCTATTCTAAAACACCTGTAAAATGCTGTCAAAGTACCCAGATTGGGAAACTACCCAAATCTAGATCTAAAACCATAGATCTAGTAATCAGAATGTATGATATTATATATATATCCTATATGGACAAACCACTGTGTGACAACCACGGTATAACCGATTGTAGTATAGGAATTTTACTTCCTACATTGTGTATGTCATCCAAATACAAGGACATCACACCCTACAACTTTCTTAACAGATCCATCCTTTATTCTGATGAAGTCAAACCTATGACTGTCACATCAGAAATAGATGATCTATCTCCGGTATATGTGCTTTAGTCTATAAATAGACACAAGCTACTTGTCCACTATGCTTCCGCTGCTTCCGCTGCTTCCACTGACTACGACAACCCTCTGGCAGAGTCATATACACGTGCACTTCTAAAGCTAGTTTAGAACTATGCTATATTCATCCTCCTGCCGGGTCTCATAGCCTGGAACAACAGTAGTGTCATGTCTGGGTAAACAAGAACCTCCCTGTCACCGTCTTTGACCATACCGAAGTACCTCTCGAGTGCTTGAGATTACCCACCATATCTGCGGAGTGGCTAATGGAATGTCAATCCAGATTGAATTTTTAGGTCCTGTTAAATTTTCAGTAATCGTTTGCGGTTCTGGAATCACTTTCGGTTCTACCATACTCCCACTACTGTTTTCTGAAAAAATCCATTTTTGTTAAAACTATGGCGAGTCAAGAACAATGTCACTATTGATCTTCCAGATGGTTGAAAGTCAACCCTCGTCATAGCCCGGGTCAACCCACAAACAGCCATTACAAAAACGTGCCTTGAGTTATCCAGAGTTTGGTTTTAAGCATAAGCCGGACAACTCCCCGTACCTTAACATCGTTAAGATATGAACCGTTTTATATCCAATATAGAAACAGAAGCACTGATTTAATTGGAACCAGATTCAAATCATGCAGCTATCTCCAGTGCATGTCAATTAAATGGAGAGAGGCCAATCAGTATTAATCAACTTAGGAGTGCATCCAATTATGAGTAACCTGAAAGAGAAGCAAGTTCTCAAAACCATCACTGTCAGCTGAATACCAAACACAAGTATCTATATCTTCTATCACCTTGAAGAATCCCGATACTTGCAAACACTTGGTTCTCTACTTTATTCTTATACGTATAACTTCTCAAAATTTAGACTTTGTATTTCTACGAAACACTAGTCTAAAAACTATAGGAGTCATAAGTAAACAGAATATAGTACGAGTTCCAACCCCTCTGTCCTAATGGACACTAGACAATATACAATTCTTTGTATAAGTCCCCTGAGTTTAATAACTCAAACCCTATGCGTCGTAGGTTGAAAACTGTTCTATGGTTATGCAGAATTACACCGCTGTTTAATGCTCCTTACCTAACCATGAACTGATATAGGTAAATGTGATGGACATAATTTCAAAAAGTTATATCTCACTTTATAAAAATAAACGTACAGATATATCAATTTGAAATTGGTGCATAGCAACGGATATTCAAAACTAAATATTTATCGTCCGGTAAACATCCAGGCGATTTCCTCAAATATCACCAATTACAACGAATCCCGATATAATAAGGATGATCACCTAATTCTCAATAACTTACTCCCACTCATCATCTGTAAAACCATACAGATGTGAGAATCATACCTGGTAAATACATACCCTGGAGTAAGTACCTAAATGGGAAATCAGTTTTCTATTAACAACGCACAGTGAAACTGAAACATGAATATGTTTCGAAGGGGTATCCGGGTATTCCTAGTAATGCCTCTTCCATTATCCAGATTCATGACTGCAACCGTATATTTCTTTGCCATCTCTCCAAATCCCTTTATATGTCTTTAGTCATTACCTTCTGTACACCATCTTTAGGCTAAATGGTTTTCTTCCTTCCCTACCGTTCGGCACCAGCCTATGGTTTGGAAGAAGACTATCCAATAAGCGTAATAGGTGTACCCTCCTAAACCTTAGGAGTACTCGTAACCTGAGAGAAGGTGATGATAAAAGACAACTGAATAAACCTTATTCCTATTTCTCCTGAACCAGAATCCATCCCCGAACTGGAACAAGTCCCTTCGAGTTCGTATATAACTAAACGATGGAGTATCCAAATAACTGTGGATCTTCGTAGTGACACGGAGTGTTATGGAGAAATACAAAGGTGAAGTAGGAGTGGCGATGAAATACTTGGTTTGGTCGTGAATAGCAGTCGCAATTTACTTTGCCCTCTTTCTAATCCCTTTATTTTTCTTTACTTAATATCTTCTGTATACCACACTTAGGCTAAATGGTTTTCTTCATTCCCTACCTTTCGGCACCTGCCTATGGTTTGGAAGAAGACTATCCAATTAGCGTAACAGGTGTACCGTCCTAATCCAAGGAGCACTAGCAACCTGAGAGAAGGTAAAAGGAAAAAACAACTGAATAGTCCTATTCATTTTCTCCAGAACCGAAAACCATCCTCGAATCTGAAACAAGTTCCTTCGAGTTCTTATATAACCATACGATGGAGTATCCAATAAACTGTGGATCTTTGCAGTGATACGGGGTGTTCTGGAGAAAAAGGGTAAAAGTAGGAGTGGCATTGAGGTATGCAACTCAGACAATCCAAAAGCCAGTGTTTTAAGAAGGTTCGGTCAACTTGGTCACTAAGTCATATTCTAGGGTCTGGCCATGGTCGCTGCCAAAGAGAGAGAGAAAAGAAACACTCTGAGTGCACTCTAACCTAGATCAGAATGGTTATCAATTTATCCAATCAGGAAACCTCCCACTGTATCCTCAAATTCTCCTCCAAACCTGAAAGAAGAATTAGTCGGGATCATCCGAGGAGTAAACCAACTCATCAGTGGGAATCGGAATCCAGCTATCATCGCATGAGAATGTGATGGAATCCATTCACGTTATCACACTCCAGAAGGTATGCGCATGCCTTGCAAGTTTTAGTTTCTTTAGAAACCCCCGATGTGATTTTTACCCCATGCTCTTATGACCTGACTTTGGCCAACAAATCATAAGTCACATGTCAAGTTCTACCCGTCATTATCCAGGTTAATTTGAACCCACTCGTACCTACTCTTGACTTTGGCCAACAAAGCAGTACGACTGTCCCAAACCAACGCATCTATCTATGCAACAAAAAGGTAACAAATAGCTACCATACACTATGCCTTGATTTTGGCCAACAAACATAGCATGAATACTAAGTTCTACCCGTCTGAAATGACGGAGGGCTACGAATGGTTTTTGGCGAAAAACCTTTAACGTAATGAACTTAATATCGTTGAAGGAACCGAATAGCTTTTTATAAAAATATAGTGGCGAAAACCTTTGCTAAAGAGGTCACTTCCGGTGAAGGGGTCTCGGCTCTTTCCCCGTAGAATGAGGTGCAGGATATTCCAACTGAATACCGCGATGCAAAGCAAAAAGGCAATCGGCTATAGTGAAGTTATTACCCTGACGCAAACTTCTGTCCAAGGGGTCACTCCCGGTGAAGGGATCTCGGCCCTTGCCTCGTCGACTGAGGTGCTAGATATTCATAACCGAATACCACTGTGCAAAACAAAAGAAAACGTCCTTGCAATAACAGCTTTTTGAAAAATGTTCCAACAACATCAAATAGGTTTGTTTAGCTTGCATTGATCCGAATCAACGCAGTCCCATCAATTGATCACACCAATAAAGAACGAAAATATGATGTATGTATATGCCATCCGCATTCGCCAGTGGGTCCCGTCATCACCCGTTAGGTTACTTAACTAACGACAGAGCGGGGACTGGACTAGCGCGGATGCAAAACATATACAATATCTACTAGTATATATATCAATCAATGTTTAAAATAACCCGCTACGTAGCTCGCTATTTTGCGCTACGTAGTATACCTTAGTATATTCGCTACGTAACTTTGGAAAAAAACTCAAATACAAAGTAGCTTACGTTTTTTCTTCAAATAGCTTACGTTTTTTAACAAATAGTATACATTACACTATGCGTACGCTATTTTCATATAAAATTTTCTATTGAACTTCTTAAGATTTCAGTATCTAATCTAAACTATACGAACACAGTTTCATTAAAGTTCAAACCTCTTAATTTGAAATCATATTTAGTAGACATGATTCTCAAACAGAGATTATTTAATTGATTTTTGATAGGTTTAATCTAGTATGAATCATATATATGAACTCAAGTATTGAAAATTTTGAAAATAATTTTTTTTAGAATTTCGAGGAGCAGAGAAACTACTACTGTAAAAAATATTGTTATATTACTTATTTTTCTATGTTCCCAAGCCAATTTTATATTTTTATAATAATATAATTTATTGTAAATGAGATGATTATAGTAATAATTAATAATTCATGTAGCTTACGCTATGCGCAACGCTTTTTGCGTTTTCGCTATTTAGTAATAGAACGCTTGGCAACACGCTATCGCTATTTTGAACATTGATATCAATATATAATAATCGCTCAAGGCGTGATAAAATGCAACATCAAAGAAATGTAATAAGCATTACAGAACAATGCAGATAATCTGGAAGCCCCGGGTTTCACAGAGCCGAAATTGAAACCCGACGTTCCCCTGGTCGTGTGGATAGCCTGTGCAATGAAATCCTAGACCCCTACGGGTGCGGCAAGTTACCCGCCAAAACCTGAAGTGAGGCAGCCCCCTTCAACAAAGTGAATGGACCACCCAGCACTTCACGGAATCCGGTAACTTGGTCACCCCTCCTTGGGTCAACCTATACCCCATACAAGTGCGGCGAATAACCCGCCAATCCTAAAGTAAAGCCTCTTCCGTTTCAAAGCCATGAGATGCGGGCCCGTTGCCCTCTAGAACCCGGCTATCCATGCACCCCACCTTGGGGTAATCCTAGAACAGAAAATAAAATATATACAACGGGTACATCGACCTCAGCCCAGTCGTGCCCCAAAAGAATAATATACAAACAGGCAGTAACGGCAGTCCACATGTCGGACGCTGGTCCCGCAATATCAAATGTACAAATATAACTAAACTGTACTATCATTGCATCCAGGCTATCCACCATGACAAATCCGCAACATCACAGCACAACACAGAACATCAACGTGAATGTCACGTTCGTAAATCTGTCTAAAAGAGCTATAGCAATTATACAAGATTTACCGCTCGAATGACATTCACAGTCGCAGATATAATGTAAGTACTGTGAACTAACTTATTTAAAATTTTCGATCGACAAAATTTCCCGAAGTGGGCCCCAAGCACAAGTCCAGTACTCAAAATAATCTGGGCCAAAACTATATATTCCAGAAACCCCAATTCCAAGTTTAAGACCACTGTAGAAAAATTGGTGCAGAGATGACATATAATGGCGGCGGAACAGCGGCCAAAACATGGGTAGGGCCGCGGTTCCGCGGCGTAACTATAACATCATGTAACCAAATTTTCACAAATGTCTTAATTTCGACATCTGTGAAAACTGCTAAAATAGAATCGCGGTTTTGGAAAATTATTTCTGAAACACTCAAAATAATTTTTCGACGACAAAAAAATTTCGACAGAAACTGCTAAAATAGAATCGCGGTTTTGGAAAATTCGGTCGATCGATGTTTTAAACAAGTTAGAACAAGCTAGTAAAGGTTAATGGCGTGGCTCTGATACCATGTAAGTCTACAGTAGCGCCCCGGCCGTCAATCCGAGGCCAAAATGCGGAAACAAAAACTTTTTCATAAACTTGAAACTGGCGCTATCGTATACTTTAATCCCGGATCGAACCATTAACCTATAACTACCAAATTAGAGAAGGGTTAGTAAAGGCTATACCGATCGATCCGTGTCCTTCAATTTTTCGCCACCATCCCAAGCTCCTCGCGGCATCTCCTCGTCGGAAAGGCACCACATCAATAAGTCTTTTTACGGGCTCCCGCCTCTGAACCGAGGTAACTCGGACATGAAGTTTGCTAGCCGACGTGTCCAAGATAGCTGTAGAATATACGTAGAGCACTTTGCCTCAAGGGTTAATCGAAGTTGCCATTTTGGGTGGAGATGAAATGAGCAAGAAGAATTTTTGCTAATGATATAAGATCAATATTCCCACACCCAAAAGAATGAGGGGCTGCCCAAAAAATGGCTCGGCCATGGTCATGAGGAAATGGTGGTGGTGGTGAGCATAAGCATAAGTGTGGTGATAATGAGGAAAAAATGTCACACCAAAATTCTTATCAATCCATTCACAATAAATGCTACAAGATGGCTCAAGAAAGCACTCAATCAATCAAGAATACTCATGGAGCTTGCTGGAATGTGAAGGGGCCCCAGTGACCACAAAAAAAACCCTCCATTGCTAATTTCGAAATTTGCAAGAAACCCCCTCTCCTCACAAAAATTCAGCCATGAAGGAATAAAGGAAAATGGCCCAAAAAGGAATGCAAACTGGCAACTTCAGAAAACGATCCCATAATAAATTACAGGATAACCCCGCGACTGTATGTACATACCCGTATTTTTATTACGACCGAATACAAATGCAATTGAGACAAAATCTACACAGTATAATACTAGGATCCGGCTTAAACCAAAGCCTGCTAGTATTATCCATCCGAACCATGACATGTGCACAAGTGCACGCGTATGTTCGAACCCTGCCATAAATCCATACGACCTCTACAACGTTTCGCCCGAAACTTGAGAAACTGTCTGTGGGGGACTCTAAATACTCGTCAATACACTGCTTGTGGATTTAACCACTAGCACGTCAGTGGTACTAGCTGTAAGTAACGGGCTACCAGGTATTGACCGAAAGGTAGGCTGATGAGCGAACTCATCCAGACACCCTACTGAGCCTGTCAGTAATAATATCCGTACAGTCCGGTCCGTTCGTCTATGAGTATCGCATGTCGGGCCTAGGGGTTGGTAAAAGTCAGACCCCTAAAAGCGGTATAAGTCGTGTCGGAGTGTAGCCCAGAACACCCTGAGATACTACTGGAATACCTACCAGTAAATCTCCTACCTTGGCCAAGGACTTCGTGTAATGGCTCTCCTAGACACAGCATGATCTCACCCCCAATACCGGGAGAGACGAAACCCCTGCCGATCCGCTCACTGCCTTCATGTGGCTCGGGACTGTACCCAACTAAAACCTGTTTGCACGACTCCTTTGAGCCGTGGTAGGATAGTAATCAAAGCACAGTGGGATCTTACACGAGACAAATGACGATCTCAGGTCGATGAACTAACCTGTACACATATCACCAGGGAACTGCTATCTGACGTCAGGTATAATACCAACTAGCATGTTCCCGGCGAGTCATGTCCGGTGTACTCATAACCCAATGATCACCTGTACACATCTTAGGTGAACCAACTGACACCAATGGCTTGTGAGACCGGCCACCGCCCCTCGTGAGGATCTTGACTGTATACACTAGTCTACTCCGGAGTATCGATGCCCTGTCTCGAAAACACCCACGACTAGGGACCTTTTAAGGATGTGCTTATAGACCCCAACTCCCACGTATATGATCGCCATCATACTGCTGGCAATCAAGCAAGAATCCTAAGGGCTCTATCAACGTATAATAGCGACCTGTAAGGTCACCTAAAGCAGTACTCGATGATAAAGCTAAACCAGATAGCACACTATCATCTCGAGTAAGATTGTCCTACCGGCATAGGTCTTCCCTCAATCATTGCAATCACGTTCCTGTGATCCAATAATTGACTCTGAGGGCACTATCTCCAGCAGAATCGAAGCGAACTAAGAAAAGATCAGCGCCATTCTCAACATGGCCACACCAAAGAGCAACGTTGAGATCATGTGGCTCACAAGGAGAGTGGCCGCTTTGAGTCGCTTCGTATTAAGATCCGGAGAGAAGTGCATCCCGTTCTTCAAAGCCTTGAGAAAGATTCCTAAGTTTGAATGGTCGGAGGAATGTCAAAACGCTTTCGAGAAACTCAAGGCGCACCTAACAACTCCCCCACTGCTCATCCGACCAGTCGAAGGAGATGAGCTATTATTGTACCTTGCAGTCTTCGACCAAGCTGCAGGCTCGGTGCTCGTCAGAGAAGTCAAAGGTGTAAAAAAGCCGATCTACAATGTGAACCATGTCTTCAAAGACACGGAAACGAGATACCCGGCCATAGAAAAGATAATTTTGGAGCTTATCGTCACCTCAAGGAACCTATGACACTACTTCCAGACGCACACCATCATCGTCCTCACCGAGCGACCTATAGGGACTATTCTTGCCTCCCCCGAATCATCAGGTCGTCTGGAAAAATGGAGGTGGGAATTATCCTAATTCGACATTAAATACCGCCCCAGGCAAGCCATCAAAGCACAAGTCCTAGCGGACTTCGTGGTCGAATGCACTGTTTCCACCAAGGAAGGAGCGGTAGCACGGGACCCCGGACCCCAACCCTCGGTCGAGGAAGTACCCGACTCCGTCCCTGATTTGGTTCTCTACGTGGATAGATCCCCTACCAAGGAAGGGAGCGGAGCTGTCCTGATTATCTGAGGCCCGGATGAGGCAGAGATGGAATACTCTTTGAAGATTGGGTTCAGAGCGTCAAACAACGCCACGGAATATGAGGCTTTGTTGGAAGGATTGTGAATCGCCTCTGGGGTGGCGTTGAAGACGATCCGAATTCGCACCGACTCTGCCCTAGTCGTCGGCCAAGTGACCGGGCGTTTTGAGGCCCGAGAACCGCTCATGGTGAAGTAACTGGCCGAGGTAAAAAGACTTCGCAAAAATTTCGACGAAGTCAAGGTAGAATAGATTCCCCAGAACCTGAACATCCAAGACGACCCTTTGAACAAGCTCGCCTCTTCCTATACGGCCAACCATAAGAGAAATATCCTCTTCGAAGTCTTTCCATGGCCCAGCGTGGAAGACAGAGAGGCAACACTCTAAGTATACATGACTTAGGAGGAAGGCCAAGATTGGAGGAAGCCCTCGTGGAGTTTTTAAAAGATGGTACCCTCTCGGAAGACCGAGGGGAAGCACGCCGCCTTCGAGCAAAAGCCTTTCATTTTATCTGGAGCAATGGAAACCTTTACAAAAAGTCATACACACAGCCTCTGCTCCGATGCGTCGACCCTCTCGAAGACGACTACGTTTTGCGAGAGATACATGAAGGGGTCGGTGAAGCGCATCAAGGGGCCCGCATCCTGGTCCAGAAGACGCTAATCCAAGGATATTATTGGCCGAAGATACACCAAGATGCCGAGAAGCTTGTCAGAAGATGCAAAAGCTGCCAACTCCACGGCAGCATACCCCGTCTTCCTGCTACCGAGCTAACGACCCTCAGTTCCCCTTGGCCGTTTGCATAATGGGGAATGGACATGGTGGGCCAACTCCCCACCAGCATAGGCAGACATAAGTACATTCTCGTCATGGTAGACTACTTCACGAAGTGGATTGAGTCCGTCTGTCACGACCCGCAGGGTACGGAACGTGACTGGCACTTAAGTTACGAAACGTCTCAAGACATCCGTAAAATAAGTAAGCCAAAGCCCAGAAACCAAAACCAAATAGGCAAAAGAATGAAGGAAAACCAATCAATTGAAAGTGAGTTTATCGAATGAGTCACATCAAGCCTTTTTAAAAACAATATCAATTTTTCCGAAAATTTCGGCAGAGTCTCATTTGTAAATACCGGCCCCCAAAATGGGTACAACAAGAATATATATAAATCCAACAAATAAGGCATCTCCAAGCGGGAGCTAGCTCTTCGCCACAAGGCGGTCATAAATCCCACGCAATATAAAACAACAACATGCAAAATAATCATAAAGAAGCATGAGAAAAACAGCATGTCGACTCAAGTGAGCTCGACCCCAAAATACAGCATAAAAAGTCCACAAATCTCACAGTCTCATCTCTAGGTCAATATACAACAATACTGGTAGATACAGTAGATGGAGTACACTAGATACAACGAATATACAAGGTGGTACAAAAATAATAATATAACCCACCTAAGAGCAAAACCTCGAGTCCAGGCAAAAGAGGCAAAAGAAGCAAGTGCGCCCGCCGCTACTGTACTGACGGAGCGGACCTGCAAAAGGGTTTGGCACAACGGGGGTGAGTTGCCAACTCGTGAGTAATAAATAACATCTACACAGGCTATCGAAAGCATGCACACAAGCATCCTAGCATCTAAAATACAGGTAAGGCAGGACATAATAGCAGGTATGTATGCAATATGAATATACTAGCAAGTATGAATGCAATGCGAATCAACTCATGATCTGAATGTGTAAGTACAAGAATCATGTTTTTCCCTTGGGAATCTCTTTTGAAATACCAGCATAATACCAATAGAATCAACAAGAACCTGTGTCCAGCAACGACACCCCAAAACTATCACAAATCTCATATATCCATGTCATAGTATCTCTGGCCTCAGCCATCCGGCTGACCCATCTCAATATCAATATCTCATCATCTCGCGACCACGGTCGGTATCCTCTGGATATCCGCCGTCCTAAACAGTCACCGGTAGGTAATCCGTCCCCTGCCAGGCTCATCGTCAGCAACACGAGCTTCTTGCCCCGGGGTACCTTACCGGGCCCGCCATGTACCCGAGACGGTTCATCCAACTCCTCGAAATGGGTCTCGAAAACCAGAGCAAACTCATGGTGGACGACACTTACATCACTAGAAAACCGCAATTTACATATTTTAAAAATATAATAAGTTTAGAAATTTTGCGGCTTTCCCCCTCCCCGAAATCCAGAATATCACAAAATCTCAAGAAATCCTCATAAATGCATATGCCAATAATAATGAATGCATATGGTGTCAATAATCAAGTTGCGATGTATGATTGATAGACTAGGCATGAACAAATAACATGATGAGGTACATGCACATGATTAGCAATCTTATGATATCATTTTAAGGAATTAAAGGCAATAGCACAGGTTTAAGCATCAATTATAGTAAAAGGTTCCAAATTATAGGTTATCTAGTGTGGTGGCATGGCAATTACCAGGGCGTGTGTGTAAGCATGAATAGTGCTCGTGCTGCATATAAAAACCCTGACAATGGTGCAGGTGTCCTATAGGGTGGGTTCGCATATGTATGTCAATATAAGGCATGGATGTAGCAAATGATCATACAAGTATTACACCCCTAATTACTAACATTAATAAGAATCTTTTTAAGCTACTAAAACTATCGGGCAACTTGCTCCATCCAACGATAGTTCCCCGTAGATGTTACATCTACTCACCGGAATCCCTAGCTAGTCACGTCCAATCACCGCTTTCTCCTTTCGTGCCGCGTCTGACGTCTCCGCGACCGAACCTGGAATTTACATCAATACCAAACATAGGTTACATATCAAGAACAATGCAAATCCCAAACGAAAATACTAACGTTCACAAGCTAGGTACAATGTGCACAAGGTGCGCGGAACACACGCGAAAATCGCAAAAACTAACTAAATCGTCGATTTGGGCGCCCGGCAAGGATAAAACCCGAAAAACCAAAAATCCGCATTCACACATCCTAAATGTCATAGGATATGCTAATAATATAATCAAGTTATCACAATTAATTCATCACATAATTTTATAAAAAAACTAGTAAGCATAAAACTTGCTATTTTGGTGCAACATCGAAAATTAACGATAAAGTTATCACAATCCAACACAAACATCCAACACAAACATCCAACCACACAACTAGTTAGCCACAATAACACAATTTTAACTCATTTACCATGCTACAAAACCCATTATCCAAACACAACCCTTTCTTGATTTTTGCAATTAGCAATCTTAATCCAAACTATACATGAAAAACCCTAAATAAACACTAGATTTTAGCCCAAATAGCAAGTTAACCACTTAGATTTAGGTTAGCAAAACACTAGATAGCAAAATAAATTAATTAACCTAATAATGGTTTTCTAAACCCTAATTAAAATTTAAGCCATTATCATGAAAAACCTAGAATGAAATTAGCACTAAAATTTAACACTAAAACAATTTAATTAAAGAAATCTAACCATAGGAATTTAAATGGGTAGAAATATACCTCAAGATCTATGGATCTAGCATGGTGATTTGCCTATAAAATTGCCTCATTTCCACATGTTTTCAACTAAAAATAGGCTTGAAAAGAGGTAGCACAAGGATTTGTTTTGGTTTTGTAAACAAATTTGTGGATTTATATGGATTTTTGTAGCAATTTTGATGAAATTTTGGAGGAAATGAATAGAGGAAAGTGAAGGGGGAGGGCTGCTGAAATTTCGGCCAGAGGAGGGAGGAAAAATGGTGTGGGTGTTGTGGGAAAGTCAAGGTCAAAGCCCATACCAATCAACCAAAAACTCATACTCAATATAAAATATTAAAACCCTTTTTTTAAGCAATTTAAAATGAGTGAAGAACACAATTTGGAGGGGGGAAATTTTGGGCTGCTGAAAATAGTGGTAGGGCCGGCCAAATAAGAGGGGTGAGGAAGTGTGAGTGTTTGCAAAAAAATTCTATGCAAAAAGACCCCCCACAAGTCCAAAATTGCAAGTTTTAGTTCAAAATAATTATTTTTTTGTTTTCCATAATAAAAACCCATTAAAACTTGAAATAAAATACTAAAAATTTATATTACAACTAGATTTTAATTAACATGATTTTAAAGATTAAAATTAGCCCATTTAAATTTGTATTTATCGCTAATTTAATGTATTTTTTTTTACCGGCTTAAAATAATATTAAAAATTGAAAAATTAGGGAAAAATTTTAAATGACCAGAAATTAATAAGTAACTCATTAGCTACTAAAAACTAGCAATTACCTATCCAAATTAGGTATAATTAGTCCTAAACTGCAAAATAACAAAAAAAACGGTTTACGGAAAAATACCGAATTTTCACCGATTTTCAGGAAAACACCAAAACGACTTTTCAAGACGCTACACCGTCCCCATCAAAAAACCGAACGTTGTCGTTTCCATAAAGTTCCTGCAGAACAACATAATTTCTCGATTCGGGATCCCAAGGTCTATTGTTACCGATCACGGGACAAATTTCGAAAATGATAAAGTCAAAGAGTTCTGCAGTGACTACCACTGTAACATTTCAGAAAATATAAAATATTATTTTTGGAATTTAAAATTAAAATAATATATTTCGCGAAAACTACCTGATTTGCGAATTTGAGGTTTTCATAAAATGGTATAAATATATACCAATATTTATGAAATAATTGGAGATTAAAATGATTTATTCATTTAAAAATATATTTAATGGATTTGGCATTTTTATAATTAATTATATGCAGTTTAAATAAAAATTGATTAGTGCACTACTAATCGCGATTAGGCAAAATCCGTGTTTCTACATTTTTTCATGGTTAGTGCACCATGACATGTTGCATTTGGTTGCATGTTGTTTAATTTGTGTTGTTTTATTGGTTTTATGTGTATTATTGTGAGAAAAGAGTGTATTATTGGAGAGAGTGTGTGTGTGACATGGCATGAGAGAGAGAGTGATAGTGAGAATAAGAAAGAGAGAGAGAGAGAGCGGGCTGCCCATTTCCTCACCCCATTGTTCTTCCTTCATCTTCTTCAACTCATATCCCCTCCACCTCCACCTCCAAGTATCATCTCAATTTCTTCTCCAAAACCCTATAGTCCCTTCATTAAAAATGATCCCCACCTCATCCTTAACACTTTGGACCAATCAAAGTTGGATTTTGAAGACTTTGAGCAACTCAAGAAAATTCTTAAGTTGCCAAATGAGGTATATCTCCTTTCATTTAGTTTAGTTTTAAGTTTCCTAGCATCCTAGTTTAGTTTAGAGTTAAACTTGTGTAGATTTGTGATCTTGGGAATTTCCAAGATGAGGGTTTGGGTGATTGTGTGAAATTATGATCTGTAGTGGGTGTTTACTTAACCCTTAGTGATGTTTTATGGCCAAGAACACGGATTAGAAACCAAAACACGGACTTAGAAACTTCCCGTGTCGGTTTTGTGACATTTTTGGAGGTCTACAGGGAATCTGGAGCAACCCGGGACCTTTATAAAAAAATCAAAAATATACATTACCCTAGTTAAACCAATAGGAGACCACCACGAGAATACGATGCCCAAATTCCAAGGTGGGGCCGGCCTGGCCGGTTACTGTAGCCATTATGTCGGTTACTGTAGCAGATTTGGTGTTGGGGTTTTGGCTGTAGCTCTCACACCTTATAACATAGCTACTGTATTTTTCTTTTTGTCCCAGATTACATGAGCCAAAATCTGGGAGCATATTGGGATGGTTTTAAGTTATGTTTTCCGTAGTTTGGAATTCTTGGTTTTTATATTGGTTATGAGATTTGGTCATTTGATGTTTGTACATCAACGACGAGAGTTGTTTGGTTGTTTTTGCATGTGTAGGCTATAGGTTCTAACTTATGAGCGTACCGTATGCCGTATCGGTTTTCCGGATTTGGTTTTCATAACGTGGCGATATGTGTTGATTTGCAGGTACCTTCGTGTGGATTCTGAGACGACGAAGCACTTCGAGTACGGCTGAACAGGGAGTTCCGCAGGTGAGTAGATTTATATCTACGGGGGAAGTCGGGTGGATGGCGTATAGCACTCCCGCAATTATAAAATGGAAACCGATATATATAGAAAATAATCGGAGAAACCTATACTAGGAACCTATGGATGTGATTAAAGGTTTTAGTATGAAATGATATGATTGATAAGGATGTCTCGAATTGATGTATGAGGATATGAAATGTGAATGTGAATCGTGATATATATATGTAGTGTAAGAGAATAAGTTTGAGATTTATAGTAGCATGATATAAGATATGACATGAGATCGATGAATATGATAAGATTGAGATAGATGTGTTATGAGATCGGTAAAACAATATATATATATATATATAAGATCACTTGATGTAAGATATTGATGTGATGAAAAGAGAATGTGATGAAATAAGATGATTTGGCTTGTTATGACGATATACGAATGCGAGGTGATATGAGAATATAAATACTGTTTCCAAGACATGATATGAAATTGATATGGGTATGACTGGAGAGACATGCATATATATATAATTATGATAATAATGAGTGATATGCCGTACGAGACTTAGATCCGTACCCTCATTGTTGTATAAGTTGATAGAATCCCTATTTGTTAATGCCGCAGTACGATGGATTACCTTACACGATGAGTTTACCGGATGTTAGTTTATACCCTTGATTCGAGGATGCCATACGATGGATTGTACCGTACGTGATGTTGTGCGGCTGGAGGCCGATTGATAGATTCACCGACTTGGTTATGTCATCGATACGTATACCTTGTAGCATTTCGCTTACGATGTACTTTATGCTACATTCATGATATTCTCATTGCATTATATATACCTGTGTTAGTACACCTGCACCGTTATCGATGATGCTCATGTTACACTTACACAGATTGCCGGCTCACACACTTTCATCATCCATAATTGCCATGCCACTTACACAGTAGAATTGCTATATCATGCTATTACTCTTAATTGTTTAGTATTATCACATGAATCGTTTGCATGATATACTGATATGCTCACATTTCTGTTCTATATTTGCATACATCATGCTTTACGATTATATGCATTGAGATGCTATTTTCATAAGATTTCTGGATTTAAGAACCGTGGTTATATTTCAAAAGAAAGTATGCATTGTTTTAAAAACCCGGTTTCTCTTGATATGATATTTCGAGGCGTCCACCATGAGTTTTCTCGGTTCGAAGATGGGTATGTGAAACCCGATTTGAGGAGTTGGATAATCCGTTTGCGGGTTCATGGTGGACCCGGTATGGTACCCCGGGGAAAGAAAGGAATGTTGTACAGTAAACGATGAGCCTGGCAGTGGGACTACTACCTACCGGTAATTGTTTTAGACCCGGCGGTGATCCGAAGGATACCGACCGGAGTCGTGAGATGGATATGAGCCGATCCGGACTGACGGATCCAGAGATATGAGGATTTACGTGTCGATGTTGGACACGGGTTTCATGATATTTCGAGTGTCGGTGTTGGGCACTTAGGTTCCATGATTTTGATGTGTCGTTGATGGACACACGTTGATTGATATCCTCATACATACATCCATATGCTTTCATGATGTTTCGAGTGTCTATGTTAGACACTCAGGTTCCATGATGTTGTTTGTGTCGATGATGGACACGTGGATGATATCCACCTGCATATAGGCATATGATTCGGATATGTCATTGGCATTGATTATATTGTGGACATATATGCATACACGGTCACCCTAGATATCATAGTATTGCCTTTATGATATAGTTGACCTAGGAAATCGTTGTTTTATTCGATTTCTACCTGCTGATGTTTTCTAATCACGAGTTGGCAACTCATCCCCGTTGTGCCACAGTTCTTGCAGGTTGACCGCATGGATCGGTAGCGGTATCGCTGGCACACAGCTTGCTTCGGGTGATTTGCTTTGGTAGGTAGGACATATTGGATCGTGCCCGCTTTTGTATTATTATTCCTGTTGTATCTAGTCAACTCCATCAATCAGAAACTAGTATTTGTATAAGTAGTAAGACTTAGAAGAGACTTATGGTTGCGAGACTTAGAGCGAGGGTTTGTATGTTCGCTTTATTTATCATTCCTTTGTGTTGATCTTCGCTGTTGGGCGTCATATACATATATTTATGACTTGCGTTGTTGTGATTCCGCCGATTGGCGAAGAGCTAGCTCCCGCTTGGGGATGCCTTTGTTGTTATTATATATATGTGGTTTTGGATCAAAATATACAAAGGAGGTGCTGCCCAAATTTTTAAAAGATGAAACATGGTTTTCAACTTGCATAATCCACTTGCATTTTCATGTTCCATTATCTATGCATTTAAGAAAACGTTTGATTTCATCATAACTTTATTTCAAAACTTCACCTCTTTTATTTTCTTTAAAAAGGTTTAGAATTCTGGGCTTCGGCTTACTTAAGTTACGTTACGCCTTTAGACGTTGCGTGATTTAAGTGTCGGTCACGAGCTAAAATTTCGGGTCGTGACAACCACATACTAATGAAGTTCGCTGCGGTCGCACATCCTCGGTGCAACAGGAAGGCCAAAGTTGCTAACCGAGGCATCATCCGAGGTCTCCGAGCCCGTTTGGAAGGAAGACAGGACAACTGGGTCGAGGAACTACCGCGAGTACTATGGGCATTACGCACATCGAAGAAAACACCCACGGGAGAAACCCCCTTCAGCCTCTGCTACGGTACCAAAGCAATGGTCCCGGTGGAGATCGGATTGCCCGGTTACAGAGTCGAACATTTCGATGACGAAGCTAATACCTCGGCGCTCCGGACCAACATGGACATCTTACTAGAGAAGAGGGACCGAGCACAGATCAGAGCAGTCGCCTACTAACAACAAACTGCTCGCTACTAAATCGCACGAGTTAAGCATCGCACCTTCAAGACGGGAGATTTGGTCTTACGAAGCAACGAGTTCATAGATCAAGGCAGACTACACAAGTTCTCCCCGAAATGGGACGGCCCTTACCTCGTCGCAGGGGTGTTTCCCGGTGGAGCATATCGCTTACAAGACGCCGAGGGACGTAAGTTTCTTCGATCCTACAACGCCGAAAAACTCAAACTGTATAAATGAACGTATTCTCTTATTTTTGAAGCAATGCAATTTTTTAAGTCTCCCAAATTATAAAAGACTTCTTCCACAAATTTTGTTTCCTTGCTCGCTTCCGAGACCCCTAGATTCGTTTTTGAGAAAGCATGTAAACAGTGCAAAGGAAACAATATGCCTCGAAAAGAAGAACCTTTATTCATTAAAGAGGTATTTTAGGCTCCTCAGCCTTATAAAAGGAAAACTATGACAAAAGTTACAGCAAAGGGGGCCGAGGATGGAGGAAGCACTGTTAATGGTATTCCGATGAAATCTCCCTCAACCGACCTTGAGCTTCCTCTGACGGTGCCCGCTGACTCCAGCTCCCACGGAAGCACCGTCCGCCGGACAAGAATCGACGACCAACATCTTCTGAAAACACTCACGAAGAAGGTCCGCTGATCGGTCCTGCCTGCTCCTCGAGATCAAGCCGAGGTGGTAGAGCGAGTGCAACTTTTCAATCGTCTCATCCCTCGGCTGTGGAGACAGGACATTGTATAGACCCGGGAACATCCTCCAGATTGCGTAAATGAGCAGTTGGAGGAAAGGAGATCGCTGGGGAATAAGGCGTCCAAAATGATCCTCTACGCGGTCTATCACCGCCCCGTACGTTTGCTCGGAGTGGTCGAGGCTGTAAAGATATACATCTTCATGACAAATGATCTCCATGATGAGCATGCACGGACGCCCGGCCATCTTCAGAAACACAAGGCTAGAAAGAAACCAACATGCCTTTGCTATTTATAGCCTCAATGAAGATCACCAAAGGCCGAGCGTTACGTGCATTGTGGCGCGAATCGCGGGATTCCTTAAATTCCTGATATGGAACCACCACGTATTGGCCATGCCGGTTTTCACGAATGCCTTTTTGAGCCACTGAAGTTTGAACAGCCCCTTCGCTCCTGCTTTTGCGGGCCACTGAAATTTGAACAACCCCTTTTGCTTCCACCTTTACGGACCACGGAAGTTTGAATGATGCCCCACGAAGGGGAATCCAGAAAGCCCTCGCCATGAGGCTACCGAGCAGTTTCCCTGTCCGGTCAATCCTTAGCGGGTAGATTCCTACCCATCTACGCTAAGGATCTAAAACCCTCCTCACGAGGCCACCGAGCAGCTTCCCTGCCCGGTCAATCCTTAACGGGTAGATTCCTACCCATCTACGCTAAAAATCTAAAGCCCTTCTCATGAGGCCACCGAGCAGTTTCCCTGCCCGGTCAATCCTTAGCGGATAGATTCCTGCCCATCTACGCTAAGGATCTAAAGCCCTCCTCATGAGGCCACCGAACAGCTTCCCTACCCGGTCAATCCTTAGCGAGTAGATTTCTGCCCATCTACGCTAAGGATCTAAAGCTCTCTTCATGAGGCCACCGAGCAGCTTCCCTGTCCGGTCAAACCTTAGCGGGTAGATTCCTACCCATCTACGCTAAGGATCTAAATCCCTCCTCATAAGGCCACCGAGAAGCTTCCCTGCCTGATCAATCCTTAGCGGGCAGATTCCTATCCATCTACGCTAAGGATCTAAAGCCCTCCTCATGAGGCCACCGAGCAGCTTTCCTACCCGGTCCATCCCTAGCGGGCAGATTCCTACCCATCTACGCTAAAGATCTAAAGCCCTCCTAATGAGGCCACCGAGCAGCTTCCATGCCCGGTTAATCTCCAAGGGGTAGATTCCTACCCTATGAAACACGGGTCTAGGAACTAGGTAAAGGAGGAATCGGTCGATACTAACCTTCCTACACTTGGATATCTTTCGATTCATCCTAAAAGAACAATCGTCATCTCGACTCCGGGGAGAGGGAGAGCACCGACCTTCCTGCCCTTGGAAATTAATCGACTTACACTCGACGCGCGATCGTCACCTAACGAGCCAGGGGCATCGACCTACGGCCTAGCACTCGATTTGAGGAAAAGACTGACAAGCTGAAGTACTCACGCAGAAAGCATAAAGTCACACAGAGGAAAACAAGCTCAGCTTTTTTATATGCTAGAAATTTTTACAAGGTATTCTAGGCTCCTCAGCCTTGCAAAAAAAAAGGGGCTCAAGAAAAAAAAGCTCAGGCAGCAGGCTCCGCCGGGGTCTCGCTCTGCTCAACACCGCCTTCAGGGGCCGGGGCTTCCGCCTCCATGGCCGCCTCTCCCCTGAACGTCGCATGCGGCGTGTCTCCAGGGAACGGGAACTAGGCGCGGAGCTCACCGTCGGCAAACTCTGGTATTGACGCCTTAACGGTATCAAGAGCCTCGTGCCAAACGACGGCCAAGGCATCGGCGAGGTCCGTGTAGAACTGGTCGGACGCCTTGTACCTCTCCACGGATTTCTTTGCTCGGAGCTCGGCAAGCTTCACCATGTCATGCACCGCCTGGGCGTCCCTCCTGCTCGCATCCCTTGACTTATTTATCATGGAATAGAGCTTGCTAACCTCCTCCAACTTAGCCTGGACGGCCTTGTTGGATTCACTCAGAAGTCGATGAGACTCCATGCACTTGGAGTTCGTCAACTCCTCGGCAGTCACCCAGAGGTTTTGAGGGCAGATATCCTCTCTTTCGCCTGCTGCATCTCGAGGCACTGGTCTTCCTCCCGCAAGGACAATTCGCCCACCTTCCTCATAGCTGGGACGATCTCCTCAGATTCCATGTTGACAATGAGGGCGCGGTGTTGGAGGACCTGAGGAAAGCGGCAGAAGGGGTTAGAAATATGCAAACTGAGGGAAAATACTTAAGAAGATTCTTAAAGAAAAACGGGTGCCGACCTGAACTGCCTCCTGAGCGATAGCGACCACTTGGGCCTTCAGGGTCCCCCGAGGGATCTTTATACCGGCCGATTGCTCCATGTTGGAGAGCAGGCTATCGGTGACAGAAAGCCTTGAAGGCACCTCAAAACAAACGTCCCCCTCCTGCACCGGGATCCCGGTGGATGGCGATCGAGAGATCGTCCTTTTGTGCTTCTTGAGGGGGACCTCGGTGGGATCGCCCTCATCCTCCGCCTCCCTCGCCCGGGGCATCGGTCCCCGCGCCTGCTTCTGGATCTCCCCGCGGCGGACCTCCGAGGCTCGAGGCGCGGAAGAAGGCTTCGCCAGTGGAGTCGGTTTCGGGGCCGAGCTCGACCCGGGTCCGGATGTAACAACCCTAAACTTTATGTACGATTTTTTTTTTCAAAATACAGAAAAGAGTACCTAAGCCTGAGCACAAGTTATAAATTAAATTTGCTTTTAAACAGCAAGAAAACACTTGTAGCTCATTGGTAAAGCCTTGCACTACTGTGACGTAGCCCATGTGTTCGAATCCCCCCAGCCGCATTATTTTTTGTTGATTTTTCTTCAAACTTTTAAAAACTCAAAAGTTTGCAAGTGCACCGCACGTAAAATGAAAGGTCACAAATAAATCAAACATGTGGAAATTGATATACCAACAGACCCCAACGCGTGGCCAAAGATCCAACCCCTACCACCGGACTTGGACCGACGAGATGCACTAAAGGACCGGTACCGCCGGGCTTAACCGTAGGTAATGCTTTGAGATTTTAACCCTAGCACCCCTTCTCCTACCCCACTTCCCCCATATTGTTTTTTTACTCTGACATTTCCATAGAATTAAAAATGCCCTCTTTAATTCTTTTAAATGCAAATTTTTAATTCTCCAATTCAATACCCTAAACCCTAATTTTCCTATAAATACCACCCTCCATTTTACACCTCCCCGCTTAGAAATTCCCTGCCAAAACTCTTAAAAAATTTCAAGTCCAAAAGAGTGTACAAGTGGAGTTAGCAGAGGTCGAAGTTCCAAGAAGAATCCAGCGACGAAACGACTCCACGACGCATCTCTAAGCTTCCTCTATCTCTTCTCTTTATTTTATATCAGTAAGTCCCCTCTCCACTTCCCTTTTACTATTCTCAAACTTATCATTTTCAAAACTCGTCGGAAGCAGAGTTAGTCCGGCTTCCGATTCACTTTTCTTTAAAAAAATCCAATTCTTTTCTTAATAACAAACCTACAAATTTTAATGTATTGTTAACTAACCATTAACAAACACATTAGAACAAGATTTACCTCAAAATAATAATTGTAGCAACTTCTATTGCACTTTTACAGTAAGATACCCTCATGTTTACTTTCGACATTATTTATTCGTTCTAAACCATATTACTTTTGGAAAACTCATGAGGTAATGACCTATCTCCTCACAACACATATTATTGACATAGCACGATTTATCTTTAGACTATTTTTGTAGGAAAATTTACAAGTTACAATAAAATACCCTAAACTACTACAAAACCGTGTTTCTTTAAAATGTAGTAACTAATTCCATACAATTGCGTCCTTACAACCCTCTTTTGGGGAAATCCGATCGGGATGGTGCGGATTATCGCACGTCCTCGGATCTAGTAGGACGGAATTCAGACCTCCGCAAGGAGCATTCGAATTCCGATGGAATTATTATAAAAATTTAAGAAAAATGAGGTTTTAAGAAATAAATAAAATTATATTTTTTATAAATAATAATATATGTAAATATTATCAAAATACCTATTTTTAATATATAACATATTCCATGTTTTCTAAATTCAAGAGAAGAATTGCCAATTACATGAAACTACCATTACAATTCAAAACAACTTCCAAATTACAGTAAAATACCATGTATAAATATCACTAGGTTTATATCAACTAGAAAATACTTCACATTTAAAATTTACATCTATGAAAAACCTAAAGATGCTAATTAAATACTTGAGAACTATTTTGAAAATATATCAAAACTATTTTTACATAAAACCTCCTCAAGTTATATCAATTTACAATAAGGACCCTAGTAAATATAGGTTTAAGCGGGACCAATTCTCTTGAGCCTCGGGGAGCCGGAGAAAGTGGATGCTTGCCTATTTAAGGTAGATAACTAAACCGGGGTTATCATATAGTAATTGCGTTGGAAAAAGACACAAATCCTGCCGTTCATGTGCAGCAGTTACCGATAACTCTAAAACAATCAGGACTGCAATTCTGTTTAAAAGTCTGACTCAGTTCGAGTCACAGTCAAATTTGAAAACAATCTGACTTGAATTCGATTCAAGTATAACCACAATACAACATGAATCCATGAACTCCTGAATACAATCTATATAACATGACCGAACCGAACCATGGATATACTCTGTTTACAAGACTATCGATTTATATCCATTCCGTTTACTGATATCATGGTTTCGGCAAGTCTTCCATATTCAATTTACTACAAGACAATACAATACAAACAGTACAATCAATACAAGCAATATAATAAACATTACGGGGTTATAAAGGATAGACTGGTACAGAACATGTTAAAGGTGGCACGAGGTGATCACTAAAAGACGTAATTACATCCATGTCGTTGTTCCGTGGTATTATCGACGGAGCCTTGTACTACGGGTTACCAAAGTCCACGGTGTAAGTTAGATTCCTCTCGTATACACTGTCTGTACCAAGCTACAAATACTACGTTAGTATAGAAAATATAATATTATCTACTTCCCTGTCTATTCTTCTCCTTCTTTCTTTGGGGCTTACCGAGCGATTGTTCGCTGATGACATTCATATTTCTCTTCTCCTTTGGAATATTGTCAGGAGGACCCATCTCTGAAAAGTCCGAGACCAGCCAAGAGAATTTAGATCAGACCCTGAGCAGTATACTGAAGACCCCGAACTGTAGTCACTTGTATATATTTTATTTTCATTTTAGTTATGTCATTGTTTAGGCATTGCTTTCCATCCTTATATTTACATTTCAGTTGTACCTGTAAAAGAATATTTAATAAATAAAGTTGTTGTTCATTTATATCTTGTCTCTTGAGTACATTTTACTTTATATTGCTTAGATACGCTTAGCGTGTTTACTTCTGAGTAAATACGTAGCGGGCCTCGCCGCGTCCCCTTCTCCGTACACTGGGAAGTGGGGCGTGATAGGTTTTGTTGATGGCCCATGCAGGTCAGCTCTGCATAAAGCCCTTCCATGCGGGTCAGTTCTGCATAGACATGCAGGTCAATTCTGCATGAAGTCCTAAGCAATATAACACAAGAAACAACAACTGAAAACATTCTTTACATTTCATATTCCTTGAATCTTACAATTTCATATTATTTGAATCTATCCTAACCCTATTTTTCTTTCAAGGTTATGCATTCCACGAACAATACCAGCACCAACGTCAACAACACACCTCCACCTCTATCTCTTACACCTACCGTAGCTACTCCAATCAACGAGCAGACGGTATTGCTTGAGGCAATCTGAAGCCTTCTGGAAGGACAGCAGCAGCAGACTGCTATCTTGATGAACCTCCCAGAAGCAGAAGCATCCGGAGCGAAGCAATTCCGGGCATTGCACCCTAAGAACTTATATGGGAAAGAGAGCCCTCTAGAAGCGGAAGAATGGGTTCAAAGCATTGAGGACGATATGGCAGCAGCACAAATGCCAGAGATTGCCTGGGTTAGAGTTGCGAAACTGCAACTCACAGGCAACGTCCAAGTTTGGTGGAAGGCGGAAGAAAGCCGTCTTACTCAGCCTATCGAATGGAGGACTTTTTGCGAGATTTTCGACGCGAAATATTTTCCGGAAACTGCTCGATTCGACATGGAGTATCAATTCATCCACCTACAACAAAGTTCTATGTAGAGCAAATCGATGGATGAGAATGATGCCGAGTTCACCATGTTGAGTAGATTCGCGGCACATCTTATACCGACTGCTGAGATCTGGTCAAGACGATTTCAGCAAGGGTTGGACCCGGAGATCCAAGCTGCTTTATCTACAGGGGATTTCCCAACCCATGACCTAGTCCTGAAGGCTACCCGTAGATATGAGGCAGTGGTGAAGAAAAAGGACAGACCTCAATCTGCCGGTGTGAAGCGCCCTGCCACCCAAATGGCAGGAGGAGACTCTTCAACACCAATTTTTGCATCCAGGAGACAGGAAGAAACAATTAACCGACCAAGTCCAGATTTTTGTTTCTACTGTAAGAAGGATGGACACCTATGGAAAGACTGTAAGCACGCAAAAGTCCTGTGCTTAGTTTCTGGCGCATCCAATCATAGAATTGGAACATGTCCTTATAGACGTAACCCAGCTTCAACACAAACCAATTATCCGCAGTAGCTAGCTATCCAGGCTTCTGTACCCCATCTTGCTCTCCCAGCTCCACCTCCACGTGTACTTCCTGCACAGCCAAATCGCCAATTCCAACAGGCACTGAGGAACATACCTCGAGGGCAGAGAAATGTGCCTCCAGCTAGAAGGAATGTATCAGGGCGATAGACTTTCACTTTAGCGGCCGGAGAAGCCGAGACTGTAGACCAAGGTAACACTGGTAATTCCCTTCAACTTTTTCAAACCCTTGCATCATTTCATGCACTACCAGTACTTCTATCACCAAACTTTCATGAATCTGTTACACTTTCCCTTTATAAATTTCGAGGATGAAATTTTTATAAGGAGGGTAGAATGTAACAACCCTAAACTTTCTGTACGAATTTTTTTTCAAAATACAGAAAGGAGTACCTAAGCATGGGCATAAGTTATAAATTAAATTTGCTTTTAAACAGCAAGAAAACATTTATAGCTCATTGGTAAAGCCTTGCACTACTGTGACGTAGCCCATGTGTTCGAATCCCCCCAGCCACATTATTTTTTGTTGATTTTTCTTTAAAGTTTTAGAAGCTCAAAAGTTTGCACGTGCACCGCACATAAAATGAAAAGTCACAAATAAATCAAACATGTGGAAATTGATATACCAACAGACCCCAACACGTGGCCAAAGATCCAACCCCTACCACCGGACTTGGACCAGCAAGATGCACTAAAGGACCGGTACCGCCGGGCTTAACCGTATGTAATGCTTTGAGATTTTAACCCTAGCACCCCTTCGCCTACCCCAGTTCCCCCATATTGTTTGTTTACTCTGCACAATTCAAGAGAATTAAAAATACCCTCTTTAATCCTTTTAAATGCAAATTTTTAATTCTCCAATTCAATACCCTAAACCCTAATTTTCCCTATAAATACCACCTTCCATTTTACACCCCCTCACTCAGAAATTCCATGCCAAAACTTTCAAAAAATTTCAAGTACAAAAGAGTGTACAAGTGGTGTTAGCAGAGGTCGAAGTTCCAAGAAGAATCCGGCGACGAAACGACTCCACGACGCATCTCTAATCTTTCTCTACATCTCCTCTTTGTTTTAAATCAGTAATTCCCCTCTCCACTTCTCTTTTACTATTCTCAAACTTATCATTTTCAAAACTCGTCGGAAGCGGAATTAGTCCGGCTTCCGATTCACTTTTCTTTAAAAAAAATCCAATTCTTTTCTTAATAACAAACCTACAAATTTTAATGTATTGTTTAGTAACCATTAACAAACACATTAGAACAAGTTTTATCTCAAAATAATAATTGTTGCAATTTCTATTGCACTTTTACAATAAAATAGCCTCATGTTTACTTTCGAAATTATTTATTCGTTCTAAACCATATTACCTTAAGAAAACTCACTAGATAATGACCTAACTCCTCACAACACACATTATTGACATAGCATGATTTACCTTTGCAATATTTTTGTGGGAAAATTTACAAGTTACAATAAAATACCCTAAACTACTACAAAACCGTATTTCTTTAAAATGTAGTAACTAATTCCATAAAATTGCGTCCTTACAACCCACTTTTGGGGAAATCCGATCAGAATGGTGCAGATTATCGCATGTCCTCAGATCTAGTAGGGCGGAATTCAGACCTCTGCAAGGAGCATTCGAATTCCGGTGGAATTATTATTACAATTTAAGAAAAATGAGATTTCTAGAAATAAATAAAATTATATTTTTTTATAAATAATAATATATGTAAATATTATCAAAATACATATTTTTAATATATAACATATTCCATGTTTTCTAAATTCAAGAGAAGAATCACCAATTACATGAAACTACCATTACAATTCAAAACAACTTCTATATATTATAGTAAAATACTATGTATAAATATCACTAGGTTTATATCAACTAGAAAATACTTCATATTTAAAATTTATATCTATGAAAACCCTAAAGACGATAATTAAATACTTGAGAACTATTTTGAAAATATATCAAAACTATTTTTACATAAAACCCCCTCAAGTTATATCAATTTACAATAAGGACCCTAGTAAATATAGGTTTAAGCGGGACCAATTCTCTTGATCCTCAGGAAGCCGGAGAAAGTGGATGCTTGCCTATTTAAGGTAGATAACTAAACCGGGGTTATCATACGGTAATTGTCTTGGAAAAAGACACAAATTCTGCCGTCCATGTGCAGCAGTTACCGATAACTCCAAAACGATGAGGACTCCAATTCTGTTTAAAAGTCTGATTCAGTTCGAGTCACGGTCAAATCTGAAAACAATCTGACTTGAATTCGATTCAAGTATAACCACAATACAACATGAATCCATGAACTCCTGAATACAATCTATATACCATGACCGAACCGAACCATGAATATACTCTGTTTACAAGACTATCCATTTATATCCATTCCGTTTACTGATATCATGGTTTCGGAAAGTCTCCCATATTCAATTTATTACAAGACAAGACAATACAATACAACATTACAAGCAATACAATAAACATTACGGGGTTATAAAAGGGTAGACTGGTACAGAACATGTTAAAGGTGGCACGAAGTGGTCACTAAAAGACGTAATTACATCCATGCCATTGTTCCGTGGTATTATCGACGGAGCCTTGTACTACGGGTTACCAAAGTCAACGGTGTAAGTTGGACTCATCTCGTATACACTGGCATATTCTGTACCAAGCTACAAACAATACGTTAGTATAGCAAATATAACATTATCTACTTCCCTGTTTATTCTTCTCCTTCTTTCTTTGGGACTTACCAAGCGATTGTTCACCGACGACATTCATATTTCTCTTCTCCTTTGGAATGTTTTCAGGAGGACCTATCTCTGAAGAGTCCGAGATCAGCCAAGAGTATTAGGAGCAGGCCCCTGAGCAGTACACTGAAGACCACGAGCTGTAGTCACTTGTACATATTTTATTTTCATTTCAGTCATGCCATTGTTTAGGCATTGCTTTCCATTCTTATATTTGCATTTCAGGTGTACCTGTAAAATAATATTTAATAAATAAAGTTGATGTTCATTTATATATTGTTGCTTGTGTACATTTTACTTTATATTGCTTAGATACGCTTAGCATGTTTACTTCTGAGTAAATACGTAGCTGGCCTCGCCGCGTCCCTTTCTCCGTACACTGGGAAGCGGGACGTGACACGGGACAAGCTCCCTCCTCCGTTCTTCTTCTGTGATGACGCGGCTAGGCCTGCCAGCCGCTTTGACCGGTACATTTGTCCTGCAAGGGAGAATACACAAATAAAGAGGGTTAGTGATGCTAATAGGACAAAACGAATTTATCCAAGTCTAAACAGATCGTCCAAAGACCTAACTTACCCAGAAAGTGCGCGGGGCTGAGCCCGGCCCAGCTAAGAGCCTGCTCGGAAAGCAGGACGCCGGCCCGCTGGATCGGCTCCCACATGGGTACCGCCCTCGCCTCAAGTGAGGACGACTGCTTCACCCTCGGGCAGTCAGCCATGTGCCACTATGTAGGTACAGGCCAATCCTCGCCCTCGGATGACCCGACGAATACAAATTTTTCCTTCCATTCATGAATGGAAGAAGGAACGACTACCACGCCTGACCCGGCTACCCTATCCTTTCGTTTTTTAAAGGAAAAATACACCCAGCTCGTCTCGTTCTTGCCGATGCCGGGGTTATTCTTATAACAAAGGAAAGAAACAAGGAGGGTCAAGCTGAAAGAGATGTTTTCAAGTTTCAACAGGACCAGAAACCCAAGGAAGATTCTCCACGAGTTCGGTGCTAGCTTTCCCGGGGCAAGTGGGAACAAACGAAGCACCCCACATACTTCGGTTGGAAAGGACGGACGCATTCCTGTCCGGAATGCTTCCAAATACAGGACAATCTCCTTACCTTGCATCTGATCCGCCCGTTCACCCTCCCTAACTAAACGAAGCGAATAGTTAGGGGGAATGTGGAATCAAGCCTGAATCTCGGTAAGCTCGTCCACGTCTCTCAGGATAGAGGGCGCATCATGAGCGTTCCTGATGCGCACCTTAGAGGCCCTTGCCGTCGCCTGGCGGCGAGCGACGCGGGTAACCCTGACTCTATGGGGAGAGCCTGACACGGATGAAGCAGCAGGAGAACCCTCTTGGCTGTCAGCAGCCAAAGAGGAGGAAGACTCTCTAGACTCGGCTCCAACAACTGGAATCTCATCGTCCGAGTCAACCCTAACTATTTTTACAGACTCCTCAGATAAAGACATCTAACCCGATTCAAAGGAATGGCTCACCGAGGAAAAAAACAGGTGACCCGATCTAAGAGGAAGGAACACCGAGTAACCTTCGACAGCAAAGGAAATTATGGTGGAAGTGTTAACCCTAGGGGGTTCCCTCTTATTTATACACCCCAAAAGAAGCATCCGACGGTCCAGATCGATTCCCGCCAAAACGAAACGTTGCGCCTACCATCCGTCGAAGCTCCACGTGGCGATCGACCATTGGGGACGTCCCTTTGGTTGCAGATGACAGCAACAGCCTGTCACGTCCCCTAATCCAGATCAAACACGTGGCCTGTAGCCCAATAGTCGAACGAGCGAATCGGCGCCCCCTTTTGAATGCGCGATCATTTCGCTGAATCATTAATATAATCAGAGATACACGCGAAGATCCAGACACTCGGGGATACGTCACGTGGGCTCAGAGATCTGAACGACGCAACTTCTCTACACCACGTCGCCCCGAAAATTCGCACCAAGGATTCTCGGCAACATGCTGCGCCAAGAAAACTGAGCAGGCCACTCTCGACCCGACCAGGGCTAATGATGATACTCATAAGTGGGAATTGCTCAGATCACGACACATGGCGAATGACGTGTCACCCGTGATGATTTTGAAGACTCCTAGGGGCTACCGAAGTAAAGTCAGTATGGAACATTAACGACTTTCCTTGGTTCGTCCCCGAGCTTAAACTCCGCCTCTTACCCAAGAGTGATCCAGCCGCCGAACTGGCGCCCATCCTCTTGTGCTCGTCTCCGAGCTACTACAGAGCTGAGCTTCCTCAGCCTCCCGGTTCATTTCCGAGCCTCCGCCGGACCAAGCCTCCCCAGCTCTCCCGATCAAACAAGAGCGCGGGGCCTTAGCGCTTCCGCAATGGCTCCACATATCTCGCCGAAACGAGATATCCGCCTCCCCACGTCCCACGTCCCATACTGGCGCATCCCCCATTAATGAGCGTATCCCGTCATTAATGGAGGGATTCCGTCATTCACGCAGGCGTAACGCCAGGGGCGTAACCGAAGGCGAAGATTTCGCAACTGCTCGCTCCATGCGACCACCATAAAAACCTCTCTCTCAAACGACTCAGGTAACACAATTTTAATTCAACAAGCCACTACTCTGCTCAAATTCCTCGGCTAACTTGATCGTCGGAGGGTCCTACGGTGGTCACCCACCCCGGGACTTCTTTGCAGATAGTTCGAATTCCATTTCAAAACCAATCCATTGAGATCCACACACCCAAGAAGACAACCTTCAAATCAAATCTCAATCGGTCAACAACGCTCATAACAGATCGACGGAGGACAACATTTAAAGGAGATCACGCCCTCCATTAGATACGGATATGGTAATATCTATATGTGTTCCGTATCCGTATCTAGTTACAAAAATAGTAATTATTTTATTTTATCACGTATATTTTTCATGATATTCATTTCATATCTGTGTATCCATATCCGAATTTTGGAAAATACGGTAACTGTTCATAACAAGATTCGAATCCCTCCATGACCACAAGATATATAGATAAGGTAAAACCTACATCCACTTCATATCTGATCTGTTTTACACCTATTTTTGAAGTTTTGATGTGTGGAAAGAACATTTAACGAGTCAAGATTTAGACTTCAAAAAGAATTATTATAGGTCTATAGAGTTTTGCACTTGCTGGGAAATAAAAACGAATAGAGATATATTTCGGAATATTTGTTGTTATTTTGGAGAAAAATAAACAGGTCATCAAGAAATTTATCTTATATGCTATTCTGCATGTTTATTTTATTTTATTTTTTTGGTTTATTTAGCTTGGGCTAATAAGAAAATAATCATGTGGAACAAGTTGAACTAATAAAGGACTTTTATTTTAGGAACTAATTCATATTAGTTTGCTTTTTCAAATCGCGCTTGATTTTGGCAACTCAACAATTTGTAAGAGTTAAGAAAGCTACGCAGCTATTCTAATCTTTCATCCTTAAAAGTCTTTTTGTATAATGAAAATTCTTGAAGGTTATGATGATTTCATATCCCTGTATTTGAAAAAAATCCTTCCCGCCAAAGTAAAACTGCACGGTTAATACAAAATCTAAGTTTTAATATAAAAAAAAACTTTATGAACAATAATATATTCATACAGCAATTGCAAATATTAAAACGAAAAGCCGCTTATAAAAAGAGCTAGGTATCTGTAACTGTAGGTGGCCATGAACACTATCGGCCACATTATAAAAAGAGCTAGGTATCTGTAACTGATAGTGGCCATGAACACTATCAGCCACATTATAATCTTTCTATAATGTGTAACAATCTACAATGATATATTAAGTTAGAAATGATGAATTATTGACTGTTTTCTGGTATAGCGTACGTATGAGGTTGATCTCGTTCTACGAACACGGATTAATATGAGTTTTGTTCTGCCAGTCGAAGAGGTAAACCAGGAAGAGTAAAACCATTTATAACTTCTGGGAGTGAGATAAGTAATGAATTTTATCAGCAACAATTTCATATACGGAAAAGAAAAGTAAAAGCCTCCATATATATAGGCAGTAATGCAAAACCTTAAAAATTAATGATGCTAGGACCGAAGTAAACCGGTACATGCCACGGCATAAATAAACCAAACATCGAAAAACCGTCATATTCGTCAAATAAACTTTTGAGTCTCCATGCACCATTCAAACCGTCACAGGTAGCAATCAAATCCGGTGCCAACGAGACAAAGTCTACTATCATCGCATATCTTGTGTTTGTTTTCGAAACGCTATTATAATAGCCATTTTGACCGAGGGACAAAAAGCTAGATGGTGTTACTGCTTTGTTTCTTAAGCATGATAGATGACTTGGGCTGCAACCATAGTAACATGATTCGTAAATTATTCGGCGAATTCGTGAATCTTTGATCGGCCGATTAAATCTCGCTGTTGGCGAACGCTTCGAATAATTCGTGAATTATTCACGAATAATCCGAAAAATCAGCGAAAAGATCACAAAAAGAGCGAATAATTTGCAACATCAAAACCCAGCGTCTTATATATTGATTTCTTCCTCGAAATCCTTTCTGAACATTTCCCGAATACTTGCCAAATCTTTTCCGAATAACTGCCGATTTTTTCCGAACAGTTTTCCGAATCCGAATTTTCGATCTTGTGGGATTAACCCCTAATCCCGAATTTATGACTGTGGCCGCAGCAGCTGGAAATAAATGTTTGTGCAGCTGTCCAGGAATTAGAGCCGTTTTAAAAAATTATTTGTCTATTTCTCTGATTAATTTTTGAACAAATAAGATTTAATTTAAAAATTTGTTCTCTTACAGGAGATCTTTCAGTCGCAACACTAATCAAATTCCAACAAAATATGAAAAACATGCATATCTAAAATCTCTTTTTAAATGCTCCTAAAATTCTAAAATAGGTTGATACAGAGAGAGGGTCAAGTTTAGCTCCTATGGTCATACCCATGCCCTCTCTCATTATAAAACCTCAATGAGAGAAAGAGAGAGAATAGAGACCGGGAGGGTGACGGCGCTCATAAGTGCGGATTCTCCTGATCAAGACACGTGGCGGATGACAAGTCTCTCACGTGCACCAACCAGCTCTCTGAAGTACCATGCGAATGGGACATTCCTCGGTGTCTCGTCTTCGAGATATCATCCGACCTTTGGGGCCTCCCTTAAGTACATTCCCTATTCACCTAGCAACCAGCCAACAACCCGCCTCCGAGCTATCCTACAGTCGAACTTCCTCAGCCTCCTCTCTCGCCTCTGAGCTGTCCTACAGCCGAGCTTCCTCTGCCTCCTCGCTTGTCTCCGAACTGTCACAGAACTGAGCTTCCTTAGCCTCCCCGTCTGGCCGGGGGCATGGAGCACGGGCACCCCCGTAACGGCTCCGTGCATCTCGCCACAACGAGATCTCTGCCGCTCCACATCCCGCAACCCACACTAGCGTATCTCGTCATTAATGGACATGTTGGGGTCAAAAAGTATACCCCGGTTGTCCAAATCAAAATCAGTCAACCCCCAGCCAAGCGGACCCAAGTCCAAGTCAAGATCAAGCAGGGAAGGGGCCGGCTCCATGCCAAGAATGAAGCAATAAATTAGTTCAATGCAATTTTTAAAAAAAATAAATGTATGAAAAATGGACAGAAAGCCAAAATTTTGTAAACCCCATGGCATATGTGCAAAAACAAATAAGCACATAAGGCATGGGGTGGCATAAGTGCCGTTTGGCAAAGCCCAGAGGGCTATATGTAAAGTGTGTAGTTTATAAAAGCAAATATGATGAAAAAATCAAGAACAAATTTTATTCTCTCAAAAAAAATTAGGATTTGTGCCTCCATCTCCTTTCTCTCAAGTTCTCCCTTTTCTTTTCATTTCCAATTAAATCAAGAGTTTAACTCTTTTTTTTCCAAAAAGAAATAGTTTTCATCATAAAACCCTCAAACGGAAGTTCAGATCTCCCTTCAAATTCCTAAAAAGGAGATTTTTAATCTCACATTCCTTTTTCTCCAAGATGCAGCAAAATGAGAGGAGGAGGAAGAAGACTCACCTCCGAAAATCCCACTTTGGAAGGATCCGATGCTCCAGGGAGAATAAATGGGCCCCCTTTGATCATCTCCGAAGATCTTCGAGGAGTTCAACTCCAAGATCCAAATTCTCAAAAGAGTCTAACTCCACATCCAGATGTTTTAGGAGTTTAACTCCAAATCCAAGCATTTTAGGAATTTAACTCCAAATCCACGTCCAATTTCTTATATAGGAGTTTAACTCCAAATCCAAATATTTTGGGAAACTCCAAATATTTACCCGATTCATGTTTAGGAGTTCAACTCCAAAGCCCCTCGGGAGTTCACGGGGTAAGCCTCTTTCTTCGCTAGTGTTTCCAGCGGTCGCGTGCCGCGCACGTGACCCGCTGGCGCTCAGCGGTCACGTGACCCGCTGGCGTCCAGCGCCTACGCGCAGCGCATGTGACCCGCTGGCGCCCATGCTCCACGCACGCGCCCTTAGGACACTTCTCACCCTTCTTTTTTCTCACGCTCGCTACTAAAAATACATCCCCTGTTAAAAAATATTTCTAACGGGGCGTTGCCCCGCACCCCCATAAGGGGGCTGCTAGCCTCCTTGACCCTCAGCCCACTATCCGGAACCCCCGTAAACTCTGCGAAGCCCCCTGACATATCCAAAATCGTTCAAAACACAACATACACACACGGCACATTGAGTTCGCATGACCAGTTTGACCCGTCAATCGGAGGTTCCTTCGGTTTAAAAGCGAGGGGTAATTAACGGCAGCTTAGTTGGCGGCCGCCGGAGATTTGGATCCCCACGATCAATAAACCCCGGCCTACCTTAGGCAGAGCGAATCTGTATAAGACTGACAAGCACGTGCATTTCCATCTCAATGGGGTAATTAACGACAGTTTAGTCTGCGACTATCAGAGATTTGGATCCTACAATCAATAAACCCCAGCCTATCTCAGGTAGGGGGAATCTGTAATACACCTAACAAGCGACACGTATTTCCCATCTCAATGGGGTGACGAAAAACACCCTAAAGATTTTGGCACGCCCGGTGGGACCATTCTCTCCTCCCATATCTTGGGTCAAGCGTTCATGCGAACTCATTTAATATATATACCGATGTTTGTACTAAAATAATGCTTTTCTGTGCATCAATCAATTTTCAACAACGATATCTTCTAAGATGAATTCAGCTTCCGACGCGACCCCGATCCCGTACGTGGTCAAGATCAATGCTCGTGTGATTCTCCCCGCAAGCCTCAGTCGGCACTGGGAGGAACCGCCTCGCCAATTTGGTTCCGTCGTCATCAACCCTGCTGGAAGTGCTCATCTGGTAGAAATCCCGGCAAACCAGGTAGCCAAGCCGGTTTCAAGGGGCAAGAGGCCGAACGTTGTGATCGCTACGGCACCACAACCCAAACTTAAGACGGTGTCCGAACGACTCTCTGGTGCTCCCACAGGGGGCAAGAATGCCGGTACAAAGGGCATCATCAAACATCGTGGACGAGCTTAGGCGTCGACTCCAACAAGTGCGCAATTAGGCGTATCTCCAAAGCTCTCCATCGCTCGGTCTACGGCGGCTTCCCGAAGAGCCGAAGCCTGCCAAGTGCTCAAAATAGAAAAGTCGAGACAGAAGCGGCTCAGGTGTTGAGCCAACAAGAGGGCCGAAACTCCGACCAAGTGGAATCTTGTGAGGTTCCAAGAGCAGGGTTACCCCGTGACGACGGCTGAGTCGGCCATAAAAGTCAGTAATTCCTTCGAACCTCTGAAGTGGGTTCAGAAAAATGCCTTGACCGCCAGAATCAAGAAGACAGCAGTCCGAACGATACTATAAAGAAACGTGTCCCAACCCAAGAGAAAGCATGACACCGTCTCTTCAAGAGTCTATCAGGCGCTCTGTGCCGTGCGAAAGCAATGGGGCAAATCCAGAAACAGAACCACTCAAGAACCCGGTCAGGCCAGCCATATTCAATCAATTGACCGTTATCGAAACAGAAGGGCCACTACAGCGGTCCGCGAAATTAGCTACCAATAATGAAAGGATGGTCGGATATGTTATCCACATGGTCTACATGGCGGGCACACGTCCCAGCGATAACCTTCGTAGCAAAAGGAAGGATGGAGCCACCACATCCCAAGCCCAATCTATCTTGAATGTGATTGCCACTTCCCAAGATCAGCCGCCTCCGCTGGATGAAGAAAACCCTCTCGATGAGGCCGATAGGCAGAAAGACCCCTCAATCCATATGGAGTTAAGGTCGTACAACGAGAAAGAGCCGACTTTCCGCCCCAGGACCGCAGAGTAAGAGCTGCCTCAAGAGCTTCGAAAACAGCTCAGGAGCAAAGATAAAGAGATGGCCAAGCTCCACTCAAAAATTGATGACCTGGAGAATGTTGTAATGCAGCTCACGGCTTAAATTGCTCGAGCGCCTTCCAATCAAGCACATGTCTCTACTCATGAGCCGGGTGATGACAACCCGAAGCAACCGATGCCTGTCCACTTGGGTCCAAGGTTGGGTCAGCCGCACGAAAGCCGGACGCATTCCGCTTCTAGGGACGCCATGGCCCCAGATAGCACTATCCCGCTAACACAAGATCGGAAAATGGATTTGGTCACCGGCAAGGTTAAAACATTGGTGGCCGAAGCCGAAACTTAGAAAGAAATTGGCAGTAGTGGGCGGCCATATCTCGCACAGTACGATCTGGTCGAGTTCCTGAGCGGCTACGTCATTCCTAAGTACGAAAGATTTGACGAGACGAGAAACGCAAATCAGCTCATTGCCCACTTTAAAGCGTCGTGCGGAAATACAGGGGGCAATGATGTGCTCCTTCTTCGTCAGTTTGTCAACAGCCTGACCGGTGTCGCTTTCGACCGGTACGCAAGTATACCAGACGGGTCCTTCACTAGTTTCGCCCAAATGGAGTCTCTGTTTTGGCAAAGATTCACGTATGTTAGTGAAAAAATCTCCATTGCTAACCTCGTGAGAACCAAGTCGGGGGAAAACGAAAGCAACACGGACTTTATTGCCCGATGACGCAGCCTCACTGTCAAGTGCGAACCGCCGCTAGAGAAGGACCAGTCCGCCAGCCTCCTCATTAGGAACCTTAGAAATTGGATGGTCCCGTTCTTATGTACAGTAAGCCTCAAGACGTTTCAAGAGCTGACCAAGAGAGTATAAATGTTGGAACGCTCAAATCAAGAGTCTACCTCGGACTCTCAGGGTGACAAGTCTTGGAAGAGCAGAAAAGATGATAGCAGTAAAAGTGGGAGGTCCAACACCTTCAATGCGTCTGACAGTGAAGATAAGAGAAAGGAGGGCGGGTCAAACACAGACCGAGCCCAAAAGCCAGTGCTAGGAGGAGAAGGGCCTTCCCTAGAGGAGAAAAAGAACAAAGTTTATTCTTTCAGGAGGGACAAGGTCCGCAAGATATTCAAGGATGCCCTGAACAACGGTCTACAATTGCCGAAGTCGAAGAGATCTCACGAAGCAAAAATGACAGACAATCCCCTGTATTGCCCGTACTACAGAGTAGTGAGCCATACGATTGAGGATTGCTACATTTTCAAAGACTGGGTCGAAAAGCAATACAAGACCGAAGAGATCGAGCTATCCAAGAGTGTGTTGGTGAACAACCAAGCTGCAACCACCAACTTTATACAGATAGAAGCTGAAGTCTTTTAGGAGCAGACAACTGAATCCGCTGCCCCGAGAAATGAATTCGACTCGCTGCAACCTCCATGGAGCATGCATATGTCTAAAAAGATGAAGAAGATACTAAAGTTACTTCAGAAATAGCCCAGAACAGAATGGGAGGGACAGAAGGAGCCCACTGTTTCAGTTACCACTTCGGCTCAATCAGGCTCAAAATCTAAAAAGCTCAAAAAGAAGAAAAGTACAGCTCGACGCGAAAAAGAGTCCACAGGGAGATTGGCCATTCAAAATATATTGATTCCCTTGAATACTATGAACAAAAGGAAAGAACTCTAATTCAATTGAAGGAGTTCTTCCCCGTAGAAGCGGCTGAGATTCTGGAGGAGCTAGAAGAAGACTCCGATGACGAGATCTCTATAGTGACCTGCTATGTCGTCCACCTTGGTAGCAACTCTGAGGAAGAACTTTGTTTTCCCGAAGAGGACGAGGAGCTCGCCATGAAGGCCAACCAAATCCAGCTTAGAAGCGGCAAAGTTCTACCGCCAAATCAAGGCAACGCCTTAAAAGGTAACAAAAAAAAGTCGCTAATGAAGAAGATGGCAGAGAGCTTGCTCATGAAGACTCGAGTCCTTCCCCAGTGGAGTATAATGTCTTGGCTCATCTCTGAAAGCTTCTGTCTCTCTTAAGCATTTATGATACTCTGGTCATGCCCAAGGATCTCAGAGATATTCTCACATGCTCTACAAAACCCCGAGCGGTACCAGGCCCGCTTTGCGGAAATTAATATGAAAGAGGCCCAGTACACTCTGCATACAGCCGCGGTCACATTTAAGGATGAAGACCTGTTACTGGGAACAGTTGAGCACAACCGACCGCTTTACGTGACAGGGTACAGTGATGGAGATCGGGTTAATCGCATATTGATTGATCTGGGGTCCTCAGTGAACATCATGAACTTGCGGACTTTAAAGAGTTTATCAATGGATGTCTGACATCTGTCAAGAGAGAGGATTGTCATTCAGGGCTTCAATCAAAACTGTCAGCAACTTCTGGGATCCATAGCTTTGCCGATCAGGTTTGGGGACCTGCAAAACGAAGCTAAGATATACGTGATCGACGCAGACACGTCCTAAAGATCCTCTTGGGACGACCATGGCTTCACGATTATGGTATCGTTCCGTCAACTCTCCATCAGTGCATAAAGTATACCAAAAATGGCGAAGAAAGACACATTGATGGGGACATCTAATCGTTCGGTATACATGAAGTCCGATACGAAGATTCTCGGTACTTTGTGAACCTCTAAAGTGCTGAGCCACAGCTGACCAAAGACAGAACGACCCCAAAACTCAAAAGCAAATCTGAGCCGCCTGTCACTTTCAAAAGCAAAAAATCCCAGGTGATTCCGCGTTTCGGCAGTGACACTGATGAGTCTGACGCTGGAAGTCCGTCCTTCCATAAAACTCTTCCTCATTTCGGTAGCGATACGGATGAGTCTGATATTGAAGGCTCATTCGGCAGCAAAATTCGCCTTCGTTTAGGCAGCGACACTGAAGAATCAGAAGAAGAGGATCCGTCTTGCAACAGCTGTGCAAATCGGACTCTTATGCAAAAAGTGAAGCTAAGAGAGACCTTCGAAGTAACGGAAGGGTCCCTAGTCATCACAAGGGTGCCGGAGTAGATGTGTAAAGAGCTCGATGCATTGTTAGTCTCCACCGTAGACCAGCTGAAGACCTTCTACATTCCCGGAAGAAAGAGTGGACAGAAAGGTATCCTGTTTTATAGGTCAAATCCTGTCGTGCATCCGGACGATTTATCTATCACGTGCCTTCCCTATGAAAGAGGCATAAGAGCCGTCCTAAACCCCAGATATTATATGCCCGAGATGCGGGAATATTTTAAAAAGTGCGGATGTCAGTTATATCAAACGGACTCCGAAGCGAAGTTTTATGAGGGGCTGTGGCACCCGCCTCAGGTCCGAGCACTCATCGATGGATGAATCCCAGATAGATGGGGCATAGGTTTCATTCAACCTGACATCAAAAGCATGCTACATGATCCATATTGGTGAAGCCAGCGAAGTGTCAAATGATGAAGATGAGCTAGCTGAGCCAAAAGAAGCCTCTCAAGAGTTCGTATATGGCGGACAAGCAACCTTAGACGAGCTAACCGAGGTTGATTTTGGAACGCCCGATAATCCAAGGCCGACCTACATCAGTTCACTCTTGTCAGAGGAAATGAAAGAGCAGATAATCACCCTGCTGCATGAGTTCGCCGACTGCTTCGCATGGACGTACAAAGAAATGCCTGGCCTCTCCCCTGAAGTGGCCGTGCATAAGCTGGCTATATCTCCTGATGCCAAGCCAGTCAAACAAGCTCCTCGAAGAATGAGAAGAGATCTGGAAGAAAAGGTCATCGAGGAAACCAAAAAACTCATCGATGCCGGTTTTATCAGAGAAGAGAAATATGCGGACTGGATCGCATGTATCGTCCTAGTGAAAAAGAAGAATGGGTAGATCCGAGTCTGCGTCGATTTCAGAGATCTTAACAAGGCATGAGTTCGACAATACCTCAAATTACGAGCTGTTCATCTTCATGGATGGCTCGTCTGGATATAATCAGATCAAGATGTCGCCCGAGGATGAGAAACACACAGCGTTTTGAACCCCGATCGGGATATACTGCTACAAGGTGATGTCGTTCGGGCTGAAGAATGTGAGCGCTACATATCAAAGAGCAATGACCAAAATCTTTGACGACTTAATCCATAAGGCCATCGAATGTTATGTTGATGATTTGATCGTCAAGACAAAAGCCAAGGCCGATCACATCCGAGATCTCAGGACCGTTTTCACCCGACTGAGGGAACACGATCTGAAGATGAATCCCTTGATGTGTGCTTTTGGCGTGTCGTCGGGAAAATTCTTGGGCTTCATAGTCCGACATCGGGGTATCGAAATTGACCCATCAAAAATAAGGGCCATCATGAAGATCCTTTCAAGGCAAACTTGCTTACATACGAAGGTTCATCTCAAACTTATCGTGGAAATGTCGGTCTTTCTCAATGCTCATGAAGAAGGGAGCTCCCTTTGTGTGGGATGTGGGATGTCGAATGTCAAGAAGTGTTCAAAAGTATCAAACAGTAACTGTTGCACCTTCCAGTGCTTACTGCTCCTATTCCAAATAAACCGTTGATTTTCTATACTGCCGAGCTAGATGAGTCACTCGGTGCGCTCCTTGCCCAGAACAACGAGGAGGGAAAAGAAAATGTCCTCTACTACCTCAGTCGAATTTTAGTTGGGGCGGAACACAACTATTTCCCGATCGAAAAGCAGTGCCTGGTTCTGATATTCGCTGTGAAGAAGCTGATGCACTATCTGCTCGCTCATCGGGTTATGCTGATCTCCAAGGTTGACCCGCTCAAACACTTAATGACCAAAGCAAGCCTAACCAGTAGAATGGCAAGATGGGTTGTCATACTGCTTGAGTTAGATATAGTCTATACTCCTCAGAAAGCAGTAAAAAGGCAAGCTCTTGTCGACTTCCTCGCTGTTCATCCCATACCAGAAGGGCCGCCACTCAATTGCGAGTTAGCCGACGAACATGTGCTGTATCTCGAAGATAACGAACCATGTTGGGAGCTCTACTTCGATGGAGCCTCATCAATAAGGAGCTCCAGCAAATTAAGCATCCCGCAGATAAAAGCAGGGATAGGATTGGTGTTCATCACGCCATCGATAGGAACCCTACGATGTTCTTTTGCTATCACCGAGCCTCGCACAAACAACGAGACTGAGTACGAAGCTCTGATAGCTGGTCTAGAGCTCGCCATAGAAATGGAAATCCTTCGACTACGGGTCTACGGTGATTCCCAGCTTGTCGTCAACCAAGTAAGCGGCGACTATAAGATATACAAACCCGAGTTAGCTCGGTATAGAAGCCGGGTGGTGGAGCTCATGAAACAGTTCACCCATATTGAACTGATGAGTGTTCCTAGGGCGTTGAATGGAAAGCTGGCGTACTCGCTCGCTTAGCCAAGGAGCTGGCTGATCCCGATATGGATGAGATTCTAATAACAGTCAGAAGCCAACAATTTCTACCTCCAGTCTCTTTGCGTGAAGAAGGAAGCATAGAACAAGAGAACAATCCTGCTGAAGAAGCTCTGATCATTCAAGACGGACCCGATTGAAGAGAACTCTTCATAGAGTATCTCCGATATGACAAGCTGCCTGAAAAAAATCTGTGAGGATTCAGCTGAAGAAGAGAGCTTTCCGATACGTATTTGTAAATAATACATTATACCACATATTATATGATTAACTCTGGCTCATGTGTCTGTCCTCGGCCGAAGCCCAAAAGGTCATGAAAGAAGTTCACTCAGGCGTCTGCGGAGCTCACCAGTCCGGCCCTAAAATGCGGCTTCAGATCAAACGAATTAAATATTACCGGTCTACTATGATAAGGGATTGTGAAGAGCATGAAAAGAAGTGTTATCCATGCCAAATTCACGGTGACTTCATTGACAAGTATCCCAATCCGCTGTATCCTACGGTGGCGTCATGGCCCTTCGAAGTTTGGGGCAACGACATAGTTGGCCCAATGGATCCCCCATCATCCAAAGGCCACCGGTTTATATTGGCCGCAACTGATTACTTCTCCAGATGGGCTGAAGCAGTCTTGTTAAAAGAAGTCAAAATAGAAGATATTCTGACATTCTTCAGACATAATATTCTATACCGCTTCGGTACACCAAGAAGGATCATTTCTGACAACGGGCCTTCTTTCAAGAGCTTCAAAATCTCAAGGTTGCTACTTAGCACAAGATAGACTGGAGATATTCCTCTATCTATAATCCAAGGGCTAATGGGCTAGTCGAAGTCTACAATAAAACTTTATGTAAGCTCCTGAGGAAAAATGCTTCAGCCAACAAAAGAGACTGGAATCTCAAACTTCACGAGGCATTGTGGGCATATCGTACCACGCACCGCACTCGAACTTAGTCCACTCCATACTCATTACTCTTCATAATGGAGATGATCCTCCCCCTCGAAGTCGAAGTTCTAAGCCTCAGGATGGCCGTCCAGCATAATTTGATGGAGGAAAACGTTCTCCTTTGGCTCAAAAAATTTGACGCCCTCGAAGAAAAGAGGCTTGCAGTACGACAAAATTTGGAGTTGTACCGAGCCCAAATGTCATGGGCCTATGACAAGACGACCCGTTTACATACTTTCAAAAAGGGCGAATTGGTGTTGGTCCTCAAAGACCGATCATCCTCAATCGACATGCCAAGGGAAAATTCAAGCCATGGGAAGGGCCATACGTCATTAAGAAAGTGTTTGACGGAGGATCCTACCAACTAATAAGTGCCGAGGGAGAAATGCTAATGCCACCCATCAATGGCCGAAATCTCAAGAAATACTACGCATGAATGCTCCAAATCGTGGACGAATTGAGCACACCGGCTCTACGGTCTGGATCATACATCCTGTAAAATTGTATACAATCTACGGGCATAAACGACCCCTATCTCTTTCAAGTTCTACCGGTGAGACTACATTTAAAGTCCCACCTACGATGAAGCTCCACCAATGTAAAAAAAGAGAAAGGTATGTCCACAAGCGAAACGGGCATGGATGAAACCCGAAAGGGCTCCGTGAGTAAAAACAGCAGGACTGCCGGCGAGTTCGTGAAAACCCGAAAGGGCGCAAACTCGTGAAAAAGAGATGAAATACACTCGCAAAGTCCTCTAGACTTTGTGAGGAGAAAATCCCCGCGTGAGATTCTTACAACTCACAAAGGACCAACACACTTAGGAATCCCCACGATTCCTAGGGAGAAAATACACCTGCGAGATCCTTTCGACTCGTAAGGAGAAAATACTTTTATGAGACCCTTTTGGCTCATAAAATTGAAAAGCCTTAGGTGATAGAGATCTAAACCTGTCTCCAGAGCCATAGCTCTCCAACGGGCAACGGCAAATGATGAGTCGCTCCTGGCATTACGCTTCAGTGTTAGCGGTGCTGATGCCAACCCAAAAACCAAATCCCAAGTCTTCCCGGGGAAAATAATGAGTCGCTCATGGCATTATGCTTCAGTGTTAGCGGTGCTGATGCCGACCCAAAAACCAAATCCTAAGTCCTCCTGGGGCAAATGATGAGTTGCTCCTGGCATTATTCCAGTGCAGCAATGCTGATGCCAAACAAAATCCAAATTACAAGTTCCTCTCAAAATCAAAAGTCCTGCCAAACAAAGAAGAAATCTAACAAATCAAATCCCGACACCGCATAAAGCGGAGCAAGTCAAATCAAATCCCGACACCGCAGAAAGCGGAGGAAATCAAATCAAATCCCGACACCGTAGAAAGAAAATGATGAGTCGCTCCTGGAATTACGCTTCAGTGTTAGCGGTGCTAATGCCGACCCAAAAACCAAATCCAAAGTCCTCCCGAGGCAAATGATGAGTTGCTCCTGGCATTATTCCAGTGCAGCAATGCTGATGCCAAACAAAATCCAAATTCCAAGTTCCTCTGAAATTCAAAAGTACTGCCAAACAAAGAAGAAATCAAACAAATCAAATCCCGACACCGCAAAAAGCGGAGCAAGTCAAATCAAATCCTGACACCGCAGAAAGTGGAGCAAGTCAACTTCAATCCTGACACGCAAGAATCGAAGCAAGTCAAATCAAGCATCGACTGTCCACGTCGCAAAATGGCAGCACCGACCGTCCACGTTGCTAAAAGGACAGTATCGACCGTCCACGTCGTAAAAAAGGGAACCAAATCAATTCAACCTCCACACAAAAGAGGGTGGCACTTTATTGGGGTCAAAAATTACACCCCGACTGACTAAGTCAAAATCAGTTAACCCCAGCCAAGCGGGCCCAATCTCAAGTCAAGACTAAGCATGGAAGGGGCCGGCTCCATGCCAAGAATAAAGCAATAAATTAGTTCAATGCAATTGTTTTAGAAATAAATGTATGAAAAATGAGAAGAAATCCAAAATTTTGTCAGCCCATGGTTTATGTGGAAAAAGAAATAAGCACATAAGGCATGGGGTGGCACAAATGTCATTTGGAAAAACCCAAGGGGCTATATGTAAAGTGTGTAGCCTATAAAGACAATCATGATGAAAAAATCAAGAACAACTTTTATTCTCTCAAAAAAAATTAGGGTTTGTGCCTTCATCTCCTTTCTCTCAAGTTCTCCTTTTTCTTTTCATTTCCAATTAAATCAAGTGTTTAGCTCTTCTTTTTCTAAAATGAAATAGTTTTTCACCATAAAACCCTCAAAGGGGAGTTCAGATCTTTTATCAAATCTCTAAAAGGGATATTTTTAATCCCATCTTCCTTTTTCTCCAAGATCCAGCAAAAGGAGAGGAGGAGGAAGAAGACCCACCTCCAAAAATCCTTCTTTGGGAGGATCCGATGCTCAAGGGAGAAGAAATGAGCCCCCTTTGATTATCTCTGAAGATCTTCGAGGAGTTCAACTCCAAGATCCAAATCCTCAAAGGAGTTTAACTCGTTTAACTCCACATTCAAACCTTTTAGGAGTTTAACTCCAAATCCAAGCCTTTTAGGAGTTTAACTCCAAATCCACGCCCAATTTCTTACATAGAAGTTTAACTCCAAATCCAAATCTTTTGGGAGTTTAACTCCAAATCTATACCTGATTCATGTTTAGGAGTTCAACCCCAAAGCCCCTCGGGAGTTCAACTCCCAGCCCAGGGGTTAAGCCCTTTTCTCCGTCAGTATTTCCAGCGGTCGTGTGCCACGCACGTGACCCGCTGGTGCCCAGCGGTCGTGTGATGTGCATGTGATCGGCTGGTGCCCAGCGCCCACGCATGCTACGCATGTGACCCGCGGGCTCCCAGCGCCCCGCACGTGACCCGCTGGCGCCCACGCGCCACATACGCGTCCTTAAGACGCTTCTCACCCCTCTTTTTTTCTCACACTCCCCACTAAAAATACCTCCCACGTTAAAAAATATTTCAAACGGGGCGCTGTCCCGTACCCCGCAAGGGGGCTGCTAGCCCCCTTGACCCCCAGCCCGCTGTCCGAGTAGCGAGACCCCTGTAAATTTTGCGAGGCCCCCGACATATCCAAAACCCTTCAAAACATAACATACGCACACGATACATTGAGTTCGCATGACCAGTTTGACCCATCAATCGGAGGTTCTCTCGCTCTAAAAGCGAGGGGTAATTAACGGCAGCTTAGTCCGTGGACGCCGGAGATTCGGATCCCCACGATCAATAAACCCCGGCCTACCTTAGGTAGGGGGAATCTGTATACGCCTGACAAGCGTGCGCATTCCTATCTCAATGGGGTAATTAAAGGCAGTTTAATCCGCGGCTGTCGGAGATTTGGATCCCCATAATCAAGAAACCCCAGCCTACCTCAGATAGGAGGAATCTGTAATACGCCTGATAAGCGACGCGTATTTCCCATCTCAATGGGGTGATGAAAAACACCCTACAGGGCGTATCCCCCCATCTACGCGAACATGACGCAGGGGAAAAACGGACGGCGAGAATCTCGCATCGGCTCGCTCCAATGCGACCCCTGTATAAACCCCTCCTCCAGACGGTTCAGGTATCTCGAACTCATCTCAATACGGCGCTACTCTGCCCTAATATTCCTCGGTACTTACTTGATCGTTGGAGAGTCCTACGGTAGTTTCCCACCCGGGGACTTCCCTTGCAGGTAGCTCGGCGTCAACAACAACCAACAACCCATTGAGATCCATACGCTCAATTCTCATCTCAAATCTCAACCATTCAGCACCGCTGGCAGAAAGATCGACAAAGGACAATATTTGAGGAAGATATCGGCCTCCATCAGTTGGCGCCGTCTATGGGAACGAAGAAGTTTTTTCCACCACAAAAGTTGATCTTCCCTTTCAATTCGATGGCCAGCAATCGTCGCAACGGAGATCCTACCGCGAGCCATCCCTCGCTTCGCAACGGAGGTGGGGGTGGTTCCACTCCACCTCCGAACATCGCCGAATCCCTAACAACACGGATTGGCCGATTGGCGGTGTTCACACCAGAATATTGCATTTAATACCGCCTGTAACAACCCTAAATTTCCTGTAAAACTTTCTGTAGAATTTTTTCAAAATTTAAAGAAAGGGGTACTTTTGCCTGAGCACAAGTTAAATATTTGTTTTGCTAATTAATAGCAAGAAGGAGCTTGTAACTCATTGGTAATGCCTTGCACTGCTGAACCAAGCCACCAGAGTTCAAATCCCATACCCCACATTATTTTTAATATTGTTTTATTTTGAATTTTTAGAATACCAAGGGTTTACATGTGCATTACTCACAAAAACCCCACTACACATGGAAAACTAACTGTGCCAGGGGGTTACTGAAGCGTCGGGGAGCATTTCGGTCACCGGACTCGGCCGGGATCGGCCAAGTCGGCCGACGACTCGGCCGACTCGAGTCGGCGCCGCCGGCCGGACTCGGCCGGACCGCCGAGTCGTCAACAGAGAAAAGGTGGCTTTTGGTCTCCCCTGTACACCTGCATAGTTTAATTACTTAGACCAGTACCAGAGACTCCTTAAAACCCTAATTACTATGTTTTAATACATTTTATTACAATTTTTTCAATTTAACCTTTCACCTATCCTAACCGTAGCTTAACCCTATAAATACAACCCCTAAACACCACCCCCTAACTACAAAATTCTGAACAAAACTCTCAAGAAATTTCCTAGAACCCTAGTGTACTTTTGAAGTAGCGAAAGGCGAAACTCCGACGATTACGACAACCCTAGGAGTTCCCGGCGACGAAACGACGCACCGGTGCCTCTTCCCGTTCCTTATTCCTCTTGTCTAAGTCCTAAACCCATAAGTCCCACCTCCCTCTCTCCTTTGCTACTCAAGAAACATCTTTTAATAAAACCCGACGGAATCGGAGTCAAACCGATTTCCGATTCGGTTTCTTTCTAAAAATCACACTTTTCTTAAACAAAACCCTATTAAACCATTACATGTTGACTATTAATCATTAACAAATATGTTGAACAAGTTTCATGACAATCTATATCATTTTATAATTGTTATCGCTCTTTTTCAGTAAAATACCATGTAGTTTCATTTTGACATTAAATCATCACAATCTTGTTATACCTTTAAGTTAGATCACGAGGTAATGACCTAACTCCTCACAACACTAATATGATACATAGCACAATACTTTTTGGGAACATAGAATACGGGAAACGAACCTTTACATATAAATACCCGTTACTAATAAAACCATTTTTACAAGATTTAGTATTTTAAAACAAATCTTTGCAAAGCGCCGCTACAACCCATTTTGGGGAACCCGACTGGGATGGTGCGGATTATCGCAGGTCCCTGGGCTTAGTAGTGCGACATTCAGACCTCCGCAAGGAGCATTCGGTCTCGAAAGATTTACAAAATACAAAATCTTAAGAAAATGAGATTTCTAGAAATATAATATATATTAAAAATTATTTTATATAAATATATATATGTATAATTAAAATATCTATTTTGTGATAATATAAATATTCCAATTTTTTCAAAAATCACAAGAAGCACTTTACATTAAAATACCATGAATTCCATACAAGGTGCAATATTACAAATTAATACCCTATATTATGAAATTAGGTTAATTTCATTAGAAACATCACATGTATAAAATCTACATTTATTACAACTCTAAAGACGATAATTAAACACTTGGGTGTATTTTAAAAATTATATAAAAGTATTTTTACATAAAACCCCTCAAGTTCTATAAATTACCCTAAGGACTTTAGTAAACATTGGTTTAAGCGGGACCAATCTCTTAAGCCTTAGGGAGTCGGAGAAGTGGGTGCTTGCCTATCTAAGGTAGATAACTTAATAACGGTGTTATCAATACGGTAATTGTCTTTGAAAAAGACACAAATCCTGCCGCCCATGTGCAGCGGTTACCGATAACATCAAAACAATCAGGACTTCAATTTCTTTTATAATTGTCTGACTCAGACTGAGTCACGTTTATAATCTGACTTGAATATGATTCAAGTACAATCTTCAATCTACAATATTACAATTCAACATGAATCCATATATTCAATCTATTCAAACTATTCAATCTATATTGACTGAACCGAACCATGGATATACTTCCATTTACATGATTCTCCAGTTACATCCATGATTCTACAGTTGCATCCATTTACTGATATCATGGTTTCGGTAAGTCACTCAATTATACAATCTATACAGCTTACAATACAATACAACTATACAACAAGACATCTCGGGGTATAAGGGGTAGATTGGTACGGAAGGTGTTAGAAGTGGCATGAGACAGTAACCATAAGACACCTAACATGAATTCAATTGCTGTTGTACCGTGGCATGAACGGTTCCTTGAGTTCCTGATACCTTAGTCTCCGGGGCAAGTGAGACTATTCTCGTATACACTGGCATTCTTCTGTACCAAGCTACAAACAACAGCGTTAACACTAAATACAACATTATAAAAATATAATACAACTTTAAAAGCTACTCTCTCTCTCTCTCTCTCTGTCTATTCTATTTCTCCTTTATCTTTGGGACTTACCGAGCGATTTGTTCGCTGACAACATTCTCTTTCTTTCTTCTTTGAATGTCGTCAGGTGATCTGGACACTCCGGAGATCGAGCCCACTAGTGAAGACTTGGGCCACTTCATTGAAGACCCAGAGCTTTAGTTCATTGTACACATTTCCTTTCAGTACTTTACATTTTGTTATGCCACTGTTTAGGCATCGCTTTATTCCATGTATTTACTTTTCCATAGATTGTAAAAAGAATGTGAATAAATAAAGTTGTTGTTTTATTATATTTTGTCTCTTGTGCATTTGCTTTTATATTACTTAGATACGCTTAGCGTATTTACTTCATAGTAAATACGTAGCGGTCTCGTCGCGTCCTCTGCTCGTATACTGGGAAGCGGGGCGTGACAGGTTTTGTTAGTGGCCCATGCAGGTAAGAGCTGTATGAAATTCTATCATGCTGTTCTGTTCTGCGTGAACAACCTAAGCAATATAGCACAAGAACCAGCAACTAAAATATTCTTTACAATTCATATTCCTTGAATCTTACAATTTCATATTCCTTGAATCATATACTTTGAATCTGTCCTAACCTAAATTTTTCATTCAAGGCTATGGATTCCCCAAACAACACCAGCACCAATGTCAACAACACACCTCCACCACTACCACTCACACCTGCCATTCCTGCTCCACCCAACGAGCAAACGGTTCTGCTTGAGGTAATCCGTAGCCTCGTAGAGGGACTGCAGCAACTCTTGAACCGTCCCGAGGCTGAAGCACCTGGGGTGAAGCAATTCAGAGCTTTACATCTCAAACAGTTCTCAGGAAAGGGGAGCCCACTGGAAGCTGAGGAATGGGCTCAGAGTATCGAGGATGATCTGGCAGCGGCACAAGTGCCAGAAATAGCTTGGGTTCGTGTTGCCAAATTATAGCTCACGGACAATGCACGGGTCTGGTGGAAGGCGGAAGAAAGCTGTCTTGAACCACCCATCGAATGGAAGACTTTCCGCGACATGTTCGACGCTAAGTACTTCCCTGAGACTGCTAGGTTCAACATGGAACAGCAGTTCATACATCTGCAATAAGGTTCGATGTGGACCAAGTCGGTAGATGGGTATGACACTGAGTTCACCGTGCTCAGTAGGTAAGACATGTCTCAGTGTTCGATTTTAATATCACATACTACACAGCTAACACAAGACCGTAACAGGTTTGCGGCCCATCTCATACCGACTGCTGAGATCAGGGCTAGAAGATTTCAGCAAGGGTTGGACCCGAAAATCCAAGCTGCTCTAGCTACAGGGGATTTCCCAACCAATGATTTGGCTTTGAAGGCTGCCCGAAGATATGAGGCAGTAGTAAAGAGGAAGGATAGACCTCAATCTGCCGGTTTGAAACGCCCTACCACTCAAATGGCAGGAGGAGCCTCTTCCAGGCCATCGTTCGAACCAAGGAGAACTGAAGAACCCAATAACCAGCCAAGACCACATTTCTGTTTCCATTGCAAGAGAGATGGACATTTGATAAAAGACTGTAGGCGCGCAAAAGGCCTATGCCTAGTTTGTGGCGCGTCCAATCACAGAATTGAGACCTGTCCATATAGATACAACTCAGCTCACACACCCACCAACTACCTGCAGCAGCCAGCTATCCAGGCTCCTGCAACTCATCCTGCACTCCCAGCACCACCTCCACGTAGATTTCCTGCACAGCCAAATCGCCAATTCCATCAGGCACTGAGGAACATGCCTCGAGGACAGAGGAATGTGCCTCCAGCTAGGAGGAACGTGCCACGGCGACAGGCTTACACCTTAACAGCCGTAGAAGCCGAGACAGTTGACCAAGGTAACACTAGTAAGTCTCTTTCACATTTTTAAAACCCTTGTATCACTTTATTATTTCAGTTACCAAACTTTCCTTGAATCTGTTACACTTTCCTTTTACAAATTTCGAGAACGAAATTTTTATAAGGAGGGTAGAATGTAACAACCCTAAATTTCTTGTACAACTTTCTGTAGAATTTTTTCAAAATTTAAAGAAAGGGGTACTTTTTCCTGAGCACTAGTTAAATATTTGTTTTGCTAATTAATAGGAAGAAGGAGCTTGTAGCTCATTGGTAATACCTTGCACTGCTGAACCAAGCCACCAGTATTCAAATCCCATACACCACATTATTTTAAATATTGTTTTATTTTGAATTTTTAGAATACCAAGGGTTTACACGTGCATAAGTCATAAAAACCCCACTGCACATGGAAAACTAACTGTGCCAGGGGGTTACTGAAGCGTTGGGGAGCATTCCGGTCACCGGACTCGGCCGAGTCGGCAAGACCGCCGAGTCATCAACAGAGAAAAGGTGGCTTTTGGTCTCCCCTATACACCTGCATAGTTTAATTACTTAGACCAGCACTAGAGACTCCTTAAAACCTTAATTACTATGTTTTAATACATTTTATTACAATTTAATACAATTTTTTCAATTTAACCTTTCACCTACCCTAACCCTATAAATACAACCCCTAAACACTACCCCCTCACTCCAAAATTATGAACAAAACTCTCAAGAAATTTCCTAGAACCCTAGTGTACTTTTGAAGTAGCGAAATGCGAAACTCCGGCGATTTTTCCTGCGACAATTCTAGGAGTTCCCGGCGACGAAACGACGCACTGGCGCCTCCTTCCATTCCCTATTCCTCTTGTCTAAATCCTAAACCCGTAAGTCCTACCTCCCTCTCTCCTTTGCTACTCTAAAAACATCTTTTAATAAAACCCGACGGAATCGGAGTCAAACCGATTTCCGATTCGGTTTCTTTCGAAAAATCCCACTTTTCTTAAACACAACCCTATTAAACCATTACATGTTGACTATTAATCATTAACAAACATGTTGAACAAGTTTCATGAAAATTTATATCATTTTGTAACTGTTATCGCTCTTTTTCAGTAAAATACCATGTAGTTTCATTTTGACATTAAATCATCACAATCTTGCTATACTTTTAAGTTAGATCGCGAGATAATGACCTACCTCCTCACAACATTCATATGATACATAGCACAATACTTTTTGGGAACATAGAATACGGGAAATGAACCTTTACATATAAATACCCTTTACTAATAAAACCATTTTTACAAGATTTAGTATTTTTAAACAAATCTTTGCAAAGCGCCGCTACAATCCATTTTGGGGAACCCGACTGGGATGGTGCGGATTATCACACGTCCCTGGGCTTAGTAGTGTGAGATTCAGACCTCCGTAAGGAGCATTCGGTCTCGAAAGATTTACAAAATATAAAATCTTAATAAAATGAGATTTCTAGAAATATAATATATATTAAAAATTATTTTATATAAATATATATATATATATGTATAATTAAAATATCTATTTTGTGATAATATAAATATTCCAATTTTTTCTAAAATCACAAGAATCACTTTACATTAAAATACCATGAATTCCATACAAGGTGCAATATTACAAATTAATACCCTATATTATGAAATTAGGTTAATTTCACTAGAAACATCACATATATAAAATCTACATTTATTACAACTCTAAAGACGATAATTAAACACTTGGGGTGTATTTTGAAAATTATATAAAAGTATTTTTACATAAAACCCCCTCAAGTTCTATAAATTACCTTAAGGACTCTAGCAAACATAGGTTTAAGCGGGACCAATCTCTTGAGCCTCAAAGAGTCGGAGAAGTGGGCGCTTGCCTATCTAAGGTAGATAACTTAACAACGGTGTTATCAATACGGTAATCGTCTTTGGAAAAGACACAAATCCTGCCGCCCATGTGCAGCGGTTACCAATAACATCAAAACAATCCGGACTTCAATTTCTTTTATAATTGTCTGACTCAGACTGAGTCACATTTATAATCTAACTTGAATATGATTCAAGTACATTCTTCAATCTATAATCTACAATATTACAATTCAACATGAATCCATATATTCAATCTGTTCAAACTATTCAATCTATATTGACCGAACCGAACCATGGATACACTTCCATTTATATGATTCTCCAGTTACATCCATGATTCTACAGTTGCATCCATTTACTGATATCATGGTTTCGGTAAGTCGCCCAATTATACAATCTATACAGTTTACAATACAAGACAATACAATACAACTATATAACAAGACATCTCAGGGTATAACGGGTAGATTGGTAAGGAAGGTGTTAGAAGTGGCACGAGACACTAACCATAAGACACCTAGCCTGAATTCAATTGCTGTTGTACCGTGGCATGAACGGTTCCTTGAGTTCCTGATACTTTAGTCTCCGGGGCAAGTGAGACTCCTCTCGTATACACTGGCATTCTTCTGTACCAAGTTACAAACAACAGCGTTAACACTAAATACAACATTATAACAATATAATACAACTTTAAAAGCTTCTCTCTCTCTCTCTATTCTATTTCTCCCTTATCTTTGGGACTTACCGAGCAATTTGTTCGCTGACGACATTCTCTTTCTTTCTTCTTTGAATATCGTCAGGTGATCTGGACACTCTGGAGATCGAGCCCACTATTGAAGACTTGGACCATTTCATTGAAGACCTAGAGGTTTAGTTCATTGTACACATTTCCTTTCAGTACTTTACATTTCTGTTATGCCACTGTTTAGGCATCGCTTTATTCCATGTATTTACTTTTCCATGTATTATAAAAAGAATGTGAATAAATAAAGTTGCTGTTTTATTATATCTTGTCTCTTGTGCATTTACTTTTATATTGCTTAGATACGCTTAGCGTATTTACTTCATAGTAAATACGTAGCGGCCTCGTCGCGTCCTTTGCCCGTATACTGGGAAGCGGGGCGTGACACCGCCCATTCTTATGCTCATTTGTTTATAGGTAGGTGCTTTTAATCCATATTTGCTACATATTTACAGGCTACAGGTTGCTAGTCCAAAATAAGGCAAATGATACAAAATCTCCACTGTTACGCCAAAATACAGAACAACTGTTGCCAATAGATAAAAGCCGGGTTCCGGTCATCCGTATCCATCCTGTTGGCTATAGTGCCCTCAAGGCAATTATCATAGTCGCGGACTAGTGATTATGATGATTGAGGCAGGACCTATACCGATAAAACAGTCTTACTCAAGATGATAGTATGCTATCTGGTTTGTCTTTATCATCATGTACATGTTGATAGAGCCCATAGGATTCTTGCTCGACCGCCAGCATTATGATGGCGATCATATATGTGGGAGCTGGGGTCTATAAGCATATCCTTAAATGTCCCTAGTCGTAGGAGTATTGAGACCGGGCATCGATACTCCAGTGTAGACTAGTGTATACTGATCGAGACCACGATGAGGGGCGGTGGCCAGGTCTCACAAGCCATTGGTGTTAGTTTGTTCACCTAAGATAGTATACAGGTGCTCATTGGGTTATGAGTACACTGGACGGACTCGCCGGGAACCTGCTAGTTGGTATTATACCTATTGTCAGATAGCAGTTCCCAGGTGACATGTGTACAGGTTAGTCTATCGACCTGAGATCGTCATTTGTCTCGTGTGAGTTCCCACTGTGCTTTGATTACTACCCTACCACGGCTCAAAGGAGTCGTGCAAACAGGTTTTAGTTGGGTACAGTCCCGAGCCACATGGAGGCAGTGATCGGATCGTCGGGGATTCGTCTCTCCCGGTATTGAGGGTTGATGTCGCGCTGTGTACGGATGGCCATCACCATAAATCCGTGGCCATGGTGGACGAGAATTATCGATCCAGGATCGATAGTTTCTCAGGTGGTGATGGGGTTTCATACCGACACTAAATATCGCGTTGTTAGGGGTCTGACTTTATCTACCCCCTAGACTTGATATGCGATACTCTTAGACGAACAGACCGGACTGTACGGATATTGTCACTGTCAGGCTCAGTAGGGGTTCTGCATGAGTTTGCTCGTCGGCCTCCCTTTCGCTCAATACCCGGGTAGCCATTACGTATAGCTAGTGTCGCTGATGTGCTTATGGTTAAACCCACTGCCGGCGTATTGACGAGTCTTTAGAGTCCCACACAGAGGGTTTCCCTGGTTCTGGCGAAATGATGTAGTAGCCGTATTGGATACATGCAGGGTTCCGATCGATTGGTGTACTTTGTACCCGGACTTTCGATCGGACAGTTGATAGTACTAGCCGACTCGGACTTGAGCCGGATTATTAAATCAGGTATTGATTTAATAATTTACGTATATGTATTTCGGTACGTATATTCTAGTATTGTATTCTTTGTGTTATTCTATCTCTTTGGGTATTCGTATTTCGGTACGAATGCAGATATATTTACAGTAGAATGCAATCCGTATTTTTTACCGGATAACATTCTAGAAGGTGCCACCTCATTTCTTGATTTGACCATTTTATTAAAATGGTAAATGAGGTGGAAATTGCATGAGGAGGTATGGTGACAACCATGCTTGCAATAGTGCACACAAATGAATTGTTAATTCAAGCATGGGAGGAATTTAAAATTGGAAAAAGGCTTTTAACAAAATCAAGGGTGCTAATTTCTTTTTCAAAAGAGAGTTCATTTTTGAAGCATGAAGGTTTTGTTCATTGCTTTTTCCTTCTTGAGCTCCTCCTTCACCATGAGCTTCACCTTCCTCTAGCTTTCATTTTTCACTTCCACCTTCAAGTTTTTGAGATAGCTAACACTAAAAAACATTCACACTACATCCTAGGCTCTCTAGGGTAGCATCCTAGAGACCCTAGTTGCTCCATATGCATCATGTCGTGGAGTTAGAGCCGGAGTTACATCCCTCGGGTGGATTATCGGAGATGGAGAAAGACCGGCAACCAAACTTCATCAAGGAGCCGCTAGGAGCTTGGAATGAAGACCGAAGGACACGGATCAACTCGGTATAACGATTCTAACTCTTAGTTAGTTTGCTAGTTTAGGGTTTAAGGTCGATCCGGGATTCGGGTAGCGGTAGCACCGGTTTCAGAAATTTTTGTTCCGTATTTTGGCCGTGTTTCGATGGCCGGGGCGTTGCCGCAACCCAACATGGTATCGGAGCCACCCTTTAAACCCCTTACTAGCTTGTTTAAATGTGCTTAATAGATCGATCTACGGAAATTTCTGAAATCACGATTTCATTTTTGATGTTTCTGCCGATTTTCAAAAGTGGTCAAAAAATTATTTCCAGTGGCTTAAAAATCCGTGCAGGCTTTTTTAAGGGTACAGAAAAAATTTGAGCTCCTGAAGCCTCCAAACCGCCGCGGAACAGCCGCACTTACCCCCTATTGGCGGCGGTTCCGCGGTCGTTTAGCAGCGACGGGCTTCCAAATTTTTCCTGTAGCCCTCTGACTTGGAATTGTGATTTTTGACATATTCTGTTTTGGCCCAGATTTCTGTTTCAGTGCTGGTTTTGCTATTGGGGCCAATTTGGAAATTTAGTCGATCGATATTTTAAGTGGGCGTTTAACAGTACATAATTTTCAATCTGCGGCCGTGAATGTCATTTGATCGGTAAACTCGTCTAATTGCTATATGTCTTTTAGACGGGTTTGCGAACGTGACATTCACGTTGATGTTCTGTGATGTTGGTTGGATCGTCGTGGTGGATAGCCTGGGTGCAGTGGTAGTACAGTTTATTTTATTTGTACATTTATTTTTGCGGGGCGAGCGTCCGACATGTGGACTGCCGTCACTACCAGTTTGTATATTATTCTTTTGGGGCACGACCGGACTGAGGTCGATGTCACTCTTGTATATTATTTTCTTTTCTGCACTAGGATTACCCCGCTGTGGAGTGCACGAATAGCCGGGTTCTAGAGGGCAGCTGGTCCGCATCACATGGCGTTGGGACGGAGGGGACCTTACTCTAGAATTGACGGGCTATTCGCCGCACTCGTAGGGGGTATAGGTTGACCCAGGAGGGGTGCTCAAGTTACCGGATTCCGTGAAGTGTCGGGTGGCCCATTCACGTTGTTAAAAGGGGCTGCCTCACTTCTGGTCTTGGCGGGTAACTTGCCGTGCTCGTACGGGTCTAGGTTTCATTGCACATGCTATCCACACGACAGGGAACGTCGGGTCTAATTTACGGCTCAAATGAAACCCGGGGCTCCAGATTATACGCCATTTCTGTATTGCTTCTGTGATGTTTCTGTGATGTTGCTTTATATTATGCCTGGGACGATTGTTATATATATATTTATATATACTAGTAGATGTTGTATATGTTTTGCATCCGCACTAGCCCAGTCCCCGCTCTGTCGTTAGTTAAGTAACCTAACGGGTGATGACGGGACCCAGTGGCGAATGCGGATGGCATATACGTACATTTTATTTTCGTTCTTTTCTGGTGTGATTAATTGATGGGACTGCATTGATTCTTATCAATGCAAGGATAAAACAAACCTATATTTGATGTTGCTGGAACCAATTTTAAAAAACGGACATTACAGACATTTTCTTTTGCTTTGCACAGTGGTATTCAGTTTGTAATATCCAGCACCTCATTCGACGAGGCAAGGGCCGAGATCCCTTCATCGGGAGTGACCCCTTGAGTAAAAGTTTGCGCCAACGTAATAACTTCACTATAGTCGATTCTTTTGTTTTGCATCGTGGTATTCAGTTTGGGATATCCTGCACCCCATTCGACGGGGAAAGAGCCGAGATCCCTTCACCGGGAGTGACCTCTTTAGCAAAAGTTTTCGCCACTATATATTTATAAAACCACTTGGATTCCTTCAACGAGATCATGTTCATTACGTTAATAGTTTTTCTCCAAAAACCAGTTGTAGCCCTTCGTCATTTCAGATAAGTATTCCGTAGTATTCGTGCTATGTACGTTGGTCTCTATCAAGGCATAGGGTACGGTAGCTGCGTGATACGTGTCTGCAGCATGGATATGCGATTATCTAGGACAGCCGCATAGTCACGTTGGTCTCTATCAAGGGCTTGTGCGGGTGGGTTTAGATCAATCTTGGATAATGACGGGTTGAACTTGACTAGCGACTTATGGCATGTTGGTCTCTATCAAGGCCATGGGTAAAAATCATATCGGGAGTTTTTGAGATGTGTTTATCGGGAGTGACCCCTTGACTAGTGACTTATGGCATGTTGTGACTTCTCTAGTTCTTAGACATGTGTTTCGTAGAAATGCAGGTTTTGAGTTTTGAGAAGTTATAGGTATAAGAGTAAAGTAGAGAACCAGGTGTTGCAAGTATCGGGATTCTTCAAGGTGATCGAAGATGTAGATACTTGTGAATGGTATTCAGTTGTTAGTAATGATTAAGAGAACTTGCTTCTCTTTCAGGTGACTCATAATTGGAAGCACTCCTAAGTTGAGTAACACTGATCGGCCTCTCTCCATTTACTTGACATGCACTGGAGAAAGCTGCATGATTTGAATCTGGTTCAATTAAATCAGTGCCTCTGTTTCTGTATTGGATATAGAACAGTTCATATCTTGACATTGTTAAGGTACGGGGAGTTGTCCGGCTTATGCTTAAAACCAGACTCCGGATAACTCAAGGCACGTTTCTGTAATGGCTGTTTGTGGGTTGACCCAGGCTATGACGAGGGTTGACTTTCTACCATCTGGAAGATCAATAGTGATATTATTCTAGACTCGCCACAGTTTTAACAAAAATGGATTTTTTCATAAAAACAGTAGTGGGAGTATGGTAGAACTGGAAGTGATTCCAGAACCGCAAACGATTACTGAAGTTTTGATAAGAACCTAAAGATTCAATCTGGTTTGACATTCCATTGGCCACTCCGCAGATATGGTGGGTAACCTCAGGCACTCGAGAGGTACTTCGGTATGCTCAAGGACGGTGACAGGGAGGTTCTTGTTTACCCAGACTTGACACTGTTGTTGTTCCAGACTATGAAACCCGGCAGGAGGATGAGTATAGCGTCATTCTAAACTGGCTTCAGAAGGGTAAGTGTATATGACTCTGCCAGAGGGTTGTCGTAGTCAGTGGGAGCAGCAGAAGCATAGTGGACAAGTAGCTTATGTCTATTTATAGACTAAAGCAGATACAGCGGAGATAGATCATCTATTTCTGATGTGACGGTCATAGGTTTGACTTCATCAGAATAGGGGATGGATCTGTTAAGAAGGTAGTAGAGTGTGATGTCCTGGTATTTGGATGACATACACAGAGTAGGAAGTAATATTCCTATACTACGATCGGTTATACTTTGGTTGTCACATAGTGGTTTCTCCACATGGGACTTGGATATAATATCAAGACATTCTGGTTACTAAATCTATAGATCTTGATTTGGGTTGTTTCCCAATCAGGGTATTTAGACAGCATTCTAAGAGTATTTAGAATGGACGACTCCTGGCACGGTAGTGTACCTGCAGGAGATGGAGTCACCCTCTCTAAAAGTGTCTTACAGACTAAAGGGGAGAGGGATGTACATGATTGACAGATCACTTGCTTAGGCAATTGAGTCAATCATGAGATGTCAAGTACCACACCAGATGTTGTTTTTGCAGTAGATGCAATAAGTTGATATTGATCCAATCCTGGAGAAACATTCGGAAGCAGTTTTAGAATATAAGTGAATGTTCTAGAGATGTGATAACGACAGCCTCCTTTAGGAGACGGTTATCATTCCAGGCTTTCAAGGTGACCTGGATGGCAGAGTGGCTGTCAGAGTTGTAGTTTTCCCTCTGACGAGGGGCAGTATTTTGGACAGGTGGTCCAGGTGGATACTGAGGGAAGGATGGCGCAGGATACTGATTAAGTTCAGTTGACGATACAGTCTAAGAAGTTTGGATTTGGAGTTCACTTGTGAACTGGGTCCAATCAGATATCCAGACACATTCTAAGACTGGTATTGCTCATTTCGGGAGATGGTTTTCTCCGCGAATTTGAGATAAAGAGAGACATAGAAAAAAACATCAGAGCGGATCCACTCAGTGAGGCTATTCGTCGAACGCAATAGTTTCACAAACGAGCTTTGTGAGACTGACTAGTAGAGGAGTTGGGTGTTCGGTATCACACGGGCTGTGAGTATGCGACATCGCAATAATTAGCCTTGAGTGCAAGTGGGAGATTGTTGGAGATAGTGCCCTCAGAGTCAATTATTGGATCACAGGCACGTGATTGCAATGATTGAGGGAGGACCTATCCCGGTAGGACAGTCTTACTCAAGATGATAGTATGCTATCTGGTTTATCTTTATCATCGTGTACTGCTTTAGGTGACCTTACGAGTCGCTATTACACGTTGATAAGGCCCCTAGGATTCTTGCTTGACTGCCAGCAGTATGAGGGCGATCATATACGTGGGAGCTGGGGTCTATAAGCATATCCTTAAAAGGTCCCTAGTCGTGGGAGTTTCCAGACAGGGCATCGATTCTCCAGAGTAGACTAGTGTATACAGTCGAGACCCCGACGAGGGGCGGTGGCCGGTCTCACAAACCACTGGTGTCAGTTGGTTCACCTAAGATGTATACAGGTACTCATTGGGTTATGAGTACACCGGACAGGACTCGCCGGGAACCTGGCAGGGTTCGATCAGATACGTGCGGTATTGCACGGATCGTGATCGGACGGATAATACTAGCGGGCTTTGGTTTAAGCCGGATCCTAGTATTGTACAGTATAGATTTTGTCTCTTTGCATTTGTATTCAGTGGGAATACAAATGCGGGCATGTATATGCAGTCGCGGGGTTTTCCTGTAATTTATTACGGGATCAGTTTTATGAAGTTGCCAGTTTGGATTCCGTTCCGGCCAGTTTTCCTTTGTTCCTTCCCGGCCGGACTTTTCTGATGGAGGGGCTAATTTTCAAGTTCGCAAATTAGCATTTGTGGCGGGGCTATTTGTGTTATGAGTGATTATGATGGGTAAAGCATCTTTGCTTTTCTTGTGATCATTTTCTTGCATTAATGAGATAAGATAAGATTTGAAATGGTGTGACTTTTATTCCTAGTTTTCTTCACATCTCTTATGGTCACCTTGTGCTATCCTACACTCACCTCCCTTGTTGCTTTCCCTCCACCATTTTTCATATAGGGGGCCGGTCACATATGAGAGAGAGGGAGAGTTTCATTTTTAGGTGTGAGGAAATTACTCATCTCATTATGCTTGCTACATATATTCTTTTACCTCTCTCCAAAGATCATTCTCTCCTACACATCATCAAAGGCAACTTCACAACCCCTAGAGACAATGAATTCTACACTTGCCTACAGCAATTCTTGAGCACGTTGACTCGCCAGCTTCGTGCCCGAGTTGCCTCGGTCCAGAGGTGGGAGCCCGTAAAAGAACCCGGCGATGTGGTGCCCGTTTCGACGAGGAGGCGACGACCGGAGATTCCGCGAGGAGATCGGAGTGGAGGCGAAGACCGAAGGACACGGATCGCTTGGTATAGCCTTCTATCCCATCTTGTAGTTTGCTAAAGCTAGGTTAATGGCCCGATCCGGGATTTTTGTGCGCGGTGGTGCCGGTTTTCTAGTTTTTGAAAAGTCATCGTTTCCGCACTCCGGCGTCGGATCGACGGCTGGGGCGCCGCCGTGCACTTACATTGGTATCAGAGCCACGCCATTAACCTAGTCTAGCTTGCTCTAACGTGTTTGCAAGTTCGATCGAACGGATTTTCCGAAAACCCGATTTCCATTGCATCAGGTTTCTGTCGAAATTTTTTGGGCTCGAAAAATTTTTCAGGTTGTTCCAGAATAACATGCAGGGAATTCTAAGGCTTCTGCAAAAATTTGGTGCCATGATTCCACTATTCCACCGCGGAACCGCGGCCAAACCCATGCATTGGCCGCGGTTCCGCGGCCATAATAAGTCCTTGTTGCACCAATTTTTTCCAGTGGGTCTTAAACTGTGAAATTGGGGTTTTTGGAACATTCTTTTTGGGCCCAGATTTTCTGTGAATTCTACAGTGGTGCTTGGGGCCCACTTGGGTATATTTGATCGATCGAGAATTTTAAACATGTTAGTTCACAGTATTTACATTATATCTGCGACCGTGAATGTCATTTGATCGGTAAATCCTGTCTAACTGCTATAGCCTTTTTAGACGGATTTGCGAACGTGACATTCACGTTGATGTTCTGTGTTGTGCTGTGATGTTGCGGATTGGTCGGTGGGGATAGCCTGGATGCAATGGTAGTACAGTTTCGTTTTATATGTACATTTGATATTGCGGGGCGAGCATCCGACATGTGGACTGCCGTTACTGGCTGTTTGTATATTATTCTTTTGGGGCACGACCGGGTCGAGGTCGATGTACCCGTTGTATATATTTTTACTTTCTGTACTAGGATTACCCCAGGGAGGGATGCACGGATAGCCGGGTTCTAGAGGGAAACGGGCCCGCATCTCATGGCATTGAGATGGAGGGGGCTTTACTCTAGAATTGGCGGGCTATTCGCCGCACTCGTAGGGGGGTACAGGTTGACCCAGGAGGGGTGCCCAAGTTACCGGATTCCGTGAAGTGTTGGGTGGTCCATTCACATTGCTGAAGGGGGCTGCCTCGCTTCAAGTTTTGGCAGGTAACTTGCCGCGCCCGTAGGGGTCTAGGATCTCATTGCACAGGCTATCCACACGACCAGGGGAACGTCGGGTTTCAGCAGCGGCTCTGTGAAACCCGGGGATCCCAGATATCTGTATTGTTCTGTGATGCTGATTACATTTCTGTGATGTTGCATTTTATCACGCCTTGAGTGAACATTACATATTGATATATATACTAGTAGATGTTGTATATGTTTTGCATCTGCGCTAGTCCAGTCCCCGCTCTGTCGTTAGTTAAGTAACCTAACGGGTGATGACGGGACCCAGTGGCGAATGCGGATGGCATATACGTACGTCATTATTTTCGTTCTTTTGTGGTGTGATCAATTGATGGGACTGCATTGATTCGGATCAATGCTAGCTAAACAAACCTATTCTGATGTTGTTGGAACATTTTTCAAAAAGCTGTTATTGCAAGGGCGTTCTCTTTTGTTTTGCACAGTGGTATTCGGTTATGAATATCCAGCTCCTCAGTCGACGAGGCAAGGGCCGAGATCCCTTCACCGGGAGTGACCCATTGGACAGAAGTTTGCGTCAGGGCAATAACTTCAATATAGCCGATTACATTTTCTTTGCATCATGGTATTCAGTTGGAATATCCTGCACCTCATTCTACGGGGAAAGAGCCGAGATCCCTTCACCGGGAGTGACCTCTTTAGCAAAGGTTTTCGTCACTATATTTTTAAAAGCTATCCGTTCCTTCAACGATATCAAGTTCATTACGTTAAAGGTTTTCGCCAGAAACCATTCGTAGCCCTCCGTCGTTTCATATGAATAGTCAATAAGTATTCAAGCTGTGTATGTTGGCAAAAGTCAAAGCACAGTGATTGGTAGCTATTGGGTATTCATATGCTGCATAGATAGATGCATTGGTTTGGGACAGTCGTACTACTATTTTGGCCAAAGTCAAGGGTATGTACGGGTGGGTTCAAATTAACCTGGACAATGACGGGTAGAACTTGACATGTGACTTATGATATGTTGGCCAAAGTCAAGGTCATAAGAGCATGGGGTAAAAATCACATCGGGGGTTTCTAAAGAAACTGAAACTTGCCAGATATGTGCATACCTTCTGGAGTGTGATAACATGAGCGGATTCCGTCACGTTATCATGCGATGATAGTTGGATCCCGATTCCCACTGATGAGTTGGTTTACTCCTCAGGTGATCCCGACTAATTCTTCTTTCGGGTTTGGAGAAGAATTTGAGGTTACAGTGGGAGGTTTCCTGATTATATAAAGTGATAACCATTCTGATCAAGGTTGGAGTTTACGCTGAGTGTTTCTTTTCTCTCTCTCTTTGGAAGCGACCATTGACCCGACCCTAGACTATGACTCAGTGACCAAGATTTACCAAACCTTCTTATAAGACTGGCTTTTGGATTGTCAGAGTTGCAAACCTCATTACCACTCCTACTTTTACCCTTTTCTCCAGGGCACCCCGTATTACTACGAACGTCCACTTCCATTGGACAAAACCATCGTATGGTTATATACGAACTCGAAGGGATTCGAGGATGGTTTCCGGTTCTGGAGAAAACGAATATGACTATTCAGTTTTCTTTTCCTTTTACCTTCTCTCAGGTTGCGAGTACTCCTTGGTTTAGGAGATAGTACACCTATTACGCAAATTGGATAGTCTTCTTCCAAACCTTAGGCTGGTGCCGAACGATGGGGAATGAAGAAAACCAATTAGCGTAACGATGGTGTACAGAAGGTATTAAGTAAAGACATATCAAGGGATTAGTAAGAGGGCAAAGTAAATTGCGACTGCTATTCACGACCAAACCAAGTATTTCTTCGCCAATCCTAAATCACCTTTGTATTTCTCCAGGACACTCCGTATCACTACGAAGATCCACAGTTTATTGGATACTCCATCGTATGGTTATATACGAACTCGAAAGGAACTTGTTCCAGTTCGGGGATGGATTCTGGTTTGGGAGAAATAGGAATAAGGTTTATTCGGTTGCCTTTTATCTTCACCTTCTCTCGCATTGCGAGTGCTCCTAGGATTAGGATAGTACACCCATTATGCTTATTGGATAGTCTTCTTCCAAACCATAGGCTAGTGCCGAATGGTAGGGAAGGAAGAAAACCATTTGGCCTAAAGGGGTGTGCAGAAGGTAATGACTAAAGACATATAAAGGGATTTGGAGAGATGGCAAAGAATTATACGGTTACAGTTGTGAATCTGGATAATGGAAGAGGCGTTACTAGGAATACCAGGATACCCCATCGAAACATTTCAATGTTTAAGTTTCACTGTGTACTGTTAAAAGAAAACCGATTTCCCGATTAGACACTTGCTCCAGGATATGTATTTACCAGGTATGATTCTCACATCTGTATGGTTTTACAGATGATGAGTGGGAGTAAGTTATTGGGAATTAGGTGATCATCCTCATTATATCGGAATTCATTGTAATTGGTGATATTTGAGGAAGTCACCTGGGTTGTTTGCCGGACGGCGAATATTTGGTTTTGAATATCCGTTGTTATGCACCAATTTCAAATTGATATATCTGTACGTCTATTTTTATAGAGTGAGATATACCTTTTTGAAATAATGTCTATGACATTTACCTATATCAGTGGATGGTTAGGTAAGGAGTATTGAACAGCGGTGTAATTCTTCTTAACCATAAGTACAGTTTTCAACCTACGACACACAGTGAATGAGTTATTAGACTCAGGGGACTTATACAGAGTATTGTATGTTGTCCAGTGTCCGTGAGGACAGAGGGGTTGGTATTCGTACTATATTCTGTTTACTTGTGACTTCTCTAGTTCTTAGACATGTGTTTTGTAGAAATGCAGGTTCTGAGTTTTGAGAAGTTATAGGTATAAGAGTAAAATAGAGAACCAGGTGTTGCAAGTATCGGGATTCTTCAAGGTGATCGAAGATGTAGATACTTGTGAATGGTATTCAGTTGTTAGTAATGATTAAGAGAACTTGCTTCTCTTTCAGGTTACTCATAATTGGAAGCACTCCTAAGTTGAGTAACGCTGATCGGCCTCTCTCCATTTACTTGACATGCACTGGAGAAAGCTGCATGATTTGAATCTGGTTCAATTAAATCAGTGCCTCTGTTTCTGTATTGGATATAGAACAGTTCATATCTTGACATTGTTAAGGTACGGGGAGTTGTCCGGCTTATGCTTAAAACCAGACTCCGGATAACTCAAGGCACGTTTCTGTAATGGTTGTTTGTGGGTTGACCCGGGCTATGACGAGGGTTGACTTTCTACCATCTGGAAGATCAATAGTGATATTGTTCTAGACTCGCCACAGTTTTAACAAAAATGGATTTTTTTTTCATAAAAACAGTAGTGGGAGTATGGTAGAACTGGAAGTGATTCCAGAACCGCAAACGATTACTGAAGTTTTGATAAGAACCTAAAGATTCAATCTGGTTTGACGTTCCATTGGCCACTCCGCAGATATGGTGGGTAACCTCAGGCACTCGAGAGGTACTTCGGTATGCTCAAGGACGGTGACAGGGAGGTTCTTGTTTACCCAGACTTGACACTGTTGTTGTTCCAGACTATGAGACCCGGCAGGAGGATGAGTATAGCGTCGTTCTGAACTGGCTTCAGAAGGGTACGTGTATATGACTCTGCCAGAGGGTTGTCGTAGTCAGTGGGAGCAGCGGAAGCATAGTGGACAAGTAGCTTATGTCTATTTATAGAATAAAGCAGATACAGCGGAGATAGATCATCTATTTCTGATGTGACAGTCATAGGTTTGACTTCATCAGAATAGGGGATGGATCTGTTAAGAAGGTAGTAGAGTGTGATATCCTGGTATTTGGATGACATACACAGAGTAGGAAGTAATATTCCTATACTACGATCGGTTATACTTTGGTTGTCACACATTGGTTTCTCCACATGGGACTTGGATATAATATCAAGACATTCTGGTTACTAGATCTATAGATCTTGATTTGGGTGGTTTCCCAATCAGGGTACTTAGACAACATTCTAAGAGTATTTAGAATGGACGACTCCTGGCACGGTAGTGTACCTGCAGGTGATGGAGTCACCCTCTCTAAATGTGTTTTACAGACTAAAGGGGAAAGGGATGTACATGATTGACAGATCACTTGCTTAGGCAATTGAGTCAATCATGAGATGTCAAGTACCACACCAGATGTTGTTTTTGCAGTAGATGCAATAAGTTGATATTGATCCAATCCTGGAGAAACATTCGGAAGCAGTTTTAGAACATAAGTGGATGTTCTAGGAATATGATAACGGCATCCTCCTTCGGGAGACAGTTATCATTCCAGGCTTCCAAGGTGACCTGGATGGCAGAGTGGCTGTCAGAGTTGTAGTTTTCCCTCTGACGAGGGGCAGTATTTTGGACAGGTGGTCCAGGTGGATACTGAGGGAAGGATGGCGCAGGATACTGATTAAGTTCAGTTGACGATACAGTCTAAGAAGTTTGGATTTGGAGTTCACTTGTGAACTAGGTCCCATCAGATATCCAGACACATTCTAAGACTGGTATTGCTCATTTCGGGAGATGGCTTTCTCCGCGAATTTGAGATAAAGAGAGACATAGAAAGAAACATCAGAGCGGATCCACTCACTGAGGCTATTCGTCGAACGCAATAGTTTCGCAAACGAGCTTTGTGAGACTGACTAGTAGAGGAGTTGGGTGTTCGGTATCACACGGGCTGTGAGTAGGCGACATCGCAATAATTAGCCTTGAGTGCAAGTGGGAGATTGTTGCAGATAGTGCCCTCAGAGTCAATTATTGGATCACAAGCACGTGATTGCAATGATTGAGGGAGGACCTATCCTGGTAGGACAGTCTTACTCAAGATGATAGTATGCTATCTGGTTTATCTTTATCATCGTGTACTGCTTTAGGTGACCTTACGAGGCGCTATTACACGTTGATAAAGCCCCTAGGATTCTTGCTTGACTTCCAGCAGTATGAGGGCGATCATATACGTGGGAGCTGGGGTCTATAAGCATATCCTTAAATGGTCCCTAGTTGTGGGAGTTTCGAGACAGGGCATCGATTCTCCAGAGTAGACTAGTGTATACAGTCGAGACCCCGACGAGGGGCGGTGGCCGGTCTCACAAGCCACTGGTGTCAGTTGGTTCACCTAAGATGTATACAGGTGCTCATTGGATTATGAGTACACCGGGCAGGACTCGCCGGGAACCTGCTAGTTGGGATTATACCTGATGTCAGATAGCAGTTCCCTGGTGACATGTGTACAGGTTAGTTCATCAACCTGAGATCGTCATTTGTCTCGTGTGAGTTCCCACTGTGCTTTGATTACTACCCTACCATGGCTCAAAGGAGTCGTGCAAACAGGTTTTAGTTGTGTACAGTCCCGAGCCACATGGAGACAGTGAGCGGATCTGCAGGGGTTCGTCACTCCCGGTATTGGGGGTGAGGTCGCGCTGTGTCTAGGAGAGCCAGTACATGAAAAGTCCTTGGCCAAGGCAGGAGATTTACTGGTAGGTATTCCAGTAGTATCTCAGGGTGTTCTGGGCTGATCTCCGACACGACTTGTACCGCTTTTGGGGGTCTGACTTTTACAAACCCCCTAGGCCCGCCATGCGATGCTCATAGACGAACGGACCGGACTGTACGGATATTGTCACTGACAGGCTAAGTAGGGTGTCAGGATGAGTTCGCTCATCGACGTCCCTTTTGGTCAATAGCTGGTGGCCCGTCACGTATGGCTAATACCTCTGACGTGCTAGTGGTTAAATCCACAGCTATAGTATTGACGAGTCTTTAGAGTCCACCACACACAGTTACTCAAGTTTCGGGCGAAACGCTGTAGAGGCGGTATGGAGATATGGCAGGGTTCGATTAGATACGTGCGGTATTGCACGGATCGTGATCGGACAGATAATACTAGCGGGCTTTGGTTTAAGCCGGATCCTAGTATTGTACAGTATAGATTTTGTCTCTTTGCATTTGTATTCAGTGGGAATACAAATGCGGGCATGTATATGCAGTCGCGGGGTTTTCCTGTAATTTATTACGGGATCAGTTTTATGAAGTTGCCAGTTTGCATTCCGTTCCGGCCAGTTTTCCTTTGTTCCTTCCCGGCCGGACTTTTCTGATGGAGGGGCTAATTTGCAAGTTCGCAAATTAGCATTTGTGGAGGGGTTATTTGTGTTATGAGTGATTATGATGGGTAAAGCATTTTTGCTTTTCTTGTGATCATTTTCTTGCATTAATGAGATAAGATAAGATTTGAAATGGTGTGACTTTTATTCCTAGTTTTCTTCACATCTCTTATGGTCACCTTGTGCTATCCTACACTCACCTCCCTTGTTGCTTTCCCTCCACCATTTTTCATATAGGGGGCCGGCCACATATGAGAGAGAGGGAGAGTTTCATTTTTGGGTGTGGGGAAATTACTCGTCTCATTATGCTTGCTACATATATTCTTTTACCTCTCTCTAAAGATCATTCTCTCCTACACATCATCAAAGGCAACTTCACAACCCCTAGAGACAATGGATTCTACACTTGCCTACAGCAATTCTTGAGCACGTCGACTCGCCAGCTTCGTGTCCGAGTTGCCTCAGTCCAGAGGTTGGAGCCCGTAAAAGAACCCGGAGATGTGGTGCCCGTTTCGACGAGGAGGCGACGACCGGAGATTCCGCGAGGAGATCGGAGTGGAGGCGAAGACCGAAGGACACGGATCGCTTGGTATAGCCTTCTATCCCATCTTGTAGTTTGCTAAAGCTAGGTTAATGACCCGATCCGGGATTTTTGTGCGCGTTGGTGCCGGTTTTCTAGTTTTTGAAAAGTCATCGTTTCCGCACTCCGGCGTCGGATCGACGGCCGGGGCGCCGCCGTGAACTTACATCCATTATGACAAAAGGGTTGGTACTTGTACTATATTCTGTTTACTAATAACTTCTCTAAGTTCTAGATATGTATTTCGTTGAAATGCAAGGTCCAGATATTGAGAGGTTATAGATATAAGAATAAAGTAGAGAACCATTTGTTGGAAGTATCATAATTCTTCGATGAAGTCGAAGATGTAGATACTTGTGTTTGATATTCCATTGATAGTAATGGTTTTGAGAACTTGCTTCTCTTTCGGGTTACTCATATATGGATGCACTCCTAGATCAGTAATGCTGAATGACCTTTTTCCATTTGGTTGATATGCACTGGAAACAGCTGCATGATTTTGAATTTGGTTCCAATTAAATTAGTGCTTTTGTTTCTATATCGGATATATATAGAAACAGTTTATATCTTGACGATGTTAAGGTATAGGGAGTTATCCGGCTGATGCTTAAAACCAGAATCCGGATAAACTCAAGGCACGTTTCAGTAATGGCAGTTTGTGGGTTATTCCGGGCTTTGACGAGGGTTAACTTTCTACCATCAGGAAGATCAATATTTATATTGTTCTTGACTCGCCACAGTTTTAGTAAAATGGATTTTTTCAGAAAACAATGGTGGGAGTATTGTAAGTGCACGGCGGCGCCCCGGCCGTCAATCCGACGCCGGAATGAGGAAACGAAACTTTTCTAAAAACTAGAAACCGGCACCACCGTGCACTAAAATCTCGGTCGGGCCATTAACCTAATCCTAGCCAAAACGAGAAAGGGGTAGAATGCTATACCGAGCGATCCGTGTCCTTCGGTCTTTGGCCTCCACTCCGATCTCCTCGCGGAACCTCCGGTCTTCAGCTCCTCGTCGGAACGGGCACCACATCGCCGGGTTCTTTTACGGGCACCCACCTCTGGACCGAGGCAACTCAGGCATGAAGTTGGCGAGCCGACGTGCCCAAGGTGTGGTGTAGATGAAGTGTAGAATGGTTGTCTCTTGGGGTTATAAAAGTTGCCATGATGGAGGAATGAAATAATGAACTTTTGGAGAGGTGTTAGGAATTTAGCTAGGAAGCAAAAATGAGATGAATCAATTTCTCTCACCAAATGAAACCTCTCTCTCCTCTCCTCAAAGTGGTCGGCCCCTCTATCATCAAAATGGTGGAGGGAAAAAGAAATAAAACATGAAGGGAGGTGAGTGTAGGAATCTAAAAGAGGTGACCACATCCAAAAGTGATGATAACAATATCAAATCAATTTCTAATCCTTTCGAATCTCATTTAATGTAAAGGAAGAGATGTAAAAAGAATCTCATGATGCAAAGAACCATCATGAAGCCACAAATGCAAATAACACCTCCACAAAAGATAATTTGCACAACTGCAAATAACCTCCTCCATCGGAAAAGTCCGGCCGGGAAGGAACAAAGGAAAACTGGCCGGAACGAAATACAAACTGGTAACTTCAGAAAACTGATCCCGTAATAAATTACAGGAAAACCCCGCGACTGTATATACATACCCGCATTTGTATTCCCACTGAATACAAATGCAAAGAGACAAAATCTGCACTGTACAATACTAGGATCTGGTATAAACCAAAGCCCGCTAGTATTATCAGTCCGATCATGATCCGTGCAATACCGCACGTATTTGATCAAACCCTGCCATATCTTCATACGGCCTCTATAGCGTTTCGCCCGAAACTTGAGAAAACGGTCTGTGGGGAACTCTAAAGACTCGTCAATACTTTGGTTGTGGATTTAACCACTAGCACGTCAAAGGTATTAGCCTATACGTAACGGGCTACCAGGTATTGACCAAAAGGGACGTCGATGAGCGAACTCTTCCTGACACCCTACTGAGCCTGTTAGTGACAATATCCGTACAGTCCGGTCCGTTCGTCTATGAGCATCGCATGGCGGGCCTAGGGGATTGGTAAAAGTCAGACCCCCAAAAGCGGTACAAGTCGTGTCGGAGTGTGGCCCAGAATACCCTGAGATACTACTGGAATACCTACCAGTAAATCTCCTGCCATGGCCAAGGACTTCGTGTAATGGCACTCCTAGACACAGTGCGACCTCACCCCCAATACCGGGAGAGACGAACCCCTGCAGATCCGCTCACTGCCTCCATGTGGCTCGGGACTGTACCCAACTAAAACCTGTATGCACGACTCCTTTGAGCCATGGTAGGGTAGTAATCAAAGCACAGTGGGAACTCACACGAGATAAATGACGATCTCAGGTCAATGAACTAACCTGTACACATGTCACCAGGGAACTGCCATCTGACGTCAGGTATAATACAAACTAGCATGTTCCCGGCGAGTCCTGTCCGGTGTACTCATAACCCAATGAGCACCTATATACATCTTAGGTGATCCAACTGACACCAGTGGCTTGTGAGACCGGCCACCGCCCCTCGTCGGGGTCTCGACTGTATACACTAGTCTACTCTGGAGTATCGATGCCCTGTCTCGAAACTCCCATGACTAGGGACCTTTTAAGGATGTGCTTATAGACCTCAGCTCCCACGTATATGATCGCCCTCATACTGCTGGTAGTCAAGCAAGAATCCTAGGGGCTCTATCAACGTGCAATAGTGACATGTGAGGTCACCTAAAGCAGTACAGGATGATAAAGATAAACCAGATAGCATACTATCATCTTGAGTAAGACTGTCCTACCGGTATAGGTCCTCCCTCAATCATTGCAATCACGTGCCTGTGATCCAATAATTGACTCTGAGGGCACTATCTCCAACAAGTATGGTAGAACTGGAAGTAATTCCAGAACCACAAAACGATTGCTGGAAATTTAATAGAACCTAAGGATTCAATTGGATTTGATGTTCCATTAGCCACTCCGCAAGATTTGGTGGGTAACATCAGGCACCCGAGAGGTACTTCGGTCTTCTCAGAGACGGTGACAGGGATGTTCTTGTTTACCTAGACTTGCCATTGCTGTTGTTCTAGACTATAAGACCTGGCAGGAGGATGAGTATAACGTCATTCTAAACTAGCTTTAGAAGTGCACGTGTATATGACTCTGCCAGAGGGTTATTATAGTCAGTGGGAGCAACGGAAGCATAGTAGGCAAGTAGCTTATGTCTATTTATAGACTAAAGCAGGTATAGCGAAAATAGATCATCTATTTCTGATGTGAAAGTCATAGGCTTTGACTTCATCAGAATATGAGATGGATCTGGTATGAAGGTTGTAGAGAGTGATGTCCAGATATTGGAATGACAAGCACTTGATAGGAAGAGTTATTCCTATACTACGATCGGTTATACTGTGGTTGTCGCAAAGTTTTTTCTCCGCACAGGATATGGATATGATATCAGCTTTTCTGGTTACTAGATATATGGTTTTAGATCTAGATTTAGGAAGTATCCCAATCTGGGTACTTTGACATTATTCTAAAGATATTTTAGAATGGACGACTCCTGGCATGGTGGTGTACCTGCAGGTGACGGAGTCACCCTCTCTAAAGGTGTCTTACAGACTAAAGGAGAGAGGGGTCTGCATGATTAGCTTATCACTTGTTTAGGCAATTGAGTTATTCGTATAATGTCAAGTACCACACAATATATTGCTTTTGCACTAGATGCAATATGCAGATATAATAATCCAGTCCTGGAGACACATTGGGAAGCAGTTATTGAACATAAGTGAATGTTCTAGGGAAATGATTATGGCAGCCTCCTTCGGGAGACGGGTATCATTTCAGGCTTCCAAGGTGACCTAGATGACAGAGTGACTGTCAGAGTTATAGTTTTTCCCTCTTTTGAGGGACAGTATGTTGGACAGGTGGTCCAAGCGGATACTGAAGAAAGGCATAGCGCAGGATACTGATTAAATTCAGTCGACGATATAGTCTAAGTAGTTTGCTGGATTTGGAGTTCATTTGTGAACTGGGTCCCATCAGATATCCAGACAAATTCTAAGACAAGTATTGCTCATTTTGGGAGGTAGCTTTCTCCGCGAAGTTGAGATAAAGAGAGATACAGAAAGAAACATTGGAGCGGATCCACTCGCTGAGGCTATTTCTCGAACGCAATCATTTTCGCAAACGGGCTTTGCGAAACTAATTAGTAGAGAAGTTGGATGTTCGGTATCACACGGGCTGTGAGTATGCGACATCGCAATAATTGGCCTTAAGTGCAAGTGGGAGATTGTTGGCTATAGTGCCTTCAAGGAAATTATTATAGTCGCGGACTAGTGATTATGATGATTGAGGCAGGACCTATACCGATAAAACAGTCTTACTCAAGATGATAGTATGCTATCTGGTTTGTCTTTATCATCATGTACATGTTGATAGAGCCCATAGGATTCTTGCTTGACCGCCAGCATTATGATGGCGATCATATATGTGGGAGCTGGGGTCTATAAGCACATCCTTAAATGTCCCTAGTCGTAGGAGTATTGAGACCGGGCATCGATACTCCAGTGTAGAATAGCGTATACTGATCGAGACCCCGATGAGGGACGGTGGCCAGGTCTCACAAGCCATTGGTGTTAGTTTGTTCACCTAAGATAGTATACAGGTGCTCATTGGGTTATGAGTACACTGGACGGACTCGCCGGGAACCTGCTAGTTGGTATTATACCTATTGTCAGATAGCAGTTCCCAGGTGACATGTGTACAGGTTAGTCTGTCGACCTGAGATCGTCATTTATCTCATGTGAGTTCCCACTGTGCTTTGATTACTACCCTACCACGGCTCAAAGGAGTCGTGCAAACATGTTTTAGTTGGGTACAGTCCCGAGTCACATGGTGGCAGTGATTGGATCGTCGGGGATTCGTCTCTCCCGGTATTGGGAGTTGATGTCGCGCTGTTTACGGATGGCCATCACCATAAATCCGTGGCCACAGTGGATGAGAATTATCGATCCAGGATCGAAAGTTTCTCAGGTGGTGATGGGGTTTCATACCGACACTAAATATCGCGTTGTTGGGGGTCTGACTTTATCCACCACCCTAGACTTGATATGCGATACTCTTAGACGAACAGACCGGACTGTACAGATATTGTCACTGTCAGGCTCAGTAGGGGTTCTGCATGAGTTTGCTCGCCGGCCTCCCTTTTGCTCAATACCCGGGTAGCCGTTACGTACAGCTAGTGCCGCTGACGTGCTTGTGGTTAAACCCATTGCCGGCGTATTGACGAGTCTTTAGAGTCCCACACAGAGGGTTTCCCTGGTTCTGGCGAAATGATGAAGTAGCCGTATTGGATACGTGCAGGGTTCCGATCGATTGGTGTTCTTTGTACCCGGACTTTCGATCGGACAGTTGATAGTACTAGCCGACTCAGACTTGAGCCGGATTATTAAATCAGGTATTGATTTAATAATTTACGTATATGTATTTCGGTACATATATTTTAGTATTGTATTCTTTGTGTTATTCTATCTCTTTGGGTATTCGTATTTCGGTACGAATGCAGATATATTTATAGTAGAATGCAATCCGTATTTTTTACCGGATAACATTCTAGAAGGCGCCACCTCATTTCTTGATTTGACCATTTTATTAAAATGGTAAATGAGGTGGAAATTGCATGAGGAGGTATGGTGTCAACCATGCTTGCAATAGTGCACACAAATGAATTGTTAATTCATTTGTGTTCACTATTCAAGCATGGGAGGAATTTAAAATTGGAAAAAGGCTTTTAACAAAACCAAGGGTGCTAATTTCTTTTTCAAGAGAGAGTTCATTTTTGAAGCATGAAGGTTTTGTTCATTGCTTTTTCCTTCTTAAGCTCCTCCTTCACCATGAGCTTCACCTTCCTCTAGCTTTCATTTTTCACTTCCACCTTCAAGTTTTTGAGATAGCTAACACTAAGAAACATTCACACTACATCCTAGGCTCTCTAGGGTAGCATCCTAGAGACCCTAGTTGCTCCATATGCATCATGTCGTGGAGCTAGAGCCGGAGTTACATCTCTCGGGTGGATCATCGGAGATAGAGGAAGACCGGCAACCAAACTTCATCAAGGAGCCGCTAGGAGCTTGGAATGAAGACCGAAGGACAAGGATCAACTCGGCATAACGATTCTAACTCTTAGTTAGTTTGCTAGTTTAGGGTTTAAGGTCGATCCGGGATTCGGGTAGCGGTAGCGCCGGTTTCAGAAATTTTTGTTCTGCATTTTGGTCGTGTTTCGATGGCCGGGACGTTTCCGCAACCCAACACGTCCACTGCCGCATACCAGTTCCAGAGACAAGACAAATGACAGTGGTCATTCGTGTCTCGGACAAGCACAAAGCACGAGAAGGGCAGCACAAGAATCAATGGGTGCGTGGAGCTCAAGGGAGATGAGGTCAAAAGAATTATTTTTGAAGCCATTTTGGACTGTTGCGGATCTGAAGAAATTATGGAGGCAATTTGCAATTTGGAGCATGTAGAACAACAGAAGAGTGCAACGCAAGAAAACCCAAAAAAATGACAACCCAACTCCCTCAAAGAAGCGCGGATCCGCGGCCAAAATGGCCGATTCGCGGCGAATCCGCGGCCGAGTTGACTCAGTGTCAACTCGGATTTTGGGGGTAGTTTGGACAGTTCATTTGGGCTCAGAATCTTGCCCTAGGGTTTCAGCACGTAGCCTATAAATAGCCCAGTTTTGTGCCAAGCCAAGGGTCTTCTTTTTATGCTTCTTTTTGTTAGATTTTAGTTTAGATTAGTTCTTCTTCTTCTTCTTCATGTCTTCCCCATTAAAATGTAGTGAGTGCATTGAGTGGATGATGAAATGAAGATGAGGGTTTTTTTATTTTGTATCTTTTAATTCTTGCATTGTATTTTAATTTCTAGTGTAACTTTATTATTGTTGTTAAGTAGTTGTTGTTATTTCTTTGCTTGTTTTATTTTCCTTCTCTTCTTATCCGTATTATTTCCAAGCGATTATACTCGACGGAGTTCCTTGCTTGGGAGATGGTAGATGCGCTCGCTCATGTCCAAACTGCCAACCACATACGTCAAACCGCCGCACCTGCTCCCCAGAACGATGGCGGGAATGAGACGGTAGACAAACGCGCTCGAGTCCATGGCCTCGCTCATGTCAATCCTGACACTACGTGACACCGGTGTGCTGATTCCGGCAGTCATGACCCCCATACGAGGAATGATTCCATGACTCGTTGGGCGCTGAATAGTTTAACACCGAGGTATTAGTTCAACGCTCATCGCGCTCTCTCTCCCTCCGAGGCGATGTCGGTCAGAACACCTGATTCTAGGAACGACCGACGTCATCATGATCACTGAGGCCTTGCACATGACGCTCTTTGAGGAGAACCGCGAAAGGTTCAATCCGGGGATCTGAGAAACGTAATAGGACAGGGCCGAAGCCGTTCCGTCGTTCAAGCCCGAAACGGGTATAGCGGGGGTTCGACCAGGGAGAATCCTTGGGGTACCAGCAACGGATTGACGTCCTCGAGAAGAAGATCGAGGACATGCATCTCGTCACTTGCTAACCTGAGGGGTTAACGAGATATTCCCTAGACTCTCTCACGAAACCTTTCACCGAGAAGCCACTAAGAGAGCGGATCTCTTCTCGGAATAAGCCGCCCAAAGTTGCTCTTTTCGACGGGAAGTCCGACCCAAAGGACCACTTAGATGCGTTTACGGCGGGCATGAGCTTCCAAGATAACTCGGACGTGGCTCAATGTCGATCCTTCCCCACCACCTTCATCCGGGCCGGGCGAGATTGGTTCCGCGGTTTTACTCAGCGTTCAATCTCCACCTTTGACGAGCTGGATATTCAGTTCCTTGGTCATTTCGTCGACAGCCGACGACAGAAGAGGACGGCTGACTACCTGCTCACCATCAAGAGTGAGGATAGGGAATCTTTCAAGGGCTACGTCACCCGGTTCTATAATGCCCTTCTGGAGGTATCCGGGCATCAGATGAGACGGTCATCACCGCCTTGAGATCTGGTCTGAGGCACAAAGAGTGGCTCCACTCTTTTGCATTAGCGCAACCTAAGATCATGGCCGAGGTGAAATTCTGGACCGAGCGGGAGATCCAACTCGAATTGGAGGTAAACACCAACCTTCTCCGAGGGGATCGGGCGGACAGAAAGAAAAGGGACTGGGAAGAAGACAAGAAGAAGGCTGATCATGTACGCCGATGTCGCGCACCCCGCAGTTTGTGGGGAGGCAGAATTTTCAAAAAACGATAATATTTGACTACGTAACACCGGCTAAAACTCTAGGATCTTTACTAAAACCTTAACTAGCTAATCTTTCTAGAGGTTTAACTACTCTGTTAGAATGGTTATACCGCCAAGATCGAGTCCTTCGGATCTTCTAGTGTTCCTCTACAAGCCTCCTCGGTGATCGGATCGGGCTTGCTCCATCGGCCTTCTTGCGTCAAAGATGATCCACCGCGAGAGAATGTGCTCCAAGCTTCAACCTTTAATTGAGGTAACTAAGGTAGATGGTTCGCTAAACCAACTATCCTAGGAGATGTAAAAATTCTAATGGATTGTAGTGTCTCAGTAAACCCTTAGCTCACAACACATGTGAAGGTTAAGGTTTAGTTTTGAGGTTAGAAGGAGATGGAGAAACCTAGAAAGCAAGAGAGGAGAGCAACTCAAGAAAATGAGCTCAAGAAAGAAAATGATCAAGTGTGTAGGCAAAGTGTAGAGAATGGCTAATAATATCACTCACTCATTGAGCCATAGAATAAATCCTAATAGAATATATGTGTCATGCCTCAATAGTGAACCCAAAGCAAATAAAATAGTCAAAGCCCATTCTTTACACCATGCCACAATAAGTCTCTTCTATTTCCACCTCATTAATCCATTTGGAAAATGGATAATACAAATAATGGGGTGGCACCTTCTAAAAGCATGCCTTGACAAATTAGAAGAATACCCCTCTCACCGTATATACATACACGTATCCGTATTCCAAAAAATACGGAATACATTGAGACGATAACAATCCAATAATACAATACTAGGATCCGGCTTAAACCAAAGCCCACTAGTATTGTCTGCCCGATCAGCATCCGTATACAAGTACAGGTACGTGATCGAAGCCCAGTCGTAAAAACATACGACGTCTACATCAATTTCCTGAAGCAGGGAAACCCTCTGTGTGGTACTCTAAAGACTCAACAGTACGCTGGCAGTGTGTTTAACCATAAGCCGTCAACGGTGCTAGCTGCACGTAACGGCTACCCAGGTATCTGTCGATAAGAAGACCGATGAGAAAACTCACCCGGACTCCTACTGAGCCTATCAGTGACAATCTTCGTACAGTCCGGTCTGTTCGTCTGAGATACTCGCATATCCGCCTAGGGGGATGGTAAACGTCAGACCCCTAACAACGTGATAAGTCATGTCGGAAGAAAACCCAATACACCATGAGAAACTACTGGAGTACCTTACCAGTATTTCTCGACTGCCCTGGCCAGGGACTTTGTGTAATGGCTTTCAGAACACTGCGCGATATCAACCCCCAATACTGGGAGAGACGAATCCTATCTGATCGCAACTGTCTCCAAGTGCTTCGGGACTACACCCAACAATTACCTGTTTGCACAACTCCTTTGAGCATGGTAGGGTAGTAATCAAAGTGGAGTGGGAACACACTCGAGACGAAGTAGCGATGGCAAGTCAACGGACTAAGCTGTACTCATGCCACCTGACAATAGGTATAATACCAACAAGAAGTTCCTGACGAGTCTTGTCCAGTGTAACTCACAACCCAGTGAGCACCTGCATACCTTCTCCAGCACGTCGTACTAATGGCTGTGGGACAGACCATATCCCCTGCTGGGATGAGAAGCGTATACACTAGTCTACTCCGGAGTAATGATGCCCGGTCTCGATAATCCAACGACTAGGGACCTGTATAAGGATGTGCTTATAGACTATCCAGCCCCCACGAGTGCGACTGCCATCACAACGCTGGTAGTCAAGCAAAGATCCTAAGGGCTCTACCAATATGTACAAACGATATGCTAAAAGAAACACATGCACATATTGAGGTAGAATCAAACCAGGTAGCATACTACCATATCGAGCAAGACTGTTATTATAACTGTGAAATATCCCAAGCATCCAATATGTAATATACAATCCAGTATGATACAATAATGGCCTATAGGATATATATCACTAACAGATCGGTTGAAACCTTATACTCCGAGGAATCATGAGTACACGCCTCTCAATGTCTTGTAGGCCGAGCTGCTAGAGGAGGTGAAGAGTGAAAGATTCTTTAAGCTACCACCGATGACGCGAATGCCGGGTAAGCGACTCCGCGGCCCGTATTTGTAAGTGCACGGCGGCGCCCCGGCCTCCATCCCGAGGCCAAATGCGGAAGCGGTGATAAACTTTAATTTTTCATGAACTGGCACCACCGCGCACTAATACCCGGATCGAACCATTAACTAGTCCTAGCTAACTACAAGATGGCGAATAGAGATATACCGACTGATCCGAGTCCTCTGGTCTTCTCGTCGTCATCCCGATCTCCCGCGGAAACTCCGGTTGTCGCCTCCTTGCCGGAAGGGCACCACATCGTCTGCATCTTTTACGGGCTCCCACCTCAATGCCGAGGCAACTCGGGCACGAAGCTGGCTAGTCGACGTGCTCAAGATTTGCTGTAGAATGGTGTGTAGAACTTGTGTCTCATTTTGGGGTAGTGGATGTTGCCTTTTGTGGAGGAATGATACTTGGAGTTTTTTGGAGATTGATCTTGCGGGATTTTTGCAACATGAAATGAGCCAAAAAACCCACACCAAAATGAATTGGGCAGCCCCTCAAGGCTTGGCCGGCCATGTGTGTAGCATGAGAGTGGGAAAAAGTCAAGGGGGAGGTGACCAAAAGAATAATGCAAGAGAGAGAGAGAGGAATGGTTATCATATGGAAAAATGATCACCAAGAAACACCAACACTCAACAACCATATCATCTCCCATCATCAACAATCATGTCCACAAAAGTCATGCCATCATGACACAAAGAAAGTCAAGCAAGGTCAAAGGATGGTGCACCATCATGATAAAACAATATGCAAAGACCCCATCCACAAATACTTATTTGCAACAATGCAAATAAGCCCTCCTCCACCAATCTTCGGCCATTGAAAGATACAAATGAAAATGGCAGAAACGAAAAGCAAACTGGCAACTCCAGAAAACTGGTCCCGTAATAAATTACAGGAAAACCCCGATACTGTGTATACACACCCGCATCTGTATTTCGACCGAAATACAAATGCAATGAGACAAAATTCACACTGTACTATACTAGGATCCGGCTTAAACCAAAGCCGGCTAGTAATATCCGTTCGATCCTGATCCGTACAATACCGCACGTATCTAATCGAACCCTGCCATATATCCATACGGCCAATAGTACAAACTGTCTGATCCTGATCCGTGCAATACCGCATGTATCTGATCGGACCTTGCCATATCTCCATACGGCCTCTACAACTTTTCGCCCGAAAGCTGAGTAACTGAATGTGGGGGACTCTAAAGACTCGTCAACACCTTGGTTGTGGATTTAACCACTAGCACGTCAGAGGTATAAGCCAATACGTAACGGGCTACCAGGTATTGACAAAAAGGGACGTCTGTGAGCGAACTCAGCCTGACAACCCTACTGAGCCTGTCGGTGACAATATCCGTACAGTCCGGTCCGTTCGTCTATGAGCATCGCATGGCGGGCCTAGGGGGTTGGTAAAAGTCAAACCCCCAAAAGCGGTACAAGTCGTGTTGGAGTGTAGCCCAGAACACCCTGAGATACTACTGGAATACCTATCAGTAAATCTCCTGCCTTGGCCAAGGACTTTTCTTGTTCCGGCTCTCCTAGACACAGCACGACCTCACCCCCAATACCGGGAGAGACAAACCCCTGAAGATACGCTCACTGCCTCCATGTGGCTCGGGACTGTACCCAACTAAAACCTGTTTGCACGACTCCTTTGAGCCGTGGTAGGGTAGTAATCAAAGTACAGTGGGAACTCACACGAGACAAATGACGATCCCCAGGTCGATGAACTAACCTGTACACATGTCACCAGGGAACTGCTATCTGACGTCTGGTATAAGACCAACTAGCATGTTCCCGGCGAGTCCTGTCCGGTGTACTCATAACCCAATGAGCACCTGTATACATCTTAGGTGAACCAACTGACACCAATGGCTTGTGAGACTGGCCACCGCCCCTCGTCGGGGTCTCGACTGTATACACTAGTCTACTCTGGAGTATCGATGCCCTATCTCGAAACTCTCACGACTAGGGACCATTTAAGGATGTGCTTATAGACTACCATCTCCCACGTATATGATCGCCCTCATACTGCTGGTGGTCAAGCAAGAATCCTAGGGGCTCTACCAACGTGCAATAGTGACCTGTCAGGTCACCTAAAGCAGTACACGATGATAAAGATAAACCAGATAGCATACTATCATCTTGAGTAAGACTGTCCTACCGGGATAGGTCCTCCATCAATCATTGCAATCACGTGCCTGTGATCCAATAATTGACTCTGAGGGCACTATCTCCAACAGTATTGTGCCTATCATCGGATATAAAGACATCCGACTGAGGATTGTAAACATCTACGCGATTACATCGAGGAGCTGATTCGCTCTAGTCACTTGGAAAAATACCTGCGAGACAAACGTCAAACAGATAGGGGGTAAGCCGACCAACTTGAGGCCGGAGAGCTGACGATCGGGCAGATCACGTCGTCACCGACTGACCCGAGTCCGAGCAACAAGGGCACCCACCGAATCCGGTTATTCAATGCAGGAGAGTTTAAACTGGTTGACGGGTAGCCTCCTGCCCGTCAAGCAAAGACCAGCCCTTCACTCAAGTAAATGAAGCTCGGGTGTGCCTATAGGTAGCCGACTAAAGACCTCATCACGAGGCGGCCGGGTAGCCTTCTGCTCTGCCCATCCACAGTGGGTAGCTTCCTGCCCAACGAAGACGTGGATCCAAAGCTCTCATCACGAGGTAGCCTGGTAACTTTCTGCCTGGTCCACTCACAGCAGGTAGCTTCCTGCCGAACAACGCCGTGGATTTAAAGCCCTCAACATGAGGCGGCCGGGCAACTTGTAGGGTTCCTAGACACTCTTGTGAGGGTTCATAAGGCATCAAACATGCCCGTATAAAAATTTAGACGTGCCGAACAACCCAAAGCCGGGATCTTTGCTAGATTATTAGGGTTTCACATGCAAGTAAACATCTTTACTAATAAGTATGAGGGATTACAACCTTGTAGTCCGCTCCTTCGCTTCATAAGCTCCAAGTAGAAGTCCCTTCGCCGTGATCCACGATCTCCCGGACTTAAGAGAGGCTCCACGACTCGGACGATCCATGCTAGCTTGTAGTGTTCCGTTTCTCCGATGATCTACGTCGAAGTTGCTATAACTCAAGCTCTCTCACTCTAATGAGGTGAACACCCTAATCTAATGGGCTAGATTAGATGAGGATGATGGAGTAGTATTTATGCTTTCTTTTTATATCATTTTCCCACAAGAAATCATCACAAAATGAATAACTAGTAAGGTTTCTCAAAACTCAAGCTAGAAGAAGATGATAGAAAAAGAGTTAATCCTTTTGTGATGAATAATAGAAAAGAATATATGATTGATCATGGAACCATGGTCAAGGATGACAAGGTTAACCTTTGTAGAGAATAAACTAGGGCTAGGGTTAGGTTAGGTTAAAAGAATGGGTCATAAGATAATATCAACCATAATATCTTACACTTGACAAAAGGAAAGCTTCTAGATGGTGCAAGAAGAAGCTAACCCTAATCAACCCCTAACCTTGCTTAATCTCTACTAAACATGTTCCATTATAAATCATATCATGTCACAATAATATATATCACATATATATTATATATTTGCAACAAAAGAAAATAATACGATTAACATATATCGCATATATATCAATGTATTATCCAGTGAGAAAATGAAATAATAAAGCGAGCCAATATTAGATAATGTAATACAATATATCATATATATTATTATACATTAAATAATCGAATCAACGCTTGATCCGACAATCCGGCTATATCGAATATAACCGACTAATATATCATGTACCGATTCCTCGAATCAACACTTGATCCGATGACCCGGTTCATATCTAAATATCGCGAGAATATAATACGGTATCTCATATCGTATTATCCTCGGTCCTGCACATATCACATATGTGCCTCTACTCCATTTTGCCTGAGCCAAGAAACCTCTGTGTAGGACTCTAAAGAATCGTCAATACACCGGTAGCAGGTGATGATCATATCAAACACCCACAAGCTGCAATCGGTCAGCTAAACGTAACAGCCATCCAGGTATTGTCACGCCCCGCTTCCCGGTGTACGGCGAAGGGAACGCGACGAGGTTCGCTACGTATATACTTAGAAGTACATACGCTAAGCGTATCTAAGCAATATAAAGCAACTCACAAGAGACAAAAGATATAGAAATAACATCAACTTTATTAATAACATTCTTTTGTACAATGCATGAAAAATAAATACAACTGAAATGAAAAGCGATGCCTAAACAGTGGCATAACAGGAAATGAAAATACTGAAAAGAACAAGGTACAATATCTAGAGCTCGGGGTCTTCGTGAAACTGCTCCAAGTCTTCACCGGTGGGCTCGATCTCTGTTGGGTCCAAAGCACCTGACGACATTCAAAGAAGAAAGAAATAGAATGTCGTCAGCGAACAGGTCGCTCGGTAAGTCCCAAAGATAAGGAAGAATTAGAAAGACAGAATAAGAGTATTTTCTAAAGTATTATGTTGCAGAATATTATGGAATATTGTGTTAACGTTGTTGTTTGTAGCTTGGTACAGAAGGATACCAGTGTATATAAGAGGGGTCTCTATATGCTAGAGACCAGGGCAAACGGAAAGTACAAGGAACCATTAAGCCACGGTACAATAGCAACGGAATATAGGTTAGGTGTCTTAATCTGACCACCTCGTGCCACCTTTAACACCTTCCGTACCAATCTACCCCTTTAACCCCGTAGTGTTTTGATGGTATTGTTGTATTGTATTGTGTAAGTTGGATGACTGACCAAAACCATGATATCAGTAAACGGATTGTAACTGCATAATCAGGTAAATGGAATAACGGAATAATGGATGTATATCCATGGTTTGATTCAGTCAAGTTGTATAGATTGTTAACTGGATTCTGGGATTCATGTGTTCATATTGAGTTGGAATATTAAAGAATATAGATTGAGTTGAATCATATTCAAGTCAGAAATAGTCAGACTCACACCCGAGTCAGACTAAAAGAAATGTAATTTGAAGTTCTATAATTGTTAGGGTCCTTATTGTAAATTATAAAACTTGAGGGGGTTTTATATAAAAATACTTTTGTATAGTTTTCAAGATACACCTCAAGTATTTATTATTCGTCTTTATAGTTATAATGAGTGTAAATTTTATTTGTGTTATTCTAGTGAATATATCCTAATAAAAGTATTAATTTATAATATTGATTTATTTGAAATTCATGGTATTTTAATGTAACTTTTAATCTTGTAATTTTTTTTTAGGAAAAGGTGGAAACTTTATCTTATAATAAAATAGGTGTTTAAATAATAAATATACATATTTTAATACAAGAATAATTTTTAATAAATATTTTATTTTCCAAAAATCTCATTTTTCTTAAATGTCGTATTTTAAACCTTTCGAGACCGAATGCTCCTTGCGGAGGTCTGAATCTCGCACTACTAAGCCCGAGGGTGCACGATAAACCGTACTATCCCTAACGAGTTCCCCAAAGGTGGGTTGTAGTGGCGCTTTGCAAAGATTTAATAAATACTATTCATTTAGAAAACGGTTTTATAAAGATAAGGTATTTATTTGTAAAAGGGTGTAATTTCCGTATTTTAGATTCTAGGGTTTCCTAAGCCATCTAGCCTATTTCTAAATGGTCTAAACGACAAGTCATTAGAAGCCTCAAATCGCCTCTTCACCGCCAATTGCGGCCAGGTAAGTGCCAGGTAAGTGGGAGGCTCTCCACTACAAGTAGTGGCCCTAATTAAGTAACCACTTGCTTTAGACACACTTGCCTAGACACCACAAATTCAGGTTTAGATAAACGATCGATGTCCATGACATATCGTATTTTCCTATTAAAAGATTTTGTTTTAAAATTGTGTACAACTTAGAACTTTTATAAAAGGTTTATAAAGAAAATGGTATTTTAATGTAAGATCTTGTATTATCGTATTCTAAGTTTTGATGATATCAATTAGGGTTGTATTTACGTGTGTGTGGAGGTAGGTCATTACCTCGTGATCTACGTTAAGGTATAGCAATTGTTGAGGGTTAAATGTGATAACTAAACATGGTGGTATTTAAGTGCGAAAATACGGTATTTTGCAAAAGTTATCATTTCATGTGAGAAACTTTATCCAAATTGATTTTTATGTGATTAGTAGTCAACATGAATATGTTTAAGCATTATGGAATTAGTGACAAGTGAGTTTTGATAGAAAATCGAATCGGAAATCGGTTTGTTCCGATTTCCGTCGGGTTTATAAAGTCGTATTTTTCTTGAGAGAAAAGAAAGATAGAAAGAGGGGGACTTACGGGTTTTGGACACTTTAGAGAGTGAGAGGGGGGTAGAGGGTTTGCCGAGCGTCGAATCGTCGTTGAGAGGTCCTAGCACGATCGCCGGAATTCGCCGTCGATTTCGTCAGCGCTTCGCCTTTCGCTCGTTTCTAATGTACCGAGTTCTCTTGAAATTTTGGGAGAGTGGACTTAGGAATTTAGGATGAAAGGGTAGAGGGTAGGGGTGTTTATATAGGGTTAGGCTAGGGTTAGGGTTTTTAATAAAAAAAATATAAAAAATCATTAAAAATTCATTAAACATAGGAGTAAAAGGGATTTATTGGCCAAATGAAAACCGAACCAAGCATTTAGAGTATGCAGGAGGGTGGACCAGGTCAAGACCTAACTTTTCTCTGTTGGTGACTCGGCCGTCCGGCCAAGTCCGGCCGGCGGCGCCGGACCGAGTCGGCCGAGTCGCCGAGTCGGGCTGAGTCATGAGTCCAATGGCCGGGGATTCTTCGGGGGTACAATTTGGTATATTTACTTTTTGTCGTCCAGTACATATTTTGGGAGTTATGTCCTTTTTACCGTTGACTTCCAAAAAAAATTAAAACAAAAATAAATACAAAAATAATGTGGGGCATGGGATTTGAACTCCGGTGGCTTGGTTCAGCAGTGCAAGGTATTACCAATGAGCTACAAGCTCCTTCTTGTAATTATGGAGTGAAATAAATACTTAAAGAGATATCAGCTGTAATAAATACTCCAACTATATATTGAATTTAAATCAATTCTTTGTACATTAAAATTGGAGTTTTTACAGGTATTGAGCGATCAGAAGATCAACAAGCTAGTCTGTACGTTCTCCTGTGAATCCAATCGGTAACACTCCCGTACAGTCCGGTCTGTTCGTCTGATATGTCGCATATCAAGTCTAGGGGTGGTATACGTCAGACCCCAGTAACCGATAAGTCGTGTCGATGTGTGGCTCATAACAGGTCGAGAAACTACTGGTAACACTTACCAGTAAATCTTTATATCAGCCATGGCCAGGGACTTCCAGTTATAGCCAATCGAACACAGCACAACATCAACTACCTATACCGGGAGAGACGAATCCCCTCCTATCGCTCATTGCCTCCATGTGATTCGGGACTGCACCCAAAAGCCACCGTTTTGCACGCCCTCTTGGACGTGGTAAGGTGGAAATCAAAGCACAGTAGGAATCACACAAGACTCTATGACGATCTCGGGTCTACAGACTACCCTGTACCAGTGTCACCGGAGAACTGTCGTCTGACGTGTGATATATCACCATCTGGGAGTTCTCGGCGAGTCCGTCCAGTGTACCCAGTCTCCACTGAGCACCCGTACACCATCTCTGATGTCAAACACCGATGGATATGGGATCATCCATCGCCCATCATATGAGTCAAGATGCGTATACGCTAGTCTACTCTGGTGTATCGATGCCCTGTCTCGATATACCCTCGACTAGGAACAGTTATAGGATGTACTCATCGACTACTGTGGCCCCACTAGTATGATCTCATCATAGTCCCAGTAGTCGAGTACAGATCCTAAGGGCTTTATCAACATGTGAGAGAAAGACAGTAAACCAATACAAGTTAACATGTTAAGATAAAGTGAAACCAAATAGCATACTATCATGACGAGCAAGAAAGTCCTATATATATATATATATCCAAGCATCCATCATAATATACATCATATGTACAACAATGGCCTCTAGGGCATATACATAACTAACAATCTCCCACTTGCACTAAGACCAGCTGTTGTAGTATCTCATACCTAGCATCCCGAATAATCTCTCAAACTGTATCTGGGGAATGGCCTTCGTGAGTGGATCCGCAGTGTTGTCCTTCGTATCTACTCTCCTGACCTCGATCTCCCGACGATCAACTATCTCCCTAATCAGGTGATACCGCCTCAGAATATGTCTGGACTTTTGATGGGACCTGGGTTCCTTGGCCAAAACCACAGCTCCATTGTTATCGCAATACAGAGGTATTGGATGCTCAATGGATGGAACCACACCATGTTCACTAATGAACTTCTTTATCCAGACAGCCTCTTTGGCAGCATCGTTGGCAGCGATGTATTCAGCCTCCATCGTCGAGTCTGCAACGGTATCTTGTTTGGAACTCTTCCAACATACCGCCCCTCCATTGAGGGTAAAGACAAATCCCGAGCGCGACTTAGAGTCGTCCTTATCACTTTGGAAGCTGGAATCGGTAAAGGACTCCACCCGGAGTGCTCCGTTACCATACACCAAGAACATCTCTCTAGTCCTTCATAAGTACTTGAGAATGTTCTTCACAGCTGTCCAGTGACTCTCTCCAGGATCTGCTTGATACCGACTCACTACACTTAGTGAGTATGCTACATCGGGTCTGGTACATAGCATCGCATACATGATAGAGCCTACTGCTGAAGCATAGGGTATCCCTTACATGCAAGCTCTCTCCAAATCAGTCTTGGGAGACATCTCTTTGGAGAGAGTGAGTCCAGAGATCGTGGGTTGGTTCCCACGCTTGGATTCTTCCATACTAAACCTATTTAGTATGGTGTCAATGTACCTAGATTGGGACAATCCCAGTATCCGTTTAGATCTATCTCTATAGATCATAATTCACAATATGAAGGAGGCATCACCTAGATCTTTCATTGAGAATCTTTGTGATAAGAAGAGCTTGACTGATTGCAGCATAGGAATATCATTTCCTATCAAGAGTATGTCATCCACGTACAATACGAGGAAGACAACCTTACTCTCTGCTACCTTTTTATAGATACAAGGTTCATCTATATTTTTGATGAAGTCAAACTCTTTGACTATAACATTAAAATAGATGTTCCAACTCCGCGATGCTTGCTTTAACCCATAAATGGATTTAAGCAGCTTGCACACCTTTCCGCTGCTCCCACTATCTAAGAAGCCCTCTGGCTGAGTCATGTACACGCACTCTTCTAAATCACCGTTTAGAAAGGCGGTCTTAACATCCATTTTCCAGATTTCGTAGTCATGGTATGCAGCAATGGCAAATAAGATCCGGATGGACTTAAGCATAGCCACTGGTGAAAAGGTTTCGTCATAATCCACACCTGGTCGTTGACGAAAACCCTTTGCAACAAGTCTAGCTTTGAAAGTCTCAACTTTTCCATCTACACCAAATTTCTTTTTAAAGATCCACTTGCTCCCTATGGGTTTTACCCCTTCAGGAGCATTTTCCAAAGTCCATACTTTGTTGGTGTACATGGATTCCATCTCAGATCGCGTTGCATTCAGCCATTTCATAGAGTCACCACTCATGATAGCCTGCTCGAAACTAGTCGGGTCATCATCTTCCATGATGCAATCCTCGCTTCCACCATCAATGAGAAAACCGTAGTATCTCTCAGGTGGACGAGAAACCCTACTAGATCGGCGGAGAGGCTGGGGTTCGTCGGGTACTACTGAATCCTCTGGTTCCAACAAATCATCAGTTGTAGTTTGTGGTGCTGGAACCTCTTCCAGCTCTACCTCTTTGTCACTAATTTCTTTTGCAAGAAATTCCTTTTCCAAAAAGGTGGCATGTTGAGCAACAAACACTTTTTGTTCCTCAGCGTGGTAGAAAAAATATCCTTGAGAATTCTTTGGATATCCCACAAACTTGCAAAGAACTGATCGTGCCTCGAGTTTGTCCGGATTTTGCCTTTTGACATAGGCCGGACAACCCCATATCTTAACTCGTTTAAAATATGGTCTCTTCCCACTCCATATCTCATATGGTGTGGTAGGTACAGATTTAGACGGAACTAGATTCAATAGGTATATTGCTGTCTCAAGCGCATACCCCCAGAAAGAAATAAGTAACTCAGCTGTACTCATCATCAAGCGTACCATATCTAATAGGGTGCGATTCCTCCGTTCCGATACAGCGTTGTGATGTGGTGTATAAGGAAGAGTAAGCTGAAAGAGAATCCCATTCTCTTTTAGATAATCCAGGAACTCATTGCTTAAGTATTCACCTCCTCGATCAGATCGAAGAATCTTAATACTTTTACCCGTTTGGTTCTCTACTTCGTGCTTATATTCTCTGAATTTCTCAAAAGCTTCAGACTTGTGTTTCATCAGGAACACATGCCCGTATCTAGAGAGATCGTCAGTGAATGTAATGAAATAGGAAGAACCGTTCCTGACGTGTGTAGACATGGGACCGCATACATCACTATGTACCAGTCCTAAGAGTTCCGTAACTCTTTCTCCGTGTCCACTAAACGGAGTTTTGGTCATTTTTCCTTTGAAACATGAATGGCAAGTATCATAAGATGATAATTCGAACGTATTCAAATATCTATTCTTATGTAACTTAGCCAGCCGTGTCGCATTGATATGACCAAGTCTACAATACCACAAGAAGGATTCGTTCATTTCTGAACTCTTCCTCTTGTGTGTGTTTTGTATATTGAGGACTGTATTTTGATTGAGAATGAATATGCCATTATGTAACGAGCCTGATGCAATCAACTTTTGATCTAGGAATATGTTCATAACATTATCCTTTACTATAAAATTATATCCTTCTTTACTTAATAAAGAAACTGATATAATGTTGCACATCATATTCGGTATATAATAGCACTCATTCAGAACCAGTGTATTACTACTTGGTAATAAAAGGTGATATTCGCCAACTGCTTTGGCTGCAATATTTTCACCATTCCCTACTTGAACGGAATGATCACCTTTTCCCAGTTCTCTACCTTTCCGTAGCCCATGTAACAATTTACATATGTGGGATCCTGATCCGGTATCTAATACTCAGGATGTAGGGTGAACTGAGAAACAGTTCTCAATAACTAACACACCTGAAGAAGATGCATCATCATGCATGTTCTTTTGGGCGGCTTGAGAATCCAGATGTCCTCATGTTTCCTGTTCAATCTTATAACTCTTATAAAAAAGAATGGGTCCAACGTTCCACTGCTCAGTATAATAAATGGGTTCAGTCAATACATCCATATTATTATCTTGATTATGGCCTGACATGGTCGCTACCTGGAGAGAGAGAGAAGAAAACACTTTAGTGTATGCTCTTGCAAGATTAGATTGGTTATTATCTTATCTAATCAGGATGTCTCCCACTGTTTTTATCAAATCTTCCTTCAAACCCTAAAAGGTAAGATTAGCCGGGATTAATTACACCCTACAATTTCGTCAATCTTTCATCCAGATCAGTGTCGGTAGTTGAGGGAGGTTCCCCGTGCTTTCGCACGGACCTAATTAAAGTAAACCTCGTTTTCCCAGAGGCGTAATCTCGTTAACACTTTTCTAGACACCTACTTGATTGGCTAATTGTCCTGTGTAAAACTCTCCCAGGAGCAACTCTTACTCGCAGTGGGTATCGGGATCCAACTATCTCATAGGAGGTATGCAATCTCATTGCAAATTTCAACAGTTGAAATTCCCGATAATATTTTGCCCCTAGCGATCTATGACCTTGACTGAGTCAACAAACCATAAATTGCAAGTCAAGTTCAACTCGTACATTTCCCGATTGAATTAAACCCACCCGTACGTCCCTTGACTGAGTCAACAAGGCCGTACGACTACCCTAATCCAATCACATCTCATGTTTTAGCAGATAAACACTATTTAGCTACCATACACTACGCCTTGACTGAGTCAACAAACATAGCACAAATACTAAATAATATATATCTGAAATGACGGAGGGCTACGCAGGTTTTTCAGAAAACCCTGAGCGTAATGAACTTGATATCGTCGTAGAATCATGTGGTTTTTGAAAAAGGAGTGTTTTTTTAGGCTTTTTCTAGTTTCACTAAAGAGGTCACTCCCGGTGAAGGGATCTCGGCTCTTTCCCCATCGAATAAGGTGCAGGGTATATCATATATACCGCTGTGCAAAGCAAGAACTATATAAGCTGTCAAAAACTAAACCGCGAGTTTGTAGCATCTGCCAGTTTTGCTAAAGAGGTCACTCCCGGTGAAGGGATCTCGGCTCTTTCCTCATCGAATAAGGTGCAGGGTATATCATATATACCGCTATGCAAAGCAAAACTGTAACTACCCTTTTTATAAAGTTTTGATTCTACAACATCTTTTAGGTTTCTTTTCCTTTTATTAATCTCATTAATAAAATCCCATCGGCTTATGCTTCCTAAGCATCACAGAAGAAACGAAAGCAGTAATATTTATATATCAGCATATATACATATATATATATATATATATAGTATAAGAATTCGTCTCAGGCAGTAATATGATCTCATCACTGAACATTGCAGCAGAAGAACATATATGAAATATTGGATATACTAGGACGTCCGTGTTTTCAATACGAGCCTGTATAAAATACGGATTCCACGGTCGCGATGAATAGCCAAACCCACATCCCTAGACCCCTACGAGAGCGGCAAGTAACACTGCCAATTCTAGGGTTAGGAGACCCGGTCTCGACTCCTCGAGATGGCCTCCCACTGGACCCTAGAACCCGGTTACTTGTGCTCCCCTCCTTGGGTCTACCTAATGCGGAAAAGTAAATAATATACACTGGTGACATCAACCTCATCCCGGAAGTGCCCCAATAAAAGAATATTACATACAAATGAATTTTACATGAATGAAAATAAAAACCCTCATCTCACATAAAAACCCCCGGCTATTCAGAACATGACGATCCAATATAACATATCACAGCAACACATAATATCACATATCATCAACGTAAGTAAGTATGCATACACCGATCGTCGTAGATGTATAGCAACGAAGACCGGCAATACAACTACATACTACACTTACGGTCACAGAAAAGAAATTGTAAAACTACAACATTTGGAATCCATAATCACTTTAGACATCGTAAATCCGAAATATCATATACTTCGCATTTCATGCCTAACTATATGATTTCCACATATTGTATCACATTCCAGATAAATAGACAGTATTAAACTTTCCGAACAGATAATCAAATACCCAAAATTTCCTCAATAGCACAACACTTGAGCGGAGTTCAAATAATCCCAGAAACTATCACAGTACCGATGATCCAGCCGTAGAAAGGTCAAGCCAACGCCTCACATGTGGCACGCCGTACTGCCCCAAACCCTAAGGTTTAGAAGCAGTTCAAGACGGTCGCATAATCGAGTTAAGGTTTGTGTTCTTCTAGAGGGTCCACCGCGTTACTTGTACATTTTTCCGAAAGATTTAAACCCGATAAAAATTCAACACTTGAAAGTTTTTCGTGCCGGGAAAAAGTGAGTTAATGATATCCGCTCGAACATTTTAACAGTTTCTAAATATCCGGAAAACATCACAAAATTAAATTTTCCGATCGAATCAACGATTACAAAATAAACCCCAGAACACTCAACACTTAAGTCAGATTAAAAATACCTAGAAAATATAACTTACAGAAATATAGATTACTGTGCAAAAAGATAGGACAATTTCCACTGTACGGCCGTGGATCCGCGGCCCAAGCAAGTATTAGCCGCGAAACCGCGGCGGTCCGTACGATTTGGCCTGTCGTTTTTCACAGCATTTCTTATAATTTCCTGCAGGTATTTTTAAGCATTTTTAATTCTGAAAAATCACAGTTTTTAAAAAATATCCAGAGAGGGGTTCATTTCGTAGTTTCGGGGTTCGTTCGGAGTTTTAACTTCGTATACACGTCACCTAATGCTCTAGCTAGGCTCTGATACCACTGTAGGGTTCATAGACACTCTTGTGAGAGTTCATAAGGCATCAAACATGCCTGTATAAAAATTTAGTCGTGCCGAACAACCCAAAGCCGGGATCTTTGCTAGATTATTAGGGTTTCACATGCAAGTAAACATCTTTACTAATAAGTATGAGGGATTACAACCTTTGTAGTCCGCTCCTTCGCTTCATAAGCTCCGAGTAGAAGTCCCTTCGCCGCGATCCACGATCTCCCAGACTCAAGAGAGGCTCCACGACTCGGACGATCCATGCTACCTTGTAGTGTTCTGTTTCTCCGATAATCTACCTCGAAGTTGCTATAACTCAATCTCTCTCACTCTAATGAGGTGAACACCCTAATCTAATGGGCTAGATTAGATGAGGATGATGGAGTAGTATTTATGCTTTCTTTTTATATCATTTTCCCACAAGAAATCATCACAAAATGAATAACTAGTAAGGTTTCTCAAAACTCAAGCTAGAAGAAGATGATAGAAAAAGAGTTAATCCTTTTGTGATGAATAATAGAAAAGAATATATGATTGATCATGGAACCATGGTCAAGGATGATAAGGTTAACCTTTGTAGAGAATAAATTAGGGCTAGGGTTTGGTTAGGTTAAAAGAATGAGTTATAAGATAATATCAACCATAATATCTTACACTTGACAAAAGGAAAGCTTCTAGATGGTGCAAGAAGAAGCTAACCCTAATCAACCCCTAACCTTGCTTAATCTCTACTAAACATGTTCCATTATAAATCATATCATGTCACAATAATATATATCACATATATATATATATATTTGCAACAAAAGAAAATAATACAATTAACATATATCACATATATATCAATGTATTATCCAGTGAGAAAATGAAATAATAAAGCGAGCCAATATTAGATAATGTAATACAATATATCATATATATTATTATACATTAAATCATCGAATAAACACTTGATCCGACAATCCGGCTATATCGAATATAACCAACTAATATATCATGTACCGATTCATCGAATCAACACTTGATCCGATGACCCGGTTCATATCTAAATATCGCGAGAATATAATACGGTATCTCATATCGTATTATCCTCGGTCCTGCACATATCACATATGTGCCTCTACTCCGTTTTGCCTGAGCCAAGAAACCTCTGTATAGGACTTTAAAAAATCATCAATACGCCGGTAGCAGGTGATGATCATATCAAACACCCACAAGCTGCAAGCGGTCAGCTAAACGTAACAGCCACCCAGGTATTGAGCGATCAGAAGATCAACAAGCTAGCATGTACGTTCTCCTGTGAATCCAATCAGTAACACTCCCGTACAGTCCGGTCTGTTCGTCTGATATGTCGCATATCAAGTCTAGGGGTGGTATACGTCAGACCCCAGTAACCGATAAGTCGTGTGGCGCATAACAGGTCGAGAAACTACTGGTAACACTTACCAGTAAATCTCTATATCAGCCCTGACCAGGGACTTCCAGTTATAGCTAATCGAACACAGCACAACATCAACTACCTATACCGGGAGAGACGAATCCCCTCCTATCGCTCATTGCCTCCATGTGATTCGGGACTGCACCCAAAAGCCACCGTTTTGCACGCCCTCTTGGAAGTGGTAAGGAGGAAATCAAAGCACAGTGGGAATCACACAAGACTCTATGACGATCTCGGGTCTACATACTACCCTGTACCAGTGTCACCGGAGCACTGCCGTCTGACGTGTGGTATATCACCATCTGGGAGTTCTCGGCGAGTCCGTCCAGTGTACCCAGCCTCCACTGAGCACCCGTACACCATCTCTGATGTCAAACACCGATGGATATGGGATCATCCATCGCCCATCATATGGGTCAAGATGCGTATACGCTAGTCTACTCTGGTGTATCGATGCCCTGTCTCGATATACTCTCGACTAGGAACAGTTATAGGATATACTCATCGACTACCGTGGCCCTACTAGTATGATCTCATCATAGTCCCAGTAGTCGAGTATAGATCCTAAGGGCTTTATCAACATGTGAGAGAAAGACAGTAAACCAATACAAGTCAACATGTTAAGATAAAGTGAAACCAAATAGCATACTATCATGACGAGCAAGAAAGTCCTCTATATATATATCCAAGCATCCATCATAATATACATCATATGTACAACAATGGCCCTAGGGCATATACATAACTAACACAGCCTCCTGCTCTGCCTATCCATAGTGGGTAGCTTCCTGCCCAACGAAGACGTGGATCCAAAGCGCTCATCACAAGGCCGCCGGGCAGCCTCCTGCTCGACCCATTCACCGCGGGTAGCTTCCTGCCCAACAATGCCATGAATCTAAAGCCCTCATCACGAGGCGGCCGGGTAACTTCCTGCTCGGCCCATCCACCGTGGGTAGCTTCCTGCCCAATAGCGTCGTGGATCTAAAGCCCTTATCACGAGACAGCCAGGTAGCTTCCTGCTCGGCCCATCCACAGCGGGTAGCTTCCTACCTAACAACGCCGTGGATCTAAATCCCTCATCATGAGGCGGCCGGGTAGCTTCCTAGTCGGCCCATTCACCGCGGGTAGCTTCCTGCCCAACAATGTCGTGAATCTAAAGCCATCATCACGAGGCAGCCGGGCAGCTTCGTACCCAGCCCATTCACAACGGGTAGCTTCCTGCCCAACAATGTCGTGGATCCAAAGCGCTCATCACGAGGTGGCCGGGTAGCCTCCTGCTCGGCCCATCCACAGCCGGTAGCTTCCTGCCCAACAACGCCATGGATCTAAAGCCCTCATCACGAGGTGGTCGGGTAGCTTTCTGCTCGACCCATTCACCGCGGGTAACTTCCTGCCCAACAATGTCGTGAATCTAACGCCCTCATCATGAGGCAGCCGGGAAGCTTCCTGCCCGGCCTATCCACAGCGGGTAGCTTCCCCCTAACAACGCCGTGAATCTAAAGCCCTCATCATGAGGCAGCCGGGTAGCTTCCAGCTCGGCCCATCCACCGCGGGTAGCTTCCTGCATAATAATGTCGTCGATCTAAAGCCCTCATCACGAGGTGGTCGGGTAGCTTCCTGCTCGGCCCATTCCCAGTGGGTAGCTTCCTGCCCAACAATACCGTGGCTCATCACGAGACCGCCGGGTAGCTTTCTGCTTGGCCTCAACGGTGGATCTTAAGGCATCGCATTAAACCAGCAGGCTGACCTCTACCCGGCATGCATACTCGAAATAGGCAGACCCCTGCGTGGCCCAAGTAAAGAAAGCGCGCCTATAATCGATAACCGGCCTAACTCTAAATCCACCGTAAAGAATCCCCGGCACCAAGCTGAACAGAGAAAACCGAGCAGACCACTCTCGACCCGACCCATTTTCCCGCCAAAATTTTGGCTCAAAACTTGCTCCCTTATAAAATAATAACATAAAATAAAAAATAATAATAAAGGGAAAAACTCCACATGCAAAGAATGTAACAAATGTCTCAGCGCCAAGAGTCAAAGACTCTGTTGCAGCGCTCACATGCAAAGCACATGAGCGCTAGCGCTAAGAGCGCTGCATTCTAAGCAGCACACCATGTGCAAAGCACGGGTGCGCTAGCGCTAAGTGCGCTGCACTCCAAGCAGCGCACCACGTGCAAAGCACGGGTGCGCTAGCGCTGGAACTAAAATCTCCCCACCGTCAGATCAAAGATCCAATAATAATGATAAATCATTAATTAATCAGAATTAAATTCTGTTAAGGAAAGATTCCTCAAAATCTTTCCAAATAACAAGATTGTGCTCTGTAAATCAGAGCACCGTTGGATCAATGATCCAATGGTGATTAAAAATCGCCAAAATACAGAATAAATTCGGTATGAAAAGATTTTCCAATCTTGTTAAAAAAAAGAAGATTGCCTTCTGTAAATCAGAAGCCCTTGAATCAAAGATCCAACGATGGGAAATTCCCCAAATCAAATGGAGAAAAGATCTCCTTAACTGATCGAACTGATCAGCTTGCCCTATAAAAAAAGCCCCTAGACTTCAAGTCTCAAAAGATATACAGAAACATATAGAGGAACTCCCCCATAAACTTTGAGAGATCTCAGAAAGAAGAGCCAAGCTCTCAATATAAGAACTTCTTTTCTTCAAGATAAAAGAACAGAGAGATGAAATCATCTCATAATTGAAAAGAAGAACTCACTTCTTTAAAGATCATAGATCTACAAAGACCAAGGTCTTTTACAAAGAGATCAAAAGATCTCATAATAAAACAAAAAGAAGAACATAATTCTTCTTACAGATCATAGATCTATAAGACAAATTGTCTTTTACAAAAGAGATCATGAACATCTCATTACAAAATAAATGGGGAGAGAATAATTCAATTCTCTTAAGGATCATAGATCCATAAAGGCAAAGCCTTTCATCAATACAAGAGATTGAAGCATCTCCTATAAAGTAAGAACTTTTGTTCTTAGGAACTTGAGACAAAGTCTCTTCTAAGGGAGAATTTATTTCCCAGATCATAAAATTGATCAAATGCGCTTCTGCGCTCTTGGACTGGCGCTCAGCGCCGAGCGCACCACGTGTCACTCACGAGTGCGCTACTCAATAGTTAGCGCTTTGCGCTCTTGAACTAGTGCACTGCGCTCAGCGCTAAGCGCACCACGTGTCACTCACGTGTGCGCCACTGAACTAATAGCGCCATGCGCTCATAAATTAGCGCAATGAGCTCATTATCTGGCGCTTAGCGCCAAGCGCGCCACGTGTCCCTCACGTGTGCGCTACTCGGCAGAAGCGCACTGCGCTCTTTGACTGGCGCAGAGCGCCAAGCGCATCACGTGCCCCTCACGTGTGCGCTGATAGAACATAAATTGTTCTTTAATAATCCCCAGAACTATGATGAATGCTCAACATTCAATAAAAGACAGAAACACTGTCAGAATCCAAATCAATGCTCAGCATTGTTAAAAGGGCCAAGCCCAAATAAATGCTCAACAGCCCAAAATAAATGTTAAACATTTTAACTTGATTGGACTTAGCCCAAGATTGACCATACGTCCTCAACTCAGATTAATTGAGCCCATATGCTCATAAATCTCAGATCTTAGTCCCTATTGGACTACATATCTCTCAACCAAAACTGGTTCAAGGGTACATCTCTGAACCCCTCTGATATATGTCGTTGTAATCCTTCAACGTCTTCAGAGAGGTGACGGGTCCCGACAACCATACATTTCATAGACTATGACGTCTTTAACCTCGGACTGTGGGTTCCCTTTAAACCCACGGACTATGATGTCCTTAACCTCGGACTGTGGGGTCCCTTTAAACCCACGGACTATGATGTCCTTAACCTCGGACCGTGATGTCCTTAAACTAACGATGGACAGTAATGTCCTTAAACTGGTAATCGACCGCAATGTCCCTAAACTAAACAACAGAGTCCAAATGCTCTTTTGTCGGATCTAAACGATCCCGTTAAGTCGATCTTAGTCTGAAATTAGACTAACGTATCCTTAACATATGTTTAAGTTGATCTTAGTCTCAAATGAGACTAACGTATCCTTAAACCCAACCTCAAACCCAAATCTAAGAAAATACAGATTTGGACTAATCCACGCCCTACGGGCGACAACATAAATTAGTCTCCGTATACAATCCACGGGCAACCAAAAACAAAACAAACATACACGACACGAAGCGACCATCTGGAGAAAGAGAAAGTGGTTACCGCGATGCGGTAGCGTAATTAACTGCATGGGCTTGCGCTTGCAGGGAAGAGCGTCCCCACAATCAAAAACCCCTCAACGAGGAGGAATCTGACGAACTCTTCTACATCGGCCGCATCCGTTTAAACCTTCGATACATGGTGCCATAAATCAATTTGGCATCTTCGGAGAGGTGGACGGATGGAACCAATTAGCATCTTCCCCGAATTCAGGCAAGACGAACCTACGCAGTCGCGTCTCCGCGTTTGGAGGGGAACAGATTCTGGCACGCCCGGTGGGACCTCTTCCTCTTTCTACTCCACACTTCGTGTGTCGTGTTTTCGCGAACGAATCACGGTTTAATATGGTTGCCCTTGGGTTCGAAGTACTAAGATTTGGTTTTGCTCCCGTGCAGAAGAAAGAACAGCAATGGCCTCTAACTGCTCCAGCTGCAACTGCAACTCCCGTTCCGCCTCATCTGGAGGAGTAACCTACGGGCCCCAAGCGGCCTCCTTGTTCACGATGCCAGTGGAACCAGTGACCCAAGCCACCACTGGGTTATTCTTCGGGACCATGCTCCCACAGATGAGTTTCAACTGTTAGTTATATGTATGCCCTAGAGGCCATTACTATACATAGGATGTATATTGTAGTGGATGCTTGGACATATATAGGGATGACTTTCTTGCTCGATATGATAGTATGCTATCTGGTTACTCTTTATCTTAACGTGTACACTGATTGTCTCTCTGTTACATGTTGGTAAAGCCCTTAGGATGTCTACTTGAATACCTGGACTATGATGCGGATCATACTAGTGGGGACATGGTAGTCCATAAGTACATCCTTCAAAGTCCCGAGTCGTGGGTGTATCGAGATGGGGCATCGATATACCAGAGTAGACTAGCGTTTAGCTTCTCGACCCATATAGATGGGCGATGGATGATCCCATATCCATTGGTGTTTGAATTCAGAGATGATATACGGGTGCTCAGTGGAGACTGGGTACACTGGACGGACTCACCGAGAACTCCCAGATGGTATTATACCTTACGTCAGATGGCTGTTCTCTGGTGACACTGGTACAGGTTAGTCTGTATACCCGAGATCGTCATAGAGTCTTGTGTGATTCCCACTGTGCTTTGATTTCCACCTTACCATATCCAAGAGGGCATGCAAAACGGTGGTTTTTGGGTACAGTCCCGAATCACATGGAGGAAATGAGTGATAGGAGGGGTTTCGTCTCTCCCGGTATAGGGAGTTGATGTTGCGCAGTGCTCGATTGGCTATAACAGGAAGTCCTTAGCCAAGGTTGCTTTAGGGATTTACTGGTAAGTGTTACCAGTAGTTTCTCGACCCATTATGAGTCTCATATCGACACGACTTGTCGAGTTATTGGGGTCTGACGTTTACCACCCCTAGACGAGATATGCGACATATCAGACGAACAGACCGGACTGTACGGTAGTGTTACTGGTTGGATTCACAGGAGTGTGAGCGGGCTTGCTCGTTGATCTTCTGATCGCTCAATACCCGGGTGGCCGTTACGTTTAGCAGACCGCTTGCGGCTTGTGGGTGTTTGATATGATCATCACCTGCTGCCGGCGTATTGACGAGTCTTTAGAGTCCTACAGAGAGGTTTCCTGGCTCAAGCGAAACGAAATAGGAGCGCATATGGGATATGTGCGGGACCGAGAATAATACCAGTATGTGATACTGTATTCTATTCTCGCGATTTTTGACATTGATCGGTTGTATGCGATATAGCCGGGTTATCGGATCAAGTGTTGATTCAATAAGTTGTTACTATTGATATTAGTCGGTTATATGCGATATGACCGGATCATTAAATCAAGTGTTGATTTAATGATTTAATGTATAATTATATATTAGATATATTACTTTACATTGACTAGTATTGTTCACTTAAGATTGATCATCTCACTTGATTGTGCACATTGTATATATGATATATGTTTGTGCACTAGTTTGTATCATGTTTGATGATACATGCAAACTTGGGTGTGTGTATGACTTACACCAAGTTTAGGTTAATGGTTAGGGTTTTATTTTCTTTATTTATTTTGGAAAAACTAAATGGTGGCTTTTCTTCTTTTGGCTTGAAGCTTCATGAAGTTTCAAAGCATCTTTGAAAAGTCTAACCATTTTGTTTTGTTCATTAACCTAACCATTAGCCAAAACTCTAGTTTAGTCTCTACATGAGTTTACTTCACCCATGGTTGCATTATGATAAGTCTTCACTTGATTTTTCATTTTTATTATTATTGATATTCTTTTCTTCTTCTTCTTCTTCTTGATGAAGAAAAGAAAAGCTTGCTAGAAAATTTCAAGTGTTGAAATCAAGTGAGAAATCCAAATCCAAAGTGAACCCACTTCCTATTTCTTCATCCTCTACCACTTGCCATATTGTATAGGGTGTTTTCTTCACAAGGTTCATGACCAAGTGAAGGTGGAGCTTGAGTTTGAGTCGCATCGACGTAGATCATCTTCAGCATCGAAGTCGACGACCTAGCCCGATTATTTCTCCGACGAAACCATCACTAGAGTCCGGGGTCCGATGATCCCAGCGGAGGGACGTCAACACGGAGCTTTAGAAGTGGAGGACCGGATCTACAAATGTTGTATTTCCATTCACTTAGTAGCAAAGTAGTTTGCTAGTTCATAGTTTTCGCCTAATCTCTAGTTAACGATATTGCATAGAGTTTCTCGGCACATAAAAATTTGGATTTGGCATGGTAGATGCCTTGTGGAACCTCTTGAGTGTGCCTAGGAACCCTACAGTGGTATCAGAGCCTAGCTAGAGCTTTAGGCGAAGTGTAGACGATATTAGAAATCCGATCGAACCCCGAAACCCTCTCTGTACATTTTCTGAAACAGTGGATTTTTCCTAATTAAAAATTGTCAAAAAATTCAGCAGGGTTTTGTAAGAGTTACTATGAAGCACATGATCCCAAATCGACTATTTCGCCGCGGAGCCGCGGCCCCACCCTGGCTTGGGCGGCGGTTCCGCGGCCATAGTGGTGAATTCTGCCACGTGCTTTCAACAGTAATGTCCGTCTGTACATGCTGTATTTTATGGGAATTTTTAATTGATGCTCAACAGTTGAGTTTTTCTGGGTTGTTTTGGGGACTCGATGATTCGATCGGATTGTTTAACTTTGTCTATGTATTTTTCCGGGTAATTTAGAACATGTTAAAAAGTTCGACCGGATATAAATACCCATTTTTTCCCCTGCCGGCAAATTTCCAAGTGTTGGATTTTTCCGTAGTTTAATAACGTTCTAAGTAGTGCAAGTAACGCGATGGTCCCTCTAGAAGACAACAAACCTTAACTCGATTATGTGACCGTTTTGAATTGCCCTTTGAACCTTAGGGTTTGGCGCAGTACGGCGTGCCACATGTGAGGCGTTGGCTTGACCCTTCTACGGCTGGACCGTTGGTGCTGTGGCATGAAATGGATGATTTTAAACGTATTTCAAGTGTTGAGCTGTTTCGGGAAAACTTGGGTGTTTGATTGTTCGATCGGAAAGTTTAACATTTTCTATTTATCTGGAATGTGATACAATATTTGGAATCCACAAGTAGTTATGAGATAACTGATTTGGATGTTATAAACATAGCAGTTTAGTCTCACTGGATCGGTTGCCACGGGATTTTGATGTGATCAAAAGTCCGTCGCAATCACATAGCATACGCGGATACTCGCCGGTAAACTTAATAGATAGCCACGCCCCATAGCCCCGACCAAGTAACTGTAGGAGAACCCCGTCGCCGAAAGCATCCGTTTGGGTGCTCGCGGCAGCGGTGTTCCGCCTTAGTGCACTTCGTCGACGGTATCTGGGGTGCGGCCGTCTACTAAAGTTTGCGACGAGTATTCGATCAGTATATCGGGAATCTTATTGAATTGCCCGACTTCATATTGAAAAGTGTTTTCGATATAGAGACTAAAATGCGGCGTTTATAACTGTTAGGCATGCGATGTCTAAGGAGGTTGCGGATTCCAACTGTTATACTTTTACACTTTCTTTTCTGCGATCGTAAGTGTAATATGTGATATCGCCGGTTTCGTTGCTATACGTCAACGACAATTGGGATAGGCATATTTACTTACGTTGATGACATGTGATGTTATGTGTTGCTGGATATGTTACATTGGATCGTCGTGTTTGAATAGCCCGGGGGTTTTTATGTGAGATGAGTGTTTTTCATTTTCATTCATGTAAAATTAATTGTATGTAATATTCTTTTATTGGGGTACTTCCGGGTTGAGGTTGATGTCACCATTTGTATATTATTTACTTTTCTGCACTAGGATAAACCCAAGGAGGAGAGCACAAGTAACCGGGTTCTAGAGTCCAGTGGGAGACCAACTCGAGGAGTCGAGTCCGGGTCTCCTAACTCTAGAATTGGTAGGGTTGCTTGCCGCTCTCGTAGGGGTCTAGGGGTGTGGGTTTGGCTATTCATCGCGACCGTGGAATCCGTGTTTTATACTGGCTCGTATTAAAAACATGGACGTCCTAGTATATCCAATGTTTCATATGTTTCTTCTGCTGCGATATATGTGATGTGATCATTTGATATGCTGTGATGGATACTGTATATAGTATATGTGATATATTATATAGACGTTACTTATGTTTTACACCCGTGCTAGCCCTGCCCCGCTCTGCCGTTAGTTACCTAACCTAACGGTGCACGAAGGGACATCGAGGCGAATGCGGATGGCATAAGTGTACGTCGTATTTATCTGTGATATTTAGGTAATTTAAATGATGGGACTTCATTAATATGATTAATGAAAGAAAAGAAACCTAAAAGATGTTGTGGAATCGAATTTTCAAAAACAGGTAGCTACAGTTCTTGCTTTGCATCGCGGTGTTCCTTGTAGAACATCATGCACCTTATTCGATAAGGAAAGGGCCGAGATCCCTTCACCGGGAGTGACCCCTTTAGCAATAACTGGCAGATGCTACAACCCTCGGTTTGTCTTTTGATTGCTTCTATAGTTTTTGCTTTGCACAGCGGTATATATGATATATCCTGCACCTTATTCGATGAGGAAAGGGCCGACGATCCCTTCACCGGGAGTGACCCCTTTAGCAAAACTAGAAAAGCCTAAAAAACACTCCATTTTAAAATCATTTGATTCTACAACGATATCAAGTTCATTACACAATAGATTTTCAGAAAAAACTGTCGTAGCCCTCCGTCATTTCAGATAAGTAGTAGCTAGTATTCGTACTGCGTTTGTTGGCCTTTGTCAAGGCGTAGTGTGCGGTAGCTAACTAGTGCTTATCTGCTTATGCATATGATGCAGATTGGGTTAGGGTAGTCGTGCGACGTTGTTGGCCTTTGTCAAAGGCCGTGCGGGTGGGTTTAATTCAATCAAGAAATGACGGATTGAACTTGACTAGCAGCCTATGGTTTGTTGGCCTTTGTCAAGGTCATAAGAGGCTAGGGGTAAAATATTATTGGGAATTTCAAGTGTTGAAATTTGCAATGAGATTGCATATCTTCTATGAGATAGTTGGATCCCGATACCCGCTGCAAGTAAGAGTTGCTCCTGGGAGAGTTTTACACATTATAATTAGCCGATCAAGTAGGTGTCTAGAAAGGTGTCAACGGGGTTACGCCTCTGGGAAAATGAGGTTTACTTTAATTAGGTCTGTGCGAAAGCATGGAGAACCTCCCTCAAAGTACCGACACTGGCCTGGCTGAAAGATTGGCGAACTTGTAGCGTGTAATTAATCCCGGCTAGTCTTTCCTTTTAGGGTTTGAAGGAAGATTTGATAAAAACAGTTGGAGCCATCCTGATTAGATAAAATAATAACCAATCTGATCTTGCAAGAGCGCACGCAGAGTGTTTTCTTCTCTCTCTCCAGGTAGCGACCATGTCACGCCTTAATCAAGATAATAAAACGGATGTATTGACCAAACCCGTTTGTTATACTGAGCTGGGGAACGTTGGTCCCGCTCCAACTTATAATTGTTATAAGACAGAGCAGGAATTAGGGGATTACCAGAATTCCCGTGCAACCCAAACGAAGAAAGTGCATACTGATGCATCATCTTCGGGTGTGTTCATTACAGAGAACCGTTTCTCAATGTCCTTTATGTCCTGGGTATTTGATACCGGATCAGGATCCCACATATGTAATATATTACATGGGCTACAGAAAGGTAGAGAACTGAGAACGGTGATAAGTTTCATGAGGCAGAAAACGGTACAAGTGTTGCAGCCAAGTCTGTTGGTCACTGTCACCCTGTATTACCAGAATACATTGATTCTGAACAAATGTTATTAGATACCGAACCTGATATACAAAATCATATCAGTCTCTTTATTTAGATAAAGAAAGGATATAATTTTGTATTGTTGGATAATGTTTTGAACATTTCCTATATCAAGAGTTGATCGGTTCAGGCACGTTATCTAAAAGCATTAACGTTCTAAATCAAACTACAGTTCTTAGTATATAGAACACAAATAAGAGGAAGAGTTCATATATGAATGAATCCTTCTTGAGGTATTGTAGACTAGGTCATGTCAATGTGACCCGACTAGCTAAGTTACATTGAGATGCATATTTAAATCTGTTTGAATTTACATCTTGTGAAACTTGCCAGACATGTCACAGAGATAAGATGACCATAGCTCTGTTTATTGGAAGTAGAGAAAGAGTTAGTGAACTCTTGGGATGATACATATTGATGTATGAAGGTCCCCTGTCTACACATGCCAAGACCGGTTCTTTGTACTTCATTACCTTCTGTGATGATCTCTCGAGATTCAGACATATGTTCCTGTTGAAACACAAGTCCGAAGCTTTTGAGATATTCACAGAATATAATTTAGAAGTAGAGAACCAAAAACGGGTATAAGTATTTTGTCCTTTGATGTGATCAAGGAGGAGAATACTTGAGCACGGAATTCTTGGACTTTTCTAAAGGAGAATGAGATTCTCTCTCAGCATTACTCCTCCTTATACACCACAGCACATCGGTGTATCGGGACGGAGCAATCACACCCTATGTGATAAGGTGTGCTCTATGATGAGTACTGCTGAGTTTCCTATTTCCTTTTAGAGAGTTATGCACTTATGAAGTTGCATACCTATTGAATAGGGTTCCGATCTAATCAGTTGCCTACCACTTCATATGAGATATGGAAAGGGAAGAGCCCATATCTTAAGTTTGTTAAGATTTGGGGTTGTCCGGCCTATGTCTAGAAAGCAAAATCCGGAAAAACTCGAGGCAAAGTCAAATCTGTATAAGTTTGTTGGATATCCCAAGCATACGCAAGGGAATATCTTCTACCTAACCGAGGAACAAAAATGTTTTGTTTTCTCAGCATGCCACCTTTGTGAAAGCGAATTTCTTGTGAAGAAATTAGTGGACATGAGGTAGAACTGGAAAGAGTTCCAGCAATACAAACTGCAGCCGATGATTTGGTAGAACCAAAGGATTCAACAGTAACCAACGAACCTCAGCCTCTCCGCCGATCTAGTAGGGTTCCTTAGCCACCTGAGAGATACTTCGGTTTCTCTATGCCAGTGGGAGCGAGGATTGCATCATGAGATGATGACCCAACTAGTTTCGAGCTGGCCATCAGGAGTGGGACTCTGTAAGAATGGCTGGATGCTTATCGATCTGAGATGGAATCCTTATACACCAACAAAGTATGGACTTTGGTTGCTTTATCTGAAGGGTTAAATCCCCATCATGAGCAAGTATATCTTGAGAATATTACTTGGTGTACATGGAAAAGTTGAGACTTTCAAAGCTAGACTTGTTAAAGGTTTGCATCATTGACCAGGTTTGGATTATGATGAAACCTTTTTCTAAGTAGCTATGCTTAAGTCCATCCAGATCCTACTTGCCACGGCTACATACTATGACTACGATATCTGGCGGTTGGGTGTCATGACTGCTTTTCTAAATGATGTTTTGGAAGAAAGCGTCTATAAGTACACAGCCAGAGGGCTTCGTAGACAGTGGGAGCAGCGGAAACGTGCGCAAGATGTTTTTATCTGATAAAGCTGGCATCACGGAGTTAGAACGTCTGTTTTGATGTGTTAGTCAAAGAGTTTGACATCATCAAAGTGGTAGATGAACCTTGTATATACAAAAAGGTAGTAGGGAGTATGGTGGTGATCCTCGTAGAGTACGTGGATAACATACTCTTGATAGGGAAGGAGTTTCCTATGCTACGCTCGGTCAATCTCCGCTTATCACAAGGATTCTCCATTTAGGATCAAAGTGATACCTCCTAAATCCTTAGTTTGGATCTATGAGATAGATCTAATTGGATGTTAGGATACTCACTAGTTGTAGTGAGATGGTATCAATTGATCCTGGGGAGAATCACTGGAAAGGTTCCAGGGTGATAAGGACGACTGAATGTCAGTCGCAAGTATTGTCTTTACCCTCAGTGGAGGGACGGTATGTTGGAAGAGTTCCAAGCTAGATACCGTGGCATACGAGATGATTAAAGGCAAGATATATCGTTACCAAAGATGCTACCAAAGAGGCAGTCTGGGTGTATATTAGTTCATGAGATGAACTTCGTTCCTCCCATTGTGTGACAATGGTGTTGTGGCTTAAGCCAAGGAACGCCTGTCCCATCAGTCATCCAGACATATTCTAAGGCAGTGTCACCTGATAGTGGAGATGGTTGATCTCCAGGGGATCGAGATTAGGAGAGCAGACTCAGAGGACAACACGGTGGATCCACTAACAAAGGCTTTTTCCCAGAGAGAGACTTTTATGGGATGGTTGAGTATGAGATACTACAACCAATGCTATCAGATGGCCCTGGTGAAAGTGGGAGATTGTTAGTTATATGTATGCCCTAGAGGCCATTACTATACATAGGATGTATTTTGTAGTGGATGCTTGGACATATATAGGGATGACTTTCTTGCTCGATATGATAGTATGCTATCTGGTTACTCTTTACCTTAACGTGTACACTGATTGTCTCTCTGTTACATGTTGGTAAAGCCCTTAGGATGTGTACTTGACTACCTGGACTATGATGCGGATCATACTAGTGGGGACATGGTAGTCCATAAGTACATCCTTCAAAGTCCCTAGTCGTGGGTGTATCGAGACGGAGCATCGATATACCAGAGTAGACTAGCGTTTAGCTTCTCGACCCATATAGATGGGCGATGGATGATCCCATATCCATTGGTGTTTGACATCAGAGATGATATACGGGTGCTCAGTGGAGACTGGGTACACTGGACGGACTCGCCGAGAACTCCCAGATGGTATTATACCTTACGTCAGATGGCAGTTCTCTGGTGACACTGGTACAGGTTAGTCTGTATATCCGAGATAGTCATAGAGTCTTGTGTGATTCCCACCGTGCTTTAATTTCCACCTTACCACGTCCAAGAGGGCGTGAAAAACGGTGGTTTTTGGGTACAGTCCCGAATCACATGGAGGCAATGAGCGATAGGAGGGGTTTTGTCTCTCCCGGTATAGGGAGTTGATGTTGCGCAGTGCTCGATTGGCTATAACAGGAAGTCCTTGGCCAAGGCTGCTTTAGGGATTTACTGGTAAGTGTTACCAGTAATTTCTCGACCCGATATGAGCCTCATATCGACACGACTTATCAGACGAACAGACCGGACTGTACGGTAGTGTTACTGGTTGGATTCACAGGAGTGTGAGCGGGCTTGCTCGTTGATCTTCTGATCGCTCAATACCCGGGTGACCATTACGTTTAGCAGACTGCTTGCGGCTTATGGGTGTTTGATATGATCATCACCTGCTGCCGGCGTATTGACGAGTCTTTAGAATCCTACACAGAGGTTTCCTGGCTCAAGCGAAACGAAATAGGAGCGCATATGGGATATGTGCGGGACCGAGAATAATACCAGTATGTGATACTGTATTCTATTCTCGCGATTTGTGACATTGATCGGTTGTATGCGATATAGCCGGGTTATCGGATCAAGTGTTGATTCGATAAGTTGTTACTATTGATATTAGTCGGTTATATGCGATATGACCGGATCATTAAATCAAGTGTTAATTTAATGATTTAATGTATAATTATATATTGGATATATTACTTTACATTGACTAGTATTGTTCACTTAAGATTGATTATCTCACTTGATTATGCACATTGTATATATGATATATGTTTGTGCACTAGTTTGTATCATGTTTGATGATACATGCAAACTTGGGTGTGTGTATGACTTACACCAAGTTTAGGTTAATGGTTAGGGTTTTATTTTCTTTATTTATTTTGGAAAAACTAAATGGTGGCTTTTCTTCTTTTGGCTTGAAGCTTCATGAAGCTTCAAAGCATCTTTGAAAAGTCTAGCCATTTTGTTTTGTTCATTAACCTAACCATTAGCCTAAACTCTAGTTTAGTCTCTACATGAGTTTACTTCACCCATGGTTGCATTATGATAAGTCTTCACTTGATTTTTCATTTTTATTATTATTGATATTCTTTTCTTCTTCTTCTTCTTCTTCTTCTTGATGAAGAAAAGAAAAGCTTGCTAGAAAATTTCAAGTGTTGAAATCAAGTGAGAAATCCAAATCCAAAGTGAACCCACTTTCTATTTCTTCATCCTCTACCACTTGCCATGTTGTATAGGGTGTTTTCTTCACAAGGTTCATGACCAAGTGAAGATGGAGCTTGAGTTTGAGTCGCCTCGACGTAGATCATCTTCGGCATCGAAGTCGACGACCTAGCCCGATTATTTCTCCGATGAAACCATCACTAGAGTCCGAGATCCGATGATCGCAGCGGAGGGACGTCAACACGGAGCTTTAGAAGTGAAGGACCGGATCTACAAAGGTTGTATTTCCATTCACTTAGTAGCAAAGTAGTTTGCTAGTTCATAGTTTTCGCATAATCTCTAGTTAACGATCTTGCATAGAGTTTCTCGGCACATAAAAATTTGGATTTGGCATGGTAGATGCCTTGTGGAACCTCTTGAGTGTGCCTAGGAACCCTACATCAACGCCCTTGTACCATTGCAAAAGGCTCAGAAGAAGGCGGTCTTTGATCGGCTTACCACTACTGCGGCCCCTCTCAACGGGTCGCCTAAACCAAGCGCCTCAGTTTTCAGCAGACTGGGCCAAAGCTCCAACGGGCCTGTGAAGAAACCCGCAATACCAGAAGGCGTTATCCCAAAGCGGATAGCCATTCCTACTCCCGAAGTCACCAAGGCGGCTTCTCCTGCTAAGGGGTCGGTCTTCACAAGACTGGTCATTTCAGCTCCCACTCCGGGTGAAGTAACCAAGGCCGTTTCCCTACACGAAAATTGGCCTTTTCAAGATTGGCCATCCCCTCTCAACGGGCATCGGTCTTTGACAGGCTAACGACGACAACAGCCCCTCATCAAAGCAGGGGGCATGAAGAAGCTCATCCAACAGCGGAGGTGATCCCGACCGCACGACATGCTCGACGTCGCCACTGGCGCTGTGTGAGGAAATGTAACACCCGAGCCCAATAATACTATTTCTATTACTGGTTGAGTGTTAGATATTGATCTTTTCAATTATCTTGTTTGTTTGGTGTTTATTGCTAAATTTAACCGGTTAAGTCATTTTGGCACATAACAAATTTTAACACCGAAAGTGAAATCTAAAATGTCCATGTTGGCCTACTCGTCGCCACTAGTCGCGTGGTAGCGTCCGCGTGTCGAGATTTCTTCCCGTTTGGTTAAACGGGCAAGTTTGGACGGCTACGCGCGCGTGCAAGTGTCCGACTTGGGGGCATACATTTTAATCATTAAACACCTCTTTTCAAAATTTGGAAATCGCTTAAAATCCTATAATTTGAATTTGGAATATTTGGGCGCAACCCGGGCGCGATTTGGAAATGTTTCAATTAGCGCCAAAGATGCCCGTTTGATTAAATATATTTAAAACTATAATATATATATTCAGTTACTATTTTAACGCTTTTAAAATCTTTTAAACTTTTCTTTTTTAAATCCAAGCCAATCACGAGGGGATTAATCCCTCGTGGGCCCCCCTTTCCCTCTCTATCTCTCTCCGTCCCTCTCTGTCTCTCTCTATTCTCTTTCTCTCTCTCTCTCTAAAATCTTTCACCCTCTCTCTCCAATCTCTCTCTCTCTCTTCCTTTATATATAATACGCAGCCGCCGCCCCTCTCCTTCACCACGAGAAAACTCCCGCACGAGAAACCCACGAAACCCTAACCCTAGCCATCCCGTCGCCGTCGCCGCCGCAGTCACCGCGCCGACGAGACCACCACCGCCATCACCCTGCCTCCGCAACCTCGACCGCGCACTCCTCCTTCCTCCGTTCTCTTCCGCGCCTGCACCCAACCCCGACGCCACCAACCACCGCAGATCTCGCCGTCGCCGCCGCAGCCCCAACACCGACGCCACCACCACCTTTACCCTCGCCTCCGCCTCCTCTTTCCGGCCTCGACTTCCTCTCCTTCTCCCCGTGCACACGTTGCTGCCGCGACAACCCCGGCCTGCCCCGTGTCTCCCTGTTCGGCCGGAGAGGTCGCCGGAAACCGTCGTCGTCGTCACCTGCGACACCTTCGGCATCTCTTCAGCCCCTGCGCACCAGTCCCCGACCACCTCCTCTTCATCCCCACTCTCTTTTCTGTTCTGTACCGCAACCCTAGCCCGTCGACTGCAGCTTCCTCGCCGGCGCCCCATCGCCGTCGACCCCGTCGCCGTCGCAACCTTTGCCATCCCGGTAAGCATCTTTATCTTTCCATTCGTGCTAAATCCCCCCCCCCTCGCTGGTCGTTTGTTTACGTATATTGCGTTCGCTAACTTCGTTGCTTTTGACTTTTTCCGGATCCCGACCGTGCCGTCGTTTGGACCCGACGCTCCAGCGAAGTACCCTAGTCCGTGTGGTCCCGCTATTCGCTGTTGGGACTCGATCCGAAGTCCGTGCACCCGTCTCGTGTTTTCTGCCGACATTGCATCCGTGCTTTCCGGTTTGCGAAAGCGTCGAGGCAAGATTTCTTGCTACATGCTACGTTAAACTAATTAAATGTTTGACTCACAAACTTGCTATATTAACTAGTATTGCTACTTATCTCATTGGATGAAATATGATGTATATTATAATACTGCCACCTAAATCGTATTTTGCTACCTAACCTTAATAACAACTATCTGCTAATCATTTTACTATTTAGAGGATAATAGTCGCACACTTATATCCTTATTGCCTGCTGTTATTAATATTGCGCTACACTGTGATTATTGCACCCCAAGGGTGCTTGAACCTGTTAATAAGAGAATACAAAGTATCACTGTGTTTACATGGTATAATATTGTTATTTGCCGTTCCTGCTGTTGTTCCTTATTCGTTACTATACCTGTTATCAGCATACATTTGATTGCATTACATATTGACCGATCTTGATACACCTGACACATGTACTGATACACCGGACATGACACCCTGTACATATCGACTCAACCTGTTGAAACGTGACCTGACCTGTTACCTGATTTCATGCCTAATGCCGACAAACCTGACCATTCCTGCTGTCTATCCAGACAGACCTACTTTTACCTGATTTTGTGTTGGCATTAGTCCTTGACTACTGAATACCTGACCTGACATACATAGCTTGGGGGTATGGGGAAATCAAAGGTGAAACCGACTTGTAACTCAACAGTTCGATACTTGTTCTGATCAGTCTTACGGGCTTGGCCAGCCCCGGAGTGGTGATGCTGACATCACTCGCCCATCTTGCTACCTTTTACTGCTTAGCGGCACGTCTCGGATTCAGCCCCGAGGACCTTGACCGTGGTCCCGGGTACGCACGGGATACTATTGAGTTACATCGACGATTCATCAATTGATTTCAAGACTATAGAGTAGAAACCTGATAGGACAGTTTAGTTACCGCTGCACATTACCCTGTACTGTTATTTCTTAGTACTGCTTTATTCATGTTCATACTTGCATTGCTTATTACCATGTTTATATTATATTACTTGATGACATGACGCGCTGACGTCTGGGTTTTGCATGGCCCAGATCCTGTACCACTGTCGACGACCGAGCAGGAGCACTTCAGTCAGTAGGCTGATCTGTGAGTTCCTTAGTGATTAGTTTATTTCATTTCATTCCATTTCAGATGTGAGCCCGCATTATGGGACGTACTGCTTATTTATTGTATTGGATCATTTGCTTCCGCACTTATTGTTTATTGATTCTTGTTATTATGGATTTGGACATGTGTTAGTGTTGGAGATAGTGCCCTCATAGTCAATTATTGGATCGCAGGTACGTGATTGCAATGATTGCGGAGGACCTATACCGGTAGAACAGTCCTACTCGAGATGATAGTATGCTATCTGGTTTGCCTTTATCAGTCGTGTACATGTTCAGGTGACTGATTGCATGTTACACTTTGATAGAGCCCTTAGGATCTTGCTTTACCACCAACAGTATGATGGCGATCATATACGTGAGAGTTGGGTGGTTTATACGCATATCCTTAATTGTGGTCCCTAGTCGTGGGAGTTTTGAGACAGGGCATCGATACTCCGGAGTAGACTAGTGTATACAGTCGAGACCCCGACGAGGGGCGGTGGCCGGTCTCACAAGCCACTGGTGTCAGTTGGATCACCTAAGATGTATACAGGTGCTCATTGGGTTATGAGTACACCGGACAGGACTCGCCGGGAATCTGCTAGTTAGTATTATATCTATCGTCAGATAGCAGTTCCCTGGTGACATGTGTACAGGTTAGTTCATCGACCTGAGGTCGTCATTTGTCTCGTGTGAGTTCCCACTGTGCTTTGATTTCTACCCTACCACGGCTCAAAGGAGTCGTGCAAACAGGTAGCTTTTGGGTACAGTCCCGAGCCATATGGAGGCACGTGAGCGGATCGGCAGGGGATTCGTCTCTCCCGGTATTGGGGGCGAGATCGTGCTGTGTCTAGGAGAGCCATTACACATAGCCCACGGCCGTGGCAGGAGATTTACTGGTAGGTACTCCAGTAGTATCTCAGGGTGTTATTGGGCTTCACTCCGACACGACTTATACTGCTCTTGGGGGTCTGACGTTACTAGCCCCCTAGGCAGATATGCGATACTCATAAACGAACGGACCGGACTGTATATACATTGTCACTGTTAGGCTCAGTAGGGTTTCAGGATGAGTTCGCTCATCGGCCTCCCTTGAGTGCGCTCATCGGTCTCCCTTGAGGTCAGTCCGTGGGCAGCCGTTACGCATTGCTAGTGCCACTGACGGTTTGTGGTTAAACCCACTGCCAGGGTACTGACGAGTCATTAGAGTCCCCCACAGACAGTTTCCTAAGTTCGGGCGAAACGTTGTAGAGGCCGTATGGTTTTATGGCAGGGTTCGGAAAATGCACGTGCGTTTACGCACGTGTCGATTTTCGGACAGATGATACTGGTCGGCTTTGGTTTAAGCCGGATCCGAGTATTATATTGAGTAGGTATAATATCTTTGTTTCAGTTGCATTTGTATTCGGTCGTAATACAAATGCGGGAGTATTTATACAGTTTCGGGGTTGTCCTGAAATTCGTTTCAGAATCACTTTTGGAAGTTGCCAGTTTCCAGTTTTCTATCAGCCGTCTTTTAACATTCGGTTAAAGACGGATTTATCTTTTCTTGGATGAGAGTGTGTCAAGCTTCTAGAAGGTTCTAGAAAGGGTGACTTGACATGGTGAGTCATTAGAGCTTTAATTGTGCTTTTAATGAAAGGATGACTAAGGTTAATGGGTCATCCTTTACATTAATTCCTTTTGTATTTGCTTTGATATTTTGATTTAGATCTTTATGCTTACACTCACCCCCTCTCCTCCTACACTCACCCTCCTCCTTCATATTATAGTGGCCGGCCATCATATTTGAGAGAGAGAGAATGATTTCATTTTTGGGAGAGAAAAGACTATGGTTTTGTGTGCATGGAAATTTCATTGCTTCTTTCATTTCCATCACCCGATTAAATTGGCAACTTCATTTACCGATCGTCCACGGACTTGGACGAAGTGAGACAAAGTCATCTACTCATTCTCTACATCATTCTTGGTCGTCTCTTTTAGCAAACTTGACGATCGAGTTGCCTCAAGTCAGAGGCGGGAGCCCGTTTAAAGAATCGTTGATGTGGTGCCACCTCGACGAGGATATCGGAGATCGACGAGATCGGAGCAGCCGCAACGGAGCGTGGGATGATGGTTGAAGAACGAAGGACTCGGATCGTTCGGTATAACCTTTCTACACTCTTTACAGTTTGTTAGTTTAGCAATAATGGCAGATCCGGGTTAAAGTATACGATAGCGCCAGTTAAAAGTTTTTTGTTCCGCATTTGGCGTCTGTAGACTGCCGGGGCGCTAGCGTAGACTTACAGTTAGACTAGTTCATTGTCTTGTTCTTGATATCCTCACAACCGTAATGTGACTGTGGATGGATACTTCCTACCCACAGGTAGCATGGTTGGCTATGTCACGTGCCCAATCCTGCGTACTCTGGGAAGCGGGGCGTGACAGGAAAGCTGGGGGTAATTTCCCTTCTGGACTGATTCCGCCAGCTCCAATGGTGGAAATTGATGCTGCTGTTCCAACTGGGAACAGCTTTGAACTACTTAACAGGATGCGCAAGAATTCGCCAACCGCTGTATTGAAAAGGTCTCCTCCACTAATGGAGAGCGCTACAAAGGCGAAGCTAGAACAGCCCCCTCAGCGGCTGTCCTCTAAAATTTATAAAGTTTGGCGACAAGTCCAGGACTCCATGATAGATCAAGACTATCCCCGCAGACAGAAAAAGATGAAGGATCGGCAAGAAGAGGACCACCTTGTCAAGCCACAGAAAGCAACAGCTACTTGGGTGCCTACTGCAACGGCCCCCTCAACTTCGACCGCTCACAAGAGGAGAAAGCTGGAGGGAATCCCGGTGTTTGCGACGAATCGCAAGAACATTGAGCCTAAACGCCCTAAGTCTGGGGGTATGGTGGTGCACACCGTCTATATGGCATCCGGAAAAGAGGATAGCCATATCTCCACAGGTCATCAACCGTTTACGCGATCAGTGACTAAGGCTCAGGAGCAACAACAACAAAAGCTCTAAGAAATGCTAACAGCTATTGCCGCACTCACAGGACCAAAAGCAAGCCGGAGACATCCTCGGAGCAGCGCCAAGAACAAGAAACTGATGCTGAGTTCCTTCGCAGAATCCTTGAAAAGAAGGACAAAGAGACTGCGGAACAAGCGGCCAATATAAAACAAATGGCCCTTCTATTCCAAGATATGGTGAGCATGATGATCCAGCCGGACCCTCCAGCCGAAGAACCTCCAGTAATAATTGAAGATGATAGAGGAGAGACATCAAATCCTCTGCCGGCTCTGTCAGCAGCCAAGGAGGAAACCATCTCAAAAGTCGCCCTGGATGATTACATCGCTCAACAGATACGAGCTCACCGGGTGAATGAAGCGGCCAGTCAGGTTGTTAAGACTGGACGACCCTATCCGGGTTGGTACGACCAAATAAAGTACCCGCCGGGATACACGATCTCCAAATTCCACGTATATAAGAGGACGGGGAACATGCACCAACATGTTGCTCAATTTAGAGCCTTGTGTGGTAATACTGGAGGTGACGATAAGCTGCTGCTTCGTCAATTCATCGGCAGCTTGGCAGAAACGGCATTCGAATGGTATTCAGAGCTTCCCAACGATTCCGTCAAGACATTTGCAGAGATGGAGTTGCTATTCACCCAGCGTTTCGCAAGCACTAGCGAATGCACCCCAATCACGGCATTGATCAATGCCAGGGTGAAGCCTAGAGAAACATGGGTTCAGTATGCAATACGATGGCGGAATTTATGGTCGAAGTGCGAGCAGCGCATCGAAGAAGCGCCCGCGGTAGGCATGTTCGTGGGTACTCTCGACCCTCAAGCGACCATTTCCCAATTTATGATGTTTTTCAAGCCGACCACTTTCCAGGCCTTGATTGACAAGCTGACCCAAATGGACCAGATGGGCCACATGCCTTCGTCCTCAAAGACGGATCCTCGGAATGAAAAGGGGAAAGGGAAAGCGACCTTTGTCGCCAATACTCAACAACAGCCGAGCAACTTAAAGCCGGTTGTTCGCCAAAACAACGTGCGTCGACGCCCATCCCTCGAAGAGAGACTGGGACGCCCTTACTCGTTTCCCCGGGATAAAACGAGGAGACTGTTCGAGCTAGCAATGCGCAACGGACTCATCAATCTGCCGGATCCAAAACGTCCGTTGCAGCCATGCGATGTCATCGATCCTAATTACCGTCCTTACCACCAAGCAGTAAGCTATCCAATCGAAGATTGCTTCGTCTTCAAAGGATGGATTGAGGACCAATACCAGCAGGGCAAGTTCGCATTGTCTGAAAACTGGAAGATGAACCCGCCGCAACCATATGATCCGAAAAAGATGGACATGCCGGGGGCATCGTGCTCATTCATAGAGAAAGTCCCATGGACCGAAAAGTCCGTAAACTAGAAACTCTCCTCAAATATGGCTTCAGAACGAAATGTCCTAAAACTAACAACGGACCGAAACGTTCTTAAACTAACAACGGACCGAGACGTCGTTAAACTAACAATGGACCACTATGTCCTAAAACCGGTCATTGACCGAAACGTCGTTAAACTACTACCAATTCGCGGCATCTTCAGGCTGACGTGGTAATAAAAAAATGGTACGTCTACAAGCGAGATGGGCACGGATGAAAACCTGAAAGGGCTCCGTGAGTAAAAACAACAGGACTACCAGCGAGTTTGTGAAAACCCGAAAAAGAGCAATCTCGTTAAAAGACACTTGCAAGGTCCCCTCGACCTTGTGAGGAGAAAATACCTGCGTGAGATCCTTACGACTCACAAGGGAGCAACACACTTAGGGATCCCCACGATTCCTAAGGAGAAATTACACTTACGAGATCCTCACAACTCGTAAGGAGAATTCCCTTTTGAGACCCTCACGGCTCATAGGATTCAAAAGCCTTAAGCTACAGTGATCTGAACCTGTTCTTAAGCCATCACATTTCCAGACTTCCCTACAAGCGGTTCAATGTTGAACCTTGTATACAATCCACGGGCACGAATAAACATTTCCCAAGCAAAGCCCCACCCGCGACTAGGGATATTCTCACACAGTGAATGACTTATAAGATCCTTACGACTTATAAGGAGAAAACACTCTTATAAGATCCTTACGACTTATAAGAGAACATACACTTAAGAATCCTCACGATTTTTAAGGAGAAAACGCACCTATGAGATCCTCACGACTCGTAGGGAGAAATACCTTTATGAGATCCTTACGGTTCGTAAAGTCAAAAGCCTTAGTCGACAGGATCCTAACCCTGTTCGCTAACCCACCTTTGTTCGATATCGACAGAGGCAAATGATGATTCGCTCCTGGCAATATCCCAGTTGTAGCGATGCTGATGCCTAAATCGGTATCAGATCCCAAATCCCATACCCGCGATAAAAATCAGCAAGCCAAAAATGCATATGAAATAGCCAAAATGGTTGGGTAACTCGCAATAAAAAGCAGCGAGTAAATAAAACAAATAGCCGAAATGATTGGGCACCGCGAAAAATAGCCGAAATGATTGGGCAATCGCGACTTTCGCGATATAAAAGCTGAAATGATAGAGCATCGCGGAAAGAAAAGTAAATAAAATGGAACTTCTGGCTCTACAGGTGAGATCACATTGATCCCTGTATACAATCCAGGGGCACAAACAAAGAGAGAACCATACCTTCCTACCAGGCTCCATCAAAAAAGAAGCCAAATCTCGACGGTTCATAGACAACCTAGAGATCACCTCAACATTCATCTCGTTACAGCAGACGCAACGTCAACAAAGCGAAGTGACGGCAAAATCTCAACTCCACCTCAGCATTCGTCTCGTTACACCAGACGCAATGTCAACAACGGTGTTCTTTCGCAGTCCCGCAGGATGCAGATGCAACGTCAACGAAAGACCTCATGGTCGAAACAAAGCGGAGTGACGGTAAAATCCCAGCTTCACCTCAGCATTCGTCTCGTTATACCAGACGCAATGTCAACAACGGCGTTCCTTCGTAGTCCCGCAGGATGCAAATGCAACGTCAACGAAAGACCTCATGGTCGAAACAAAGCGGAGTGACGGCAAAATCCCAGCTCCACCTCAGCATTCGTCTCGTTACACCAGACGCAATGCCAACGACGGCGTTCCTTCGCAGTCCAGCAGGATGCAGATGCAACGTCAACGAAAGACCTCATGGTCGAAACAAATCGGAGTGACGGCAAAATCCCAGCTCCACCTCAGCATTCGTCTCATTATACCAGACACAATGTCAACAACGGCGTTCCTTCGCAGTCCTGCAGGATGCAGATGCAACGTCAACGAAAAACCTCTTGATTGAAACAAAGCGGAGTGACGGCAAAATCCCAACTCCACCTCAGCATTCGTCTCGTTACACCAGACGTAATGTCAACAACGGCGTTCCTTCGCAGTCCAGCGGGATGCAGATGCAACATCAACGAAAGACCTCACGGTCAAAACAAAGCGGAGTGATGGCAAAATCCCAGCTCCACCTCAACATTCGTCTCGTTACAGCAGACGCAATGTCACCCCAGGGTCAAAACAACGGAGCCATAGCAAAGTCCCTAGTTCCAAATCTCGATGGTTCAGCAACAACCTAGAGACCACTTCGACGTTCGTCTCGATACAGCAGACGCGATGTCACCCCAGTGTTCTTCCTCCAACAAGATGCAGACGCGACACTAACAACGGAGCCATGGCAAAGTCCCTAGTTCCAGGTCCCGACGGTTCACCAACAACCTAGAGACCACCTCGACGTTCGTCTCGATACAGCAGACACGATATCACCCTAGCGTTCTTCCTCCAATAAGATGCAGACGCGACACCAACAACGGAGCCATGGCAAAGTCCCTAGTTCCAAGCCTCGACGGTTCATCAACAACCTAGAGACAACCGCGACATTCGTCTCGATACAGCAGACGCAGTGCCAGCAAACAAAGTGAAGGCAATATTCCTAGCTTCAGGGTCTTGACGGCAACTCATATAAAACCTAAAAGACTATCGGAGATCATCCCACACCAGCGCGGAGTGGTTATGACTCATCGGGGCTCCCAAACCGAGCCTAACCTCAAGTAAAAAGCGGCATGGCAAAATTCCTAACGCTTGCTCTTCCGACGGTCAAACTGCCTAGAAAGATTGCTTGAAGACGTCTTGTCCAGCCCCCGAAGGGATCAGAGACACGACAGTCGCAAGGCTGCTCGAACAGCAAGAATTCCTATCGAGGAATACATCAGCCAACACGACGATACGACGGACAAAATCCTAGTACCACAGACTCTAACGGACCTTTGTCGTAAAGAGCAAAGGTTAACTGTGACGTTAGGAAACCCTTGCGAGAACTTCTCGATTCGTCTCAACTGGTGAGGAAATTAGTGTCCTTGACGGGAACTTCTCGATTCGTCTCGACTCGTAGGGAAAAGCCTTAGGCAGTGGGGATTAAAAAACCTGTTTCCTAAGCACTAGGGCCCTGCAAGTCGGTCCAAGATGGACTCTTGCATACTAATCACGGGCCACACTCTCCGAAGTCGAATCTCGACAAAGAGGAGAACAACCACTTACGAGTTCTCTCAACTTATAAGCAGGAAAATTCTCTTGGGAGATCCTTACGACTCTCAAGAGAAAAGCACACTTAGGAGTCCTCACGACCCCTAAAGAGAAAATACACCTGCGGGATCCTCTCGACCCGTAGGGAGAAAAGTCTTTATGAGACCCTCATGTCTCATAAAGTTGAAAAGTCTTAGGTGGAAGATCCAAACCTGTTTCCTAAGCCATCGCTGCCTTACAAGGAGGCCAAGATGAGCTATCTATGGGCCACATTTGCCTAAACTACATGCCACTGAAATAAAGAAGCTACTTACGGGTCCTCACGATTCGTAAGGAAAAATACCCGAGTGAGATCCTTACGACTCACGGAGGCGATGAACACTTAGAAATCTTCACGATTTCTAGGGAGAATATGCACCTATGAGATCCTCTCGACTTGTAGGAAGAAAAAACCTTCTTGAGACCCTTACGGCTCATGAAGACGAAAAAAGTCTTATGCTACAAGGACCCTAAACTTGTCTCCTAAGCCCTCAATTTCTGTGGCCATGCATAACTCTGCACTATTTCACCCACGTACATACTTACGTGGGCAAAGTAGTGGGGGGCATTTGTTCCCGCAAAAATTTTGGCTCAAAACTTGCTCCCTTAAAAAATAATAACATAAAATAAAAAATAATAATAAAGGGAAAAACTCCACATGCAAAGAATGTAACAAATGTCTCAGCACCAAGACTCAAAGACCCTGTTGCAGCGCTCACGTGTAAAGCACATGAGCGCTAGCGCTAAGAGCGCTGCATTCTAAGCAGCGCACCACGTGCAAAGCACGTAAGCGCTAGCGCTAAGAGCGCTGACGCACCACGTGCAAAGCACAGGTACGCTAGCGCTAAGTGCGCTGCACTCCAAGCAGCGCACCACGTGCAAAGCACGGGTGCGCTAGCGCTGAAACAAAAAGCTCCCCACCGTCACATCAAAGATCCAATAATAATGACAAATCATTAATTAATTAGAATTAAATTCTGTTAAGGAAAGATTCCTCAAAATCTTTCCAAACAACAAGATTGTGCTCTGTAAATCAGAGCACCGTTGGATCAATGATCCAATGGTGATTAAAAATCGCCAAAATATAGAATAAATTCTGTATGAAAAGATTTTCCAATCTTGTTAAAAACAAGAAGATTGCCTTCTGTAAATCAGAAGCCCTTAGATCAAAGATCCAACGATGGGAAATTCCCTAAATCAATTGGAGAAAAGATCTCCTTAACTGATCGAACTGATCAGCTTGCCCTATAAAAAAACCCCTAGACTTCAAGTCTCAAAAGATATACAGAAACATATAGAGGAACTCCCCCATAAACTTTGAGAGATCTCATAAAGAAGAGCCAAGCTCTCAATAGAAGAACTTCTTTTCTTCAAGGTAAAAGAACAGAGAGATGAAATCATCTCATAATTGAAAAGAAGAACTCACTTCTTTAAAGATCATAGATCTACAAAGACCAAGGTCTTTTACAAAGAGATCAAAAGATCTCATCATAAAACAAAAAGAAGAACATAATTCTTCTCACAGATCATAGATCTATAAGACAAATTGTCTTTTACAAAAGAGATCATGAACATCTCATTACAAAATAAAGGGGGGGAGAATAATTCAATTCTCTTAAGGAACATAAATCCATAAAGGCAAAGCCTTTCATCAATACAAGAGATTGAAGCATCTCTTATAAAGTAAGAACTTTTGTTCTTAGGATCTTGAGTCAAAGTCTCTTCTAAGGGAGAATTTATTTCCCAGATCATAAAATTGATCAAATGCACTTCTGCGCTCTTGGACTGGCGCTCGGCGCCGAGCGCACCACGTGTCACTCACAAGTACGCCACTCAACAGTTAGCGCTTTGCGCTCTTGAACTAGTGCACTGCGCTTATGGACTGGAGCTCAGCGCCAAGCGCACCACGTGTCACTCACGTGTGCGCCACTGAACTAATAGCGCAATGCGCTCATAAATTAGCGCAATGCGCTCATTATCTGGCGCTTGGCGCCAAGCGCGCCACGTGTCCCTCACGTATGCGCTACTCGGCAGAAGCGCACTGCGCTCTTTGACTGGCGCAGAACGCCAAGCGCATCACGTGCCCCTCACGTGTGCGCTGATAGAATATAAATTGTTCTTTAATAAGCCCCAGAACTATGATGAATGCTCACCATTCAATAAAAGACAGAAACACTGTCAGAATCCAAATCAATGCTCAGCATTGTTAAAAGGGCCAAGACCAAATAAATGCTCAACAGCTCAAAATAAAATGTTAAACATTTTAACTTGATTGGACTTAGCCCAAGATTGGCCGTACGTCCTCAACTCAGATTAATTGAGCCCATATGCTAATAAATCTCATATCTTAGTCCAAATTGGACTACAGATCTCTCAACCAAAATTGGTTCAAGGGTACATCTCTGAACCCCTCTGATATATGTCGTTGTAATCCTTCAACGTTTTTGTCATGCCCCGCTTCCCAAAATACGGAATACGAGGGGTAGACAAGGCCAGCCATGCTCCTACGGTCAAGGAAATGTCCTGCCGTAGTCACACTTCGGCTTCTAGTTTTTCATGGTAAACAGTAAATGATGCGCAGGTAATGAGAAATGCAGTAACTGAAAGAAACAATGTAAAGACTGACCTGAAGTGGAACAAACGAATGTAACTCGGAATGGCAAGTCAAGAAGTCTGTGATGCACGTCTAGTTCTGGTCCAGGTTAAATCTTCTCCTCACGCTGAGCATGCATACTCAGGTCGTCAGAGCGACACAATAGCAATATAATATATATAAAATCAAGTGACAGTTCTAACAGTGGTAATAGATATGAATAACAATAAATCAATGACAGCATGGATATGAATGTGCAGAAATCAATGCAGCGGAGCAGTAAAGCAGTAGAACGATATGTCACGTATGTCAACACAGTATATAAGGTATATAAATGCCAGTATCCCTATCAGTCTCTAAGTCTCACTGTATAGGTCACTAAGCCTATCGTCAGTTCAAGTGTGAGAGTCAACCACTCGTGAGTGTCCTCCACCCAAGGGTAGAACCCAAGGGCAAGGGACCACGGGCCCAACATGTAACATGTATATCACGGTGAATATCGCATACCCTGTAAATCTCCATATATCTCCCTAAATATATAAGCCGGCATGGGACTCCCGAGATTCTGTTGAACTCACACTTGTACTACCCCACACCCCGTGGTCTACATCAAACGCTAACATAACCCTAAATACTAATCGATCTGTGACAAGTCTGCGCGAGAACTGGAGGCAGGACCTCCATCAAGCACGTCCCGACTAATACCTAAGATAAATGGCAGTGTCTGGTGCCTTATCTGTGACACCCGTGCAAGCGCTTCCATAAGTGTCCCATACCACTTATAGTCATACGTACACGCATCCCACAGACGTCGACAATGCAATAGAATAATAGGGTCATTGATTGTGCACAAGTACGTATCACTTTCACTAAATCACGGATACACGAACACTGACGTACTTGCCACAATCATCACTAAAATCTAACACTGGGTAAATGCACGATATCACTAGGTTATCACTACAATGATATGGGTATGATATGATACGTAAACGGTATATGAAGCATGATTAAGATGTCATAAAATAGTATTCTATCACTTGCACGATTTATCATGAATCGTATGTGTACAGTTTAGTGAAACAATAAACAGGTAATAATTAGTATGTTCAGTTATCTATCCATCTAATTTGGTTTCATGCCAATCGGGTTCCAGGATCACTAATTATAACCATTTCATTTTAAGCGTTCACGGCTGGAAATCCGGTTTCAGAATCAGAAATCCGTTTCGCAACGCATTTTAATCCCAGTTGGGATCAGAATTTAGCGACGCTACAGTTGAATGGAATCTAGGGTTCTCAGTAAGGTTTTCAACGCAATAGATGGATCTTCAATCGCGTCTGTACGTCAGGGGATATACACTATTCAATACCAATATGTCAGTTTCTGGTTCTGTTGGGACTGTTATGCGTCCCGATCTTTTAAATCACAGATTAAATATCAAACGGTAACGAAACAGAATGAAATCACTTGTGATATCTAGCTAACAGGTTTACCTACAATAAACAGCAGAGTTCCGCAACCTACGAGTTAAGGAAATCCTGTGGTGCCCATTACGGAACAGCAAGAAACAACTGAAGTCGCTCTAGACTGCAGTCCAGAGTCGCACTCCGATCCAATTATCATCACAATTTAAGTACAGGAATACTAGGAAACCGGTATAGGGTTAAAGTTCGCCGAGTCGGCTTCGATTTTAGCCCTCGAACACACCATTCTAGTATGTATATGATTTATGGTGAATTTAACGGTTTTCAGGTACAATAAAATTCCAGTTTTTACGGTTAAACTTGGGGGTAGTTATTTTAATCGTTAACGGTCATATTTTCCAGCGAAACTTGCACACGGTGTTCATCGCAGCAAGGGCCAAGGTAAGTAATCCAGTTCCATCAATTTAGAAAAGTATTTTCTTTGGGAACACGCGTCGAACAGGTATGGCACATAATTGGTTTAAACTTGTAACTTTATAATCTATGTATTTAGCGATTGTAACTTAAGTAAATAGCATGTAAGCAAGTAAAATACTTGCCTGGGAACGCCTCGGGATCGCACGGTAGCAGCGGCGTCACGAACGCGTGATGTACGCCGTGAAACGGATTTGCGCGAGCTTGGATCGAGATGCGGATTTTGCGTTGGAGTTGTCCGGAGTCGTTGCACGGTTACTGGAGGTTGAGGGGGTGGTCTGTGGTCCTGATACAGAGAGAGTGATCTTTAGAGCAACAGGGAGAGATTTTTAGATAGAGAGAGGTTTAGAGAGAGAGAAGGATATAGGGAGGGAAACAGAGAGTGATAAGGAGGGTAAGAGGGAGAGAGAAACAGAGGGAGAGAGAGACAAAGAGGGAAAGAGGCCGAGATTGAGAAGCGTTACCTGGTGACGACGGCGAGGTCTCCGTCGAGGGTAACGGTGAGGTTTCTTGAGTTGATCGTTGGATTACTAGGGGTCGTCGTGGGTGGTGTCGGGAGTTGGAGGGTAGTGAGGATGGTGAAGCGGGGTGATGGTGATGCCGACGGCGAAGTGCTGAGTTCTCAGACGAGGCTTAACGGCGATGAAGGCGGGGGTTCTTGGTCGGGGTCTGTCGTGGGTCCTCGGGGCTACTGCAGGGGCATCGGGGAAAGGAGAAGAGAGGAGGTAGTGCAGGTGACGAGGTTGGGCGAGGGGATTGAGCTCGGTGGGGTGTCGTCGTCGTCGTCGAGGGAAATGGAGTGTAGGGACTCGAGAGTGTGAGAGTGAGAGAGGAGGATGAAGGAGAACAAGTGAGAGAGAACGGAGGCGACGGGGATTGGAGAGGGGAATGCGCGACGTGAGGGTAACGGTGAGCGAGGCACGGTGCGTGTCGGGCGGCGACGTGGGCGCAACGGCAGAAAACGTGCGCGGAAATTATGTGGAGGTAGCCGTTGGGGAGAAGAAGTCACTGTTGGTGGCGGGTCAGGTAGAGTTAGAGTCGCGGGCTGAGGGAGTTAGGCCGTGCCAGAGAAAAGATTTAGTTTAGAAATAAAGAATTGGGCGCGGGTGAGGGGAAATGAGGAGAGTGGGCCTGGGGGAGTGGGCTAAAAACAAAAATAAAAGAATTAAAAGAAATGGGAAAGGGAACGGCCAGGCTGAAGTTGGGCCGAGGAAAAGCAAGGAAAATTTGAGAAGGAAAGAGAGAATGGCTGAGTATGTTATTAATTTGAGAAGAGAAAAATCATTGGGCTGAGGGTAGAAAGCTGGGGCTTTCAGTTTAATTCGGCTTTTAGGGTTTGGGAATTTTGTTGGGCTTAGAAATGAATTCCTTTTATAAAAGGGCTGAGGAGATTATGGAAGAAAAATGGTTTATAGGCTGAGGGAAAAATAGGTTTGGGTTATAATAAAAGAAGTATGGGGTTTAGAAGAATTAAGATTATAAATAAAATTATGAATAAGAATAAATAAAATTATAGAGTAACAAAATACAGATTTTGGTATAAAAGGGTTGGGTATTACAGTTTTCAGAGAGGTGACGGGTCCCGACAACCATACATTTCATGGACTATGACGTTTTTAACCTCGGACTGTGGGTTCCCTTTAAACCCACGGACTATGATGTCCTTAACCTCGGACTGTGGGGTCCCTTTAAACCCACGGACTATGATGTCCTTAACCTCGGACCGTGATGTCCTTAAACTAACGATGGACCGTAATGTCCTTAAACTGATAATCGACCGCAATGTCCCTAAATTAAACAACAGAGTCCAAATGCTCTTTTGTCGGATCTAAATGATCCCGTTAAGTCGATCTTAGTCTGAAATTAGACTAACGTATCCTTAACATACGTTTAAGTTGATCTTAGTCTCAAATGAGACTAACGTATCCTTAAACCCAACCCCAAACCCAAATCTAAGAAAATACGGATTTGGACTAATCAACGCCCTACGAGCGACAACATAAATTAGTCTCCGTATACAATCCACGGGCAACCAAAAACAAAACAAACATACACGACACGAAGTGACCATCTGGAGAAGGAGAAAGTGGTTACCGCGATGCGGTAGCGTAATTAACTGCAGGGGCTTGCGCCAGCAGGAAAGAGCGTCCCCACAATCAAAACCCCCTCAACGAGGGGGAATCTGACGAAGTCTGCTATATCGGCCGCATCCGTTTTAACCTTCGATACATGGTGCCATAAATCAATTTGGCATCTTCGGAGAGGTGGACGGATAGCACCAATTAGTATCTGCCCCGAATTCAGGCAAGACGGACCTACGCGGTCGCGTCTCCGCATTCGGAAGGGAACACCTATAAATAGATCGGAACGAGAGTGGGGGGCTAATAATGGTGCTCACAAGTGCGGATTCCCCTGATCAAGACACGTGGCAGATGGCAAGTCTCTCATGTACACCAACTAGCTTTTTGAAGTACCATGCGAAGGGGACATTTCTCGGCGCCTCATCTCCGAGGTATCATCCGACCTTTGGGGGGCCTCCCCTAAGTCCATTTCCTATTCGCTTAGCAACCAGTCAACAGCTCGCCTCTGAGCTGTCCTACAGTCGAGCATTCTCAACCTCCTCGCTCGCCTCCGAGCTGTCTTACAGCCGAACTTCCTCAACCTCCTCGTTCGTCTCCGAGCTATCACAGAGCTGAACTTCCTCAGCCTCCTCGCTCGTCTCCAAGCTGTCACAGAGCTGAGCTTCCTTAGCCTCCCCGTCTGGCCAGGGGTACGGAGCACAGGCTTCCCTGTAACGGCTCCGTGCATCTCGCCACGACGAGATCTCCGCCGTTCCACGTCCCGCATCCCACGCTAGCGTATCTCGTCATTAATGGGTGTATCCCGCCATCTACGCGAACGTGACGCATAGGCGAAACGGACGGCGAGAATCTTGCATCGGCTCGCTTGAATATGACCCCTATATATACCCCTTCTTCAGACGATTCAGGTATCTCGAACTCATCCCAATATGTCGTTGTTCTGTCCTAATATTTCTCGGCACTTACTTGATTGTCGGAGGGTCCTGCGGTGGCTTCCAATCCCGGGACTTCCCTTGCAGGTAGCTCGGTGTCAATAACAACCAACAACTCATTGAGATTCACCACGCTCAACCGTCATCTCAAATCTCAACCGTGCAACACCGTTGACAGCAAGATCGACGGAGAACAATATGTGACAGAGATATCGGCGCCATTGGAAGGAGAGAGAAAGTACATTGGGCCCACCCATCTCTGCTTCAAGAAAGCAACAGTCACGTCTCTGTCTCCACCGCCATTTTGGTGCTAACTCTCCTCTCTCGTCTACCTTTTGCCGTTTCAATCCCTCTCTCTCCCCCTCTCAAATTCTCTCCTCTCTCTCTCTGTAGGAAACGCAGTTAGAATGTAGAACCAACGACACCGCCGCCACCTCACTCTCAATGAGGAAGATGATACCAACAATAGCGCTGCTTCTTCTTCTTCTCTCAACCCTTTTCTCTGTTGCTTTTCCTCTCTCTGAGGAAGGTACTCTCTGTCTCCCCCCTCTCAATCTCTCAACCCCTTACCACAACTAGCTCCTAAATCTCAAAATGGGTCTCTCTCTAATTATTGATTTCTCGCAGGCAAAGCTTTGTTGTCCATCAAATCATCCTTCAGCAATGTGCCAAATGTCCTCCTCGACTGGACCCTCAGCGACGACCACTGTTCCTGGCGAGGCGTTCTCTGCCACAACCTCACCAGCCGCGTCGTCTCTCTGTATATATGCAATTAATATTTTAATGTTTTGATGTCTTCTTATTTTACATGAGCTTGACTTCGGAGTTGGTTTCGCAGGAACCTCACCAACCTCAACCTTGGAGGAGAGATTTCCCCTGCTCTTGGGATGCTCAAGGGCTTGCAATCCATGTGAACTTTTTTTATATAAATATTTTCATGGATTGGCCTTTTTTAATTGGGGTTCTATTATTTTTCTAACGATTAGTTTAATTATTTGTGTAGTGATTTGAAAGGGAATAGGCTTATTGGGCAAATCCCAGATGAGATTGGCGATTGTGGTTCTCTAAAATACGTGTACTTTTCTTTTTAAAATCTATGGCTTCTAATTAATTAATTATCGTGTATGTTGATTTTTAAAGTGTTTTTTTTTTTTGATAAAATTTTTACTTTTGCCATACAGTGACTTGTCAAGCAACTCTTTGTATGGGGATATCCCCTTCTCAATATCAAAGCTCAAACTTCTTGAGGAACTGTATGCTAAATATCATTTTTGTCATTTGTAATTTTTTTTTGAAGATTTAAGCTGATGGATTATTTGCAATGTGATTTGCAGGCATTTTAAGAACAACCAGCTGACTGGGTCTATTCCTTCAACACTTTCCCAAATCCCAAACTTGAAAACCTTGTGAGTTTCTTGCATTTCAATCCATTTTGTGATTTGGGTTTGCTCATTATATTGTTTTCCAATGTTTGGTATCTGTGAATTTTGAACAGGGATCTTTCCGAAAACCAGCTCACTGGTGACATCCCTAGGCTCATCTATTGGAATGAGGTGCTTCAGTACTTGTGAGCACACTTTGCCCATTTAAGCTTTTCAATCTACATTTTCCTTTGGAAATGCCATTTCTAGAGATTTTATTCATTTTTCAGAGGCCTGCGCGGTAATTTGCTAACGGGGACGTTGTCCCCAGACATTTGCCAGTTGACTGGATTGTGGTATTTGTAAGTAATCGGTCAATGTAATTATTTCATATTTTGCCTTAATTATGTGTGGCGGCTTGTGGTTTTTGTTTACACGTTGTATTTGTTCTTGCAGTGATGTGAGGGGCAATAATCTCACAGGGACGATCCCCGATAACATCGGAAACTGTACTAGTTTCGAAATCTTGTATGATGCTTCACCTCATAAATTATCTTGGTAATTAGTATCTTGAATCTTTTGTTACTCACTCTTGATTTCAAAATTTAGGGACATATCTTACAATGAGATCACCGGCGAAATCCCTTACAATATCGGTTTCCTTCAAGTGGCTACTCTGTAAGAACTTCTCTTTATCAACCAAATTTGTTTCAAGAGCAAAGATGTGGTTGCATGAAAAAATATTGGGTTAATTGCTAAATAATACTCTAATGTTTCACCTGCGTTGCACATATTTCTCTTATCGATTTTTCCGCTGCACTTAGATACCCTAAACTACAAACCGTATGGATTTTGTTTAAAATGGTGATGGATTTGATGCTCAACTGAAGTGAGCAATGTATTAACGGTTTGTATTTTAGGATATTCAAGTGCAGGGAAAAAATTAATAAAGTATATAAATGCAAAGAAGGTGAAACATTGGGGTGTTATTTAGCAATTAACCCAAAAATATTGGAGAATTATCATATTAAAAAGTTTTGCATTTCTTTGAACATGTTGCAACGGTAGGGTAATAACAATTTTGTTTTCTTTCTGTTCTCAATAGTGCGTTGCTTGCGGATTCCATACTAATTGGCTTGTTGTTTTATATTGTTATATGAGATATAATAATAATTATATACTAATCTAATGATTTTTCTGCAGGTCACTTCAAGGAAATAGACTTACAGGGAAGATACCAGAGGTGATAGGCCTCATGCAGGCTCTTGCTGTTCTGTGAGTGCACATAATTTGCTCTCACAGTTGCATCCATTATATATTTGTTGTATTGTGCATTGATTTTTTTTGAAAGCAACACTCACTGTTGCACTCTAGGACTATTCTTGTGTTGTCTCCTTGAGTTATTTTGCATAGTTATCTTCTATTGACCTGACATTACTATTGCCATAGCTATTACTAAATAGAATTCATTATTTGTTTTGTTTTTCATGCCAAACATTCTTAATCTTGCAGAAAATGAATCTCTATTTTATGTATTTATTTATTTATTTATTTTTCCATTATTTATTTATTTATTTATTATTGCCTACCATCAACTAATTAATATTGTATATCTTTTTTTTTTTGGTTGGCAGAGATTTAAGTGACAATGAGCTAGTTGGGCCGATTCCGCCGATACTCGGCAATCTATCTTACACTGGAAAGCTGTAAGAATTCTGGAATTTTTCTAATGTCGATATACATGTAAACATATTTATACTATTTCTTAATTATTTTTTTTTGGGATAAATCTGGTCTAATTCTGGCAGATATTTACATGGTAACAAGCTTACTGGGCCTATAGCCCCTGAGTTAGGGAACATGTCAAAGCTTAGCTATCTGTGAGCCCTAAATCTATCTTTATGAAAATATTTTCAGTTCTTTGATATGGAAACTGTTTCTAACTTAATAGTGAACAGCCAGCTGAATGATAACCAGCTGGAGGGAAATATTCCATCTGAACTTGGGAAGCTTGAAGAACTGTTTGAATTGTGAGTACAAGAAGAATGAAAATTTGAGAGAGATTGATCTTTTTTTGTTATAGTTTTGTATCCTAATAATTTCATCATCATTTTAGGAATCTTGCTAATAACAAACTTGAGGGTTCAATTCCTCAGAATATTAGCTCTTGCACCGCTCTGAACCAATTGTGAGCTTCCTCTACTTTTGTTTTTGGCTGATATATGCTATACCTCTGCAAACCTGCAATTTTACTATTTTCCTCATGATTCATCTGCAGCAATGTTCATGGTAATCAATTGAGTGGTTCCATCCCTTTACAATTTCAAAAGTTAGAGAGCCTAACTTATCTGTAAGTTCCATAAATGACGAATTCTTTCCATGCGAAACAAATTTCTTTTGATACCGATTTTCCTTCATATAAGTAATATTTAAAACTACCTTTCTTTGGAGAAAATAAGCAAGTTCTGGCATGTTAGGTTATGAGTTTGAATATATAAACTTTTGCAGGAACTTCTCATCGAACAATTTTAAGGGGGGAATTCCTGTCGAATTAGGAAAATTTATCAATCTTGACACTGTACGAATCACCTCCTTTTTTTAATGAAAGCAATTGTCGATAAATATTTTTTAACGCTAAAATTTTACCAGGGATCTCTCCAACAATCATTCCTCTGGCCCGATTCCCGATTCTATAGGGGACCTCGAACACCTTCTCGTGCTGTACGTTCAATTCTAGAACTCAAGTCTTTGCACCCGAGATTGTTATCATATCAAATATCTCACTGTTTTCGATTTCCTTAATGTAGGAATTTGAGTAGAAATGAATTCAGTGGATATTTACCTGCTGAATTCGGAAACCTAAGAAGTGTTCAAGTCATGTAAGTTTCATTCTTCCAATAACTCACTTTTTGAGGCCGTCAATTCTTTACTATATCTTTGTTTTTCAAATAAAACTTTGCACTTATGTAGAGATATATCATACAACAAGCTATCTGGTAAAATTCCTGAAGAACTCGGCCAGTTGCAGAATCTCGGTGCTCTGTAAGTGTATCCTTTCGTACGTCTAGAATTTCTCCCTCGGAAATTTCTGTATTTCAATAAACAAATTAGTATAAAGAACTCTAATGCCACAGGATTCTGAACGATAACAATCTATACGGAGCTGTTCCAGTTCAGCTCACCAGTTGTTTCAGCTTAATAACATTGTAAGCGCCGTTGCTTATATTTCTGCTAGTAAGATTATGCAAAGGATACACACACAATTCATTGTGATAAGAAAACAATAAACCCGATCAATTTTATTAAGAGATAAATCATCTCAATTTATACACCTCATATCATAACATATCTAATTGATAACTAATAATCCTAATAATCTTACACACTAATCATAATCTCATTAACATAAATCAGAACTTATATGAATTATGATAACCATAATATATAATACAGTTATATTCAAATATCTCATTATCTAACAGCCTCATTCAAACTCATGTTGGATAACCGAAAGTTTGAATAATATCTTGAACCAAAATATGCAACTTGTAGAACGATGAAAAAGAACAACGGATCTAAAACGTCGAGCATGACGGACTAATACCCTTTGGTCTCTTTCACGGATTGCAAGATGGACCGAATAACCTACAATCATTTTCGCTGGAAGTGCTAAAAGAAGATCATGCTGCTAAAAGACGTCATAAAAAAAGAATAGCTGCCTGGACGGAAGAAGATCATGCTGATAGAAGACATCATAAAAAAAGAATAGCAGTTTGGACTTTATATTGATGGAGGCAATTGCTTATGATCAAACCGAGAGAACTCATTTCTGAATTAGATATTATTAACACAACTTTATTTATTTTGGAATAATAAACTAAAAATATAAATGAAGATAAATTTTAGATCAACTTTGATACCATGATAGGAAAATAATAAACTCGATCAATTTTATTAAGAGATAAATTATCTCAATTTATACACCTCATAACATAACTAATTGACTGAAAACTAATCATCCTAACAATCTTATACACTAATCATAATCTCAATAACATAAATCAGTACTTATCTGATTTATGATAACTATAATATCTAATACAGTTATATTCAAATGTCACCTAATCTAACACAATGACTCGAACACTTTATCATGTTTCAGGAACCACTCATTTAATAACTTATCAGGAGATATTCCTTTATTGAAGAACTTCTTGAGGTTTACTCCTCAAAGGTAGAATTATCTGAAACTTTTCTGCCTTTTCACTAGGGCTTCATTAATTTTCTTTTATATATTTTTCTTTAGTTTTACTGGCAATCCCTTGTTGTGCGGGAACTGGCTAGTATCCTCTTGCGGATTAAGTGGATACGGATCAAAAGATAACTAATTACCATCTATTGCTGTTTTCATGCTTCATGTTCCTTCTAATCTTGGTTAAAATCGCAGCGCGTTCAATTTCCCCCCCTGGCAGTTACCGTCTCAAGAGCTGCAATTGTCTGCATAATATTCGGTTTCATTATTCTTTTATCGACGACCTTAGTCGTAATCTATAGATCAAATCAATCAAATCAGTTTTTGAAAGGCTCAAACAAAACTATGCAATGTATGTAATCCCCTGTTGCCTCTTCTTTTTCTTGATATATTATCCTTCAATTTTTTATTTAAACCTTTTGGTTTCCTCAGGCCCTCCAAAATTGGTAGTTCTTCAAATGGACATGGCGATGTACACATATGAAGATATCATGAGAGTTACAGAGAACCTGAGCGAAAAGTATATAATTGGTTATGGTGCTTCGAGCACCGTGTATTTATGTGCAATGAAGGCGAAAACCATTGCCATAAAGCGGCTTTACAGTCATTATCCTCAGAATCTATGCGAATTTGAGACGGAGCTTGGAACGGTTGGCAGCATCAGGCACCGAAACCTAGTTAGCTTGCACGGCTATGCTTTATCGCCTCATGGTAACCTTCTCTTCTATGATTACATGGAAAATGGCTCCTTGTGGGATCTTCTTCACGGTAATTATCACCCACTTGTATATTTTTTTGCCCCCGCTTGTGCACCATTCTTAAAAGCCGTCGCTGCACCAAAGCACAAAACTTTAAAGTTGCGACAAAGGTTAAGAGAGATTATATCATATTTTGAAAACTATGGTAGTGTTCATCTAAATTCTATAATATGCATCAGGCCCATCGAAGAAAGTGAAGCTCAATTGGGACACACGATTGAAGATAGCAGTTGGTGCGGCTGAAGGCCTAGCTTATCTTCACCATGACTGCAATCCTTGGATCATTCACCGAGATGTAAAGTCCTCAAACATACTTCTCGACGAGAACTTCGAAGCACGCTTATCAGATTTCGGCATAGCCAAGTCTATCCCTTCTGCCAAAACTCATGCGTCAACATATGTTATGGGAACGATCGGCTACATTGATCCAGAGTATACTCGAACTTCAAGGCTCAATGAGAAATCTGATGTGTATAGTTTTGGCATTGTTCTTCTTGAGCTGCTCACCGGCAAGAAGGCTGTCGACAATGAGTCCAATTTGCATGAACTGGTAAGTGCTAATCATCATAATATTAGGAGCTATGTCGGGTCCATGTCCACACTGCAAGTTCTAGTAAGAATTGAGGGATACATTTAGTCTTGCTAAAATGGTTAAACATTTAGTCGAATACTTTGTGTGTTCAGATTCTATCAAAAGTAGACGATAACACGGTAATGGAGGCAGTGGACACAGAGGTCTCGGTCACATGCATGGACCTCGGGCTCCTTAGAAAGGCGTTCCAGCTCGCTCCTCTGCACGAAGCGAAATCCCTCGGAGCGACCCATGATGCACGACGTCGCACATGCTTTAGTATCTTTGCTACCTGCACCAAGCATGAAGCTATGTGTGCTCCCTCTAAAATTCGATTACACCTACCTCGCCGGTTCCGATGCGAAAACGAACAGACCCTGCAACGAGAACAGCTCGTCAGATGGGAAATGGTTTCAGAGATTCGGGGAAGTCATATCTAAGATTAGTCTTTGATTCAAATGTCGACTATGTGTGATTTTTATATCTTCTGTAACTCTTTGATAGGTTCTTGTAAAGATATTCCGGCATGCCCTCTAATGTTTGTCTGTCATTTAGGGTAAATGGGCATTTTCTTGTTTTTTCGGTTTTTTCCGCATACGCATTGTTGGATTATCTATTTGATGTCAAATTTATTTTATTTTCTTATTAGGAAACTTGTGGATTAATGTTTTTCATCGTCTTCATTTTCATGAACTTCACATTCATTTTCATGAACTTCACATGGCACTTATCATTAAAACTTTATTTGGGATTTTGATAGATATTGATGGTGATGTTGTGGTTATGGTGTTGTTTGAAGCCATTGTAGTGCGTGTTAAATGTTTGGTGTAGGATCTCGTGATTGCTTTGAACGAGGGAGTCATTGAATTTGTGAGTTGTGAGGAGATACGGTTATGTCTAGTGTGGTGAAAAGGAGCAGGAATTGATTGCTGTGTGCAAGACACATGTAACTGCAGCTGTTTTTGTTATGTGGGGGAATGTGTAGCATTTAACCATGGAGCATGTGACTGGGACACTATATCCAATTTTTTTTATTTGGTCCGTAAATCTCATCCAAGCACATACAACGTACATAGCACATAACACACACGCACCAAGGAGTCTCCCGAATTTGCCCCAAAAAGGTAAACTTATGGTTATTTCTCATTCTGGGATTCAAACCATCTACTCTCTCCATAAAAGGAAGTTCCGTACCAACTGAGTTATGCTCATTGGTAATATCAACCAGTTGGCATGGCTGTATTTGTATAACTAATATTTTCCCCCAATATTTTCTTTCATCTATTCAATTTATGGGGTTTATATATCAATGATGGTATGTTATAATGTAAGAAGGGTTTGATGGCACCGCGGTACATACAGTACCGCTACGCTATGCAGAGAGTGTCTTGCATGGTTTAAGTTGGACGGCTTGATCCTAGTTTGCGCTATTGTGTTAGTGTATATGCCCTATGGGCCATTATTGTATCATACTTAATGGAAGCTTGGGATATTCACATGTATATAACAGTCTTGCTAAACATATGGTAGTATGCTACTTGGTTTTTCTATCTTAATATGTGAGTATACGTATTGATAGAGCTCTTAGGATCTTGCTTGATTACCAGCGTTGTGATGGCAGTCACACTAGTGGGGGCTGGGTAGTCTACAAGCACATCCTTATTCAGGTTCCTAGTCGTTGGATTATCGAGACAGGGCATCGATACTCCGGAGTAGACTAGTGTGTACGCTTCTCATCCCAGTTGGGGAGATGGTCTGTCCCACAGCCGTCAGTACGTCGTACTGGAGATAGTATGCAGGTGCTCGTTAGGTTACGGGTACACCGGACAGGACTCACAGGGAACTGTTGGTTGGTTTTATACCAGTCGTCAGTGAACAGTTCCCAGGTGACATGAGTACAGCATAGTCCGCAGACTTGACACTGCTACTTCGCCTCGAGTGTGTCCCACTGTTCTTAGATTGCTACCCTACCACGGCTCAAGGGAGTCGTGCAAACAGGTAGCAGTTGGGTGCAGTCCCGAGCACTTTGAGGCAGTGGCGGTTAGACAGGATTCGTCTCTCCCGGTATTGGGGGTTGATATCGTGCTGTGTTAGAGAGCCATTACGCAAAGTCCCTGGCCAGGGCAAGCGAGATTTGCTGGTAGGTTCCAGTAGTTTCTCAGGGTGTAATGGGCTTCACTCCGACACGACTTATACCGCTATTAGGGGACTGACGCTTGCCGCCCCCTAGGCCCGATATGCGATAGTCTTAGACGAACAGACCGGACTGTACGGAGATTGTCACATCAGACTCAGTAGGAGTTCGGATGGGTTTCCTCATCGGCCTTCTTATCGACATCTACCTGGGGACCGTTACGTACAGTTAGTGCCGCTTGCGGTCTGTGGTTAAACCCACTGCCAGCGTAGTAGTCGAGTCTCTAGAGTCCCACGCAGAGAGTTTCCCTACTCCAGGCGAAACGATATAGAGGTCGTATGGTTTTACGACAAGGGTTTGGACGCATACGTGTGTTTACGCACGTACGACTTTCGGACAGTTTTTACTAGTCGGCTTTGGTTTAAGCCAGTTACTAGTATCCGGTTATTGGATTTATACAGTCTAAAGTTTTTCCGTGTTTTCACGGATAGGAGGGGCGTTCTCGTAATTGCGCGAGAGGCTTCTAAAAGACGGTGACTAAGGAGGTTTAGGTGGCATATACATTGAATGAGATTAGTGAGTCATATGGATGATTCATCCATGTCATTAATACTTCATAATTGCTTAATGACTCATGGAGGTGAATCACCATAAGATATTTATCAAGCATGGTTGTAAATCATTTTCTTTTCTTTTCTTGATAAATGAAAATGCTTGATATATATTATGATAACTCATTTTCTCATTTCATTATTATGTTCATCTTCTCTCTCCTCAAGCTCTCTCTCTTCAAACCCTAATCCTCCCCTCTCATGTGTTGAGTACAAGAATTAGTTAGACTACTTAATCCATAACCATACTCTATTTCATCTAGGTACTTTGATTAGCACTTAAAAATACCTAGTTGCCTCAAGTTTAGAGGCAAAGCTTGGAGTTTAGCTCTCGTGGTGGATCGTCTACTACTTGGAGAAGGCCGAGGAGGAGGTGGAGTTCGTAAAGACGAAGGACACGGTTCTTTAGGTATAATCCATTTACATAGTAGTTGTTAACTTCTATGTTTGATGTTAGTTATCGTTTAGCTTCGATTCATGCGGTTAGTCGATGTTTAAGCAAAGAACAAGATCGTTTTTCATATTTCCGCCTCCCCGCAAGTCGTGGGGTGTTGTACATCGACTTACAGTGGTATCAGAGCCTCGCTAAACAATAAATAACTCACTTGCAAAATTGTATGAATTTCGAACGGAAAAAACAAAACCGGAAAACCCTGATATCATGGTATTCTGTCGATTTTTAAATGTGGTCCAAAAATTTTTCAGGGACCTTCAGAAAGCTCAAAATGATAGTATTAGAACACCCAAGAAAACTGGGCTCATGAATCGGCTAAAGCGCCGCGGAACCACGGCGAATCCCTCCGATCCGCCGCGATTCCGACGCCGAGTTGCTGATTCATCTGCCCAATTTTCCTGTGTTGGTTCTCTGTGATATTTGGTATTTTTTGGAATTTTTTAATTTTTGCTCAGGTATCAAATTTACAGAGAAGTATTGGAGCAAAATTAAATGTGTTTAATCGATCGAAATTATACGGTATTTGCTTGTTGGATTATATCTGTGTTTGAATAATGTGTTCGTAAACCTCCCCTAACTGCTAGTATGTCGGTTGGCAGGGGTTGCACATTTCTGTAATGGTTTTTACTATTTATGGATATGAAATGTGTTGGACTGTTGTGATGTATAGCCGGGGTTATGCGATGGGTTATTAATTAATTCATTTGATATAAATGCAATTTGTTGTAATATTATTTTGCGGGGCACATCCAGGTTGCGGTTGTAGCCACCGTTGTATTATTTCATTTTACTGTTTTTGCTCCTATGACAGACCCAAGGTGGGGTGCACAAACTGCCGGGCGGGTAGTTTGCCGTACCCGTAGGGGTCTAGGATGGGGTAATGGCTATTCATCACAACTGTATAATCCGTCTTTTGTTGCAGGCTCAAAACAAACACGGATTGCTTGTAAATCCAATAAAGTTCATCTGTGATCTGGAATGCCTATTATTGCGTCTGACGAATGTACAATATCTATATATTATAGCTATTTAGACGTCACTTATGTTTTACACCCGCGCTAGCCCAGCCCCCGCTCTGCTGTTAGTTAAGTAACCTAACGGGTGATGACGGGACCCCGTGGCGAATGCAGATGGCATAAGAGAACGTTGTATTTTCGTTGTTTTCTGCAATGATAGGTTAATGATGGGACGCATTATTTATAATGCAAAGAAAATAAACCAAAAGTTTAATCGTTGGAACAATTTAAAAGAAACCACTCGGTTAATTTTAAAAACAGATATTTTTAAATGCGGAGCTTTAACCACTCCTTTTAAAAGCTATCAGGTTCCTTCGGTTATATCAAGTTCACTACGTTCACGGTTTCGCCAAAACCATTCGTAGCCCTCCGTCATTTCATTTGGGTATTCAGTAGTATTCAAGCTATGCATTTTGGCCAAAGTCAAGGCATAGTGTTTGGTAGCTGCTGGGTTTTCATTTGTTGCATAAGATAGATGAGTTGGTTTGGGACAGTCGTATTATCATTTGACCAAAGTCAGGGGTATATACGGATGGGTTCAAATTGACAAGATAATGACGGGTAGAACTTGACATGTGACTTATGACATTTTGACCAAAACCAAGGTCATAAGAGCATGGGGCAAAAACTTATATCGGGAATTTCTAAAGAAACTGAAATTTGCAAAGAGATGCATACCATTTAGAGTTTGATGAATGTTGGTAGCTTTCCTTCAACATTATCATACGATGATATTTGAATCCCGATCCTACTGTGAGTATATGCTACTTATCAGGATATTCGTCACTTAACGATCAATGCTATAAACCTAGTAGGCGTCAAGAAAGGTGTCAGCGGGGTTACGCCCCCAGAAAAAAGAGGTTCTTTAATTAAGGAACTTCGCGAAAGCGTTGGAAAACCTCCCTCGAAGTATCGACACTAGCCTGGCTGAACGGTTAAGCAAGAATTGTACAGTGAGAATAGTCCTGGCTAATTCTTCTTTTATGGTTTGAGGAAGAATTCGAGAAACAGTGGGAGCCATCCAGTTTAGATAAACTAAAAACCACTCTAAACTTGCAAGAGTATCATGCTAAAGAGTTTTCTTCTCTCTCTCCTAATTGCAGCGACCCTGAAAATGACTGGACTTAAGTTACTTTTAGAGAAAAATATACTGACAGGGCCAAACTATAAAGATTGGCTGTGGAATGTCAAAATGGCTTTGACCTATGACAAATTGGGGTACGTCCTCATCGCTACGGCACCTGCTGTCCCTGGTCCCAAATCCAGTAATGCGGATAAGGAAATCCACAAAACCTGGGATTTCGATTGCGCGAAAGCCAAGTGCATCGTGCTTGCCTCGATGAACAATGAACATCAGAGGAGGCACAAGGATATGGAACTAGATGCCATATTTCTCCATACAAAGAAACTTTATGGAGAGCAATCTCGTATAGCAAGATACGAGACCTCTAAGAACTTGTTTCGAGCGAGGTTGGCTGTCGGGTCATCGGTAGGAGAACATGTCCTAAAGATGATCGGCTATATAGAAGAGCTCGCAGACCTTGTGACGACTTTGGATAATGAGCTCTATACAGACCTTATTCTCCAGTCCCTTCCTTCCACCTACGCCCAGTTTATCCTGAACTTCAACATTCAAAGAAAAGAAGTTGAACTTCCGGAACTCCTGAACATGTTAAGGAGTGCAGAGGGCACCTTGCAGAAAGCAAGGGAAACACCCGCTATGTTTGTTAGCGGTGCATCTTCTTCCGGGTCCAAGGCTAGGGCCAAAGGAAGGAAGAAGAAGGCCGCCACCAAACCTAGAGGAGGTGTTAGTAAGGTGGGAGGGAAGGGAAAGAAAAAGTTTGCGGTGCCGGTAGTGGGCCAGGATGAGTGCTTCCATTGTCACAGGAAAGGGCACTGGAAGAAAGATTGCAAGGCGTGGAACGCCAAGAACCAGGAACCGAAGCAAGCTGTGGTTTCGACTTCAGGTGTGTTTGTAATTGAGAATTGTCTGTCAATTAACTCTACTTCCTGGGTATTGGATACCGGATCAGGATCTCATATTTGCAATTCATTGCAGGCACTGAGAAACCGTAGAGTGCTGAAGGAAGGTGATATGACCCTAAAGGTTGCTAACGGAGCAAGCGTGGGAGCTGCGTCCGTCGGGGATTATCACCTAGGATTGACGAGTGGACACATTTTGGTTTTACATAACTGTTTTTTTGTACCAAGCTTAACGTGTAATATCATATCAGTTTCCTTGTTATCAAATAAAGGTTATGATTTCACGTTTGTAAGAGATGTTGTTAACATCTACCTTAATCATGGTTTGATTGGGTCAGGTACACTAAATAACGGTATATATGTTTTAAACCAACTCCAAATTTTCAATGTCCAGAACACACTAAAAAGAAAGTCTCCAGATTTAAATAAAGCTTTCTTATGGCATTGTAGACTGGATCACATCAATGAGAGAAGGTTGACTAAGTTGCATAGAGAATGATATTTGGACTCGTTCGAATATCAAACTTATGACACTTGTCAATCTTGTCTCAAAGGAAAGATGACAAAGACTCCATTTACTGGACAAGGAGTAAGAGCGAGCGAGCTCTTAGGACTCATACACATCGATGTATGTGGTCCAATGTCTACGCATGCAAGAGGTGGTTTTTCCTATTTCATTACTTTCATGGATGATTACTCAAGATACGGATTCATTTATCTGATGAAACATAAATCCGAGGCTTTTGAGAAATTCCAAGAGTATAAGAATGAAGTAGAAAACCAAACCGGCAAAACTATCAAGACACTTAGATCTGATCGAGGTGGTGAATACTTGAGTGCCGAGTTCCTAGGTTACCTAAAAGAGAAAGGAATTCTCTCTCAGCTTACTCCTCCATACACTCCACAGCATAACGGTGTATCGGAGAGACGGAATCGAACCCTATTGGATATGGTACGATCCATAATGAGTAATGCTGAGTTACCGCGATCTTTTTGGGGTTATGCGCTAGAATCAGCAGCATATCTTCTGAACAGGGCTCCTACCAAGACTGTGCCTACCACTCCATATCAGATGTGGACTGGGAAGAAACCCCATCTTCAACATATAAAGATATGGGGATGTCCAGCTTTTGTTAAAAAGCAGCATGTGGACAAGCTCGAGGCACGATCAGTAAAATGTAAGTTTATGGGATATCCAAAGAACTCCAAGGGATATTATTTCTATTACGCAGAGGAACAAAAGGTTTCTGTTTCTCGTAATGCCCATTTTCTAGAACATCAGTTTTTAGAAAAGGAAATAAGTGGGAGCGAAATAGAACTGGAAGAAATTCCAGAACCACAAGCTGCTACTGAAAGTTTGGTAGAACCAGTAGTTCAAGAAGAACAGGACATTCCCGCACCCCTCCGCAGGAGTAGTAGGCCGTCTCATCCGCCTGAGAGATACTACGGTTTTCTCATAGATGGGGATAGAGAGGATTGCATCATAGATGATGATGAGCCTACTGACTTCCAGCAGGCCATCCAGAGCGGCGACTCGGTACGATGGCTAGATACAATGCGGACCGAAATGGAGTCCATGTACACCAACAAAGTATGGACTTTGGACTTTGCTCCAGATAGGGTAAAACCCATGGGATGCAAATGGATTTTCAAGAAAAAGATTGGTGTAGATGGACAGGTGGAAACCTATAAGGCTAGACTTGTTGCAAAGAGTTTTCGTCAAAGACCTGGTTTGGACTATGACGAAACTTTTTCTCCAGTGGCTATGCTCAAATCCATTCGGGTCCTTCTTGCTATTGCTGCCTTCCATGATTATGAAATCTGGCAGATGGACGCAAAAACGGTTTTTCTGAATGGAAATTTAGAAGAGAGCGTCTATATGGATCAGCCAGAGGGTTTCAATCAGAGTGGGAGCAGCGGGAAAGTATGCAAGCTGCTTAAGTCCATTTATGGACTAAAGCAGATATCGCGAAGTTGGAACATCTGTTTTGATGAAACAGTCAAAGAATATGACTTTATCAAAAATCCAGATGAATCGTGCATATATAGTAAAGTTGTAGCCAGAAGTGTCGTATTCCTCGTCTTGTACGTGGATGACATTCTATTGATAGGAAATGACATTCCTATGCTACAATCTGTCAAAGGATTCTTGTCACACAGGTTCTCCATGAAAGACCTGGATGATGCCTCTTACATTCTGGAGATCCGGATCTATCGTGATAGATCCAAGAGGATGTTGGGACTTTCGCAGTCCAGGTATATCGACACTGTACTGAAAAGATTCAGTATGGAAGATTCTAAGCGCGGTAATCTACCGGCTTGTCACGGAATCACCCTCTCCAAAGAGATGTCTCCCAAGGCTGATTTGGAAAGGGAACGCATGTCTATTATACCCTACGCTTCTGCGGTAGGCTCTATAATGTATGCGATGTTGTGTACCAGACCAGATGTAGCTTACGCACTGAGCGTGGTAAGCCGGTATCAGTCAGACCCAGGGGAGAAGCACTGGATAGCAGTAAAGAACATTCTCAAGTACCTGAGAAGGACTAAGGAGATGTTCTTGGTTTACGGCAGAAAAGACCTCAGGTTGGAGGCCTTTGCTGATTCCGGCTTCCAGACTGATAAGGACGATTCCAAGTCCATGTCGGGGTATGTCTTTACCCTCAATGGAGGGGCGCTGTGCTGGAAGAGCTCCAAGCAGGACACCATTGCTGACTCAACGATGGAAGCGGAGTATATAGCTGCTTGCGATACCGCAAAAGAAGCAGTCTGGATGAAGAAATTCCTAACAGAACTTCAGCTGGTTCCTACCATAGTTGATCCAATACCTCTGTATTGCGACAACAACGGAGCTATAGTTTTAGCGAAGGAACCAAGGTCCCATCAGAAGTCCAGACACATCTTAAGGCGGTATCACCTGATCAGGGAGATCATTGATCGTCGGGAGATCGAGGTTCGGAGAGTTGCTTCTGAAGAGAACATTGTTGATCCATTCACAAAGGCCCTACCTCAGATTCAATTCGAGAGGCTACTCGAGATCATCGGTCTTCGATATGCCAGTACATGGCCCTAGTGCAAGTGGGAGATTGTTAGTGTATATGCCCTAGGGGCCATTATTGTATCATACTAGTTTGTATATTACTTAATGGAAGCTTGGGATATTCACATGTATATAACAGTCTTGCTAAACATGGTAATATGCTACTTGGTTTTTCTATCTTAATATGTGAGTATACGTATTGATAGAGCTCTTAGGATCTTGCTTGACTACCAGCGTTGTGATGGCAGTCACACTAGTGGGGGCTGGGTAGTCTACAAGCACATCCTTATTCAGGTTCCTAGTCGTTGGATTATCGAGACAGGGCATCGATACTCCGGAGTAGACTAGTGTGTACGCTTCTCATCCCAGTTGGGGAGATGGTCTGTCCCACAGCCGTCAGTACGTCGTACTGGAGATAGTATGCAGGTGCTCGTTAGGTTACGGGTACACCGGACAGGACTCACAGGGAACTGTTGGTTGGTTTTATACCAGTCGTCAGTGAACACTTCCCAGGTGATATGAGTACAGCATAGTCCGTAGAATTGACACTGCTACTTCGCCTCGAGTGTGTCCCACTGTTCTTAGATTGCTACCCTACCACGGCTCAAGGGAGTCGTGCAAACAGGTAGCAGTTGGGTGCAGTCCCGAGCACTTGGAGGCAGTGGCGGTTGGACAGGATTCGTCTCTCCCGGTATTGGGGGTTGATATCGCGCTGTGTCAGAGAGCCATTACGCAAAGTCCTTAGCCAGGGCAAGCGAGATTTGGTGGTAGGTTCCAGTAGTTTCTCAGGGTGTAATGGGCTTCGCTCCGACACGACTTATACCGATATTAGGGGACTGACGCTTGCCGCCCCCTAGGCCCGATATGCGATAGTCTTAAACGAACAGACCGGACTGTACGGAGATTGTCACATCAGACTTAGTAGGAGTTCGGATGGGTTTCCTCATCGGCCTTCTTATCGACATCTACCTGGGGACCGTTACGTACAGCTAGTGCCGCTTGCGGTCTGTGGTTAAACCCACTGCCAGCGTAGTAGTCGAGTCTCTAGAGTCCCACGCAGAGAGTTTCCCTACTCCAGGCGAAACGATATAGAGGTCGTATGGTTTTACGACAAGGGTTCGGACGCATACGTGTGTTTACGCACGTACGACTTTCGGACAGTTTTTACTAGTCGGCTTTGGTTTAAGCCAGGTACTAGTATGGATTTATACAGTCTAAAGTTTTTCCATGTTTTCACGGATAGGAGGGGCGTTCTCGTAATTGCGCGAGAGGCTTCTAAAAGACGGTGACTAAGGAGGTTTAGGTGGCATATACATTGAATGAGATTAGTGAGTCATATGGATGATTCATCCATGTCATTAATACTTCATAATTGCTTAATGACTCATGTAGGTGAATCACCATAAGATATTTATCAAGCATGGTTGTAAATCATTTTCTTTTCTTTTCTTGATAAATGAAAATGCTTGATATATATTATGATAACTCATTTTCTCATTTCATTATTATGTTCATCTTCTCTCTCCTCAAGCTCTCTCTCTCTTCAAACCCTAATCCTCCCCTCTTATGTGTTGAGTACAAGGATTAGTTAGACTACTTAATCCATAACCATACTCTATTTCATCTAGGTACTTTGATTAGCACTTAAAGATACCTAGTTGCCTCAAGTTTAGAGGCAAAGCTTGGAGTTTAGCTCTCGTGGTGGATCGTCTACTACTTGGAGAAGGCCGAGGAGGAGGTGGAGTTCGTAAAGACGAAGGACACGGTTCTTTAGGTATAATCTCTTTACATAGTAGTTGTTAACTTCTATGTTTGATGTTAGTTATCGTTTAGCTTCGATTCATGCGGTTAGTCGATATTTAAGTAAAAAACAAGATCGTTTTTCATATTTCCGCCTCTCCGCAAGTCGTGGGGTGTTGTACATCGACTTACATATTGTAGCGCATGCAAGGGGCTACGATAGAAGGCAGCCCTATTAATGTTGGTGGAAATCCCGGTTTTAGATGGAATATAGCAAACAATAGAGAAATGACAAGAGAATTTTAATGGCGAAAGAAAACTTTATACTAACGAAGAAAAAATATTTTACAAAAGAATTTGAGTACTACAAAATTTTACAAGAGCTCCCAAACTCTCAATCTCTCACAAAAACTCGCCATAACTCTCAAGTGTTTGTATTTGCTTGATGCCCGTCTCAAATGGCCCCTAGGTATTTATAAAGATCTAATGAATATTTCGAGAAATCTTCTAGAACATCTCTAGAATTTCTAGACCGTTTCTAGAAGAAGTTTAGAGTTGTCCCAAAAAACAATTCTTGAAGATGTTTAGAACCATTCCAAATTAATTTCTAGAGTTTCTAGACTACTTTTAGAAGAACTCTAGAAATGGGAATTGAGCTCTAAAAGTTGGGCTTGAGCCCGTGTGATTTTGCATCAAAAAAACAACAATTAAATCATGTATCCATGTAACAATGCACTGAATATGTATTGTACCAATCAATGGAAAAGTGAACTTAGGGATAAACACGGAATGGAAACATCGAAACGAAAGGAGACATCATCTGCTACTTAGATGCTTTGTAGGCTTTACGCATCTTATCATCCTCGACGTTGGGAGTCAAAGATACAACCTCACCGATTAAATACGGTCACCAACTCCGGCCTTTATCTTGTTCTTTTTTTTCTCTGAGGACGTTAGACAGTTGATAGGTTCCATCACTGCATTGACAAATCCGCAATCTACCACCTCCCAATCGCCGTCCAGAAGCTTATCTAACACAAAGCTGGATATATAGAAGAGGCACGTGCGCTAAAACAGAACCCATGACAATACAGCAAACGCACTCAGTCGTGAGCACTCAATCCCGAAGGTACCATGATACGGATAGGGAGTCAGAGTGGTTCGGATGAGAAACTATATATGAGACATCAGAACAAGAATAATGCTGAATAGAGTTAGATGATGTGTAGAAAGAGTCTCTATCATGACCCGACATATATGACCGGTGCATAAACGAATTTTTCGAGCAATGGCCGAGTTCATAGGAGACTTGGACCCCTACCCCAATAAGCCCAAGTTGGACCGATTTTTCGCTGCATCATGCGCTGAATCTTCAGAACAAGACCTGATCTATTTGGACATTACCAAGCTGAAAGAATGCTCACCGCATGAGCTATGCCCGATTCTTGGCTTGATGTTGTTAATGAACCACATATCACACACAATTCAACCAATATAGCTGGTATTCAAAAAATAAAAAAATAACGAAACACTCGAGTCCAACATGTTCAAGCTCATGGGCCGGATGATTAGAATGAGCCCATACATATTTAGCCCAGTTCGCTGTAGGCCTTAGACAAATTGTGCTAAAACCATGGCCATACCCTAGGCTTAAAACTAATAAGCTGCTGTAAACCTATGGGAAACATAGCAAATATAGATGTAAACATATCCGTATCTGATAGTCATAGATGGCTCAGCATATGGATAATAACAAGGATTACTGGATAAAGTTATTACTTTATCATTTTCTGTCAGCTAAGGACACAGACTGGATACAGACCTATAAGGGTCTGTTTGGTTTGAGAATTTGTTAGGAGTTGGATTACGGAATCCTAGGATTCCGTAATTTTGTGTTTGGTTGGAAAATTTGGATTTCTAGGATTTCTTTATTTTTTATTGTGGCCCATCCAAATCATGGATTCCTGAATCCTAAATTTTTTAAGGATTTTAAAGGATTTGACACTATTCATTGTACTTTTAGATGGGACCCGTGTACTTTATTTATTTAATAATTCTCTCTCTCTCTATCTCTCTCTTGTAGGGTTGCCTATCACGGCAGCAAGTTTTCGGGAGGCATCGTCCATACCAATTTTAAAAATTTTCCGTTGTAGTAAACCCTGACCCTACAATCGCTACTAGAAAATTCGACGAAACAAATGCAAACAAATTTGCAACTAAAATGAACAAGGAATACAACCTTTGTAAACTGGTTCTTCACTTCAATAGCTCCGTGGGGTAGTCCCTTCGCTGCGATCACGAACTCCCGGACTTTAGAAAGGCTCATATGAAGATATGAACAAGCTTGCATCGAAGACTTCGAGGTCGAAAATAATCTACGTCGAGAAGACACTCTCATGCTATCTCTTCACTATTGGTGAGATTAGTGAAGTAAACACCCTAAATTAAATGGTTAATAGTAGAGGATGATGAGGTAGAAAGTGGACTCGGTTTAATTTTATTATTCTCACAAGATTTCATCAATTAGAAAAAACTAGCAAGCTTTTTCTCTTAAAGAAGAAGAAATGATGAAGAAAATGAATGAGAAAATGAGCTTAAAATTGCAACCATGGGTGAGCTTGTGTCATGCCTAACTCATGTAGAGAATAAACCATAACTATGAGTTAAGCGTTGGGTTAAGAAATATCTTAAGCTAAACAAACAAGTGGACTAAGTCAACTACAAGCTTCTACAATCTTTGTCATGACTCATTCTCTAAGTTGTTTGAATTACTTAAAACAAATAACACCCTAACTTAACCCTAGCATAATGTGAGTCTCATACATACATGTTGCAAGTGTAAGCTAGAATGACACAACAATATATATCATATATATATTTTGTGTACAAAAAGAAAACAATACATTTAATATATATCACATATATATCAATGTATCATAAGTGAGAAAAATTAATACTTAAGTGAGCTAATATTAGTTAATATAATGTAATATATCAAATATATAATCATACATTAAATTATTAAATCAACACTTGATTTAATAATCCGGTTATATTATATATAATCGACTAATATCAAATGTAACAAGTTATCGAATCAACACTTGATCCGATAACTTGGCTATATCACATATAACCGACGAATGTCACATATCGCGAGCATAGAATGAGGTATCACATACTCGCATTAATCTCGGTCCCGCACATATCACATATATCTCCTACTCCGTTTCGTATGAACCAGGAAAGCTCTGTGTAGGACTCTAAAGACTCATCAATACGCCGGTAGTAGGTGATGATCATATCAAACACTCACAAGCCGCAAGCGGTCTGCTAAACGTAACGGCCACCCGGATATTGAGCGATCAGAAGATCAACAAGCAAGTCTGCTCGTATTCCTGCGAATCTAATCAGTAACACTACCGTACAGTCCGGTCTCTTCGTCTGATATATCACATATCACAGCCTGGGGGTGATATAACGTCAGAACCCAATAACCTGATAAGTCATGCCGATATAAGGTCCATAACGGTTCGAGAAACTACTGATAACACTTACCAGTAGATCTCAGCAATCCTGACCAGGGATTTCCTGTTATGACCAATCGAGCATAGCGCAACGTCAACTCCCAATACCGGGAGAGATGTGTAACGTTTTAAAAATAATTAAATAAATAATTAAATGAATAAAATTGTTTAAGTGAATTTTATGATTTTCGGTAAAGTAAAATATATTTTTCGTAAAATCAAACCGTGATTGTTTTTCATTATAATTTTAAAAATATCCACTTTAATTATGAAATTAATAGTAAATGGAGTTTATTTAGCCACTTATAAATTTTTAGTTTAATAAAATATTTTTCCTAAATTAATTATTTTAAATATTAACATAAGCTTTATTTTTACACTAAATTAGTGTAAATTACAAATTTAAATGGTTTTAATTTGTAAAAATGAACCATGGCATGTTAGAATTTAGTATGTATCATGCAAAAATTATTTGCAAATTTTTCCTATTTTCTAGAGCTTTCTTGAGTTGCTATAGTAAAGAATAAATAAATAAATACATAAAGTATGAAAAGACTTTTATTGATGTTTCTTCTCTTGAAATTTCTACACACTTTTCCCACTCTCTTCTTTCTCTCCCTCACCTCTCTAGGGCCGGCCACAACCCCCCATGGCTGCCCCCCCCATTTCCCACTTCATTTTTGTTCAAAATTCATTAAAAACACATCAAAAATTCAATTAAAATTCCACAAAATCCTATTTATTCCATACTCTTTATTCCTTGCTCATTTTTATATGAAATTTGGAGATGGAAGGCATGCATTTTGAAGGCTCATTTCTTGTTTGGATTTCACATTTTGAAGGTATAATTTTCTTTCTTTTGATTTATTGTTATTAGATGTTCATATTAAGCTTAATTAGATTTAATGAATTAATTCTATGTTCTTTTTTTTAAAATGCAAGCTAGGGTTCTAAATTCAAATTATGATTTTTAATAATTAATTAGGGTTATAGTAGTTAGTTTAACACTTTTAGTATTAGGAAATCTTGCATGGTTATTGTTTAACAAATTGTTATTCAAAAATTGTTTTAAATTAGGAATTTAGTTAACTAGGTTTTTGCAAAATGTGGTTGTGGTTAATATAAAATTCTAATTTGGGTTGTTATCATTGGATTATAGTTTTAGTGGAAATATTAGCATGTTAATGGAAAGAAAAACTTAGTTTGATTGCTAGTTTCTATGGTTAATTGATAAATTGTGATAAAAATTGCTAATTTTGTAAACTAGATTTTAGAAATTCCTATATAAATGGGATTAAAAATATAATTATGGTTTCATTATATCATTATCATCATGGATTGTGGTTTAAGTCATTAATTTATGCAAAATCATGTTTTGTGGTGGAATTGTGGTATTTTGCTTGAAAAATGTTGAAAATTGTTAAAGGGTGCAAACTAGAAATTTCAAATTTATACAAGTTTGTGTAATAAAAATATAGTAATAGTTTGTATAGTCTAGTTATGCTATTTAATGAGTTTTATGACCATTGGTTTCATTTAAATGTTAAGTTTTGATGAAAAAAACGGTAAATTGGCATTTTCGGGTTTTGCGAAATCGGACGGTTTGATAGATTTTCGGGTTTCGATGGATTTAATCATGTTTTATAGTATAAGTAATGTGTTTTAAAACTACAAGTTGTTTTTTGATGTTATCTCGATCCATCGGAGTTTGTATGCTGATATCGAACGGTATTTGGTTCTTTTGCGTGGACGGGACATAGGTTTTAACCTATACTTGTTCCTTGTATCGTTTGACTTTTGTATGTGATTCGGTTTACGATGCTATTTATATGTTTGCGTTTAGGTACCCCTCACGTGGACTACGGCCGATGAAGAGGAGGATGGCGACACCGTCTTCGGCAGACATGGACCAGGTGAGTAGATGTATATCTACGGGGGGAAGTCGGGTGGATGGCGTTTAGCACCCCCGTAACGTAGAATAGGAATAGTGCTTATTGACATTAGGAAACCAGACGTGACCCTAGATTCTTAATCAGTAGGACCCTAGTATTGACCCTAGGCTGGACTAGACTGATTTAGGAAAACCATATCAGAGGATGAGTGCCTTGGAAGAGGTTCGTAGGTTTCAGATAGAAACACACACACGCACACACTGAAACTCGACATGGGGTATACGTGTGTGTGTGTGTATATAAAACTAGGTATAGGTGTATATATATATACAACACGTATATGGGATTCATTGGTGTGATATGATATCTGAGGTATGACGAAACAGTATAACTGGGCTTGATGCCGTGATTCTTGGCTATACAGTCGTATTAAGTGTTAGCGGATCATTAGAGAATGAGATAATGAACATGTATACTTAAATTATAAGGGGTAGTGATGATATTGAGGTACATGGGACTCTAAAATAGTACCCGGACTATAACTTGTGATTGATCACGATATGGGATATATATGACTTGATTACGATATGATACATATGACATGATATTTCTGAGGATAAACTAATGATACTTATTATGATGGCAATGATATATGATTGATGTAGGCTATTACAGTTTAGCACCTTGATCATGAGATGTGTTGGTGATGACATTATACGAATAATGAGACACCAAGGAGATACTTGACCCATACCCCGACATTGGGATGCCGTACGATAGATTTTACCGTATGAGGCTTAGATTTGATGATTGATCCGCACTCTTGATTCGAGGAAGCCGTACTACGTACGTGACGCTATTGAGGCGGGATCGCCGACTATTGGAGATATTGATTCAGACCTTAGGTAGACTCTAGTTTCTTACTGACTAGTCTATTAGGTTTAGTTCCTTAGGATGTTAGATGGACACTGGTTTAGGTTCGACTCGCATAGTGGTAGTTGTACTCGTATCTCGCAGAGGAGTGGATAATGCACACCTGTATTTACATTCATACTGTAATCATCATGGTGCATGTTCTTTTATATGTTGTTATAATCAGTATAAACTTTACCTGTTAAGACACCAGCACTATTACCGATGATGCGCATATTCCACGCACACTTATTTGCCGGCTCACACACATCATCATCGGTAATTGCTATGTCACGTACACTCTAGATCATATTGTCTTTTATGGAAAGAATCAGTTAACAACTAGACAGATATAATATTGTGATTATTCTCTGACATTAGTATAAGACATGATATTTATTACTTAGACATTCATGCATTCATATTTCATGTTATCGCACAGTAGTATGGGCATATGCCGTCACTTATCATATACTTACTCATGATTTTGATATTTGGATTTCTATGAGATTTCTGGATTTTTGGGGAAAACCGCAAGAAATTATAAAACCTCCTCCTCTCTCTCTCTTCCTCTCGTTTTAAAATAAGATGCGGATTTCTCGTGATGTATGTGTCGTCCACCATGAGATTTCATGTTTTCTGTTGGATTTCGAGACCCGATTCGAGGAGTGGATGAACCGTCTCGGGTACATGGTGGGCCCGGTATGGTACCCCGGGGCAAGAAGATCGAGTTGTAGACGATGAGCCTGGCAGGGGAAGGCTACCTAACGGTGATGTCTGGCGCGGCGGATATCGGGAGGATACCGACCGTTGTCGTGAGATTTGATGATATGGGCCGATCCGGACTGACGGAGCCCGAGATATTGAGACTTGAGATTACATGTGTTGTGTCGATGCTTGACACGGATTTCCATGGATTTCATTGTTGAGATTTCAGATTCTTATACACATTTTACTATGATAATAGCTAAAGATTTCTTATACATATATATCTGGATTTCAGGATTTGTTACTTTACATTCATGGTGCATGCATTTCATTTCATATGACATAGTATTATATGAGGCACTTACACGAGCACGGAGTATCTGCACTTACACGTAGTTTTACCCTGCTATTACTAGTTGATTGGGATATAATAGTGTATTATTATGACCTAGGATAGCGTCGTGCATTCGATTTCTTTTCGTAGATGTCTTCTACTCACGAGTTGGCAACTCACCCCCGTTGTGCCAAATTTTATTACAGGTTCGATGTACAGGTTTCCGTGGCAGCTTGTTGGCACACCTTTTCTTCAGGGTGATTTGCACGGTAGGTTGGTTCACTTGTATCCGAACCACCATTGTACTTTTATTCATTCATTTGTATCTAGTAAGCTCCATCAACCATACTTGTATTACTTGATAAGTTTATTGGACCAGACTTTTATTTCGACCTTAGAGTCGCGCATGTATTATTCCGATCTCGTGGTTTTGCTTTCTTTTGAGTTTTGAGCCTCGCCCTTTGGCGTTGTATATTATTGTGCCTGTTGTGGTTGTTTCCGCCTATTGGCGTTGATGCTAGCTCCCGTTTGGGGATGCTTTTTATTGTTTATGTATATTATACTTGTTGTACCCGTTTGGGGGCCAGTTTTTACAGAGGAGACTCTGCCGAAATTTTTGGTAAAATTTGCTGATGTTTTTATACTTGTTTTCTTTTACTGCTTCTTCTTCTTTTTCATGGTTTAGATTTCTGAGCTTCGGCTTACTTAGGTTACGTGGCGCCTCTAGACGCTTCGTAATCTAAGTGCCGGTCACGTTCCGTACTTTCGGGTCGTGACAAGATGAAACCTCTCGTATCGCTCATTGCCTCCATGTGACTCGGGATTGTACTAAAAAACCACCTTTTTGTACGATCTCTTGACCGCGGTATGGTGGAAATCAAAGTACAGTGGGAATCACACAAGACTCTATGACGATTTCGGATCTACAGACTAATCTGTACCAGTGTCACCAAAGGACTGCTATCTGACGATAGCTATAATACCATCTAGGAGTTCTTGGCGAGTCCGTCTAGTGTACACAGTCTCCACTGAACACCCGTATACCTTCCCCGATATTAAATACCAATGGATGTGGGATCATCCATCGCTCATCATATGGATCGAGAAGCGTATACGCTAATATACTCTGGAGTATCGATGCCCTGTCTCGATACTCCCACGACTAGGAACAATCTAAGAATGTACTTACCGACTACCCTGTCCCCACTAGTATGATCTGCATCATAATCCTGGCAGTCAAGTACTCGTCCTAAGGGTTTTATCAACATGTAATAGAGAGACAATAAATGTACATGTTAAGATAAAGAGTAACCAAATAGCGTACTATCATATCGAGTAAGAAAATCCTCTCTATATATGTCCACGCATCCACTACAATATACATCTCACGCACAATAATGACCTCTAGGACATATATATAACTAACATCTCTAAAATCCTCAAATCCAAATCCCACTTTATTTTCACCAACCAAACAAAGATTATAAGAATCTACAAATCCAATACTAGAAATCCAAACCAACGAAACAACAAATTACCAAATCCAGAAATTTTCAACGCGTACTATTTTGGAATCCAAATTTCATAATCTTGCAACCAAACAGTCCCTGAATTTAGCCTTCAGAAATGAAAATCACTGTCCAATTACAGCATCATCAGCTCGGCAAATTTCATTCAACAACACATCAACTTGATTCTTGAATCAAATCCAACTCAGAAATGCACAACAGATACCGAAGAAATCAAAATCTGTATAAAAAAAGAAAAGAAAAGAGGGTAACAAAAAGAAAATTGAAGAACAAATGAACAATCAACAAACAAACGACATCCTCATCCTCGACTCAATTTCTCGAAACCCTAGCCCCCAAAGAACCTATCAACCAAGTAATCATCAGCCGCCATCATCCTCACCATCCCATTCCCGCCACCCAAAACCCTAGCGATCCCATGGACCGCTACCCCATCGTCGGCGTACACCCCGCCTCCGTCACCTCCACCTCATTCACCTCCAATCTCCCGCTGCCGCCGGCGGAGGAGGCCGTAACCCTAATCCGATCGCCCTCCAGCGTCGCCATCTCCATCCCGTCCTCGACGGCGGCGTGCCGCCCTACCGCCACGTGCCGCCCTACTGCCCGCGCCACCACCTCCCTCACCTGGCCCGCGATCGGGCCCTCGAACCCTGCCCCCCACGGCGCGAACACCGTCACGTCCGTTAACGCCGTTAGCGAGTCGATCGCCGCCGTCAGGCCGATCGAAAACGACACGTATCGCTCGATCCCAGTCGATGGAGGGCGAGGTCGGGAACGGGGAGGCGATAGCGTGGACGACGTGGGGGCCGGATAGGAGGAGGTCGGGGGCGGAGAGGGGGAGGCCGTTGAGGGTGGGGCCGGGAGCGAGGAGGAGGGAGGCGTTGCGTCCCGCGAGGGTGGGGAGGAGGGTGCCCGCGTGGCAGGAAGAGGAGCGAGGAGAGGGGGCGGGGGAAGGGGACGGCGTGGCGCCGGAGGAGTAGGTCGACGGCGGCGGAGGAAGAGGAGGAGAGGTTGGAGAGGGCGGCGTCGGGGACGGCGGTCTCCCAAGTGATCTTTTCGCGATTCGCCCCTCGCCAAAGAAGCTTTACAGATGGAAGTACCCTCGATCTCAGTTGTTTGCCTGCCTGTCTAGAATAGCGACTGGCTGCACTGTATAGGATAAATCCGGCTCAAGCTGTAAGGTCTGATTTATGCGAAATGTCGGAGATTGGGAAATAGAATCTTACACAATCAAGATCTTAAATAATAGTACCACAGTGAACGACTCACTTGTAGTTAGCCGGCAAGTATCTGTCGATCCACAGGGAAAAATGTTTCACTTTAGAAGTTATTTAGGCAAGTTAAAGAAAGAATAGTTTTGAATGCTGGTTTTTGTCACTTGAGCTAAATATACAAAATTATAGGAATACGAGATTATTAGTAATATCTTCACCTGGTGTAAGAAGCTCGCTTTTTCGAAGGAGAAAGAAAAGAACCGCCGTTGTTACCGGAGCTGAGCTGCCGGGAACATGAAGTTGGAATCGCTAGTAATCGCGGATCAGCATGCCGCGGTGAATATGTACCCGGGCGAAAAAGCCCTTGATCGCGAGAGGTCAAGCGAGAGGAAAGACAGACGTTAATGCGAAATCTTTCTTGGGTTCACAGAAAGGCAACGCCGGTGAGGTTTGAAGAAACCCTATCGTTCCGCTCCGTCAGTTCCTTCCGTTTGGGAAAGAAGCTCGCTTCCAATATCAAGGGGAGGTCGGGGATCGACTGGAGGGAGAGGGAGGTGACGTGGAAGCGAGGCGGTGGAGTGCGAGGAGGAGACTGTCTCGTTGCCGCCGCCGCCGCCGCTGCCGCTGGGTGAATGGAGGAGGTGGAGATGGGGGCGAGGAGGAGGATGGAGGCGGCGGCGGCAATGTAGATGGGGGCTTGCCACCAGTGGGAGCACGAGGAAGACGATGATGACATGGCGCTGGTGGGGACCGCTGCTTCTTTGATTCTTGAATCTTGAAACGATTTTGAGAGGGAAAGCGACTTGGAGACTGTGAAAGGTTTGTTCCTTCTGCTCCTTTAAGATACCTGATTAGTTTGGGCCATGTTACTAAAGGCCTTGGGCTCAGTAATTGCCATTCATATCCAATTAATCATTTGTTTTGTGGCTTATTTTCCAAAGCGATCTGCTGCAGAAAACTACCATTTCCTTCTAAAATTAGATAAAACTACCCAAGTTAATTGCTAAATAATACCCCAATGATCCATCTACCTTGCATTTATTGCCTTTTTCGCTGTACTAAGATACCCTAAAATACAAACCGTAAGGATTTTGTTTAAACTGATAATGGATTTGATGGTCAACTGAAAAGAGCAAAGTATTAATGATTTATACTTTAGGGTATATTAGTGCAACAAAAAATCAATAAGATATATAAGTGCAAAATAGATGAAACATATAATAACCCTTAATGCTTAATGATTCTACTTTCATTTCTCATCTTTGACATATAATAACCCTAAATCGAAATCCCCTATCTCACCGTATATCCCAAAAATCCCAAAGAGCCAGCTTATCCGTTCAAATTTCACATCTTTAAATTTAAATAAATAACCCTAAATTCCTATTACCTTTCAATTTTCCCATTTCCAGCTTCCAATTACCTCAAAAACTCATCAATTCAATTACCATTTTTTATTTTGTTGGTCTTAATTTAAGATGAAGCTGGCAGAAGTAATACTCGTAGTAGGAAAAGAAGAACAACTCAAATTTGGAATTTCAATTTTGAGAATGATCCATGTTTAAAGACGGAGATGAGTGAAAAATGAATATTTAATACTTATTTAAAAAATTTCCATTAAAACTAAACAGAATATTCCAAAAATATGTTGATTTAACAGAGTAGGGATATGATTAGAGTAATTAAGAGTTTGAGAGGGGCAAAAAGTAAATATATGCCTATTTGAACTTTAAGAACTTTGTCAAGCCTTGGGGGTTGGAAGGTAAAAAGTAATTTGTTATGTTTTGGGAGGCTAAAGGTAAGAAAACCCTTAATTAAATGATAATAGTGGGGAACTGAGGCCGAGGAGGTCGAGGGGAGGGGAGGCTGTGGAGGGAGGTCAGGTAGGTGGAGTCGAGGGAGGGAGAGATCTGGCATGGGGACAGTGGAGGAGAAGGTCGGTGAAGGGGGGTCGAGGTAGGTGGAGGTCGGGAGAGGGGACGAGGAAAGAGGAGAAGAAGAAGATGTTATGTTGTTGTTATTGATGATAGGCAGCAATTTGGGGAGTTGGAGTGGTAGGGAAGAAGAAGGAGATGATGATGAATAATAAAGTGTTGGTGGTGGTGGCGTCGGGCGGCTGGTAGAGGGGGGTTAAAGACGGCGGTGGGCAGAGTTGGGTTGTTGGGAAAAGAATGTGATGGCGATGGTTTGGTGGTGATGATCATATAATGATGATCAAGGGTGAAGAGGTGAGGAGGGTGGAACAGCGGCGGAGGGCGGAATAGGGGGTACCAGTACCGTTGCCGGGAGTGATGGCCGTGGGATGAGGATGGAATTGTTTTTTTATAAAATTTTTAGAACTTTGGGTTAGGGTTAGATGAGAGGTATTTTGGGGTTTTTAAATTTTTTTGCTGACATGACAAATTAGTTGACTTGGCGCTGATGTGGCACAGACGATGATAACTTGACACCGTTAAATAATATAGTTTTGTGTAATTTTGAAACGAAAAGATAGTTTTCTGCCACGGATCGAAACCAAATGTGAGTTTTAAGTAAGCAAGCCTTGTTTTGTTAGAAACTTTAAGGATTGTTTCACATAACCTTTCAAAACTATATAAAACTATCATATCTGGTAACTAATAGAGTTAATGTATATATCAAAAATGACCGTTTTGCCATTTTCATGAATATAATTTCTTAATTACTAATTACTAATTACCTTATTAATAATTTGAATTAATTGTTAAATGCTGAAAATTAATGACGGGTGGAAGAGGAGGTCAGTGGCAGTGGCGGTGCGTGGGCGAAGTCACCGACGGGTAAGAGAGCAAGGCGGCGAAGGTGATAAAAAGAAAGATACCGAAGAAGGTTGAAGACGTTGATAAAGATGATGAAGTTGATGATGATGGGGGAGGGGGGTCCAGAGAGTAAGGTGGTAGGGACGAGAGGTGGAGGGCAGAGGTGGAGGAGAGATACGGGGTTAGCTGGTGTGGCAAAGGTTGAAGGTGAGGTGGGGTGCGGTGTGGGGAGGAGGCAGGGTGAGGGCTAAGACGACCGGATCAACAACGATGGTGAGAGTGAACCGGTTTTGACAGAAAAGGAGTATCCGGAGATTGAGATGGAGGATGAAGAAGATGAAGATTGGGTTGGGACTTGAAGGTTAGGATAGAGGAGAAAGAAGAAGAAGATGCAAGGGAGAATGAAGGAAGACCAAGAGGGTGGCGGTGGTGGCCGAAGAGGGAAGGCCGGTGCTGAGGGTTAGGGTGATGATAAAAAAAGAGGGGCGGTTTTGGTTTTCAAAATTTCTTGGTTGACGTGTGATGATGCTCGATATCGGTGGTCTTCCAGATCAGGGCACGTGGCAGATGACGTGTCCCAGAGCATACAAGAAAGGGCCTATAGTAGCCGACCAGACCACTCCTATACCCGTCCTACAACAAAGCTGGCTCGCCTCCGAGCCCCCAGCACAATTGGCCTCCTCGACCTCACAGCTCGTCTCCGGGCTACCACGGAACCAAGATACCTCGGCTCTCCCGCTCATCCGTGAGCTCTCCCGCCGAGGTCATCTTCCTCGGTCTCATCGACCGACCAACGGCACCGCTCACAGGCACAACCGCCATCCCGCAAATCTCACCACGCGCGAGATATCCGCCGGCCACGCCCCACGTTCTACGCCATCATGATCCCCCATTAACGAGCCTGTCTCAACATTAATGGGAAGGTCCTTCTCATCGCGCGGGCGTGACGTCGAGCGTAACGGCCGGCGTGATTCTCGCGCCTGCTGCACCTGCTGCCACCACTACTTAAACCCCTCTTTCAGACGGTCAAGGTAAGCCATTTTTACTCCACTAAGCCGTTATTCTGCTCGGATCTCTAGTCTAACTTGATCGTCGGAAGGTCCTCGGTGGTACAACCACCCCGGGACTTCCTTGCAGGTAACTCGGCAGCTACAACCTCAAACCCATTGAGATCTACACGCTTCAGGAGCGACAGCCTCCAAATCCAATCTCAGCCACCCATCGCCGCCATCAACAGATCAATGGAAGACAACATCTGAAGGAGATCTACGCCTCTATCAGCTGGCGCCATCTGTGGGAATTTCCACAAAAACAAAAGTTTGCCTTCCGATCTCAACCTATCAGCGAGCGATCATCACGACGATCCAAGCACTAGCCGCCGCCTCCCCCACAACGGAGGCGCGGACGAATCTCCTCCTCCGAATGCCATCAACGCCCTAGCCAGCCGGATAGACCGACTCGCGTCCGTCGTGGAGGCGCTCATCCACGTCCAAACGGCAAGGAAAGATCCCAAGACCGCCGGTCCCCCTCCACGGGACCGGGACCCCTATAGAGGGAGAGAAGGCTCCGCTCGTGCAGGCATGATCGATCGTCTCCTCACTGTTTCCAACAGCCGCAGGTCCCCCGGGCCGACATATTCAATAACTCAGTGGGTACCGCTTCGTTTGGCTCTGAGGTTTTACGCCAGAGAGCTTCGCTCCGAGTCTCGTCGCACCCATGTTCCTCCTGAAGCGGTGGCGGTCGGCTCGCCTGTTCGCAGGTATGACCGGCACCCCCTCCCTCGACGGGATTGCGCACGCGAGACTCGCCACGGTAGCTCAAAAACAATCTCACCAAGAGGCAGCCGAGAGGCTACCATGCTCGGCTATCCCTGGCCGGAAGCTACTTACCCCACAACGACAGGGATCAAAGCCCTCACCAAGAGGCAGCTGAGCAGCTACCCCGCTCGGCCATCCTTAGCAGGCCTCCTATGGCCCCTCCAGCGCTAAGGATCGAAGCCCTCGCTTAGAGGCAGCCGAGCGGCTACCCTGCTCTACTATCCTTAGCAGGCCTCCTACGGCCCCTCCAGCGTTAAGGATCTAAGTCCTCACCAAGAGGCAGCCGAGCGGCTACCCTGCTCGGCTATCCTTAGAAGGCCTCCAACGACCCCTCCAGCGCTAAGGATCTAAGCCCTCACCTAGAGGCAGCCGAGCGGCTACCCTGCTCGGCTATCCTTAGCAGGCCACCAACGGCCCCTCCAGCGCTAAGGATCTAAGCCCTCATCTAGAGGAAGCCGAGCGGCTATCCTTAACAGGCCTCCAACGGCCCCTCCAGCACTGAGGATCTAAACACTCACCTAGAGGCAGCCGAGCGGCTATCCTACTTGGCTATCCTTAGCAGGCTTCCAACGGCCCCTCCAGCGCTGAGAATCTAAGCCCTCACCTAGAGGCAGCCGAGCGGCAACCTTGCTCGGCTATCCTTAGCAGGCCTCCAACGGCCCCTCCAGCACTAAGGATCTAAGCCCTTACCTAGAGGCAGCCGAGCGGCTATCTTGCTCGGCTATCCTTAGTAGGCCTCCAACGGCCCCTCCAGCGCTAAGGATCTAAGCCCTCACCTAGAGGCAGCCAAGCGACTACCCTGCTCGGCTATCCTTAGCAGGCCTCCAACGACCCCTCCAGCGCTAAGGATCTAAGCCTTCACCTAGAGGCAGCCGAGCGGCTACCCTGCTCGGCTATCCTTAGCATGCCTTCAACGGTCCCTCCAGCGCTAAGGATCTAAGCCCTCGCCAAGAGGCAGTCGAGCGGCTACCCCGCTCGGCTATCCCTGGCCGGTAGCTACCTACCCCACAACGCCAGGGATCAAAGCCCTCGACAAGAGGCGGTCGGGCAGCAACCCTGCTCGGCCATCCTTAAGGACCCAAAAGCCCTCGCAAGAGGCAACCGCTTAGCACGACCCTTGCTCGGTTATCCCTGGCAACACACCAGGGATCGAAGCCCTCGCCAAGAGGCACTTAGTAGGTCTCCTACGGCCCTCCCGTACTAAGGATGAAAAGCCCTCGTAAGAGGAAACTGCTTAGCACGACCCGTGCTCGGTTATCCGTGGCAGAACGCCAGGGATCGAAGCCTTCACCAAGAGGCACCGGGCGGCAACCCCGCTCAGGCATCCTTAAGGATCAAAGCCCTCGCCAAGAGGCACCGAGCAGCTACACTGCTCGGCCATCCTTAGTAGGCCTTTCACGGCCCCTCCCGCACTAAGGATCAATGCCCTCGCCAAGAGGCACCTAGAAACTACCCTGCTCGGCCATCCTTAGCAAGCCTCCTACGGCCCCTCCGGCGCTAAGGATCAAAGCCCTCGCCAAGAGGCACCGAGAGGCTACCCTGCTCGGCCATCCTTAGCAGGCCTCCTACGGCCCTCCATCGCTAAGGATCAAAGCCCTCGCCAAGAGGCACCGAGTAGCTACCCTGCTCGGCCATACTTAGCGGGCCTCCAACGACCCCTACAGCGTTAAGGATCAAAGCTCTTGCCAAGAGGCACCGAACAGCTACCCTGCCAGGCCACCCTTAGTAGGCCTCTCACGGCCCCTCCCGCGCTAAGGATCAAAGCCCTCGCTAAGAGGCACCTAGCAGCTATCTTGCTTGGCCATCCTTAGCAGGCCTCCTACGGCCCTTCCAGCGCTAAGGATCAAAGCCCTCGCTAAGAGGTATCGAGCGGCTACCCTGCTCGGCCATCTTTAGCAGGCCTCCTACGGCCCTCCATCGCTAAGGATCAAAGCCCTCGCCAAGAGGCACCGAGCAGCTACCCTGCTCGGCCATACTTAGCGGGCCTCCAATGGCCCCTCCAGCACTAAGGATCGAAGCCATCACCAAGAGGCAGCCGAGCAGCTATCCCGCACGGCCATTCTTAGTAGGCCTCTCACGGCCCCTCCAGCGCTAAGGATCAAAGCCCTCGCCAAGAGGCACCGAGCGGCTACCCCGCTCGGCCATCCTTAGGAGGCCTCTCACAGCCCCTCCTACGCTAAGGATCAATGCCCTCCTCATGAGGCCACTGAGTTCTTCCTGCTCGGCGCATCCCCAGCGGGCAACCTCCTGCCCATCAGAACCTGAGGATCCAAAGCCCTCTTCGTGAGGCCGCCGAGTTTCTTCCTGCTCGGCATATCCCCAGCGGGCAACCTCCTGCCCATCAGACACTGAGGATCCGAAGCCCTCTTCGCGAGGCCGCCGAGTTTCTTCCTGCTCAGCGCATCCCCAGCGGGCAGCCTCCTGCTCATCAGACGCTGAGGATCCGAATCCCTCTTTGCGAGGCCGCCGAGTTTCTTCCTGCTCGGCGCATCCCCTGCAAAGACATGGATCTAAGACCCGCCAAATAAACTCATACTCAAACTCGCGATCAGCGCCTCAACTCCGGCAAAGGGAGGGTACCGACCTTCCCACACTCGTCCTTCGTTCGACTTATACTCAATACGCGACAACAAGAACGCTGTATCGTCCCCGAACAATCCACCATAAGGAATTACCAGCACTAAGCCGCATAGAAAGAACCAAGCAGTCCACTCTCGACCCGACCCACAAAATAGATCGGAACGAGAGTGGGGGCTAATGATGATGCTTAATATCGGTGGTCTCCCAGATCAGGGCACGTGGCAGATGACGTGTCCCAGAGCATGCAAGAAAGGGCCTATAGTGGCCGACCAGACCACTCCTATACCCGTCCTACAACAAAGCTGGCTCGCCTCCGAGCCCCCAGCACAATTGGCCTCCTCGGCCTCACAGCTCGTCTCCGGGCTACCACGGAACCAAGATACCTCGGCTCTCTCGCTCATCCTCGAGCTCTCCCGCCGAGGTCATCTTCCTCGGTCAAATCGACTGACCAACGGCACCACTCACAGGCGCAACCACCATCCCGCGAATCTCGCCATGCGCGAGATATCCGCCGGTCACGTCCCACGTTCCACGCCATTACGATCCCCCATTAACGAGCCTGTCTTGCCATTAATAGGAAGGTCCCGTTCATCACGCAGGCGTGACGTCGGGAGCATAACGGCTGGCGTGATTCTCGCGCCTGCTGTACCTGCTGCCACCACTACTTAAACCCCTCTTTCAGACGGTCAAGGTAAGCCATTTTTACTCCACTAAGCCGTTACTCTGCTCGGATCTCTAGTCTAACTTGATCGTCGGAGGGTCCTCGGTGGTACAACCACCCCAGGACTTCCTTGCAGGTAACTCGGCAACCACAACCTCAAACCCATTGAGATCCACACGCTTCAGGAGCGACAGCCTCCAGATCCAATCCCAGCCATCCATCGCCGCCATCAGCAGATCAACGGAAGACAACATCTGAAGGAGATCTACGCCTCCATCAACGTGGTAATTTGAATGACGTGGCGGTGACGAGACACCGTTTATAGTTTTGATTTTTAAAGGTATTGATAGTTTTAGGGAAAGCAATGTCAAGGTTTAGTGACGGGTTTAAACCTTAAGGGCTTTGAGCAAGTCGAATAAACTACTCGATGGTATTCGTGAGATACACCTTTTTTGACTAATTTCGACATGAATTTTTATAGTTGTAAATAAATATCGTAAAACCACAATCAATTTTTTTCCAGCTTGACAAAACGTGATAAGCTACATGATGTGGAAAAAAAATGTCAAACTCTGAAAAAGATTGATTTGAGAAGAGAGCAGCGAGAAAGTGTGGCGATAATACTTCTTGAACCTGCAAAAGTGACCACGTGGCGTCGTTCCTCCGACGGCCATGTTAGTGAGCGACTATAGAGATAATTTTAGGATTTTTGGTAATAGATGGGCATAACTCCATACAGTTTTACATCATCTTATATATATATATATCCATTGCAATCCGGTTATATATATATATATATATATATATATATATCCATTGCAATCCGGTTCACGTTTTTTAAAAATGGGAACTCTCGATCTATGACTTATTTTAACAATCCGAACCGTTCAAGTTAATCATTCTACCTCCAAATCCATGTGTATGAAAAATTAAACGATTTGAAGCCCGTATGATCTTTTCTTGACTACTAGCGTTATGATGGCGATCATACTTGTGGGGGCTGTGATACAGCCCTAGCCTACATGGAGCAGCCTGACCGTTCCAAAACATGTCGCGTCTAGTTCAACCGAGAAATCCGAACTGTTAAATCTTGCCTGATTCGCGCGTTCTCCTAGCCAAATTGAAGATCTTACAAATTCGGCTGGGTTAATGCTGCAAGCACAATTGACGTCTCTCAGGATCGCGAAAATCCATCATTTAGGGCCCCAAAATTGTTAGGTATATGTATGCCCTAGAGGCCATTATTGTACATGTGATGTATATTATAGTGGATGCTTAGACATATATATAGAGGATTTTCTTGCTCGACATGATAGTATGTTATCTGGTTACTCTTTATCTTAACATATTGACTGGTATTCTTTACTATCTTGCTCTCACATGTTGATAAAGCCCTTAGGATATGTACTTGACTACCAGGATTATGATGAGATCATACTAATGTGGCCAGGGTGGTCCACAAGTACATCCTTTAATAAGTTTCTCGTCGTGGGAATATCGAGACCACGACATCGATATTCTAGTGTAGACTAGTGTGTACGTTTCTTGTCCCTTAGAGGGCGATGGTTGATCCCACAACCATTGGTATATGACATCAAAGATTGTACACAGGTGCTCATTGGAGAATGGGTACACCGAACATGACTCGCCGAGTACTCCTATGTGGTAGTATACCTATCGTCAGATAGCAGTCCTCTGGTGACACCGGTACAGGTTAGTCTGTAGACCCGAGATCGTTATAGAGTCTTGTATGGCTCCCACTGTGCTTTGATTTCCTCCCTACCACGGCTCAAAGGAGTCGTGCAAACAGATGGATTTTGGGTACAGTCCCGAGTCACATGGAGGCAATGAGCGATAGGAGCGGTTTCGTCTCTCCCGGTATTGGGGGTTGATGTTGCGCTATGCTCGATTGGCTATAACTGGAAGTCCCTGGCCAGGGCTGCTACTGAGATTTACTGATAAGAGTTATCAGTAGTTTTTCAAACCGTTATAGCCCGGACATCGGCATAACTTATCACGTTACTGGGGCCTGACGTTTACCACCCCTAGACATGATATGCGATATATCAGACGAAGAGACCGAACTGTACGGTGGTGTTACTGATAGGCTTCATGGAGAGTATGGACGAGCTTGCTTGTTGATCTTCATATCGCTCAATACCTGGGTAGCCGTTACGTCCAGCTAGTACCGCTGACGGCTTGTGGGTGACTGATGTGATCATTACCTACTGCTAGCGTATTGACGATTCTTTAGAGTCCCACACAGAAGTTTCCTGGTTCAAGCGAAACGAAGTAGGACACATATGTGATATGTGTGTGGGCCTGATTAAATACGTGTATGTAATATCGTATTGTAATCTGGCAGTTATCTGTTATCGGTTCGGTTATATGTGATATAACCAGATTGTCGAATCAAGTGTTGATTTGATAATGTGATATACAGATAAATGATATTAGTCAGTCATATGTGATATAACCGGATTATTAAATCAAGTATTGATTTAATAATGTGATATATATTATATTTGATATAATTGTATCTTAACTAATATCATTAGCTCACTAAATATTTTCTTATATATATATATATATATATATATATATATATATATATATATATATATATATAGCATGGCATGATTTCTATTTTGAGAAAAATAGAAAAAGAGGTGGAAAATGAGAGTATGGTTGCAAGCATGGGTTTTATTCATAGTTTATTCATCTTGACTCACTATTCAAGCATGATTGCAATTTTATATTGCAAAATTGCATGCTTGAATGAGTGAGGGTCAAGAGTTGCTATTCATTCTAGTCTCATTCTCAACACTTAGCCATTTTTCTTGAGTTGCTCCCATGGTTGCTCTCTAGCTTCATCTTCCTCCTCAAATGTCATGGTTCAAGCTTCAACCCTCACATGAGATGTGAATCATGAAGCTTGAACACAAACAAGTGAGCAAAATAAATCCCTACTTCACCATCTCACATTAGATTAACAATTTGATATGGAGTGTTGCCTTTAGTGAAGGATTAGCTTGAGCCAGTGGACTTCGGATGGATCATCTTTGGCGTGAAGATCACGAAGGAGGTTCGTTCAACTCGAAGAGGAGCCTAGTGGAGTCGCGTGGACCACAACCCGGAGCTATTGAAGAGAAGGACTCGAACTACAAAGGTTGTATGCTCTTTTCTTCTCTTTAAGTTAATCACATCACAAAGGAAAACCCTAATAATCTAGTAATGATCTTGTTAGTCTAACTTAGCACCAAATAAAAATTAAAAAGTGGCATGCTTGATGCCTCTAGAACCTCATGGTGGTGTTAAGGTAGACTTTCATGGCATCAGAGCCAAGCTAGAACATTAGGGTAACTTGTAGCGACGTTAGAAATCCGCCGTTTTTGTCGCGCAAAAACTGCCGATAAAAACAGTTTCGAAATTGATATTTTGAGTTGTTTGCACACCCCGCGGGCTCACGGTTTGAACCGAGAAGCCGCATGGTGGAGAGTGCGCACCCCGGGGACACCCCGGGGGGGACCGAACGGCTGGGCCCACTCTCCAAGACCACCACAAGGTGGTCTTGGCGGTGGGGACCCGAAACTGCCCCACCTTAGGCAGTTTCGGGTCTGCCACACCCCCTGGCCACCTCGTGGTGGCTTCAGAGGTGGGGTACCCCCTCTAGGCCCCCCATTCGATACTTAATCTTGGGTATTCTCCCCGCGAAGATTCGGGCGGGTTTCGAGTTCGTTTCAACTCCCGGATTGGTATAAAATAATCGGTTTTGGAACTTTAGCTCACTGGATTTTTCAAGTGTTGGAAAAATTGGTTTAGTTTGCTAATAGAGTGCGGAATTCTAATATCGCAGTTACTTTACAAGCTTTGTGATGTGTATGATACAATTATTAGAATCCGGATTAATTATTTTTGTGAAAACTAGTTAGTACATTGTAAAGCTAGCTGTTTAGTCTCAATTGATCGATTGCCACGAAGTTTTGATTCGGATCAAAACTCCGTCGCAATTGCATATTGTACGCGATCACTAAGTCGGGAATCTCGTTGAATTATCCGATAACCAATTGAAAAGAGTTTTCAATTTGAGAGTAAAATGTAAGTTTTATAAATTAGGCATGAAATCCAGAATATGAGATATTCCGGGTTTATGATGTTTAAGGAAATTGCGGATTCTAATTATTGTAGTTTTCTGTTTCTTTTCTGCGACCGTAAGTATAATATGTGGAGTATCCCAATATCGTTACTATATGCCAACGAGTTTTAGAGATACGCATATTTACTTACGTTGATGATATGTGATATCATGTGTTGCTGTTGATATGATTTATTGGATCATCGTGAAAGAATAGCCGGGGGGTTTTATGTGAGATGATGGTTTTTATTTTCATTCATGTAAAATCTGTATGTAATATTCTTTTATTGGGGCACTTTCGGGTTGAGAATGATGTCACCACTGTTGTATATTATTTACTTTTCCGCATTAGGATAGACCCAAGGCGGGGAGCACAAGTAACCGGGTTCTAGAGTCCAGTGGGAGACCATCTCAAGGAGTTGAGACCGGGTCACCTAACTCTAGAATTGGAAGGGTTACTTGCCGCTCTCGTAGGGATCTAGAGATGTGGGTTTGGCTATTCATCATGACTGTAGAATCCACATTTTACATTATTGGCTAAATTTAAAACATGAAATCTTAGTATATCCAATATTTCATATGTTGCTTCTGTTGCTTGATTCTGTGATGTTGATCATATAATTGCGTGAGACGAATGTAATATTATAAATATGATATATAATAAACGTTGCTTATATTTTGCACCCGCGCTAATCCAGCCCCCGCTCTGCCGATAGTTAAGTAACCTAACGGTGCACGAGACAAGAAACTAAGACAAGTAAACCGAGTGACCCCTTCGTGAGACTTAAAGCACTTCGGGGCCCTGTGGCGAATGCGGATGGCATAAGCGTATGTTCTATTTTCGTTTCATTTTTCTGTAATATTTAGGAAATATTAATTGATTGAACTTCATTAATGAGATTAATGAAAAGAAAGAAACCAAAAGATGTTGTAGAATCAAATTTTCAAAAAGGGTAACTCTAGTTTTTGCTTTGCATAGTGGTATTCGTTGATGAAGATCCAGCACCTCATTCGATGAGGAAAGAGCCGAGATCCCTTCACCGGGAGTGACCTTTTTAGCGAAACTAGCAAATGCTGCAACCCACTCGGTTTTGTCTTTTGACTGTTTCTCTAGTTTTTGCTTTGCATAGCGGTATTCTTGAATATCCAGCACCTCATCCGATGAGGAAAGAGCCAAGATCCCTTCACCGGGAGTGACCTCTTTAGCGAAACTAGTAAAAGTCTCAAAAACACCCCTTTTCAAAATCACTAGATTCTACAACGATATCAAGTTCATTACGCTCATGGTTTTCTTAAAAATCTGCGTAGCCCTCCGTCATTTCAGATAAGTACTTTTTAGTATTCGTGCTGCGTTTGTTGACCATAGCCAAGACGTAGTGTGCGGTAGCTAATTAGTGCTTGTCTGCAGAATGTGATGCGATTGGATTAGGGTAGTCGTGCAGCTTTGTTGACCTTAGCCAAGGGTCGCACGGGTGAGTTTAATTCAATCAAGAAATAACAGGTTGAACTTGGCTAGCACTTATAATTTGTTGACCATAACTAAGGTCATAAGTTGCTAAGGGTAAAAACGATTATCGGGAATTTCAAGTGTTGAAATTTGCAATGAGATTGCATACCTTCTATATGATAGTTGGATCCCGATACCCACTGCGAGTAAGAGTTACTCCTG